>JALYBT010000002.1:0-600000 GCA_023510015.1 Pestalotiopsis sp. LF_19_12 | reverse complement strand
GGCGCTCGACCACTTGATAATCGATGGCCCTGTCTTAATCGACTTGATCCCGCCGGGCCTCGAGTCATTTACCCTCACCGGCGCGGGGCCCGAGTGGCGGCGCGCCGTCGGCGATCTTGTCAGTGAAATGAAGTCGGGCCTTTTCCCAAATCTCAGACTCGTTGATATACCAGGGCATGTGGACAAGATTTGGTTTGGCCCTGGCCAGGCGACGTAGACGAGTTTGTTCAATGCAATGGAGAATCAAAATGAAATCACCAGCGCCCGCGAGGTGTGTGCCAGAACAGCTCGCACCGAATGTTACTCTCCAGATATATTGCTGGGGGAATATCAGCATACTTCATAGAAACAGAAACCTATTCCATAATAATATATCAACAAATAAAATTAATTACGCGATTGTTTTTAAACCACACCTTTTATTTGAGAAACAAAACCAAGCTATATATATCAAGCAATATCACTTATTCTTAGTGCTCGTCGGCTTTACAAGAAATTACAAAAGTTTTCCCTACACAACTTTCCCAGCTATATTACAAAATAATTTCTAATTTGCGTCCACATCGTGAAATACGTTTTTTTGCAAGCCTCACACGGGAAAACCAATTCACGTCCGCCTATATATCAACATTTCCCTGAAATTCATAGCAGGTTTTCACAATTATATGCACAAAGTACGAGAACACATACACACACACACACACACACACACATATATATATATATATATATATTTGTCAAACTGTAGATAGAGCCTAGACTCTCTCGAAGCGACCAAGCCCACAAGCCAATGACACAACACATCCAAGCACCTTGACACACGCCGTCTCACCACGCTCTAGACATACATAACCCGTCCTTCTTCCCATCCGGCACGTCCTCTCCAGTCATATCCTGGAATACCGGAAACGCGGTGCGCCCGTTCTCTTGGCAGTCCCCACCTCCCCGAATCCTTCCCTGAGCCAAGAAGGACGAACGGTGGCACCGCAATGGAGTCCTGCCAAGAGCCCAAGTCGAGCGCCGACGTGTGTATATACTCCATCGGCTGACGACGCTGCCTCACTAGACACCAGTCCAAGCATCATTTGCCAAGAACATTACGAATCACCATACCCTCGACTAAACAAGTCTTGGCCAGCACACGAGGAATGCCATACAATGGTATCAGGTATCAGAATAAATGCATGAATTTCATCTCTATAGTGGTACTTCATGATATTTTTTGAAAAAATTCGGCTTAGAAAAAAGCATTACTTCCTGGACAAGTAGCCCCGACCTGCCACGATTATGATATAAATAGGCCAAGGTTTTAAGGGTGCTAAGCAGGTATGACAAGTTTGGAACCATGAAACATAAAAAGGGGGTACTCGATGCTATGCACAGTAGTTTATTTGTGGGTGTGGAAATATCAACTCAGAACTCCAAAGATCCCTTCGTGAACCAAGGAGATTGCTCGTAAAAAAAGAGAGGTCATCTCTTTACAGAGCAACCATGGCGGCACCGACACCGGCGGCGACCAGCATGTAGGCGCCAATGGCAAAGTCGCCAATGGTCATGGCGCGGTCCATGCGGATGGGGGCGGCAAAGTTGGCAGTCGACGAGGAGCCAGAGGTGGAAGAAGCACCGGTGGCGGTGGCGGCGACCGAGGCGGAAGAGCTGGCAGCCTCCATCATGGCCTTGCAGGTGTCATCGCTGGCGGGCTCGCTGTTGATGGTGGCAGAGCCGTCAAAGTCGCAAGCAGTGGAAGCCGAGTTCTGGTTCTCGTAGTAGGCCTGGAGGATGGCACCGAGCTGCTGGGTAGAGTTGCAGCCGACGTAAGGTCCGTAGACACCAGTCGACTCGTCGTGCTTGATGCTGGAGCAGGCGTCCTCATCCTGAGCGCAGACGTAGCCGAAGATGTCACCGTAGTCGTCGGAGCTCAGGCTGGAGGCAGGCTGGCAAGACAGGGAAGCGTACATGCACTCGCAGAGCTCACGGTTGGGGGTAGGGGGCAGAGCCTCGGCAGCCTTCCAGTCGTCACCAGTGGCGGGGCAGGACTGGGCAGAGTTGGTAGGCTCGTAGGAGTCCATGGAGGTAGACGAAGGAGTGGCGGCGGCAAGCTTGCTGGACAGAACATCGTAGTTGTCCATGGTGTTTGCATCATCGCCGTCAAGCTCGACCAGACCGTAGTCGTTGTCCTCCTCGAAGTACATGTAGACGATACCACCAGAGAAGACACCAGTCATGTCATCGGAGAACAGAGCAGTGGTGTCGTCCCAGGTACGGCCGTCAGCACCACCGGGGCTGTTGCAACCGTACTCGGCGAAGAAGACGGGGACGGAGTAGTTGGAGAAGAAGTCAACCTGAGTGCTGTAGCCGGAGTCCTCCATGCTGCTAGTACCGCACCAGGAGTAGATGTTGTAACCGAAGAAGTCAATGGCCTCGCTAGAGTTACCACAGTTGAAGTAGTCAGCCAGGTTGTGGCGAATGTTGGCGTCGTCGTTGGCGGCGTAACCAACACCCATCCAGCGTCCACCGTTCGCCTGGAGCTCGGCAATGTAGTTCTTGGTGTCACGAACAGCAGCCTTGACGTAGGCAGAGGCGTCAGTGTTGGTGGCGTTGTTGGAAACCTCGTTTCCGGCGAAGAAACCAATGACGTTGTCGTACTGGGCGAGGTCGTCGACGACGGCCTTGTAGCGGTCGAACAGGTCGACGTTCCAGGCCGGGCTGTCTCTGTTGATGGACAGAGAGGGCTCACTCAGGTCAGAAATGACATAGATACCAGCATCGGACAGCAGCTGCATGCAGGCCGAGTGGTCAGAGTCAGGGTTGACGGCATAGGTTCGGATGGTGTTGGTTCCCAGAGCGGACAGGATGGGGACGTCACGCTTGCACTTGTCCTCGTCGGCGAGAGGGTCAGTGTAGGTGTTGGTCTCGGAAGAAGTGTCACCACCGGCGGCGGTGTCCTGCTGGTAAGCTACACCCTTGATGTAGAACTGTGTGCCGTTCTCGTAGAAGAACTTGCTACCCTTCACGATGACGGGGTCGAGGGCGGCGGCGCTGCTCGCCAGGAGCATCGAAGATGCCAAGGCAGATTTGAGGAGACCCATTATGAATGTGTGTACCCGGAGCTGATTGATTTCTCAAGTTGTTCCTTTTTATGTTCCTGAATTGGGGGATGGCGCCGGTATAGCTGAAATAGCTAAGCGATTTCGAAAAAGATGATATCAAGGAGTGGCAGAACTATTAAGTTGTTCTTTCTAATGAGTGTGAGGGAAGGACGATTCCTTTTCTTCCCAGTCGTAGGCCTAAGAATTACAAGAGGACGACGAAAGAGAAAAAGAAAGAAGAGATGCTGAACTGATCAAAAAATACAAGAATCCAGAGCGGTGGTCGTGGAGGGAGACATCGGGGTCAAAAAGGGCTAGGACCCGTTAGTATGATACCCAGTTGGGAGACCCACGCAAGGATAGGGGATGCAAGTGACGATTCACAGAGATTGGGACTAGCGCATCACATTCTCCGTGTGGGTTCATCTGGGGACCCGATAATAATCATAGCGAATCGATGCAGAGAGGCGAGAAGGGGGGAAGGTAAGAAAAAGTGGTGATGGCGCGTCCCCTGCTGCTATTGGGACGCGGGAGTTGGGGGTTCATTCGCCGTCCGGAGAGGGCTTTCACGATAGATCGACTACTACCTGTCAGCCTATACCTAGCGGCGAACGCTCCGTTGAGCTGTACCTATTGCTGGAGCTCGACGAAGAGGCGCAGCGCACGGTAACATGTATGTGATAGGTAGTGTAGATGCAACACTAAATAACAGTGGTACTTCGGAAATGAAGCGACAACAGCGTTATGTTGTTGTCACTGCCGCTGGCGTTCCTGGGCGAGACTGGGCCTTGCTTGGGGCAGACCATGGGCTGCGATGGGAAGAGGCTCCACGTTCATTTCGTCTGTCGAGATGCGGGATCCACAACGCCAACTCGCAGTTCCTGACATCCTGGCCAGGGAGATGGGACAATACGATGCTTCTGGCATCTGGCCCCTCTGTCTATATCCAGTTTCAGTTGGTTGCAGTCCCCGCCTACGGAGTCAGTAGAGGTCTTGGTGTTCTGCTCGTCTGGCTCGTGTCGCCGCCGATAGCTCACGACAAGACGTGGAAGCGCGCAAGACGATTCAACTCCGGCCAATTGGATACTCACCAAGCCCGGCGACGAGGAGACAAGAGGTGGCCGCGTCCTTGGTGCTCTTGGTGGTCATTACGGTGACGGATTGGCATTCTTGGAAGGGCCTGGAGAAGGGATGGCTAGCATCTCGGTGGTCTACTCGGACCATTCATCAATGATCTTCCAAGGTTTGTTGGTTATGCAAATCTACCGGGCTGCTAAAGTCTTGGCATGATCAACGCAGGAGCGCATGTGCACACCGCATAGGTACGACAATTCCGAACGTGGTATTTTCGCTCGCCCGCTTTGGATTTTTCGCGTCTCTTGCTCTCTCTCTCACTTGTCCTGTCGTAGTTTGTCGAATTCGTCTGTTGCTTCATTGTCTTCAATTCGTCGTCGTCGAAATCCGAAAATAAAACAGCGCTATGCCATCATAGTTAAGCTTGGCCCACCGTACCTACTTTAAACCATTGAAACTTTTTCAGAGTTTTTGGCTCATGGGCACTTGCCACTTGTTTTTGCGGCTGGCCCCCAACCTTACGATAACTCTAATGCCAAGACCCTGCATTCGAGGCAATTGCGCGTCCCTTTTAACCTGCCACGGGGAAAGAACGGGGTCATATTTTTAGTTCGAGCGCCGCAACTTCCCTTCTTCTTAACGCCGAGTCTAGTGCACAGTAGTCACGAGCCACCCGAAGTGATTGCCAATTGTCGACCGTCCCATGTTCTTCTTTGCTCTCTTCTTTCTTTCTAGAAGCCCCAATTGATGTTTCACGATTGATGCCTCCCAATTCCCTCTGTAAGCCTCGACACATACCAACATGAACTTTCAACGGCGTCCCAGGTAATTGCGATCACGATATCGTTCTCTGCACCGCCCCGCTAGCCTCATTCTTCCTTCCATCCTCCCTCTCTAATTCGCTCCAGTCGTGCCTGCCAAGACTTGCCAGCTGCCGATACATTCCCTCCACGGCTTTTCCGCCCTGCCCTAAGACATTGGATCGGCCGTTCCCCTTATTTGTTTTTTTCTCTCTGGCTCCAGACCTTGCAGACCTTCCGGGGTCCTTCTGCGCCGTTTCGAGCCCGTCACGTATCAGATAAATTGGACCCGGCCGATCTTTTTCTTATGTCCTCTCCACCCATCGACGTCACTCCGCCGGCCGTTGGAAACTTGGGATGAATTCCATCCTTCTCGATTGGAGCATGTCGCGTAGTCATCGGCCGAGTCAGCATTGCCGAATTTGATCATGTTTGTTGATGACAATCAAAGATGCCAGTCTGTCGGGAATCCCAGCAGGTTTCAAGACGTCGGGTTTGTCTTCCTCTTCATCTCCTTCTGATCTTGTAATAGAGCGATCCCACTCCGTACAGGACAGCATCCCACAATTCATAGGCTTCCCTCGCCAGTTGCGAAAGCGCTTTGCGCGACATGGTCGTCTGTATGTCTGTTCAGCCGCCGGATGACGTTTGGGGAATCGGGTAGGTTAGCAAACAAGCTTCAGGAGAGTCCGTGTTCAAATTCGCCAACTTGGAATGGATCTCGGTCAGTGCCGCGGCGATGGACACAAATATCAAACTCGAATTCGCATGTTCAAGCCCTACGTTTTGCGCAAGCCTCGACGAAATATGACAAAGACGAGGCTCTTTTATATATCGACCCGGCTCTCGACAGTTTTTCGACTCATCTTCGCCCGCCCGATGAGATAGCTTGTGCTTGGCTGCTGGGTGGCGAGGCTGGAGCCTGCCCGAGTTGCCCAACTCCAACGGCGTCACCTGAAGGCCATGCCCACCACCATCCGCTGACGCCAAGCTATGCAACATGCACTCTTTCCACGGCACAGTCGGCAAGACAATTCTTGACATGTTCATGGCGGAAAAATCACATCACTTCGTAGACCTTGCATCGCATCAATCCCGCCATGTACGGCTTCGAGAGTCGCACTTTGTCTTCAATTCAAGGAGAACTCATCATACCGGACCGGTCGCAGCTCCTGCTCCCGACCCGCCTCACCCATGGTGGATTTTGCGATCTCGGCCGCGCTATGCCTCGAGCACGGCGCCGATCCGTGCGTGGATTTAAATCCAAGGCTTTGTCCATCCCCCGATCATCAGGAGAGCAACCCAACCCAAAGTCAGGTGGCCCCGAAATCCCCGCAACACAGCCTCCGTGAAGAAAAGAGCTTGGGGAAGTTGTGCCGTCGATCATGCAATGTTGCAAACATGTCAAATGTCAGACTAACTACCTAGGTACGATGCTGCAATTTGCCGGTCCCGTCTTCGCCCGGCCGTTGCTTGATGATACTAGGAAGCAACGCCGTCTCCCTTCCTCTCATCAGCTTTTGCCATTCGTTGATGCATGTTGGAGTCGAAATCCTCCCGCCCGGCTGGTGTCTTCTACTCGGCACCGAGAGACAGGCCACCCAGACACTTGCTGACCACCAAGGACAGGCCGTGAGGGGGACTTTGCGTAGGCGTATGGCTCGGGTTCATCTCGCTCCCACAGCGCTGCCGATTCACTCGCTGACTTGAGTTCAGAGGGTACCTCGAGCTGACATCAATCACATGCAGTATCCGCCCATGCTGGATATGATGCCTAGAGAGACTCATGTGTTTAGATGAGAACATTCGGTCCCCACGTTCGGATACGCCTACGTGTTACGGTTTCCCAAGGATAACTCGCGCCCCATCTCGTAGTCCACAGCTTGTGCTCTGGTTGCAATGCATTGGTACATCGCGTCCGATACGAATTCGGATCGAAGCAATCCGACCTTGTCATGATAGATGACCGCTGACCGCAGCACGTCGGCCAACAACACCATGGCTCAGGACGTGGTCTGCGTGTTACCGAGCGTTTCAACACTGATATAAGTGCCTGGCCGTCATTAGTCAAATATCGTAACTCGACTCCTGGCTACTCACTCAAACATGTCTCGCGGAGAGCTCAAAAGTACATCTCACAAGAAATCAATACCCATCTCCGAAGCCGAGGCGTAGGCATCCACTCGGATCGAATCAGATTCGTGAAGTCATCCTCTTCCTCGCTGTACCCCCGTAGACGTTGGACGCGCGCATGTCAACACGCGTTCGGATAGCTTCTAGTCCGCGCGTGGCGATAACGAATAACGCTTCTTGATACACCAGAAGTCTGCAGGTCTCAGTCTAGCAGCACCCAGCCTCCGTACTGAAGAAAAGGCCTAAGGGACGACCCCCGCCAATTTGTCGCAACACGAATAGATGTCGAGGCTGCAGGCTTCCGCTGGAGACAAGTGTATGGCGGGCACCCAGCCCAGATATATCGAGAGGGGCCACCATTTGGACTGCTGTCGCTGTTCTTATTTGCTGTCTTCTTTACTACACACGGGAATTTCTTCAGCGTCCCAAATGCCCCTAGCCGGTCCGAGGCGAGTAATTGCGTGCGGCTCGAACAAAGGCCTAGAAATCTGCACGTAGCACATCGCAAAGTACCCAAAGGAAAAAAGAGAGGCTAACGTACGGCTCAAGGTGACATGTGGCGCTGGGCCGACAAGGGGCGTGGACCCGGGTGGCTTTCGATTCGAGATGGTGGATAGGAATGGCATCATGGCGTATCCTCGTGTAACCACTCCCCAGGAATGAGTGCGACCAGAGGGCGCACCCATTTGCAGGTCCCGGCTCCGAGAAAGAGATCGACCAGCTCACAAGCTCATCGGTCCTTGTCAGCCTCAAAGACGACTTTATACGAACATTGACTCGTCAACTCTCGGTATGCAACGAATACAGAGCGGCACAGGATAGGGTTGAGGATGCGCCCTTGCTTTACTGCCTAGGCCGCGAGTTTGGTGCAAATTTTGCGCCTTGACTCGTTGCTTCCGTCACATCCCGCTCGCAGTCACATCTGGTCAACTGATCGAGGAAGAGCTGTGTGACGACAAAGGTGCGGTACCGATAAGTTGAGATGCCGTCCGAGGGCGAAAGGAATGGGTGGACCCCTCATTGCTTGCTTCTGCGAGAAGCTTTCGTCGATCGGATGCGTCAACAAAGTACTCTAACTCCGCATCCCTGTCCCTGGACCCGGGCTGCGCTCCGAGTTCCCCAAATGGCCTCATTATCTGCCCTGGCTTTCCATATATGGTCAAGCCACAACGCCGTCGCATGAACAGGAATGACCATATCTGGACACCACGCTGACATAGCTGCGCTTTTATCGTCTCCTTTGAGCGACAGTATAGCCATAGTGCTGTCGACGGGAATACGGAGGCTGATGTTTCTGGATTCTTCCCGCTTCTGGAAGCCAGAAGGGCTACCGGTTGTGTGTTCCCTGCCAAGAAGCTAAGCGACAATCTTCACGTGCTTTTTCCCCCTTCGTGGTGTCTCAGGTTGAGAGATGGCGTTGGGAGGCGGTCAAACAAAGAACCATCTGCTCCAGCTATTCTATTCGAGTCACGTGGGAGCTCCGAGAGGCAACATTTACTCCAATGCCGGCCGTACGGTAGTAACGTCGCCTTTTCTTTTGATTTTGGCTTTGACGTTGGAACTTTTCAACCATGCCTGCAGCAGTAGCAGCAGCACCCAGCAGCCAGCAGAACCAACCGGCCAAGGACAAATAAACAAAACCGTCCTCACGGCTTACACTTAGCGAGTGGTGGTCAAAACAAGGTGAAAGACACACCTGTGCCAAGTAGACAAGCTCCAGTGACGCTGCGTCCGAGAGATGTAACGACGGCCGAGACTCCCCTCTAGTTGAACCCTCCCCGACCTCGAACTTTCTCAACCAGACGGTCGGGGAGGGTAAGGAACGAGACGCATGATCCTCTTTGCAACAGGAAGAGCTTCAACTTGACAGCAGAGAGACATGGCAATTGTCCACTTGGCCCAAAATAGCGGCCTTTTGATAACGGGGCTTTTTGCCGTTGTCACACAGGGCATGGGATCTCTTGAAGCCCAGGCCTTGTCCTCAATCATGGAGACCGAACCAGAGGTTGACATCCCAACTTACACATGCTGGTGTAGCAAAACGATATCTCATTTGGGGTCATCTCACTCAGCAGCAGTGCTGCAGTCATGAGATGAGATGATACTCGAACGACTAATTCGAAACCCAAGCACGCAGCTCCGTACTCGTGTTCTTTTTTTCTTCATCCCCTCAGCCTCCATCACACCCAGATATGGTGGATCCTTCTATTTCTTACCCCGGCCCTTGACTTTGTTGAGATGCATACACCAACCAATTCCAAGAGCACGATCGCCCGGATGCTCGGTTAGTCATTTTAATCGTTGAGATCGTGGGTGTCATCGACTTGAGCAATCCAACCGGAACCCGGCTGCACCCTGTTGAAGGACACTCAGACCTCCCGTTTCCTTTCATCTATCATTCTCGGTTCCTGTTCCGAAATGAGTTTGAGTTATGGGGTTGGCCACTGGCAACTACCGTCCTCGAGCCAAATTTCTGCCTCTCCATACCTGTCTTTCTATCTTGTTTCTTCGCTTCGTTTGTTACCTTGTTGTCGCGGTATCTTTTGACCATGTAGAGAGATGTCTTAGCTTTTGTCTTAATAATGCATGTCCTTTTCCACCGGGAAGTGCCCGCAGCCACCACGAGGGCCAACCTCGTTGAATCACGCCTTTGTATGAGGGTGTCACTGCCACGTGAAGGACAAGCTTGTTTATTTTCCTATCCTCCTTATATGTCTCTCCTTCCTTCTGTCTTCGAGACTGATAGCCGAATTCCATGGTGGTCGGACAAGAGACCAGCTTCCAATTATTGATAGTCCAGCTGTAGATTAGGGGGTCGCAAGGGCTTGAAAAACAGGGGTTTGGGAGTGCTGATGTGTATCGTGAAGACCTTTGTGATACTGGCACTTCAGCTATTCCTCCCAATTCTTCACCTGTCCAAGTCTCGCCTTGTTCCTGTCAGTGGTGACGAAGAGAAACAAGGCGTGATAGAGGGAGAGGGAGAGAGAAGCTTCGTCGGTACTTTCGGCGTTTGTGTCGCGTGCCAGCGCTTGGACAGCCGTCGCGGAATGCGGGTCCCTGAAGGATGAGTATCACGAACCAGACTGTGGTAGCATAAGGAAGTGCCGCGTGGAGGAAAGAGGGCATCATACTGGTTGGTTTCCTCTAACATTTGAGAGCGGAAGCCAGTTTGTTCAGGGGGGAGACCTAGACACACCACGAGGCGAAAAAAAGTCTTGACACATGAAGCGTGGGTCTATATAAGATCTATCGGTTGGCCGTGACGGGGATTCTTCCTTGGCCCCATCAACAAATCGGCCCAGTCTCCATACCGAACCCGAGTCAGCCGCTACTCATGACTATCCGGCAGACCTAGGACACGATCATCTCGTTATAACAACACCACGGCATCACAGTTTCACCAATCCCGAGGTCCAGACCCGTTCGCCCTCGAACTCTATTGTTCACATCACTAGACACCTTCACACCACCCCAGTGCCGAGATCATGCCATAATTTGCCCAAAGTAGGGAAAGCTGAAAGCACCGTGGTATGATACGTTGAATATCTCACAGCGATATAACAATTACCATCCTGGCTCTACCAGAGGATTCATCTGATCCGATTCGATCATTCATATCGTCAACAAAAACTGCTTCAAGCATCCAATCAGTGCCTGGTCTCAGAATAGACATATACATACTGAACCACCAAGGGCTCAAAAAACGACATACTGCATAATCACCGTCAGTATACGGTCGATCGACTGGCCAAACTATTCGATCCGGATCTTTCTCAAAAAGCACTCAGCACCTCGCCTATATTTCTTTTACCGCCGACGAACGCCCACGGCGGCAACTGTTCTGGAACCATGTGTACCTACTACTATCTACATTACCATCACGTACAGCCGTGTATGCGTGACATTGAGTACAGCCTGCATTATGATTTCTGCGAGAACGCAACCTCGGTGCCATCAATACCCTCTCCATCCAGCCCTCCGACCAAGAGGAAAACGGGCAGCAGCCACTCGGGCTCGGGGCGTTCGGGTCGCGCATCGTCGTCGTCTACATCAGGGTCGAGGTCGTCCAACGCGGCGTCGTCGTCTTCATCGTCCTCGGCGGCGCAGCAACACCCCGAGCTCGTGCAGCAGCCGTGCGCGGCGCTCATCTACGCGCCCGAGTACAACATGGCCGACGGCAGCATGATCGACTACGCCAACCCGTGCGCGACGGGCGGGTGTCTGGTCAGCCCGGGGTGCACGTCGGGGTCCTGCCGGCTCGAGGACCTCGGGGGCCGTTGGATCTGCTGCCAGTGCTTCCGCGGCGGCAACACGTTCGGGTGGTGCGCGCACCCCATGAAGAAGGTCCCCGACACCTTGTGCTACCACGTCGTGTGCGAGCACTGCTGCGCAGACAGCTAGGCAATGCCTCCTCTCGGCCGCCTCCCTCTTTTCAGCTCAGATCGAAAAGTCGAGGAGAGGGGGGGGGGGGCGAGAAACTTGGAGAAGAGCAATTCGGGGAATTGCTGCTTGTTGAGCCATGATCACTTGAGAATGCTGGGCTATTAGGCCCCTTCTTGCGCTGGTTGCGAGCTGGTTCTGGGCCCCAAGTGGTTTGATGGCTCACTGGGAGGAAAAATGTTTTCTGGAAGAGATGAGAGTGGACTTGGTGGTATTCTTTGGTTTTTGAAAAAACTACGCTGATATCACCGAGACGGATAAGATTTTTTCCTGCTCGGGTCGATCCTCTCGGTTTCCGTTTCCGAGTGACAAAATGTTTTAGAGCGGATGGGCACCCCTGGTTCCAGCTGAAGCGCGGGAAGAAAAAGAGAGAGACAATTGAAATTTTCCGAATTGATGAGATGATGACGATGACGACGATCAGGATGAGCACAGCAGCAGCAGCAGCAGCAGCAGGCCGACAACAACGGCCCCGATGGGAGATGGCGGTGTAGAAGGAGAAAAAAAGCCCGATATGAACACAAAGATATTCTTTATTGGGGTGTGAGGAATGACGAGACAACAGGTGCCGGATCTCGTGAGGCTGAAGAAAAAAGTGACGATGGACAGAGATCTAGGGGACCAACAGCCAGGAACACGGGGTGGTGGGGTTCGTCGGTTGGGGGTTTGTGTTCCGCACACTTTTTTTTTTCTGTCCCTCCCTTGTGCCGCGAAAGATTGTTTTTCTAGGGGGGAGTTTCTTTTTCTACTTTGCGCTTTGCCAATATCGAAAGGAAAGTTGCTTTCTTTTTTTCCCCTTCTGTCCTTCTTTCGCTTCTTCCATTTCAGCGCGTCGGGGAAACCGGGCGAGGGGTTCTTGGGGTTTGGGTCTTGGGGTATCTTGGGATTTTTTGATTTTTCATCTTTTTTTTTTCTTTCAATAAGGGCTCAGAACACGAAGAAGCCAGCCGGTCCAACGAGGCGTTCCGTCCAAAGTCGATATTTCTAAGACGGGGGCTTTTTTTTCCTCGGAAAAGGGTATATTCTCTCTTATCATTTCCAAGGTCACGGGACACCCTCAAATTCCAAATATCACTTTTCCATCTTTTACCTTTTCTGCTATCCAAGATCTGTTTTGTCTTCCCGCTCCATCATAAAGTAGATATTTTTTGACTCCTGTGCAATTGGACGTGATTGGATCCGTATACGCTCAAAGACAAATATATACACCATGAAAGTTCAATCGCCGACCATTTGGCACGTGGTGTCTTCTTTTCCATTCCGTCCGTGTTTGTACGTCTGTGATGATATTTTTTCCGCTTCGCTCCGCTCGGCTTCTCCACGCGCCTTATCGAGATGAAGAAGCGAAGAAAAAAGAAGGAGGAGAGCTGAATAGATACCCTTTCCCACTTGTCATCAAGACCCCTAGTTTACTTTCACGAGGTAGATGGGGCGATTGATTAAAAACGAAAATATTCCGTCATTTCGCGCTTGCCGGGAAAGTTTTTGCTTTTCCTGGGCTCCCTGGAACCTGGGACTTGGGAAGAAAAATCAAAATCTGTCTTCACCGCGCGCGCGCCGCTGCGCTGGATCGGACCCCTTCTGGATCTCGCATCTCGCATATCGTGTTTTTTTTTTTGTTTCCCTTCCTCGTATAACCGAAAATAGCGTACGAGACGCGGGTAAGATCCCACCCCGCGCGCAGCGCAGCACCGTCAAGTGGAAAGAACTAACTATCCAATCTTTAAATTGACGGCATGTTTTGCGAAAGCAAAAGAGCGGGTGGTTGCAGATCATCAATCCATCCCGTCCCTTATTGAATAATCCCATTTTATTGACCTGAGAGCCTGATGACGGACAGAGAAATAATGAATGCTATGCTTGAATGTTTCCTGGTTGTGCGCTTCACCGTTCGTTCGGACTGCCGTTGGAGTAAAGGGAGGCTAGGCTCATAAACAATGTTTCTGTTCTTTCGGCCATAAGGGGGAGCCGTTTTAATGGTTTTTCCCTTGCCGTTTTTTTCTGCGCTCGTAAAAGGGACAACTGAAAGAAAAAAAAAAGAGGCTTTCATACGAGAAAAAAAGTGTTCTGCTTTGGCTGCGCCCACCTACCTACCGACCGCTGCTAGTTAGTTTCCCTTGCCCTATGAGAACAATATGGGCAAACCAAGTTTCGTCACAGCACAGGCGTGACTGGGGGTGGGCAAGGCTATTATCCGACAGGAACCTGGTCGGCAACGTGGCAACCTGGTTCAATATTTCTGAGCTATGGCTTCACTAATATCGGCGATGATGGGTCAAGCTGAAGGGCATGCCCGCAACGAGAGGGATGGGAGCTTCTTTCTCGAAAATCACGGAGAGCAGCTGGTGTCGGGTATAGATATCATGCCTCGGCGCGAGAATCATGTCAACTGCGAGATGAAAGGAGCATCGGAAAAGCAGAAAAGACTGATCGTCCCCGGCTATAATCATCATCCTCGTCTTCCTCTGCTGCATCCAAGCTCATCGCCGAAAGAGCAGTGTCAGTCCAAAACCATTGCGTATCTCACCCTTTGATCCTCTGAAGATCTTGTCGGAAAAAAAAGAAAAAAAAAAGAAACAGCTTCTCTTACAGTAGAGTTGTCGATTGCATCAAAAGCGCACGGCAGCATCACCAACAGCACCACCACTGCCGTCAACACCACCCAACCAAACATTCAGATCGCCCACCATGTGCACAGAGACGACCTATACTCTACCCTGCGAGCACGTAGTCGCACGGATGACATACTGCTCAAAGGCGGAATCGAGTTCCAAGCACTCCTCCTCCTCGTCCCGCAAGCACCACAAGAAGCCATGCAAAAGGCTCGAGCGTACGTCTGTCGGTCACGCCCCTCCGCTGTCAGAGTCTGGTCGGGCAGCAAAGTGTCCCTTGTCACCGTGCCCGTTCGAGAAGAAAAACGGCCTGTGGAATTGCTGCTGGTGTGGCAAGGAGTGGAATACGACTGGCCGGTGTTGCTGCATCATGATTACCAACCAGCAAGAATACCGGTGCGACCACATCTGCTGTGAGACATGCGAGGCCGCGGTCGAGTGAAGGGATATGAGAAGAGAAACACGCAGAGATGGAGCGAGTGGGAAGGTTACAGACCAAGGAGAAAAGATGGCCATGTTGGAGCCCAAGGAGAAAGTCTGGGAGAAAGGTGAAAGATGGCGGTGAGCACGGAACGGACCGGTTAAGTGACTGGGTTTATTTTTGCGAATTCTTTGTTTTTTGGGCGATCACGAATAGAAGTCATGTTGCGGATGGGATGAATTGGTGCCTGATTTGACGGAGTCGGTAGATCTCCCTGGCTGCTGGAGGATACTACTTTTTGATGTTGTACATTAGGGGCTTATTGCGTCTCAGTAAGCAGCTCGGTTGAATTGCTGCATAAAGATTTGTGTCAGGAATGTCAGAGAACCGTCATACAAGTTCAATGTAACTCACTCGGATCCCCCAATTGCATTCGCAGGCCTACATCACGTACCGAGATGAGCTGAAATCGCTGTGCTACTACGTGTGGCGGAGTACCGGGCCTGGATGGAAGAAAGTGCCCAGGCCTTGTGGCGTCGAGGTTCGCAATGGATTAGGCGTTCAGTTCGCAGGGTGTGTAGTATCGACTCCGTAGAACCAGGGGCGAGGCTGACGTGGGAGGTACCAATGAGCTGAGGCAGAAGCCATAAGACTTGGATTATTGGACATGGAGAAGTCAACGATGGCGTACGTCGAGAACTAGGCACGGCACGTACCGGTACTGAACATATTGCCACACGGATCTAACCGAGAAAAGTGTCGATGCAAGTAAATCTGGTCGATAAGACAGGACAAAGTGTAGAGAAGGTAGAGATACCACCCCGTACGTACGAGAGGGAGAAAAAGCAACACCACCCCTGGCGCACGGTATCGATGGGATGCAGCAGGGACGTCCCCCGACATTTGTGCTGAAGACTGGGCTGAGTGTCTTGCAGGGTTCCCAAAAACCGGGTGGATGGGAACCCTTAAAAGCAATGTCAGGCAGCTTCATGACCGCATTTCCTAGCATTCGACCCCCCTGGGACCGGCATCTCTCCTGGGGTCTGCCGGCTGCGACCGTAGATCGATCTAGCGACGCGAAATGGATCGAAAGCCAATTGTGGTGTCATGCAGTAGCAGCCAGCAGACAGACAGACACCACACCAAGACTCGCCCACCTACCCGGTGTCAGGCTTGCCGGCGGAGGACCTGCTGGACGGCATCATTGGACCGGATGCGATGGAACTAAGGTATGGTGACCTTCTCGGAACCTGTAGAGTGACACATGACTTTGCCTACCCGAACGAAGTGCGAGGATTAGAGGCCTAAGACAAAAAAGAACTTTTCCTGACCAAAAGTTCGATGGTAGCGCATGTGTATTCCTGTTCACACACAGATAGCAAGTACATGCAGCTGAGCTTCGCGTCTCGCCGACCTATACCACTCGGCCTTCGAATCTAGAACCGAATGCATTGCAGCCAGTGGACACGGACAACTGGCATGGATGAACAAGTGATCGCTGCGAAGAAGAAATTCTCGCCCCGGGCAAGCCAAGAAGGTCGACGTGGAATCTCGACTCGCCGAGTTCATCTGAGCTATCAAACATCAGTATAGATATATATAAGACAAAGCATCGAGGTCCATCGAACCCATCGAAAGCCCAAACCACTCCACTCAACTTCAGGGATTCGTCACATACAGATATATATATTCACCTTGTCGCCTTGTCGTCAAAATCGAAAGTCAAAATGTGCCACGGTCACCCGCACTACCATGAATGTCAGCACACTTCAGTCAAATGGCTCTACTGTCCAGATGCCAGATTCGACCTGGCGACAGGTTATGAAACGCCTTGTTCAAATCCGATATACTCTGCGCCCCAACCATCAACTCTGGCCTGTCCACTCCAGAACTGCCACTACAAAACAATGAGAGGGAGTTGGACATGTTGTCAATGTGGTCATGATACCAACACTCAAGGCTGGTGTGATGGCCAAACACACGATCCGAGCGGCCATTGGGTACCGGTGGGCTGTCCGCCCCCAGACAGACAGACCTGCGGTCATGGCTGCTGTAGCAAATGTATTGGTAATGGTACGACGCCAGCCCCATGTCCTATGCCCGAGCATGTATACTGACGTGAGGGGGAAACAGGATCATCATCAATTTCAAGTCCTGAGCCGAGCTATGCAGTTCGCAAAGGCAAGCATCGGACCAGACGGACTCATGAGTATGATTATCGGACGAGCGCATCGGAGAGCTCATCCACCTGCTCACCAGGGTCGGAGATGGCCGCTTACAGTCCAGATGTAACCTATGCGAAGAAATCCAAGTCGTCAAACCGGGAAAAGAAGGACTCTCGGCGCAGTCGAATGACAGTGTTTGGATAGAATGCCATAGGCATGGATTATGAGACGCAATCATATGTTGTAACTTTCTTTCCGTCGATAAGCTAGACATTGTCGTATCGTATACCAAGCAGCATTTGGCATAATCTCTGCACTTGGTCAACAAAACTTGGTGAATATTGCACCTCAGTTGCTGCGGCTTCATAGACTTTCGTACACTTGAGCGATATCTGGTTTGGTTCTGGAACACGTTCGGAAGTGATGCCGCTTACGCACTTGCTCCAGTGTTACGCGTGAGGTCTTGACAGAGTTGTGCTCGTGTGACATGGAACCTGGGGCCCTGCGGCGGGAGGCAGCACGCAGGGCACGGCGGTAATGAAATGAGCACGGACGCAACCCTGTGCCGCCATGGTGTGATGCAGCGGAGCGGCAGGCCAATCTCGTCATGCCTCCGGGTCCCAAGAGTAAGGGTCCGAGGATTGGGCGGGATGTTGTGACCCCAACACGCCGCCGAACACGGCCGGATCGGATCGGCAATGCTGAACGACTGCTGGCTGCCGTAGATCGTGCGTCAAGATCGATGGATCTCGGGTGTGACGAAACCCAGAACATGGTTGCTCATTCTGCAGTCGACCGAGGTGCCTCGGGCATGGAACTAGAGGAAGCAAAGCAAGCGAGCCCACGTCTGTGAGCGAGAGTCAGACTATGCAACCCCAGCCTGACACAATGCGACCAGAGCCAACCGTTGGCTATTGTGCTGGTCGACTTGTGTGAACTTTTCACAGATAATCTGTTGGCTCGAGATGCTGACCATGCCGTGGCGTGTGGCATCTGAAGAGACACATACGTCCATGTCGGGGCCGTATGCAAACAACCCTCGGTGCATAGTCGGGACGAACCCAACGAGGAATGACCTTGTGTCATGCTACGATACGTGGTACCGAATCAGGATGGACGGATTATCTCGGGGGACCCTCCCCTTCGGCTCTGCCACGTGCTGAACCCTTGCAGCACAATGCCCACAAGCAATGGTACAGACATGGGCTGCGAGATCATGGACGAGTCTGGCCATCGTGTCTTGTGTGAGGAGCTGACGCACACAGACTCTTTTTCACAATTGGTGCGTACAGTACCTCGAGTCTATGACTACCGGGTGTTGTTGGCGCCGTCGATAGATTGTACATGCTCGGATCGAGCAAGGGCGATGAGCTTGCCACGGTTATTCCGGTCAGCCAGCATTGGCGGCGCCATACATCTGTCAAGTTAAAATTATGTAGATCTCGGGCCTGGTCATGCAAATGAGAAATGGTCGGCAGGCGAGTCGGGTGTGCACGATACATACATACAGCCTGGCAAGCCTGCTGCAGTACCGTACCTGCAATTGGCAGTTGGTGGCTGTCATGTCGAATTGGTGCGTGGTACCGTACCTGGTTAGGCCTGTACGGTAGCGCATTGCGTACCTGAAGGCGCTCCGGTGAAGGTGGTGTGGGCGCTCAGCGCGCTGAGGTGCTGATCACCATTGGTGCGTGACCGTGTTCTGCAGTTGTGCACCCGCACGTTGACGCTCGAGGCGACAAGTGACAGGTGTGTGGTGCTGGCGCGGACTGGAGATCCTCCGTTTACTGGCGGAAAGCTTGTTGAAAGTGTGCATGGACCAATTTGACAAATGGATATCATCTGCCGCGCCTGGACACTGGACTATTTCATCCCATCTCCTCAGGGTGTCGACTTTAGGTAGGCTTGGTAAGTTTCATTCTCAGCTTTCTTGCAAAGTCGACCGACCGTGTTGGGAATTGTCGTTGCTGATGGTCGTTTGGCAGTTTGAAATGCCGAGGCAAGAACGACGGAAGGGGGCTGAGCTCGCGACTACCTTACGCTATCACTACCACCACTACGAAAGGTGGCAGTCATGATGCTCATCACCTCCCAAACTGCCAGACCTGCCTGGCAGTGGCAGTGACAGACAACGGCATCTCTGCTAAACTTGTTACTTACCCCCGGCTCATGACGTCGGGCAAGCTGATCACGAGAAAATTTTCCCCATGGTAGACCGGCAAGATTCCAATTCAATCATACCCTTGGGCGAACCCCGGCTTGTCCGGTTTGTTTCAACTTCCAGCGACGAGAAAACCGTTGGTGAGAATGTGTAGCGCAGTGCCTAGAGAGCTGCCTAGAGTTGCTGGAGTGAGAACCAGCCGAGCGAGCCAACCCAAAGAGGTCATGTCCTTGGGCCCCCTTACGTAGGTACCAACGTGCCATTGCCAGTAAGCACTCCTCGGCGGCCGAGGGGAACAGAGAGAGTCGGTGGAAGTTCTGGATAGGGGAGATTCTCCACTTTGCACGAAATGATAATCATTACGGGGTGCAATTGGTGGCGCGCATTTAATTCAAGTCGTTGCAAGAGATGAACTGGAAAGAGAGGAGACAGAAGACTCGAGCGACGTTTGTGGCGAGTTGGACCACACAATACTACAGTTTTGGTATATTCGCCGGGGAGAATCGCGTGTTTCGCATCGCCTCTCAATCAATCATCAATCCATTGTTGACTCTGGTGCTGCATCTCGGCCACATGGCATCAGATGAACAGGCGGGAACAAGGAAGGATCTGCCTTTCTTGCCTTCAGCTTCTGCAAGATGCCCGATGGGGTCGCATTGGATCCTGCCGATTCCTGCGGTGCCATGTGGCAGAAAGAACGCTAATCGCGACTTGGCTGCCAGTCAGACCAGTGGCATCCATGGATTGCACCCTCTTTAGTGGTCCAGTTGGTGCTAATTGCCGGACGCGTTAGCACACATTTAGGTGCTCCATGGCAGCTCATTCCCCGCCAATCCGTTTTTACGAATACCCTCTTTCTGCGCTTCCTGGTATCTGGCCGCGGGCCTACGCAGCTGACAGGTACCTGCCATTCCCGCGTTGGGTTGACAATTGCAGCCGAGACAGACAGAGCATGTTTGCATACAGAATTGACCAATTGACATGTCTCGAACTCTGCGGCAGGGAAGTAAACAACGGAAGACGGGTTATTTTTCCTGTCATCATCATCATCAATCCTTCTCCCTTCCCTCTCTCAGTTCAATATTACATACTTCCCACACTACAAGACAGTTAATCTAAGCATTTTATGAACAGTTCTTCAAGAGACGGGAGTATCCCGGCTGGAAATAAGGGGTACCCGACTTGTGACTGGATACAATGGCTAGCCGGTGTGTGCCACTTTTGCGACGCCAGGCCTTACCCATCCAGTCCATGCCGATCCGCTTGCGACCGCGACATTGCCAGAGCGGTGACGGCGTGCTCCAGCGGCTCATCACTGATCAGTGCTGCGCAGGGCAGCAGGGTGACGGGTCACTTGCTGGCATGATGTAGAAAGTGCAACTGGCCTGGGCAGCTGGGGTTCTTCGTTGGCCTGATGGGTCCTTTTGGAGGGACTCGAGAGGAGAGCAAGGCTGGTACCAAAAAAAATGCCCCACCCCTCTCCCAAATGCCTATATACAAGACTACGCTTTCCGGGACAGCAACGCCCGTAACAAATCAAGGAAAAATGTTAAAAATAAAAGAATTTGACAGGAACAGACTTCTGCAATTAAAGAAGCGTAGTAGCAGTCGAACTATTATTCGAGCAAGTGGATAAGTGGCTTTGAACAAAGATGTGTGTATAGTCAATTGTAGGGGGTGAGGCGTTTTTTTTGCTACCCCGTTGGAGAGGAAGATGATGCACACTTATCAGTACCTACAGTAGCGCTTAGGCTCTCCTCATAGGGCACAGCTAAGGTCAGACCGTCAAAGAGGAGGTGTGTGTGAGGCCACTTTTGATAGTGATACATGATAGAACATCGTAGAGTCTTGATAGATCAGACGGAAAGAAAGAGAGGAGGAGAGCAAAGAGATGCGCAACCAACAAGACTGCATTGCCACGAGTTCCCTCTTCGTTTCGTCGTTGAGCCGCTGTGACCCTGATCCGAACCTTGCGAAGGGTAAGGTTCTTGTTGCGCCCAGGCCAGTGCCTCTGTCTCTCTGCCCAGTCACATCGCGCTCTGCCCCCCATCGAGCGGCTAAAACAGTTTAAACAAGTCGTCCGTCCATTCGTCTAACCGTTAAACCCCCTTCGTACCTAACCTCTACCTCTAGCTTCCTCCTCAAGCTGCTCCGTTCAATCCCCGTACCATTCCCAAACTACTATTCTCCCTCCCACAACACACCACCCGACTCTCCTCTCATCAGACTCGAACCAGTCCAGTCGTTCCCAGAGGTCCGCCCATCCCGGCTCGCTCTCCTGCCCAAGAGATTACTCACTCACTCATCAGCAAAGTAGTCAGTCACGGATTCACAGCATATATCTCGTCTCGTCTGATCCAAGACTTCACAACTCGCACCGGCAGTTTTCGACTTTCCCACGTGCCCGTGCCACCGTTACACCACATCGGCTGTCTGAATACATACCAAGAAGCAGCAGCTCTGTGCCCAACGAGAAAAGAATCTCCATCCTGGTCTCTAGCGACGTCAGCCTCCTCGGCTATTCCACATAGCCCGATCGAACTACGAAAACACCACTCGCTACTACTACTTCGTTGAACTACCGCTCCAGTCGCTCGTCTTATTTTGTCATTACCTCTGCAAACTTTTGTTTCGAGTAAACTGTCTAGACCTAAACAAGATG
This sequence comes from Pestalotiopsis sp. LF_19_12, assembly GCA_023510015.1. Taxonomy (NCBI): domain Eukaryota; kingdom Fungi; phylum Ascomycota; class Sordariomycetes; order Amphisphaeriales; family Sporocadaceae; genus Pestalotiopsis; species Pestalotiopsis sp. LF_19_12. Next base: position 578,446 of record JALYBT010000002.1, on the reverse strand, counting down.
CCTGCATCCTTGGACTCGTCACGCCCCATCATGGCCCCCTCGGTAGGTCCAGTCTGGTTTCCTAAAATCCACCATCGTTAGACTGCCCCGTGCTCTATGCTTTCTTTGATTCTAAAGTTATTGATTGACCCAAAACCCCTGTTTTCTGGTTGCCCGTCCATGATTCTTGGATTATCCTAAAAATCTACCTCACGTCACACCAATTTGAAGTTGGTCTATGACATCCTTCTAGAAGCATACACATATACACACACAAACTCTGCCCACTACATACTTTTATCCAACCAAGAAGCTAATTCTCATCTTTTTTTCGTCACGATGAAGGCCCGAACCTCAGTACGCTACAGCCAGTACAGCATGCAGGCGCCCTCGGTCGCCACGACAGACAGCGCCCACGCTGAGATCAGCAACATCGGAACCGGCCTGGAGCGCATGGAGAACAAGGCCCTCACACAGCAGCGCGTCGAGCTCTCCGAGGCAAAGACCGCCACCATGAGCAAGCTGGCGCTCGGTGCCAAGCTCGAGCGCGCCCTTGACCGCCGCATGACCAGCCAAGATGCCGTCATGCGGCCGCGAAAGCCCAGCGTGTTGAACGAGAAGACGGCCGTCCAGGCATAGATTTTTCGCCATTCCTGTTTTACGACACCTTTGGTCTATCATGGCCGACCTGATTATTCCTGCAACGACCGAGAAAGGACACCCTGCTTAGCGAGCGTGTACATACATGATCAACAGATCGCTACGTCGCATCGTCTCGTATTCCGAGGCTGCAAATACGAAGATACCACGGAGGATGCTGTTCTGCTTTTTCCCTCCACCAGATATGCGCATTTCTTTCTGGTTCGAGGGATAGCCGAGAGAAGAGAGACGAGTATGTCAATATTGTCACGAGCATGATGGAGATGCTGCACACATTTTTGGTTTTTCACACTCAGAAATGCATGAGTCCAAAATAACGACCAAGTTTCTTTTGTTACACGCAACAGTGTATGGGGGAAAGGGATATTTCTGGAACAGAGCCGCGCCATTTCAGAATACGATAGAGAGAGCCCATGTCTCGAAGCTGCGGGCTTCGTTTGTTTCGGCACGCAAATCGACAGACACGGCCAGTTGAGACGGACAGTTGGGGGAGGAGGAAGCGGATGTGGAATTTGGAGTTTTATCATCTCAAAGATCGTACCATACGTATAGGAGTTTTATTCTTGTTTTTCTTGAGAATGAATTGCACATATTCTTACCAGTTTCCCAAACACACTCGAGTATTTCCCAATTGGGTAATTCCTATATTCAAGTATTAAGCTTCATGCCTAGCCACGAAGCTGAGCACTAGAATCGGAGCAGTTCCATTATAGTATGCCTGGTTCTGCGTTTTAAAGTTATGCCCACGTGGTTTTGAGATCATGACACATGGTAGCTTCCGAAGCTATGGATAGGGCAGAGGGAGGAAGAGGGGAGAGAAGGCAGGATCATGAGGAATCAGACAAAAGTTTATTGAACCATTCGGAACTGACAAATGCTGCCTTGCCGTCCACCATGAAACGCCAGTGTAAATACAATGCATTACCGCAACCGTGAGAAAACTCGAATTATTTCACATCCTCCGCAGCCTTCTGCTAAACAACTGATTTTGAATGTGGCGGTGACGTGTCACCGCCATGACCATTGGGGCAAAGACGACATCCAGTATCTTTCCCGTAATACGTCTGCCACTTTGACAGCCTTCATCTCGCCTCTTCTCACGAGCTCTTGGCGGCGAGCTTGGTCTTGATGTCGGCCAGCAGGGTCTTGAGCTCGGCCTCCTCGCCCTCCATCTCGAGGCCGCGGGACACCCACTCGCGGGCCTCGTCGAGGCGGCCCATCTCGTACAGGCAGCGGCCCCTCCGCCACCAGGCCTTTGCGTTGCCGACGCGCTTGGCCTCGACGCTGGCCTCGGCGTCGACGGCGCCCTCGGCCCACTGCTGCAGGCCCATGTGCGCCTGGGCGCGGTTGGCGTACAGGCTGGCGACCTCCTCGCGGACGAGCTGCTGGGGCTCCCAGTGGGGCCGCTTGAGGGCCATGCCGATGCCGAGCCCGTACATCTTGATGGCCTCGCCGTACTTTTGCTTGCGGTAGCAGTCGTTGCCGCCGTCGCGCAGCTTGGTCACCTGCGCGCTGCGCTTGGGGTTGACGGGGATCGGGGGCGGGGGCGTCTGCGAGGGCGTCTCGAGCGTCAGGAGCGACCGGTGCAGCTCGTTGAGCGCCAGGAGCTCGTTCTGCAGTGCCTTGTTGGACGCCAGCGACGGCGCCGAGATAGCCTTGGTCTGGGGGTCGATCTGGAGGGGCAGGATCTCGATGATCTCGTCCACGGGAGGGAGCGAGGGCGGCGGTGCCGCGCGCATCGGTTGTTGTGCGGCCATGGTGTCTGGCTTTGTGACTTTGTGAATGTGAGGTGTGGGAGTTCGTGTCGCAAAGGGCGAGGCGACAGGGAACGAAATATGGGACTGGGATGTCCCCGGTGGCAGTCTATGTCTCGCAAGGTCGGGATTGGGTATCTCGTGTGCTGAATCTGTTGCTGCCGACTGTAGCTTGAGGTGCGAGACTCCTTGGGATGTCGGAGTTCGTGGTGTTTGGCGTTGCTGAATCGTAGGTTGTTCAGATGTTGACGAGGCCAGCACAGCAATTGGCAGGGACCATAAGACAGCAGACAAGACACCCTGTGGCCTTGCGCCTTCCTCAGCTGCCACGTAGCGGGACCTTGCTTAGCTCCAAGACTAAACCTTATCGATAGTGATCAATTAGCTAAGCAAACCACTAAGCCCTTTCCGAGTTTTGTGGGGAACTGGAGATGGAATATGAACAGTGTGGAGCGATTGACTATAACACTGTTTGCATACTCCGGAGTATATTCCTATCCTCGGCAGCCTCGCTTATGCATCCCATACATTAAAAACCGTTTATGAAATTTTGAGCCGCTTTCCCCCGAGGTTCAATGCTTCTTGGCAATGAGATGATTTTTCACTGATCTGTCACCTTTTCCTGCTTTCTTCTCCTGCTAGCCCCAAGCTCTCCTATACAATAGTTCGTGCTAACTTTTGTCTGATCACCTCGCGAAGAGCCCGAGAGTCTGTGCTATTCGCTGTTGATTCCAAGATCAGTAATCATCCCGTGAATGCTATCCTGTCAAAATCGCCAAATACCACGTTCCTGAGGTCAGACTCGATATCCTGGGATCCAGGATCTTCATACATGCATTGTCTTTTTGTCAAGCTGCATATATCCTACATCAATGTTGAGATCGAACCCCAGATGCTCGACTGCAACCCTGGGAAAAGCGACAGGAAGAAATGACGTATCTGCACGGCGTATCTGCACGGAAAATATTCTGTTATAGCAGGTGTGAAATGCAACCCCAACAGGCATAGTGGACGATCTGTTGTTTCGGCATTTTATCTTGTTCCGTTGCGACTGGCCGCGCAGTTATAATTATAGCCCACTAATCTTCATGCAGGTCATGGTATTGTCTTGTTTTTTCTCTCGAGTACCTTGAACACAATCAATGTACCGATACTTTCAGTGACTCGAGGCGGCTCACTTGTCACATATCACTTTGTGACAAGAGCGAGGTCGGAACGTCCCGCACCCGACTCTTTGGCGGAAGTTCCCTTGAGTCATAAAGATGCACGTTTGTTCACCTGCATGCGATCCAGATCTAACCGACAAGAAGTCAGCCGTTTATCTCCTTATCTATATCCATAATCACCTATGGAGTTCCCCAGAGATGTCACTAGGCTACAGCCTCTGCGCGACGTCTGTTTGAGATCTAGTAGTATAGTATGCACCAGAGGCACTTCGATTTTTAATCACTCGAGTGGTCTCTTACTTTAATTGATTGATTTGCCGAGGGCACAAAAGAGCCGAGGCGGTGTGAAATGGCGGAAGCAAGCCGAATATAGAAAATTTACTGAAGAACTCAAGCAGCCTCCCGCTCACACCTTGGTGCATGATGCTGCTACGTTGCCATGACTGCGTCGCGGTCCAATGGCATTGCACCGAGCACCCCGGAGGCGCTCCGGACCCTTGACCCCCGAAGCCTTCTCTCAGGCTTCTCGATTCTGTCTCCCGCATGCTGGGAATATTTCCCGCGCGACGCACGTCTCGATCCAACCCCCCCTCCGCTTTCAAAATCTCGGCCCACCCAGCGTAACACGTAGAGATCGGGAGCCAGTAAGTGTCAAGATGCATGAGCAAACTCAATCTGGCCTACGTGACCGGTTTCACATCTGCCAATAATGTCACAACAAGCCCCAAACATGCATGATGATGTGTTCTACGTGGGCGTTGGTTCTTCATGTACGAACGGTCTTGGTCCAAGAGCAAGTTTTGTTTTTCTCGTTCTCATTGTGCTACGTCAGATGTCCTCGAATGCGCCTCTAGACTATTTGGTTGATTCCTTTTATTTGACAGCGATGCCTCCTCGTAGCCTTGTGAACGCGGATCTGGCCACGACTACATACTATATACATGCCTGAGATTACATACATGGCCTTAGATTACAACCGGGTCAACTTGCAGCGCTCACCGCAACCCGGAACCGCCAATTACTCCGCCTCGATCGCTGGACGGCCGAGGCAGTCTCGCCATCGTGGTTGCCGCTTTCGAGTTCCCCGGCGGGGGGAGGGGGGAAGAGGGGGAAAAGAGAGGAGGGTGCGTACTACCTACCAGGTCGTCACTCCTGATCCCTCCGCCTTCTACGTCTCGAAATGGCACTGGTCAGGCCTGTGCAGCAGTTCAGACCTGTGAGGCATTAGCAGTGGCGCACCTATTGGATCTCCTCAAAGGAGAACTTGCGCGAGGGCCTGCTGCGCGAGTGCCGCCGGCCTCCGGCTGCCGCTGCTGCCTCTGCTTCCCAGGATTCGTCACGACACACGTCGCCGACAGCGTGGCCTGCTGCTTGGCTTGCTGCGAGGGTGGCTGCTCTTCCCTGCCTCGCGATCCGCGCATCGCGCATGATGGGTTCCCACTCGTGATCTTGGATGAAGCCTTGGCGGGCCCTGACGAGCCTCCTGCGAACCGGCTCCAGCGCCTCCCTGGCCTCAACGACGTGAGCCTCGGATACGCCCGGGAACGGAATGGAAGAGGCGGAGCCGGCGATATCAGATGCGCCGACAAAGTACTTCTCGGCGACCTCGTACGCCTGTACCAGGTCGCCCACGAGGTTGCCAAAGTTCGACTGCGCGCAGTCGTTGTAGTACAGCTCCACCCGACCTACTAGGTAATGGAGCTTTGTCTTGTCGGCTTCAAAGTTCTCCCTGAAGACTTCTTCTGGAGACAGGGTCCTCTCAGCGGGTCTGGCCGGTTCCGGAGCATGTAGGAACGCCATGATTTGCTGTTCGCGATACAGAGCGTCGGCCTCTGCGTTGCTCAGTCTGCTGTGGCGGACCACGTTAGGCCAGAAACGCATTCTGATGATCTTGAGGTTCACTTGAAGCATCAGTTCCTTACCTTTCCGCCTCTTTTTTCTTACTTGTTTGTGATGTTTGTAGTTTGTTTTTGCTTGACGAATATGACGTGGACGGAAAACAAAACTTTAACTGGGCGGCTGGTCGACTTTAAATACAGAGAGGCTTCTGAGCACGACTGTCAGTCATACAAATCTTCTGAAAACTATAACGCACTGTTCTTTGATCATTGTACAATGCCATTGCCTGATTCGAAACAAGTCTTTGTCTCTCTCGCTGTGATGAGTCGCGGCCCCGACGCTTTGTTGCAGTTCTCGACTTCTTGTCCAACTTCACACAACTGAATCGCCCTAGAAGACTCTGTTGCGGTCGTTTACGACATCTTGTTCAAACCCAAATAACTGTATCGCCCCAGAAGATCCTATCATAGTATTTTACCACATCTTGTCTAAATGGAAACGATTGAATCATCCCAAAATGCTTTAGAGTTCATAGCCTACCTTCTAAGGTTCTTTCAATTCTCGTTGTTGTATCATCGCCCTGTGTTGGTGATAACATTGAAGCCGTATCATTTTTGACACCTGAATCGACTCATGGTGACTCACACGCCAAATGAAAGGGGTAGTCGCTGGCTGTGAAGCACACGAAAGTTACTGACTGTGATATACTCTAGTCATACTCTAATACTGTCATTCGTACGTGGAATACAACCTTATCAGTGGACATCAAGCCTCATGTTAGCAAGGCCGTGTATGTGACTCGACACAATTGAATAGTCGAGTTGACAAAAGAAGATTCATGCTCGGCCAGAAAGTTTTGAGGACAGAGATTCGGAAAGTCTTTTGGTCGATACCCAATTGCAAGTGTGCCATTCACAAGAAGCTGGCCAGCATCCTCGGAACTTCAATTTGAGAAAAGCCGCCTACTCCTTCATTCTTGGGGCGTAGCTGCGAGCACAGTGGCTCTATTGTCACAAGTTACCAATAACACCCATACATCTCTCGTCGAGGATGAAATTATGCGATTGCAGTCTTATTGGCAGAAAAGGCCTGACAAGATCCAACCCTGCGCGATCTTATGAAGAGAGTCGTTGTAGGGTAGACTACGAAGATGAGATCCTACCCTTTCGACCAGACTATTTTGCCACACGCGGCGCCACCGCGTCCGCAACCTGCGAGAAAGCATTCACGAAGCTGTCCATCTCCGACCTGCTGGCAGACTCGACTCCGGAGGAGTTTGGCACTACGGCCAATGGGCTCAAGTCGCACTCCTCCATGAATTGCAGCATTTTCAATGGATTATTGATCAAATTGCTGCCGAGTATAAGAACCGATAGATTATTCTCCTTTAACGACTTTGAGTTTTCATCTCCAGTCACATTTTCCATTTATCCCTGATTCATCTACAGCCAAAAAATAGCGGTTGTAGCTCTCCGCCCTGAAGTAGTGAACTCGAGCACACACGAATCACTGGATATGACCTGGCCGTTACAACAGCATCAACACATGTGTTTGTAGAAGTCTTCCAGAAAGAGAGACCGGTCATATCAAGACCAGGCGGGCCGAAAAGTCGCAAAACATCAGGCCGAGGTCGCTCTCATTGCCCGCGATTGCAGCATCGCTATCGGCAGCCGCAGTGGTATCGACAACAAGCGTTGCAACTATTGCAACCAGATTGGCCACCTCCAGAAGATGTGCGCCCGCCAAGGCTGCCGATCTGACTACCCAGCGCAAGGCCGACCACGAGGCCTTCCTCCAACGTCAGGCCCGGCCGCGGAGCCAAGCTCCAGGCCTTCCAGGCGCGCGAGGAGCGTCGCAACAACGCCACCTGCTACCACTACCGAACTCGATCCTAGTGGGAAGACCGAGTTTCTAATCACTCGGTTCAGATACCAAAGTATGGCTCTGCGAAACGCAATGTATATGCGCAAGTTCTACCGGAGCGATACCGACGTTGTCGAGAAACTCCCAGAGAAGGAATCTGACCCTGCTCCTATTGTTCCTTACAAGATCACGACTTCCGTCTACCTCTCAGGATCGTCTGTACGTACCCTCCCTGGAGCTATCTGCAAACTTAAGGAGTCATGTCAGTCCTGGAGCAGATGAATCAAACTACCACGAGTCAGACCTGCCCACCAATACCTCAACCGAAGACATAGTACGACATCCACATTGAGGGATCCGTGGTTGAATAGAAGAATCATTCAAAAGAGAGAACTTTCAAGCTTCGAATTAGTACTAATAATATTATATGAAGTTTACTTCCTCATGAACATGATCAGAGGATGAGATATACCATAGAGTTTTTTCAAGTTCCGAATTAATACGAGTTACATCTGTAATGTTGAGACCTCCCGGAAACGCGCCGAATGAACGCGGCTCCGTACCAAAGCTGTCAGCGCCAATGAAGAGACCATCATGTTCCCAGGGCTTGAGGTTGATGCTATTCTGGACAATCTCAGCGACCCTTACACTTTGCTCACACGAGGACGAACGAGCCCGCCTCGAGCCAAAATACCGTCATCGCATCCTGAGTTCTCAAGATACCATCAGCACAGTAGCCCACGTGGATAAGAACCTGTTGGAGTTCCTCGAGAACATTCCCGACGAGAAGCCATTTGGATTCTCCACGAAGGAGCACCCGCGCGAAGACACCGGAGACCCTTATGCTGTTCGAAGCCCCGAGGACATTCGCGATCAATAATCTGTGCATAAGGAGATTCACCCCCCTCACGATATCATCACTGCATTCATCCAGGTTAGATGGCAATCAGTCAAAAGCTCACGAGTATGTGCCTGGGTGAGTATCCGATCTCGTGTCCTTTTGTAGCAAGTCAGTTTTGACGGCCGCAATAGCACTGAGAACTAACCACAGATCCATCCGCTAACGATAATGCCTTTGTAGGAGGACTTTGAGAATTTCGTTCCCGTAGAGAAAAACTGCGCAAAAATGGAGCAAATTATAAACAAGTCAGGTTGCTCGTCTCACACCCAATGAAGGTAGAATCAACTTCAAAGCGAATCAGGGGCGGAACTCAACGGATGCAACGAGAGAGGGGATCCTGAGCAACAGCATGGTATGCTCTTCACAAGAGAGTCAATAGAACAGAAACATAATCTACATTCCGTGGCTTTAGGATTGCGTTATCTATCAGAAACTATATGCTCATATGTGTCAGATAATGCTGGCATACCCTCGTGTATTGTCTCCTACAGTTCTCAGCAATTGAAGACTCATCTAAACCACAACAAGTCTCTCGCCCGCCAGAAGTCCAGATACTGGATCCTGGGCTCGGGTTCTGTAAGCACTACAGTTTTATTGATCTTTCACATCAACCCACGCACCCGTAGGTCGTGGCAGCTTTCTATACAACCTTGAGAACTCACCGTGGTATCATAAAGACGGTCACCGGCTGATGTTGCGCCCCATGGGAAACTTGACCTGATGTCTCTGGTGCTGTTACACGTTGTTTTATGCTTATACTAACGGTGCCGATCCCGAGACGCTTGGGCTCCATCCTCAATGACCAAGTCGCACAGAGCTTGCCGAGTGTGCACCGTCACACATGGCCGAGACAAGAAGCATCATGGAAATTCGAGCAACATTGTGGCTGGCGATCAAAACTAGGACAATCTGATCGAACGACTGTTTAGAAAAAAGGTCGATCTCAAGACTATCAAGTAACTGCCAAGACTTGCCATTTGTCCTAGACGAAAATGAAAACGAGAAGGTTTTCGCGAAGAGGATATGCAATCTGCAAATCTGCTTCAAAGTATGCCGCCAGCCGTGTATCGCGCCAGGTGTTCTAAAAGAAGGTAGCGAACTTTTTGAAACCGGGCGAGCATTCTCAAGTCCAATTTTCGTTGCGAAAAAAGAGAATCAATCTCATATACTTGGTAGGTAGAAAGACCCGATCTATAGAAAGTGCCTGTCTTTTCCATTACCATACCTTGACCACTAAGAAACAACAATAAATCCCCAATCCCGTGTGTTTCCAGACTGCCAGATGTCTGAACATGGCCAAGCACCGCTAATATTGGCAAGTCCATGACATATAGAATCATGCCGTGTAACACCCGAACAAGACCCATTTGCGACAAAATGCACCGAGGCCCGCGCACCCAAACGGCCAGCCCGCGCACCGTCCCCATCCGTCGGGCTCCCACTAAGATGGCCAGTTTCACCAGTTCTCTTGCCCGCTCTGGTACGACTCTCCCGAGGACCAATCGCTGAGCCGGGCGGCTAAGACACGACCACTCAACACCAGAAAGAATAAGAGCCTATCATATCTATAAGGGACTTGTGCGTGCGAGGGGAGCCCTTCACCGGTCGGGTCCCTGGTTCGGGCCTGAACAAGACGAGAGGAAAGAAGGAAATATGAATCGGTGAAAAAAAGATTATGCCATGTAGGGAACCTTTTTTCATTTCTGTCTGGATACCTCACTCCCCGGGAAGCATGCATGCTGGTTTCTTCCCGAAGTATACGAATCAAAGTGCAAGCACCTCGGTAATTAGTCATGTATGTACGTCGGCCTTTCCTGCGCTCTCACGTGGCGTCTCATGCAAGCGCCTTGCATCTGATGCAAAAAGCGGGTAATATTGGCAGAACGGAAAAAAAAAAGAGACAAAATCGACTTCGACCTCCTGGCTCACCGGCGACAGGTGGCGGTGGGCCATTCCACCTTGGGCGCGTATCATGGCCTGTGCAGACCACGATGTATTTCTGTTCTGCGGCAGATGGCAACGTTACTTGTACCTTGTACGCAGAAATCCGAGCGCCACTGCCGAGTTTTGGGGTCGGGCACGTATCTGTGTTGGCAAATGAGCATGTCAGGGTACGAGTTGTGAAAGAAATCAAGTTGGAAAAACAAAAGATAATCTTGAGATGACCGCCGGTTTGCGTAATCTTGTCGCCTCTTGTCGGGGAGGTATACTCGAACCCCTGGACAAGAAATCAGGGTCTCCTCTGGCGGTATAAGGTTTTCTCCATATCAACGGTGGGTATAGTGAGTATAGTATGGGTCTCAAATCTCGGGCGCTTAAAATATGATCAGCAGTTTGATAATGGGCTGTGTCAAACGTATGTTATGATTTGCCATGGCACAGAAACCAGACTCGTACCACCGATGCGAAATGGGTATTTCGTCATGACTTTGAAGATGCGAAATGCACGACTTGCCCATCTTCACGCCACTCCGATTCTCATCGATATCGATGCTTTTGCTGGGATATACGTCAGCGGGTTGCTATTGGATGGCTCATAGTTTCATAATCTTCATCGTGGTATGCCATCCCGGACCCGGTGATCTCGCCTTCGAGAAACAGTGATCATTTCGGCAACCTCGCGCCGCCATCCCGCGCCAGCAGCCTGCCATTGAACAAAGAGAACTCGGTATGCCTATATCGTTCTGGTCTTCGCCGACGACTCCCCGGCCATGAACAAGTGCCGACATGTACGGAAGCAACCTTATCAGCGGTGGGATCATCCACTAGGTTCACCGCGCTCGAACTACATGCTGCTTGCATATGGCAGCTCTCAAAAAGCAAGACCGGGGAGAAGATTGCAGAAAAGAAATTAAATAAAAAAGAAATCGAGCAAGAACTACGGATGAAAGGAGAAACATTGCCCGACTCTTTCGCGAAAAAGAAAAAATTTAAACACCTATTCTAGCGCGGTTCCAGGTCAGGTGGTCGCCTACACCGGTTTGCAAGCGCTGGGATCCAATTATCAGGAATCCTAATATGATGTCGTCTTTATGCAGGAAAAGCGTTATCAGCCACGAATCCGGGGTCTTATTAAGTACCCATGGAGCAGTCACATGGATCTTGCATGCACATGATCGATGGTTTATTTCTTGACGACGACGACTCAATCAAGAATCTGACACTGTTTTGAACACTGTTTTACATTTATTCCCGAATCATTCTTTTATTCATCCTAGATACACTCTCCGTAGCAGGTATCGTCAATTGTTCCCACGAACAAAATAGGCCAAAAGCATTTGAAAATTAAGATTCGGTTGAGACGGCCAGACTTTAGAATTTGCTTTTCCAACCCAAGAACTGCACCAAGAGACGCTATACATAACACTCTAGAAGAATGTGAAACAGATGTAGACGAAAACAAAGATACCCTGATCCCATGACATTCATATATCGCACCCAGACCGCCGGTCCTCGCTTAATCAGCTTTAGACAGCGCGCGGATCTCACAGGGATCATTCGTGTCGGCCGCAGGACCATTGTCGTGACATCCTTGATTGCCTTCCTCTTCCTCGTCTTCATCATCAGGCACAAAAGCTGCCGTGCCGGAGTTGTACCTAGTAGCGCAAATCATGTCAGTGACCAGTTACTGAGAACCCAAGAATTGGACGTGCCAGAATTCGACACCAAATTTTACGATCAGTGTGATCTTTCTGCTTGAAACCCGCATTGCCCTGCTTGTCACGGATTTTTTCAGACTTACTGCAGCAGTATGTTAGCATGGCTTCGCCGAGTCTGAAGGAGTGAGAATCTTCCATACCTTGCTCTCAATGTACAACGGCATTGGTATTAATGGGTAGCTGTGGTTGACGATCTTTTTAGATCGCTGGCCAAAAGTACAGTCCCAAATCAAATGGAAGCCGTCAGGGATTGGAAGCCCTAGCCTCGAGTTGTGTAGCCAGAGTCTGACGAGATGTCGCGATGTCGTTTCGCCATCCTCATATGCCTCTCTGGCGTGAAGAACAGTGTAGTTGTTCAGAAAAACGAGATCACCTGGGCGATGGTCAAGCTTGATCTGATGCTTGCGAGCTACTGTCTGCAGAATCATCAATGCCGCCTCCTGCTCGACGGTAAGCGGCGGCGCCCGGTTTCCTTCGCGTGGCCCAAGGCGGGCAGGATCCATTGAGAACATTAGGTTGCCTCGATGATAAGTGAGCAGTGGACACCTTATAAAACCCTTGGTGCTACTGTAAACCCGCAAGTCAACGATTTGTTCTATCCACGAGCCCGCGGCTTCGCCCATGAGTCTCAGGGCACGTACCTTCTCACAGGCCAGCCGGGTCGAGCAAGCGCATGAACGACCAGCGGATGATTCTCCATGAGGTCGTTGTAAATTGCACGAACTGGGGACACACATGTCTGTCCGCCGACCTTGGCGCACTCCCGCACCTGGAGCGCGAGAATATCGGTTCCCATGTCAGTGTGAAATGGCTGGAAAAAAGTGAGCCTCGGTCTTTCTCATGACATGGCGAACACAACTCACCAAGGATACATTTGTGTGAATTCCATGTCTTCTCTCGGGCGGCGTTGTCCACGACTTCTTTTCAACGATGTGTGCTGTTTCAAAATAGTCAGGACCGTAACCGGCGAGACCCACATGCAGCTGAAGAAAACGTACATAGCATGGCTCCTTTCGAGCTTTGCACACCACGCTTGTCTCCAATATAGGACGAGATCCCGAGCTGATGCAGAGCATTGTCCTCGACAGAGTAGTTCCTCGAGTCAAGGCCTCGAATTATGAGGACCCCATGTCCATGGTGCAGCTCCTCGGCACCATCATCGAAAACAGGGCCTAGTGTGGGCAGGTCGAAATTCGCTCGACTTATCTCATCTCCATCCAGTCCTCTTTCTGGTGTATGGGTATATGATTAGCGTTGGCTAGAAGAGAGATCGCACTCAGCTCTTACCTTTGAACCCGGCCGTGCCGGTTTCAACTTCATCAACATGTTGCCGATTGAGATGCAAAATATGTGGTGCGCGTGAAGTAAATGGCTTGCCGTCGCGGCCGAGGGCAATTGAAGGAAAAGACCCGGGCGGTTGACATGTGCCATTCTTCTGATAGCCCAATAGTCCGTCATCGCCTTCCTTCCAAGAGCCGGAGGCGTTCTGGAAAGCGTTGGCGTTGGGATGAACTTGAGTCGTCATGTTGTCAGCTGCCTGGATTGCGTTGGGAGACGACCATCGACAAGACGTCAAGAGGCCATCACCGGATCACCCTCTCCTATTTAACTACAGCTTCACCATCAGGTGTTCATACTCGATCACACAACGTGCAGTTTCGGATGCTTCTGCTCTCGACACCGCCAGTCATCTCACAGCCAATGGCGAAAAGTATACAAGCTTCAGGGGTACGTTGAATAATAATTAAGGGGCGAGTAAAAAGAACGGAAAAGAGTTTCTTAGACCCATGCTCGCCAAGGGTATAATTTTTTCTTCATTCGGGCTAACATTTGGAAGAAGCCACAAACATCCACAGTTGTGTATGGTGCATATGGATCGCAGACGTCGGTGAGAATCAAAAGTATGTATACTCGATGCACACTATATCGGAGGGACCCCGGCCACGTCCGGTGAGGACTAAATGGGACTCTGCGGGAAGGGCACACTAAGAAGGCAGAGAATAACGAGAAAGAAAAGAAGACAGGACTCACACCGGCGCCTATCCTGCCCTGTCGAGACACTCATCGCCGTTGCATTCGGAAAGTGGACTGGGTGGCATCATCTCCAGGAGTTGACGATGCTCTCGCTCAGAGACAACTGATGAGTCCGGGAGACGGCGACGACGAATAGAGTTCCACCGCATTGAACAACAACAACATGCTTTTCAACAGGGGTGGGCAAAGTACGCAACAGATCTTCAAGATGGGGACGAGTATGTATCAAAGGCGCGAGAAGCAAAAGATGGGCAGCGGAGGGATGACGTTTCGCCGCCATCATGGTCGTTTTTCTGTGGTCTGTTCTCTCTCTCGAGAGGCGAACAACCTTTCGGATATGAGTACCATTGTTGATCGACTGGGGTGGCTTCGATGACCGATTGACGTGGCTCCAGCCAGGTAGGCTCGATCCGAGGGCGATGGTCGGGAGATCTGAATTGCGAGAGAAAGATTTGGCGTTGTATCGGGTCAAGAAGAAGGTGAGGCCTGATCGCGCTGCTGCTTCTCTTCTGCTGCTGCTTGCTGTCGGCGGCTGCGGTGCGAGCCACGGACGGGTGCAGAGGCCAATTGACAGGTGACGCGCGCCTCTGCTTGGCGGGAGGTCCCAGTATCCGGGTTAGGTGAAGCAACGATGACCTACCGTGGCCACCTGTGTAGGGTGGGGAAAAGTATGGGAACTGAGAAATAACATGGGAGGAAGAAGGAAAAAAAAACAAAAAAAGAATTCGATAAAAATAAAATTGAGAAGGGTAAAAAAAGAAGAAGGGCCATACCACTTGCGTGGCCGAACTTTTCTGCTGGAGGGTTCGCGCGCGCTCACCATATGCAGACAGGCGTCCCGGCGTTCACACCGGATGAGCGATGGAGCGGCTTGCCAATCTTGGTGTAGCAAGCCGCCGAGAAGAACGACAGCCATGCTGCATAAGTCTGCGGGCCATGCCGCAGTGGGCTCCTTCGACGGACTGACTGGCTAGGCATGTATGTGTGTATATCCTGGAGGATCTACAAATTGATTTGGCACATGGCCCATCGGAAACGGACTGCAGTTGCGGTTGGCTTTTGGATGTGTGTAATGTAATGTGTGCTGCAATGGGAGTGGGTGGCGCCGGCGCGGGAGATGGTTTTGGTGGGCAGGTTTTGACGATACTACCTGTAGCACGGGCAGTCGCTTAGGTTGTTAGGAGTACATACATGGCTGCATGAGTTATTAGGGAGTATGAGAGCGGGTACCTATCCGCTTCCCAGCTTGAGGTTTGCAGCCAGACGTCTTTTTCTTTACCTTGCTCTCACCTAGACAGTGGTTACACGCCTCGGTCGGAAGAAATTGCAAAGTCTTCGTTTTCGGAATCGAGGCAGAAGAACATGAAGCTCGCAGTTGCTCAATGATCAAATGGATTCCACAACAGAAGACTGGATTGGCCCAAAAAGCAACGACATGGGAGAATGAATGTATGTACGTTGACGGTGTTGCGGTGGTCAGGTTGTTGAGAAGTGAAGGGAGTTTTGTCGGATTCCCTCTGGCGGAGATTCTCCAAGGTCGGTTCTGAACGTTGAGCGGACAGGGGTCCGGGCCCAGTCTAGGTCAGTCCAGTCGAGTCCCTGCCCTCGCCAAATCCCATGTCTCCTTCAGCCTCGCGTGGGGTCTCACGTTATTGAGGAAGGCGCATCCTTGGGTATGGTAGCAGATGTGTAATGTACGAAGTAGTCGAGGTATCATCGGCAAGAGCCTCGGTGACCCCACCAGACCCGGCCACTCTTGCCGCCCGTCGGGTCCAGTCATCTGTGGGTTAGGTACGGTAGGTACAGTACGGTTATGGGAGGGCAGGCGCAATCATTGATGCCAGTCATTTTGATTCGTTCAAGCAATTGAATCCAACCATTCATTGGTGAGCATCCACTTGCGAAACTCAAACCTTGGCAGTGTGCATGGACACTTTGTTGATTATCTTGCATCGATTGATTGTTGGTCGATCCAATGGCCGGCATGGCATGTACATGGTAAACTCGATCATTTCTGCACCCAAGGAAGTCGCGGCCTGGGCCTCACTTGCCAAGCAATACACACCTGCAACATGAACACCCACTTCATGTTGACACCGGTATGTCTTTCAATGTATCTATCACGGAGAAGAACACACACAACCATAGCTGAGCCAGTTAATGCTTTGCTCTTTCAACGTCGGCGATCGGATGCTGGAGATTGGGCGAGTTTGGGGACCCCGGCAACCGAGCTGGCGTGGGTTGAATCCGGTCTGGAAGAGTACGACGCTGATAACAGTTTTGCGTGGGCGGCGCGAATATGAAGTAATTGACCGACATCCAAGGCTCTTGTACCTTTGCGCTACCCGCAGCCCGGAGCCTGTAGAACATCAATCTGGACCCCAGAAAATTGTTCATGTTGATCGAGGCTGGGCCGTCGGTTTGGATGCAGGTCATGTACCTACAAGCATACCCACGCACGTGGTGTACATTGATTACGTGCTGAGGTCCCCGCTTTCCGGATTTTCCCACCTGTCTTGGGCTGGGCCCGTCTTGAAGTCAATTCTAATTAGGTAGTAGACTAAGTCAACGACACTCATCAGTTTCATTGCTTTCCTATGCGCATCAGAGCTCTGTATCGGCAATTCCTGAGCTCGTCGTATCAAAAAACGGCTGTATGGTTTCTTTTTTGTCTGATTTTTTCCTTGCCCATGACAGGATCTCGGTGTTGTCAAGAGTCATCATGAGGACGAGGTTCAGATTGTGGGGACGCCTTTCGTTTTCTACCGCCGAATCCGCTTTCCCTTGGTGACCTGTTATCGGTGGCACTGGCGCCGGCTCTCCTCCTCTGGATCCTGTTGTTGCTTCTTTCTGCCCACGAACCGCCGGCTTCCTCTTTCTTTCTTTTTCGTGTGTTGGAGATTTGCTCGAGTGGGCATCATCGTCTGACCGGCTGCCGATTCCAGGTTGCGGATTTCCGTTGAGAGAGCCGAGCAAGTGCCACCCCTCCCTTGGTGCTTGGTGATTTTCTTCTTCTTGACAGCGACCTGTCCCATTCGGCAATCTACCGTGAGGGGAGGGAGGAACTAAAAGTTATTGCGACCACAACAAAAGATAGTAGAAAGAAATCATAAAAACCAACAGCCTACACTTGCCGACAGTCACCCCCCTGCAATGCTGGTGCGGACAGGTCGGCTGGGAGGCGGTCACTGTCAAGCGCGGCTGAGCGAGACCTTTTAGAAGACGAGGAAAAAGCAAAAAACAAAAAAGTCGCTTGGCCACGGCAGACAAATTTTCGAAACTCCTCATCTGGCACATGGAAACTCTCCATCTCGTGGCCCAGAGACCTGCAGGAGAAAAGCAGCAGCAGCAGCAGCAGCAGCAACAAGCAAGCAAGCAGCATTAGCAGCAGCAGCAGCAGCAGCAGCAGCAGCAGCAGCAGCAGCAGCAGCAGCAGCAGAAGCAGCATCGTCATTGATTGCACAACGACCCAGAGACGTTGTTGGACCCGCGCTTCGCTTCCCACAACATTGCGACCGCCAAGGGGGCACCCCAGAATAGTCATCCCGAGGAACCATCCGTCTCAATTCCTCTGCTTTCTGCTGACCCTCTCTGCTTCGCCTCTGCCTTCTGTCTCTGTCTTTGGCTGCGCCGCCATGCCATGCCCCGGACCGACATCCCTGGCGTAGTTGTCGCTAAAGGCAAACCACGATCGTTGTTGTCGTATGGTATTCCGTACTACCCACACCGGTTTGGATTGACCTGGCTGCCGCTGCCTCACCGGTTAACAATACTCCACATCGATAATTGCCTCTCACTCGCTGACGGCTCGATTGGAGTTTGGGTACAGTTGCACGACACGACTGAGAGAGAAAGAGTCCCTGCGCTGATTGACCCTCCTCCCGCCCTCGCTGGCGCCAACCCCCCCGGCTGACCATGGACAACTCTTCTGTAAGGGCCCTGCTTTGCTTGCTCCCCTCCTGACCTGTACGGACATCTCTGCCAAGGGGGTGGGTAGTCGCCCGCTGGGGGAAAGAAAAGGCAAGGCCAGAGAAATAGAGAGGAGCAGCAGCTGACAAAGCCTGTGGCCAACAGAGAAAGAGGGCTCGGCCCGCGTTCAGGCACGATGGCAACTCGCCCAAGAGAGGAAAGAAAGACATCGCCATGGCCGACGGGTCTGTGGAGTACAGACCTTATTGGCTCCCGACCAGACTCATGTCCTCCGTCGTCACCACTGGCGTGGTTTTGAGTTCTGTCTCATCAGCTCCTGCAGAGGAGATTGGGATCGATGTCGGATATGAGAATAGATGTCAGCCAACCATGGGACCGGGCCAGGAGCCAAACCTTCCTGGTGGGGAGAGGAGCAGGGCCATGCCCAATACGGGCCTGCAGTCTGGAGACTGCACCACCTTTCCCTTCCTTAATGGTCCAGGCATTGATCTGAACTTCACTGCATTCCCCCAGAACACAGCCCCCGCCTGTGGTTCATCTACGTTTGACGTCGTTATGCCCTACCCGCCTTTCTACACAGGTTGGTATGGCACGGATATCCCGCCTCAATTCTTGACTCTGGACTACCCGCTATACTACGATGGCCCAGATGAACACACTCTTGAATATGATGGCTCCGCTACGCTGAGTTCCCCTCACTCTGACATCCCCTTGCCCTTGGGCCTCGACATCGGGCCCTATCAGCATCAGCCCTTCCATGACCCCTCGGTCTTGATGCCCATCATGGCTGAGAATAGCCTCCAATATCCACCCGTGAACGAATTTGAGCAGTCCGGGGACGACTCGGACCAGTACAGCATCATCGGAATCGGTGGCACGTACTCATCGTGCGCGTCTCAATCCAGCCTACACAGCGGCATCCAAGATGATTCTTTTCAGATGGTACAGCACGGCGCGCCTCCCACTACGGGCCAGTATAGTCCAACCGGCATTCATGGCATATACTCACCATCATGCTCATCCCACGGCAGTGTCGTGAGTCTCCCCAACAGTATACAAGATGAGCCCTTTCAGATGGTTCAGCCTGTCGGCAACTACGATTGCCTACCCACCACAGAAGTGTTCAGCAGAACGCCTCCCCCAGAGCCTTCAAGAAAAAGCTCTAGCGCTCCTCGCAAAGGAAAGACAAAGAAGCTAGGTCGGCGTTCCCGGGCCCTAACTCCCGGCCAGCGTGATCAGGCGGGCAAGACTCGCCTGATCGGAGCTTGCAGGAGATGCGCGTGGCAACGCAATCAGGTCAGTAACCGTGATCCAGTCATACGCCCTTCGCGCTCCACTGACTTGCCTTCTAGTGTAAGCCGAACCCGGCCGACCCTGACGGTCCGTGTATGCCTTGCGCAAAGATTCTCTTGAATTACTCGAAAAAGGTTCTACATCATTGCCCCTGTGTCCGGTGGAAACTAACAGACACTGTCCTCTTCCGAACTGGTGGTCTCAACTTCACTACGAGACAAGGATGGGAAGGCGCTGCCATTCGGGACATGGGACCGGGAGATTGGGCAGACGATGTCATTCACACCATCAAATTGACCCTGGGCTACTGTAAGAACCCCATCGTGTTGCAGGTCCGCAGATTCAAGCCTGTCAAAGGCGTCGATGTAACATCGCGTTTCTGGTTGGACCCGCACGGCCAGCAGCAGGAGACGGAGATTGCGCCGTTCGCGCTGGCAGACATCAAGAAACATCGGGACGTCTTGGAGAGCCATGTGATTGAGAATGCATACGATGCGGTCAAGCAATACGCAGAGGACCCAAGGCTGCATCCGCTAGTAGGATTGACATACAAAGCAGCGTAAGACTCTCTGAATAGCCGTGGGAATTTCTGATTTTGCTGACAGAACCCAGATGGGACCACATGCAAGAAACTACGGTAAGACTGGGAAGGAACGAGAATAGTGCTACAAATGCTGACGGGCGGATGATAGTACATATCACCCTTAAAAGTCGACACAAAGAAGTTCATGGAACTGCTCTTCAAATTATGGTTTGCCATGAGTGAGTTTTCCCACAGCATCAGCATGATCAACCGTATTGATATGACAAAGAGAACACTCTCGGCTCGGCTTGGCTTCTGGGTACTCCAGGAGAGGAAGAGACGCTCTACATGAAGCCCGATGAAAGAGAAGGGCATCCATTCCCTGGCAAAATCAGCGCGCCGCGCTTGGTCTGTCAGCAGTTTGACGCGTTGAACTACAACTTTATGTTGAATCAGTGGAAAAGGGAATTCCTGGCCGAGTTGAACCAGATCCTCAGCACCAAGATTGACCCCAATCTGCTGTATACAGTCTATCTGGCAGTCTTCATTCTTCTTCACGAGATATCGGCCACTTCCAAAGATCGATACTGGCACGCCAGAAACAAGAAGACTGTCGAACGGCGATATGATATGGAGCTCTTCATGGAAGAACTGCATGAGGGCGCCAACAAGTTGCTGTACGCGTGGAACTACTACAAGTGCGGGTTCAACCCCCTCGATGCCGACTGGGTTAAGGTCGAGCCCAACGATCCGGGGGAGGGACCATCCAGCCCCAAGCCGAAGAAATCCCCCAGTCTCGCCAAGGCGAAGAAAGCGTTTTGCTTCACCAGGGGCAAGAAGGCATTCAGTCCTAAGCTGAAGAAGATGTCCCTTCCCAAGCTGAAGAAGGGCAAGAAGCCGGACGAAGTGCCGTCCAAGATTTGGGCGCACCTCAAAGACAACGAAGTATTGCACATGAGGCTACTGGCAGAACTCTGCAACACGAAAACAGGTAAATTCCCCCCTCACTACAGAAACCTCGAGGTCACTTCATCTCACTCGTCTCACAGTACCAATGACACCCTCCGAGGAGACGGGCTGGCCCGGATTGTACTTCGATCCGAACGAACCCAACCCTTTGATCTGGGAGCGGGATCTGCATTTCGTTTCCCAGATGTTTCACGATTGGGAGTGCGGCCCTCTCTGGAGTCGCGCCATAGACCATGGCCAGCCATTGAAGTTTTGATGGCGTTCTTCATACTCTTCTTTCTCCTTCTTTGCGATCCCTTCCGATTGGGGAACGGTAATGCAGTGCGCGTTCATGAGAATATAGAGTAAGCTTTTTACTCGAGCGAGTCAAACGGGAAAAACAAAAAACATACATCATGACCTTGGACGATGATGACAATTCAATGAGCAAGATTTCAATGCATGGTATTTATTTCTTCATACAAAGTTCATTTTCTTTTGAGTGCTTCAAAGTACACTGAACAGATTTGCTCAAAGAATCGCATGTTTGTATCTATCGTGACTAATGACCAATCACAGGGACGATCCCATGTCTTCTTGGTTATATTATTAGCCATCAGCCTTGGCGTGTTTCTTGCCAAATACTGATCGCATGGTTTTGGTACATTCTATTCTACCCATGCAAGCCTGTATAACCTGTGCTCATTCGCGGTCAGCAATGGTGGTACCCTAACGCTGATACATGCTCGGATACAGTCGGTCAGGCGAGATGAGTCGATGATAAGCCTGTAACCAAGGGAAAGAAACTTTGACTTCAGTACGAATAACATGATGCTCAAGACACAGCGGCTATAACTCGTATCATTGTTGGGACCCGAGGCTGTTCTCCATTTTCAAACATTCTAAAACATCAACAGGACAGACACGACAGGGTTCTTCTGTACTTAGAATTTTGTCTGATCTTTTCACAATCAAACATCGGCTCGTTTTCATCAGGATATGGCTTCTCTTACGCGTCAAACACCCACGTCCTAGCAGATAGGTGAAAAGGGAAGTCGCTGGCATTAAAATCACTAGAGAAGCTAATGCTGCATTCTGTACATGTCATTCATATCCGTGGTATCATCCCATTCTTCCATGTATATCTTGTAACCTCTGTTTAGCCGTTCCGTACCCGTCCATTCTCAATGCCGCGGCCCCTCCCCGAAACAAATAGTCAGAGAGAAGCCACTCTCTCGGCCGCCCAGTTCTGAACGGCCCACAGAGCCTGCAGTATCAACCTAAAGGTCAACCCAAACGAGCCGAGCATGACGAAAATCTTGAGGAACTCCCAGGGATACCGCGTCCGCACTTCAGTCTCGATGTGACCCTTAATGCCGGCTCCGTTTGCCGGGAAACGACCGGTCGAGACATACTGCTCAAGCAGGTCATCCTTTTCGTACCACCGGTCCTGCATCCACTTGCCGAACTTTTCCTCATCGTCCAGGGGCATATCTGCCAGTGCGAAGCGGCGCCAGTAGAAGTTGACCGACTTTGGCGGCCGTCCACGGAAGTAAGTGCTGCTCAGAGTGAAATACTCCTCACCATATCCTCCGCGACTAGAAGCTTGTTAACACGGCAGCAACACTTGAACATGCGAGCCTGGTACTTACGGAATGCCCTCGTAGGCGACTGTGCAATCATAGACATATTCCACAGTATCCTTCAGCTCGTTGAGGCAGAAAAACGTGCCGGTGCTTCGAGGCAACAAGAGATGCCTGGGATCCTTGACGCCCGTCTTCTCTGCCCACTTGGCCGATCTCACCCTGCCGTTGTCTGACAGATTAGTGCCCTCGGGAAAGAGGAGCAGCCACATTGGGCTCATGAGCTCCTCGCCCTCTGGACCGAAAGTCCTCTTCGAGAGTTTGCTCAGCCGGTGCGCCAAACGAGGCTGGTCGGTGGCCATCTTTCGCGACATGAAGATGAAGCCAAAGAATAGGCAGCCGGGTCCGATCACGGGAATCCACTTGAGTGATTCTTTGAGAATGATGTACAGGTGGCCATGCATGGCCGGGTTGTTTGTATAGCCGACCCACCAGAGATACAGCCAGTCGGTATAAATCTGCATCACCGTCAGTTCCATGCATTTCTTAGCCGAGTGCGCGACAGAGGAATCCTACCTGGTGATTCGCAATCATGACCAGACGCTCAGGAAACGCAGTCTCTATCCTACCGTCGGGTGTGATACTGAGCTGACCGGCCACCGACGCATCTCCGCTGACCCTGATCTTGGTCGGCGCCCACCAGTGGGTCATGGTCGTGGCGAGGAGTCCAAAGGACTGTTTCGTGAGGGCCATGTAGGCATAGTAGAAGTCGCGATTGATGAAGTACAGCGGGGAACCGAGGAACTGCGTAATGTGAATCCTGTGGCAAACAGTCCAGTTAGACGACAAGACAGCCCTTTCATATCTGATATGCGTGACAAGAAAGCATACACTATACAAGAACCGGCAAAGTAGATGCCAAAGGTAAGGGCTCGCAGCGCGGAGAAGATGGGGCCATGCTGGGCCTTGCCGGAAGGGTGATTCTCCGCCTTCTTTGCATCTTCAATCTGGGTGACGCCGGCGGCGAGGTTCGGAGCCGGTACCTCCTTCTCATCCTTTGCGACAGGCCGTTGACGAAGCTCGGCAGCCGCCATATTATGTGTGATTTCGGGACTCGGGTGGTTATTTCAGGTTGGCTCGCATCTGGATCGACTAGGCTTCGAGGCGGTGAGGTGGTCACCAAAGGGTAGCGTGCGCCGATGTGATGGAGAGTCGGGAGTCGTCGAGGGGAGGAGGATACGGTCAGATTATACTTCCTCCATGGTCAGTGTCAGATCGAAAGGTATGGAAAATCCGGCGAGCGCAAATGGGCCGGCAGGTCTGGAGAGGACGATGTCGCGTGCCGTTTTCTTTGCCCACCAGAGACCCGCTGTGCGAACCACTGCGAACCCCCCCGGGGCCGAGATTCCATGGAGGGGCAGGGCAGGGCAGGTGATATATATATAGCACTCACCTACGTCAGTCAAAACATGTTCATCAACATCGCAACATGACTTGGATTCTGGTCTGGTATCCGTCGTTCGCGATAGTCCCGCAGGTGAAAAGTGATGTGTGAAAAGAGAAGGGAACACAAGTAAAGTATGAACGTGTGAGTTGCGCGAGTCGGAGGCGGCGGTGGCTTCCAGCGCAATTCCAAGTTGGGATCTGAGATGGTGTCAATATGTTTGGGTCATCAGGCACCAGAAGTGATCCATCCAATCCCAGTTTCCCTCAGTTCGGCATGCCACTTGGTCTCACCTTGACATGCGCGAGCTGCTGCTGGCTGCTTTCGCTTTCCAAACCCGAAAAACCCCCCCACCATTTGATTCGCTATGTCATGATCAGCCACCCAGTTGCGGCACATGCCGACGACCAAAACCCCCCCAAGCTTTACCCTGGAAGGACAAGCTGGTCCCCTGTTGGAGATTTTTAGCTTGAGCTTTGAGGTGCTAGTAATGCTCTGACAGGGGTTGAGAGCTTAAGCCAAAGTTGAAGTCACACTGGATGGGTCCCCCGGACTCCAACATGTTTCCATGAAGCCGGTTATATATTCCGTCGGACTTAACAGCATCCCGATCGTTCTGACGTGCATCCAGTTGTCGAGATAGGGAGTGAAGCAGTCTGTAGCTAGTCAAGTCACGAGGGCTCGACATTTTCCGCTGGTCCAGATGGCTGTCCACTCGCTTTCATACACCGCCTCCGCGAACAACAACAACTCGGCATCCTCTCGCGATGTCTTGATCTTCTTTATCTCCGGCAACCCCGGACTGATTGACTACTACAGCCCCTTCTTTGAAAGCCTCAGAACACTCGTTGACTCTTCTTCTGATCTCAAGTCGACGCGGTTTCACATCTACGGCCAGGACCTGGCAGGCTTCGGCGAGGGTGACCACGAGCCGTTCGACCGGCAACACCCTCCCCACGATGTGGAATACCAGGTCCAGAACTCGTACGACGCGCTGTCGGCGCTGCGCGTAGAGGACGGGCCCAAGAAGGGCCAGCCCTATGACGACATCCTGCTCATGGGCCACTCGGTCGGGAGCTACATCGCGCTGCAGATCTTCCACCGGCACCTGCGGGACCCCTCGGCGTCGGCCGCCCACGTGCACCTCCGGGCCGGCGTCCTGCTGTTCCCGACGATCGAGCACATCGGCCGGTCGCGCCAGGGGAAGCAGATGGAGCTGCTGCGGCGCACGCCCGTCGTCGGGCCCAACGCGCACGCCATCGCCCAGGGCTTCCTCCGGCTCTGGCCGCTCGGCGCGCTGCGCTGGTTCGTGTCCACGGTCCTGCGCTTCCCGGCGCACGCGGCCGAGGTCACGGCCCGGTTTCTCAAGAGCCGCGACGGCGTCTGGCAGGCCCTGCACATGGGCATGGACGAGATGCAGGTCATTGGCGAGGACAGATGGGACGAGGAGCTCTGGGAGATTGAGCGCGACGTCGACGCGCAGCAGGACAGCAAGCAGCTCCCGCCCAAGTTCTTCTTCTTCTTTGGCAAGAATGATCACTGGGTCGCTAGTCATCTGCGGGACGCCTTTATCGGGAGGAGGCAGAAGCAGACGGAGCGCACGCGGTTGATGATTGATGAGGGAAATTTGCCTCATGCTTTTTGCATTAGTGAGTAATATCCATTCTGCAAACCGACATTTGGGAATGATGAAACTAATATGATTATAAAGAACATAGTGAACCTGTTGCCGAAAAGGTCCTGAAATGGATTTGTGAAATTTATGATCAAGATCTGTTAGAAGTCTGATGATTGTAATATATTGGGGAACGGAAGGAGTTGAATCCAGGGTTCCAATAAAGCTCTAAAACTGGCTGACAGGAGAACTCATATGTGTTTTGCTTACACACGAAGAACATACAAAGGTAGGTAGACAAGATCATGATAGAATTCGACAGGAAAGAAAGGAAATAAAGTAGAACGGGCAATATTAAGAATTCGGGTTGGAAAACACAAATGAAATGCATTTAGACGAGTATATCAGTCTCACTTTCATCATCGGGCGTCCGGTCTAAGTCGTGACCTTGCAGTGAGTTCAATCATTTTGATACTCTCCGTCTAAGCTACGGACTCTATATATCTTAAAATTTAGCTCAAGGAAATCTCTCTTCCAGTTCGGCTGCTTTCCCTGACGGCCTCAATAATCTTGAGCACCTCGCTGGCCTGGGCAGCCGGCACCGGGATATCCTCCTCCTTGCCGCTGGCTATCGAGCCGGCCAAGAGCCTGTAAAACTCCTTGTACGTGGGCGGCTTGACGGTGGGGTACGTCTTCTCCTCGGGGGTGGTGCCGCCGGCGCCAAACGTGGTCAGCTTGCCGGCCCACTCGGCGGGCTCGACGCCGAAGCTCTCGTGGTCGGGCGCGCGGCCGCTCGGCTTGCCCTCGTTGAAGTCCTTGAGCTCGGGCTCCTGGGTGTCGAGGTTGGCCTTGCGGAAGCTGCCCTTGGTGCCACGGATCCAGAAGCGCGGCTGCTGGGCCTCGACGCTCATGACGCCGATGCGCACGTGCGCGACCATGCCGTCGCTATAAAACAGCTGCGCCGTCACGCTGTCCGAGTCGTCCTCGGCCTCGGCGCGGATGGCGCCGTCGCGGGCGTTGACGAGCTTGCCGAACACGCTGGCGGGCTTGCCGAACAGCGCATACACCTGGTCGATCAGGTGCGTGCCCAGGTCGTAGACGGCGCCGCCGCCCTCGCTCACCCGGGTCGTGCCCTTCCAGTTGGTCGGCCGGTCGGCCTTGTACCGGTCAAAGTGCGTCTCGAACTCGACGACGCGGCCCAGCGTGCCCTCCTTGACCAGCTTGGTGGCCGTGGCGTAGTCGGCGTCCCAGCGGCGGTTCTGGTACACGCACAGCACGCGCTTCTGCTCGCGGGCCAGGGCGACCAGCTTGTCCGCCTCGGCCGATGTCGGCACAAAGGGCTTCTCGCAGAGGACGTGCTTGCCGGCCTTGAGGGCCTGGCTGGCAAGGTCAAAGTGGGTGGGAGGGGTGGTGGTGAGGACGACCAGGTCGAGGTCGGAGTCGGCAATGAAGCTGTCATATGTAGTGTAGTGCTTCAGGTCCGGGTAGTCGGAGGGAGCGGAGTCGTCCGGCTTGGGTGACCGCTGGAGGATGGAGTGAAGCTTCAGAGAAGGAGTGACCTTGATGAAGGGGATGTGAAAGACCTTGGCGGATAAGCTGTGGTCAATGAGTTAGTATATACTGAGTGTGTATAACTATAACTTATTTCATGAATACTCACCCGTATCCCACTACTCCCACGTTGAATGTCTTGGCAGCCATGGTGTATATGATTGGAGTTGTGATACAAAAGGCAGAAAGATGGAAGCAGCTGAAGTGACGGGTATAAGAGTGTGATGAGTGTGAGGTTGAATTTCAAGTCAAGATCTCGTGAAAATATTTCCTGCCGTGATATACACTTATATACTTTCTGAATGACTCTGTCGCCATGAGCTACTATTCAATGGCGGCACGTTGTTCGCAGAGGCACGGCGGGGCAATTCATTGGTGGTTTGTCACGCAACCCCACCCTCCACAGTTCAGTGGAAGGTCCTCCCGAAGCTGAAATAGTACGAGCATCTCTGGATGGAAATCCGCTCCGGGCGGCGAATCTCGGCGAGAAGAGACCAAGTGGCTTAAGCGAGGCATCCATACAAGAATTCTCTTGATGATAGGCTACAATCATCAGAAACCGGATAAGTAATGCCTAAAAGATCGTGATAGAAGCCTGATCTGATCCATATTATATGCAACCACTGAAGGTTGAGTGAGGTTCGAGATGTGACGCCGGCCCGCCTGGAACGAGCTTCATGGGAATGATGTCATGCTGAACTATGAAGCCCTGCAGAGCGGCTGCTGCTCATCCACCAAGTTGCATTGCTCATTGGTCGATAATAGTCTCAGCAACGCGTCGTGCATCGGCTCGAGCATTACACGTCTTGTAAGACTTGTACCGATAATTTCGTGATGTTTGTCGTGTTGCATCCTCCGGTTGAACCTCTCTCACAGCAGGGGAGCTCTGACAGCTATGACAGAGGGGTCGTGGCTTTACCCCAGCTGCTACTTTAGCTATGGCAGATGAATAACGTAATCGCTAATTGGCTGTCGTTAGCGCGCATAGCATCGGGTCGGGACTTTTTTTCTCTTTTACCCAAGTCTCCGCTCCAGCTACCTGCATCATGATCTCAAACCTCTAAAGCTTGGCTTGTATAGTCGAACCACCACGGGCTCTCTGCGTACACCATCATGAAGACTTGAAGGAGACGATACGAGCCTCGAACAGCAACCTAAAGGCGCTCAGCGCCACTCCGAAAGACGTAATCCGTCATGATCGCAAGCATCAGCAACTAGTCCTCTCGGTCACGCGAACAAACATGGCGACACTCTGGAACAAGATGGGCGTGGGTCTGCCCCGAGGCCTGAGAAGAGGCTTTGCTACTACTGCGCGACGTATGGAAATAAGATCTGTCGACGAACTACCCGGTCGCATTACTCCGCGATACAACAATGCCGCGACGTCGTCTCTGCTTGCCCTGGAATGGCCCGAGCCTCCGCGCAATGTGCTGATAGTACCAAAGCTATACGCGCCGAAAGTGATCAAGTCGGCAGTAGAGTTTGTCAAGCACGTCAACGCAGAGTATCCGAATATCAACTTCATTTTCGAACACCGCGTCGCCTCGACGATTCACGACTCGCTCCCTTTCCCGATATATACGTCCGAGCCTTCGCACTTCCCTGCCAAGATCGATCTCGTGGCCACACTCGGAGGCGACGGCACCATTTTGAGGGCAGCGAGTCTTTTCAGTCTCCACACCAGTGTACCTCCGATCCTATCGTTCAGCATGGGAACTCTAGGCTTCCTGGGCGAGTGGAAGTTTGAGGAATACAAGCGAGCTTGGAGGGAGGTCTACATGAGCGGAAGCCGGGTCGCCGTAAGCGATCTCCAGGGTCCTCATACACAGGCCGCCAATGGACGCCATGGCTACGACGAGACGACACAAAAGGATGGATGGGCCGGGTTCAAAGGCAAGAGTATGGGCGCCACTCGAACCAGCAAGATCCTCCTCCGGCACCGCCTCAAGGTGGGAGTCTACGACTCAGACGGCCTCAATATCAACGAGCATTTCATGCCGACATCCACGGGAGCTCTGCATCAACCCCTCCCGCCTGTGCCGCCTGCGGTCAAGGAACTCTCCAAGTCTGGCGCCCCGGTCATCCCTGACTTGCACGCGATCAACGAGCTAGTCATACATCGTGGTCCGAATCCTCACCTTGCCATTGTCGACGTCTATGTTGGCAATCGCTTTTTCACCGAGGCGGTCGCCGATGGTATCCTGATCAGCACGCCTACCGGATCTACCGCTTATTCGCTTTCAGCTGGCGGCACCATCATCCATCCATTGACCAAATCAATGCTTCTGACACCCATTTGTGCTCGGACGTTGAGCTTCCGCCACCTGTGTCTTCCACTGAACAAAAAGGTTGTTCTCAAAGTCAGTAAGAAGAATCGTGGCCGTGAACTGGAAGTGAGCATTGACGGGAAACGGAGAGCTGGCGTGACAATTGGAATGGAGATCCGGGTGACTGGCGAGGTCGTCGCCCCCGATGCCGCCGGAGTGTGGGCTGGAGGTGTTCCTTGTGTGATCCGAAGCAGCGGCCAAGGTGATGAGGGAGACGATGACGATGGCTGGGTGGTCGGGCTGAATGAGAGGCTCAAATTCAACTACCCCGTTGGATAAGCTTGGGGTCCTGAAGAGTGCCTGCTCGTGCAACGTCCCCACTACACAGCGCCTCGCAAGCTCAACAACCCGAGGTTGCACGGGTAGAGCACTTCTCTTGATATGTCGTGGCAAAACATTGGTTGATTGGTTGTATTCCGGAGTCGTTAATGTGTATGGGAATATCAGGCCCATTGTCACGCTTTATGTACATATGGACGTTATGCATTTCCTTGGGGCATTTCCACGGTGCCTTGTCATTTGGAGTTCATCATTTACCTCAGTTCAGAGATACCCAGAGGTTCATATCATCTCAATTCCAAACTTCGATATGCCCAACTGCCTGATGCAAGTGTGTGTTTTGCTTGGGGTATCGAAGTCCACTTTGCAGGTAACTGCAATATCATGGCTTTTCATTACAAATTCAAGGTCAACACTCGAATACTTACGAAATTGCTGAGAATAGCCTCATCTGGTTCGATGCATGCGACCTCATATAAACTCTTGAAGCCGGTCCTTCTTCATGGGGGCCAGGTATTTCTCGAGTATACGACAGCCAATCAAAAGCAGCTCGGTCGTGTGACACAAGAGTAAAATGCATGGGGCTGTGTCTCGTGGTAACACCATCCTGCCCTGCGGCCGGTCTCCGATTTGCGAGCAGAGTTGTACTTCGTATGCATCATACTAAAACTGGTCCTGGCTGCATCAAGTAGGTCGGCATCCTATTGGTAAACAATCTCATTCACGCAGCTTGGGGGCAGAAGACTTTCGCATTGACTTCACTCACCGAGCTCGAGATGTTCACGATTTCTATTTTTACTTGATCGACTCTCTCTGATTAGCTCACGTCTATAATCATTGACAATAGAAGTCGTTAAACTGTTGCTGCTCATGACGAATACGCATGCATCAAGGCCTTGGCAGGCTCATCATCTGCAAGCAATCAAAATCATCTACGACGGCCCCCATGCCAAGGAGAATTTTCGGTTTATTTTTACCGCTGCGTGATTCTCTGTACATAAGGCTGCTGAATGTAATCAACTGACTATAAATCACGATAACCGCATATAAGGCCCAACCATCCAGTCTGAAGCGAATATTGATAGTCGCGGTCTTTCAGTGTACTATCCTTTCCTGAAATTGGTCGGTTCGCGACTTACAATTACCACTTTACAATCTGCCAAGTTTTCCGCCATGGATACTCAAACCGAAGCAGCCTGGTCCACGGCTGACTCAGTCCTGCCGTACAATATTTACCTTGGCGTCTGGACAAACTGGTCACGAGGCGCTGTTCTAGGACAGACCTTGACTTGCACTCGACGGAACGGCGACCTTATCATCGCCTTTACTGCTTTCTTCATCGCATTTGTAGGGTCCCGGTTCTGGCGCATCAGCTCTATCATTCTGCACAGAAGCTATTCCACCGACCAACGCAGTGGCACCGTTCACCACCAGCGCCAGATGATTCTTCGCAATACCGACTCGGCTGATGCGGGTGTGATCAAGTTTGCCCAGTTGCTCTGGGCATGGCGCCGAGACATGTCGGCTCTGTCCTTGATCAAGGTAATTCCGGCTTTCCTCATGGCCCTATTCTGCGTGCTCGCATTTACTATTGCGGGTGGATACTCCTCCCAAATCACGACGTCGGCCGGAGCCGAAGTCCTCGTCGATGGCTCGAACTGTGGGTTTCATGATAACCTGAATGGAACCTACGACCCTGTTCTGGGAAGTGACGACTATCGGCGATGGAATAACGCGCTTAATTATGCCCAGCAATGTTACAATTCAGATTCCGAGGGACTGCTCGACTGTAATCGCTTCGTTACAGAGCGCATCCCGATTTTTGTCGACAAACAGGCATCTTGCCCTTTCCCATACGAAGTCTGCAGGACAAACAATTCCAACCTTTTTCTCGACACCGGATTCATCAACACTCATGACCACTTCGGAATCAATGCACCACCTGAAGAGCGACTTTTGCTCAGAGCTACACTCCAATGTGGGCCCCTCGTCACGGCCGGCTTCAAATCGAGCTACGAGGGTCAGAATCGCAACTACACATTGTACGATTACGGAATTTCGGGGCCGGGCGGACAGTACAACTTCACGCATAAAGCACGAAGTCTTGAATCTCAATACAGTTTTGAGCGAGGAGAGCGGACCACAGCTGACTTTCAGATAGTGTGCGTTGCCACTCCCTTTTCCCCACGTATCAGCATACTCATACGCAAACTAATACCTATGAATTACCAGTCCTTACGGGTTCTTGGCGCAAAATGGAAGCTTTCAGGAAGAGTTGACAGATTTCATCCCAAGAGAAGAACTGCGACGAATGGATGCAGACACGTTGATAATCTTCCTCTCAGGGAACGGGGTCGTGTACGAGATGCTCACGGAAGATGACTGGCATCGTGCGACCCGTGTATACGCGACAATACACGGCGAGGTAAGACCTTCAGAGCAGATATGGATGCCAGAGGAAGCTGCGTCTCCTATGGGATGCGTGCAACAGTACCAGCTTTGCCTCGCCAATGAAAAGTACTGTGGTCCTCCAGCAGGATTCTACGATGCGGTGGCCCAGGTTTTCGAGGCCAGCGGCCTCGACAAAAGCGAAGCGTTTTCTGCTACGCAGGGCGCACCCGAGGGGTACAAGGATTCCACTCTTACCAGACTTCAGTGGCTTGTAGATCTTATTTCGGTCCCTGCCGATTTGCGCTCAGTTTTCGAGACCTCAGGGGCGCAAGCACTTGCTTCTAGGACGAGGATGGCGGGCGGGCTGCAAGGCTTTCTGCCAGTCGACCAATGGAAGACTGACATGATTTACGGCTGGGCGGCTTCGTTCGCTTTCTTGCAAGCTTATTTTGTTGAAATTGCACATGGCAGAACCAATCCAGATCTGGTAAAATACAGGATGGGACCAGTGGATGCAACCCAAGTCAATCTATGCAACAATCAGGTATGTAACCACGAATGTTGTGCCTTTTCACCGAACAGACTTATTCACATCACATCAGAAAATTCGGAGTACTGCTTACGCTTCTTTCAACTATTTTGCCCTTCTTTTTACATATATTCTTGGTCTGGTGATTATTGGTCTGTCATTCGCACTCGAGCCGCTGCTCGATGTACTACACAGACGGATTCAATATCGAAGTTACGCAAACCTGGAATGGACCACGAACGCTATACTGCAGACACACCGACTAGCCCATGAGAAAACTTCCGACGTTGATGAAATTTGGTCTCATTGTGTCAACACAGTACCAACAACGTCTCCAGACTTTACCATGGCTCCATTGGACATCAGCGACATGAAGCATCCCAGACTGGCCAGATCAACGACAGAAGTGAGACCAACATCTCTGTCGGCACACGTAAGTCTATCAGCGGACGTGCCGCCACCACAGACAAATCCTCTCGAAGTTCCACCCTCTCCACCAGATTCGAATGCAGCCACGAGACCTAGCTATGCAACAGAGGTGTCAAGCATAGCAGATACTGTCCACTCCTCGGAACCTTCCGGGTCAAGTGAAATCAACAGTTCGACGGATAACCCCTGCCCTTCTACAAGTAGTCCCTCTTCCGCAAATAGCGAGCGCCATTTGCAGGATGCAGCCCACGAATCGTTGTAAACATGGTGCCGGATGCCAGTTTCTTTCACCGTCTACTTTCTCTCCATCTATGGATCAGCTCATATTTCTTGAGAATGGTTCTAGACTGGCGTTTGGAGGAGACCATAGTAATTGTTGCTTTAGCAGTGCAGAATATGCTGTAAAAAACATAGAAATCGAAAGACTATATGGTTGCTCATCACGTTTGGATTGCTTCATGTTGACAGCAGCTGTTCCTCAAAAGTAGAACACCCTTGGTAGTTGCATGAAGTAGATATATTAACCTTTGTAGCCATTACCAAATGGTTCGCGAAGCAGTGGCCTGAGCCGAATTGAGACAATCAACGTAAACCACGTCCCCCGGAAACTATGCTCCGGACTTCTTGGCTGGCTCGGGGCTATGATCACCCTCGGGATCAGAGTCCCACCAAGAACTGACGAGAGTGACATGTCGGGTATCGAACTAGTCATCAGAATCGGCATCAGCCACGCTTCTCGCCATTTTCTTCGACAGACTTCCACTGCAACGCGCCAAAGACTTTGCACAACCCAGACCACGCGATTGCCGTGCGAAAACACGTCTCGACGATGCGCTTGAACCGAGATCACGCAGCGCCGTCGCCGTATGCGGTTCGTGAGATGACTCAATCCCATCTCTTGGGGTCTATTTCCCGAGATGCGCCCTATATTTTCGTCACGGGACGGTCATCGGACATGGCACGTCTCGGTCTTGGTGAAATTGGAACGCATGACCGGTCGGATGTGGCGCCGGGCGAGGTAGTGATGGTGTTGTGGCCAGGCCGCTAGGAAATGCTTGTCAACGGTGATCTGAACAGTTTCGTCAAAACGATTAGTAAAATCCTGCAAGATTATATTCATACTTCATGTTCGCACCCTGCTAGGGTTCAATTGGGCAACTGCACCAACAGTCCTGCACAATCTTGGGTGTACGCAATCCAAACTCTGGTAAATTGTAAAAACACATTAGTGGAATAATCAACGACAAAAGTTGATACGAATCGCCAATCGGGTTGGCGTATGATCAATTTCCTGTATTTGGCCTCCCCTCTACGTGCGTACACCACAGATATCAAAACGAGAGATTGCTCAAAAACCTAAAATAGTGGCATCTGCAATAATCGGGCCGCCGAGATGGAGGATACGCAATCCAATCAATCAATAAGGCCATCAGCGTTAGGTTTTTGGAAATCGGCCCATTGTATGAAGTAGGACATACTTAGTGATCAATGAGGAAGGGCTGCCTCTTCCAGATAAATTCCTGAGCATCTGGCCTTGACGCTCATTTCTCCGCCTTCCATTTCGTCGTCCCTAACTCCATATTACTCAAGAATCACTACTGACGTCGCAGGGCACACAAAGGAATCCACCATGTTGGACGATATCTTGAATCTGCTCGACCAAGCGAGAGCCTCTGGCGAGATGGCCCCCCGTCAGGTTGTGCTGTGCTGTACTCGACCTGATACTATACTGAAGTGGGTCATGCTGCAAGGCATTAGCAAGATGCCTTTCCCGCTCAGACAGTACCGCCCTACAGTTTTCCCCATCGAGTACACCTTCCGCTCCACTTCAGGCCATCACCAGATCGTCGCCACGCTCCGGCCCCATGAGAGTCGGCCGGCGGCTGAGCAAGATCTCCTGTGCGAGTACCGTGCCGTCATGAAGGATTTCTCGAAACTGCCCGAGGTCATCGAGGATGTTACTCGGCTAATGAGACCTGACGGGATGAGCGACCAGTCCAGTTTCTTCGCGCGGGACGCCCTGTGCATCGATGTCTGGACGCCGCTCAGCACGAACCTCTCCATCGTGGACCTGCCCGGCCTCGGGTCCGCCCCCAGCGGAGAAAAGTGGAACGAAGACGACCGGACGGTCTGGGAGATCGCCGAGAGCTACCTGGCCAACCCCACGACCCTCGCCCTGGCCTGCAAGAGCGCCGACGACAAGACTTCGACCCGGCCCGTTCGGGAGCTGATGAAGAAGCACAAACAGAACACCTGGAAAGGCTACATTCTGGGCACCAAGGAGATGAAAGCGACCAAGATCCAGAAGTACCACACGAAGCTCGTATGTACCCTCATCGGGTCCGACACCGGCCGAGATCTGTACTGCTGCGGACTATCGGTGAAGAGGAGCGCTCGTCGTCGCTATCGCGCGGTCAAACGGGTTGGTCATAACCTGCGTGAGGTCTTTGGACTGGAGGGCATTCGTACACGAGTTAAGGGATCGTCAGGTTGGGAAAAGCTTGACTAGGACTTGAGTTAGAGATAAGGAAATGCGCAAAAGCCACAAAGACCCGAGTTGTAATAATGAGAAATCAGGGAGTGAATGCTCGCTGGATTTAGAATTTGGCTGAGGCAACTGTAGGTGGGAACAGTCAAAGCCTGAAGACCTGGTTCTTTCAACGAGGTGCTGACGGATTGGGAGCAACCGAGCAAAATGATAATGAGTACTTTGCGAGCCACGCGCTGGAAGATGCATTTAAAAGGAACATGATTTTTTTTTTTAAAAAAAAAAAAAAAAAAGAGCCATGTGCTTCGACTAAGAGAGAAACGAAACCTTGCGAGTCCAGTCGAGCGAAGGCAGAATGACTCAACGTAGCACAAAACATGAAGTTCTTACAAGGCGGCACGATATCAGGGTGGCCAAGAACCATTTATTTGGCAGAAATGACATTCAACTTGATTCAGATGGAACATAGATGACATTGCCTAAACGAGGACCATATAGGATCGCCGCCAGTGGTGCTGTCTGGCATCCATACCGAAGTCATCAAGCACTGTGACAGGTGCCTTTACTTCCGCGTAGTTAATAGACAATTCAACGGGAGTTTTCAGTCTAATAACTTCTTTTTCGTCATCCAGACCCTTTACCCATTTGGGACTTGGGTGGTACACACTGAGGATATGCTCAGCTACCGCATCTTTCTCGCGTTGAAGGAGTTTCCCCTCTGCCGGCCGGACAACATACCATTTGTCAGGAGACCAATATCCACAATCGCTCCCCGATAAGGGAACTATTACATCCTCAGTTGTAGTGTCTGGAGGCACCATTGCTATCCGACCCTCACAAAATGCCCAACGGTATCGCGGTGTTCCGTCATGAGTTGCCCAGTCGTTGCTCAAGCCGAGTTCTTGTATCGTCTGTTCGATCACGAGAAAGATGCTGTTGAAAATGTCGGTCTCCAAACTACCTTCGATTGACAGTAGTGTCGAAATAGAGGATTCCTCGATAAGGTCAGAATCGGTCACGTGTCTCGTTCTATACTCTCTTATGACCTGGC
Source organism: Pestalotiopsis sp. LF_19_12 (assembly GCA_023510015.1). NCBI lineage: Eukaryota > Fungi > Ascomycota > Sordariomycetes > Amphisphaeriales > Sporocadaceae > Pestalotiopsis > Pestalotiopsis sp. LF_19_12. The sequence goes on along the minus strand of JALYBT010000002.1, from coordinate 542,210 downwards.
TAAACCTCTCCCATAGACGTCGTTGATATTGATGTATGATTAACCAGGGCCGTTCTATCTCCATAGGATCGAGGCAAACATCAGGAGATTGTGCATACCACTGATCTTGCACATCCTGAAAAGTGTGTGTGGGATCTTCCGTCCCAGGTGGGGTCGTATCGGGCACTCGGGATGCGAGGTTCGCCCTGAAAGCGTCCGCGAAGTCACTTGCCGAAGGTATGGCTGCACTAAGTTTCTTGACCTTGAAAGCTTTATGGCTCTCCCTGGAGGAAATCAGACATCTTTCTAGGATGTCGACTTTGCTCGAAGGCGAACTGGATTGTCTGGGGTCATCATGAGACGTACTTTGCAGACTCGGAACACCCCACGTCGGTACGAAGGACGGCAGGCCGAATCGACCAGTATCCGTGTTGACATGAGCCAGGACTTCAGATAGACCCAGCTCGCGAATCGTGCGCTTAGCTACTTTGATGAAGACGTCTTCCACACCTAGGCTGTAGTCGACAGGAAGAAATTTCTGGACCGAGTACCCATCGGCTACGATGCCCATGAGGCAGAAAAAGTAGTCACGGGGGTCGCTGACTTTGGCGTTTTTCCGTGAGATGACCAATTGTGAGAAAGTCCGGAATTGACGATTATCGCGTGATTCGCACATCTTGTGGAAGGTATTACTCGGGGTAGACCATCCGAAGCAATCCAGAATCGCCTTGCGCAACCGATCCCACCCTACACGATATCGACCACATTGGACGCGCGGGTTATGTGAAAGGATCAATTCTTGGAAGACCCAACCTCTGGTGAACCACTCACGGGACCAAAAGTCTGCTACAGCCCGCTTCATGTCTTCAATCTGCCATTCCGGTGGCTGCTGAATGGTAGCATCGAACAGGTACTTGATTGATTCGCTCAAAGGACCGAGATAGACAACTGTGCATCCGGCACCGTGGTAGATATTCCCCATCAGTTTGACCTGATGTCCACGCTCGTCTATGTTGCTTTGATCGATGCATATCGCATCTGCCCAGATCAGGACCGCCCGGTTTGCTTCACGGATATTGATCAATACCTCAAACAGATTGGTCGTTAGGCCGTGCCGGAAGCTCTCCACTTCGTTGACCAGTTCTATACTTTTCGTCCGAGTAGGGTCGCCCCAAACATACGACAAGGCGGCATAATGCGTGTTCAAGTCATCTTCCAAGATTGACAGACTTCGGTCTACCAGCATTCCGCGAAGGCCTTCGTTCTTGCTCGTCGCTGGCTCCAAACGTAATAGTCGAATCGAGTCCGAGAACTCTAGAGGCTGATACTGATATGGGAGCAATGATTTTGATGTTTCCATCGCTGCTGTTGCGACTTGGGATGGTGTTCCAGGCTGCGAAGAAAGTGGCATCGATAGAAAGAAGAACGTTTGTTTCGGGGGAGGCTGTGGATGCCCAACTTATTTGACCTCGTCAGCATTACAACCCCGCTTGCCCATGAGATGATACACAAGTACCAACTTACTCAACCCGCCTGACGTGGCTTAGCTTGGGCGTTGTGTAACCCAACAGAGGGGCGCAGTGTTTCTATATCACTACTGTGCTGATCTTGTACATATCACATGCAACACAAGGTTTCCAGAAAGGTGTTTATTGAAAGAATAGAATCGAACCAACTGCCTAGCCCAGAATCAAAATCAAATCATCCCCACAACTTTTCCATGTCCTCCGCTTAAGTGCAGCTGTCGCTGCCGACGATGAAGGTGCCGTCCGAGTTCTCGCAGCCGCACTCGCCGGAGCTGGGGTCCTTGATGCAGGTGGTGCCGACGCCGCTGCTCTCGCCGGAGCCGGACCAGAAGAAGGTCCAGCAGTCGTCGTCCGAGTCGGTCATCTGGCTGCTGGTGGGCGCGGTGCAGCTGTAGGCGCTGCAGGTGCCGTAGGGCGCGCCCTCGACGCTGTCGTACTGGTGGTCCGTCTTGAAGACGGCAAAGGTCTGCGACGAGGTGCGCGTGTTGTAGGCGCACTCGGCGGCCTGGATGGAGGTGGACGTCTTGGAGGCTGCAGAGAGTGTTAGGGATGACTGGTGATCGGAGTTGGGTGGTTCGTGATGTCTTACCGGAGCAGCTAATGGAAGCAGGGCACTTTCCCTGGGTGTTGGAAGTGGCCGGGTCCAGAGTGCGCTTCTGGATCTCGACGGGGGCAGATCGCTGGAAGAGGTCGAGAGGAGACCAGGCGGCGGCAAAGGCCACGAAACCGAGAACGACGGCAGACTTCATCTTGAAGGTTGTCTTGTTGGTGTTGAGTTGAGATGTGTGAATGGTAGTCAAGTTGTCTTGGTGTCTGATGGAACAATCACAACCTTCTTGGACGAATTCCACGAGGATCTTATATACAAGATGGAAGCAGTCAATTGACACCTCGTCATCACATCCATCACCCCTGATTGAAACGGTAGTTGGGCATGTTAGTGCATGTCTCTCTCATCTCATGTCCCCTTTACCTAGGCCTTGCGAGCGGGTATCCGTGCTGGCGGGTTTCGGGGAATATGTGAATATACGTCAAACAAAGCTTATTATATTTCACGGGTCGGGCAGATCCACCGTGCCAGACCTAGATTGCGCCCAAATTGGGATCCCGGGTGTCGGGGGTGGGCGGCAGCGATTCGTGAGAGGAGAGACCCGCCCACCCCCTTCCCCACCCGCCCGTTGGGTGCCGGGGTCTAGTGAAGGGCCGGGGACAATTATATAATAATAAATAGCACTGCCGTGATGGCCGCGCAACATCAACAAACTAGAAACGAACGAGTGGGCTGGCCGGTATGCCGCCTCATTCTGCGCCAATTTCTCCAGATTTTCCTGTCCTACCGGGGAACAGTCTAGACCTCGTACATCAATTCGGCCGGATCCAGGTTCCCAGCAGAGGCGGATCGGGTAGAACAGATCGAACGGAGAGCGGAGACCGAGCAAGCCCAGGACGGAGCCTCACCTATTCGTCCAGACCATCAAAAGCAATTCGAAATAGCCCGTCATGCAATCATTTATATGGCTGCGACAATGTCCTGCGAGTCATCAAGCACGGTACGGTATTTGAATGCACATGCCCGTCGCTCCGCGTGGCAGGCTTGCAGAGCTGGGCAAGTCTGATCTTGATTTAGTATAAGCCACAAAATGTACTCGAGTTGCACGACCGCTACGGAACAAATATATCGCTTCCATAGACGTTCTATGTAGCTGACCTAGACACATACTTACTCGAGATCCTCGTTTTGGGTAAAAGATAGTAAGATGAAGGCCGCGTTGCCGCCTGCCGCGTGGGAGATATTTGACTGCTGCCAATCCTCACCTCATATCAGGCCGTGTTACACGGTTTCATCATCGAGAATTCGTATCCCATTACCTTTCCGGAGTAATCATTCAGGAACTTCCTCGATGCTCACGGCGCCAATCGAGCTGCCTCATTCTTGAAGTTGAAAAGTCAGCGATCGGTTATACCTGCGAATGTCGTGGGCAGCTGATTACTATTACGTAACTTGTCCAAAGATGGACTTTATGAGTGATCCAGGCCGTCGAGGGACGAAGAAATGTCCGAGTGGCATAGAAGCTGAGTCAATAGGCCATACCTCGTCGTTGTGCCTAGTCTCTCTTTCGAGATATATCAAGTCCGAGACGGTTAGCATAGAGATGACAATGACATCTCAACCAACGATGTGGTGGAAATGTGCCAATGCTGTGCTTCCACACCAACTCATACCTGATTGCATGGCTCCTGTTGTACATTGTCGAGATTGTGCACTGGACTGCTCGTCGACATGGCCAAACCCAGCCCGATTGGCAGTTTGCAAGATGGAAAGAAAGCTGCGATTCAAGGAACCGTCAATCTGCAGCCCAGTGGCAGGCAGTGCCTGCTTGATTCGCCACTGCATTCGCCACGCAGCTGCATCGAACTGCCGGTCGCCGCAGAACGTTGACGAGAACAGCGGATGCAGGATGGTGCGCAAATCGCATCCCTGAGCGGACCGGGGGCAGCTCTGACCCGCTGATAGCCAGCTGTTCTTGCCTCCCGACCCGAATGCGGAGAGCTTGGAGAGGGGCTCAAGGGGGTAGCTCTGGCATTGAATCTGGTGATCGCGCGACGGCATGAAGGCATTCCCGCCTTGTTCTTTCCTGCAATTAGTGAGCGGTGGCCTCATGGTCGTGTGGTTTTAACATTAAAAGTCTGCAGTCTGCCTGCCTGGACCCTGCAGCTCTGGTAACTTTGCCTGAAATGCTTGTCCCCAAACGGCTTAGGCTTGCGGTTTTGAGGCCTTTGTGTCCCCACCAGCCCTGCCAGGGCGGAGCTAAAATCGAGAATTCGCAGATTCCAAATCACCAGACTTTGTTACCCAGACGCGGTAGCAGCGGCACGTCTCTAATTGATGCCATTCTCATGAAGAACTCGGTCGTATTGACCGTCAACTCAGATGTCTGTCATGGTCGTTCCGACAGTATCAAAACCGTGTCATTCAGTTGCAGACGCTACAGAGCGGTAAAGATGGCGAGTCGCGACAAACAGCAAATCGCGGGTCGCACATGCAAGTTACAATGCATACCCCGCTAGGCACACCACTGAGGGGCCCTATCCAGGCACAGCGCATTAGTGGCCCCGATTCCCTGAATCGGAAATCACGAAGAGGCAAATGCCGCGATTTTGGGGTGATCAGATCCCTTCTCGTCGGGCTCCCGAGAATCCCGTAGCGGAGAGGAGAAGAAAAGCAATGTCGCGATGACAATGCAGAGGGGGGATGTCTGTGTGAGAGGACATGGAACAGATACATACCATCACCATGAACTGCGTTGATATGGACAGCAAGTGAACATCATCAAAAATGGTCAGCCTAGTCTCGCACTCGGCGCCACCGTCTTCTTTTGTTCCATGGGCATTCTAGAAAACAAAAAACAGCTGATGGTGGAAAGATTACGATCCGTCGTGATTGTTGATCTTTATAGCCGAGCTCGGCGACAAGGTACCCATTCTTCAGTGGTCGACCGCCTGAGCATCCCATTCGCCGGCCACTAATAATCAAGTGGCATGATCCGGGATAGTTCATTCCCGGCCGACCAAAAAATTCAAGTGGGTTAGGCTTGTCATTTCGCTAGCGCCCGCGCAAATGGGAAAGGAGGCGGTCTCAACATTTTCCTTCACCTTTTCCCAGACCTCCCACCTCGCGCATTTGTTTATACTCTCTCTTATCTACTCTCGCGATCGCTGGTTCGTCGTTATCTCTTGCTCGCACCTCTTCGAATCCCCCCAGACTCAGATTTCTGAGACCCTGCGTCCGGTGCCACGTCAATTGAGAGAGCCAAAGACACCTTACCTGCAGCGCCGTTGAACACACACCACGCGGAAATCTGTCACCATGGACGTTGCGCTTGAGCTACTCGATCCCCTAGTCTTGGATAAGGCCTACGCCTATTTCCACCCTGCGCCAAACACCATCGCAAACTCAACTTCAACCTTTGCGACTAATGCGCTCACTGCCGAGGATGGCCCCGTCTCAGCATGGCCTCGCGACAACATCTATCGCCAGATCATCTCGATTCTCATCCTCACCCAGCTCGGCGCCTCCATGTTGTACTGGGTCTTCTCTGCCCTCTCGTACTACTTCATCTTTGACCGCCGCCTGGAATACCACCCGCGTTTCCTCAAGAACCAGGTCCGCCAGGAGATCATGTCCTCCATGAAGGCCGTTCCCTTCATCAACCTCATGACCCTGCCCATCTTCCTCGCCGAGGTGCGGGGCCACAGCTTGCTGTACAGCGACGTCTCCGAGTATGGCTGGGGCTGGCTGGTCGGCTCGACCGTGCTGTACATGGCCTTCAACGACATCAGCATCTACTGGATTCATCGCCTGGAGCACCACCCCAGCGTCTACAAGTACATCCACAAGCCTCACCACAAGTGGATCGTGCCGACGCCCTTTGCTGCTCTGGCTTTCCACCCCGCCGACGGCTTCGTCCAGTCGCTGCCGTACCACATCTTTGTCTTCATCTGCCCCATGCAGAGGTACCTCTACCTGGTCATGTTCGTCCTGGTGCAGATCTGGACCATCCTCATCCACGACGGAGACATGATCACTGGCCACTGGACCGAGAAGTTCATCAACAGCCCCGCGCACCACACGTTGCACCACATGTACTTCACCGTCAACTACGGCCAGTACTTCACCTGGGCCGACTACTACTTCGACTCGCACAGAGAGCCCCGTCCCGAGCTGGACCCCATCCACGAGTCCCTGCGCGTCATGCGCGAGAAGGGTCTGGTGGACGAGAAGGGAAACCCCATCCAGCAAAAGCCAAAGTCCGAGTAGACATTTTTAATGAAAGAGAATAGATTTGGATTTCTAGTACAGCATTTACATTTGGCATCCCGGATACGGACACAAGGTCCAACCGCGATTTACGTCGAGCCACGATACCTAATAAACCTAATTGATCAACACTACCAGTATTGCTGGCGATCCACTTGTGTCTCAGCGCCTGATATCGTTTCCTTTTGCGACATTGACTCTGTTCTCGACAACCTGACGACTGTATTTCCACGTGTTCTCTCGATAGACCTTGGCTCGTCCGGACGTCAAGCCCGGGCACATGCGATCCAGATTGCTGATATTCGACTCTATCTGCTCGAGCGTCCTCGAATTGTCGACCTGGAACATGAGCTCCTCGCAGAGATGTAACGCTTGCATCGAGGCGAGATCTTCGAGACTGTGGCCCTCCTCGATGACTGGGGCAGACTGCCAAATAGTGTGCATGAGCATCCCGATATCCTCGGCGCCGAATAATTCTGTCCATTCCTCCACTGAGATGCTTTCCAGGTCTTGACGCAGATGGGCAAGCTCCGGTCGCAGCGGATAGAGGGGAACACCAACGAACCAGAGCGGCGCCTCTTGCTCGAACATTGATACCATCTTCCTCACTATTGGACTGGACGTGTCTGCTCCCGACCATCCCCAGATTCGTAATTTCTCGGCAGCTTTCAAATTGCCTCTGTCGGCGCGTATCTCGTTTTCTGCGTAGTCCCCGCAAAAGCGCAGGAGAAGCTCTTCTATAGCCGAAAGATCTCCCATGTCTAGCGAAGACATTTGTTCGAGTGTGCGTCGCGTCTGATCTCCGGCAGGCAGGACCAGTCTGGCGAGCTGATGCAGATATTTGAGCATGGACTGACAAAGATCTGGATGTGTCTGGTTGACCCGGAATAGGACCTGACACAAGCGCACACACGGCGGAGTGTTCTCGAGCATTGGACGCCCTCTATCCAGACAGAATTGTATCACGCCGAAACCGTAGTCCACGTGACCATTTCTCACCATTGTTGCCGCGGCGTCGACCAGGTGGAACCAGCGGTCGTTGAGGAGAATCAATGGTTTCCCGATGCTGCGTTTCTCCAACTCCCCCGGTCTGAGAATTGCAGAAACGTCATCTCGAAATACTCGTAATAATTGCTCCGGATTTTGGAATTTTTCAGGAGGGTTCAAAGCCTGTAACACCGGACTCGGACATGTGTCCAGCGACCATGCCGCTTCTTCCATCTTCACAATGGTTGGAGATGCATACGCTGGTTCCTTTGAAGTAGAAGCTGCCGCAATTGCCATGGCCACGGCTATCCTGAAGTGAGAATATCTCTCCGGCGGCAACCGGCGAACATAGGTGTCGATTCTATCCATGGATGGCGATACGGCGCCCGGATTCGTCATGCAGCGATGCGCCACAATCTTGACGACCTGATCGTAACTCAAGCGCTTCCTCAAGTTCCATTTCCGAAGATGATGCTTGTACATTCTCATGCTGTACCAGGATTGGCAAAGTGTACTCTCTCATCACCCGAAGCGCAAGGGGCAACTCACGTCGCGTGAAAGTTGTGGTTGGTCTGCACTATACTAGCTGTTAGTACCACCATCACGGGATCAAAGACTTGCGACGATGACGGACTGTACTGCATGACATCCTCCAAGGTGAGGCCCCGGCCTAGATACAGCTCGGTGAGAACATCGCGATTGGACTCCCAGTCCATCGGCCGGGCCCACTCATGTGACGGCATGGGGTGATCGAGTGTACGGACGCGGCGCGGACGCGGCGCGGACGGGCGCGGTCGGGCGCGGTCGGTTTTGCGGGGAAGATAAGATAGGCTGCCAAGAAGGGGGAAAATGTATGATTAGCGAATGAGTGAGATGGAAACCAACATGCGAGTCGGTGACAGAGACGTCCTGTTATCAATATGACGACCGTTTATTTTTGGGCGACCAGATAATAAAAAAAGGAGAAGCGAGCAAAGCTTTGCCGGCTCGGGATCGCTTAGGTGATTTCCGACCTTGTATGAACCCACTAGTTTTCCCCGCCCCTCGTGGCGCTGTGAACGAAAAGCATCCTGGGATTGCTGTCAACGCCTGGGGCTCACGCCTGGTAGGGCGGATTCGAGGTATCCGCCAGCGACTCCATTCTGCACTGCTGATTCATGCCGAAAATAGCAACTTAGACGAAGAGCGAATACCCGCTGGGGTTTTCAACGTTGACCATGTTACCTGTTCGAGTAGTATTGCCCTCTTGTAAGGCTGTGGTGAAGGGCTCGAGCTCAGTATTGCTAGCAATGAGTTCGCGATCTAGGCGACAGCCGGCGCGAGCGGTGTGGAAAGCCTATAAGGTGGGCTTCGCCTGCTGTGCCGGCCGCGTTCCTGACTCGCGTGCTCGATCGGTGGGACTCTGCTTATCGGATGCCTTCTTGCGATGTGTTTGTTTGTGATGGCTGGTTGAGCGTGGGAGTGGGCGGGCGTAGGGGGTGATGGAATGAATATCTCCGGCCAGAAGTCCGGAAGATTGGTGATAATCGACTGGCTGGTGTGTTCTGTATATTGTCTGGATGTGTTGTATTGCTTGCGGGTTGGATGTGGCTGCGCTGATGTAACTTTGAGATGCAGCGAGTCGCCACAGTGGTTGAACATCTTCACCTTTTTTTTCTTCTTTCCCTTCCCTCTTCTTGTCCTTAACTTTTTCTCTCCTAAAACTGACAGGAAATCCTATATCTTACCGTCAAAATCCGCGTAGGAGGGTTCACATAGGAATGACGAAATTAGATGTAGAGTATGCAACTTCTATCGTCTCGCGCATCAGACATGATGCCCGTCGATTCTTGTACTTACTTCGAGTGGTGTCGCTTTGCCAAAGTCGATAAAGCCCGGCATGTATCATAGGAGTGGCCCGAGCAGCTGCGCAGCATTACTGGCGTAGTGGGAAGTATGCTTAAATGAGAAGAGGGTGCGCCGTGATCATCCAAAGCAGAAGATACGGATGCCAGGGCAGGGAAACGTTGGCAGACGAGACTGTATCAGGCTGGATCTGTTCGTATTAATGCCGATACTACCCACAAGATATTGAGTTTTGTATTTCTCGGACTCTGAGAACTACAGTGAGAGCTTTTGCAGATCAGTGGCCGGCCAGTTCTCTTGATCATTTGCGTTAGAGTAACATGCGGGAGGAATTAGAATCCTTCAAATGAAACAGGGTCTGTTGAGTGACCTGGCCGGATAGCGTTGGCTGGATGGTGAGGCTGCTCTTTGAAATTTGAATTCAATACTGGCTTGAAAACACAAGTGTCAATGGTCAGAACACCCGACACCCATGTACAACTAATCCAATCATTTGATAGGTTGTTATTGCTGAGCTGCGATTGTACAGCAACCTGCTCGACGCAATCGGTTAGTCGTAGCCTTATGCCCTACATCGAGAGTTCATCACTTATTGGCACCACACCATGATGTAGACTCGCGCTGAATACTACCCAACGCCATCGCAAATTTATGCCGCTTCCAATACGGCTGGCATGGATCTCGCATGCTGATTTGTTCTGATGATTGACTCGGCCCTAAATATCTACTGAATGGCATGTCTGGCAGATGACCGAAAGTGAACGCTTGTTTGGGGGCTAAAACACAGCATGCCGACAAGGCTGCGTCCATATCGCATTCATTGACACGCGTCATGGCATGGATTGCTATCAATAGTATCACCACTTCAGGAAATTGTCAAATGATATGTGATAAATAAATGTCGCCAAATATAGAAAGTCATTTGACGAATCCTCTTTCACCAGAATAAGACGTTTGTAGAACCTGGAAACCGAAGTTCCGCGCGTATCCAGAGTGGACTTTTCAACGAGGCTACCTCGCGCAGTTTTGATTGCCTTAATATGTCGTCTTTCCCACAATAATCTAGCACCCACTTTTGGTTTCCACCACTACTTCAGAAACTGTCTTTCACATCATTTAGCTCTTTCTTTTTTGGATGACCATGAGCGGCGGTCAAGTTCACTCCTGGGTCTATGGGACTTTTCCTCCTTTCAGCCAACTGATCAACAACAGCAATTGCAATGCGACCACAGACTACCTTGCCAACAATCTGTTGCTGGCGTCGGAAAGCGACTGGAACAGCAACAGCAAGCTAGGAGATGCCGGAATTACGGCGGTCTGGCTGGACAGTTTGCTCCTGGAGTACCCCAACAAGCCTCATAACTGGACTTTAGTTTGGATCGAGTCCCTCACGACATGGTACTGGGGCGTATGGAACAACCAATCCTATATTGGTAACCTATCGCAATTTGAACTAGACGCATACAACAGAATTTGGGACAACACCTGGGACTTTGGCTACAGCTGCGGCAACAAAACCATCTGTGACAAACTTGACATCAAGGGAGACCCAGATGTGTCGGGAAGAGGAGTAAGAACGCGAACAATCTATCTTACAAGATACAGCGACAGTTCAAGAACCAGTACTGACTTTCACTTTTAGATGCTGGTAGCCTATTGCGTGGGTATGATGGGATCAAGTGATTGAGCAAAGACTATAGTCTGACTAACTTCTCAGTGACGGTCCTCGCAATTGTTTATTTCATTGCCTTGGGTCCGAGTGAACAGCAGTCCTCCAAACGCGGAGTCTTGAATACGACAGGAGCGAAACGTATCATCGAGTCGTTCCGAGAAAGTGTCAGCGGCTTCCTGCACGCCGCCCTCGTCTTCGCAGTGGCTATGCTGGGGGCCACTGTCTCGCGGAACTACGAATACAAGAACAAGGGTAAGCTCGACGCCGACGGGGTGTTGTTCTACTCACTGCTAGGGTCGGCATTCATATCGACCTTCTCCATCTTTCCTTGTCTGGTCTTGCAACCGTTGCTGGATGCGAAGAACCTGTCCACGTCCCGATACTCCAGATTATTCCTTTGGTGTCTAGTCATAAGCCTGGCTGTCACAGTATGGATACTATCTTTCCCCAACATCGACGACTTCTTCAAGGTTACAGAAGCGGCCGACCGTTTGCTCCCGGCTCAACTGCACAACATGTCGTACGCGTCGATGACGCAAGACGATGAACTGCTCTTGTCGCGTATGGACCAGACTGGTTTTTACCGAGCCGTAGTATGGGAGCATTACTGTAGTGACGGCGACTTGAGTCGCTACCTGCGGACGGTTCTACGCGTTGGAGTCGCGATACAGGTCCCGGGTCTTTTGTACTGCCTGTTTGCCACTCTCGTCGCTATCGTCTTTGAATCAGATTTATGGCCATGCATTTACCTACGGAAACACTTTGGTCGCGTATTCGCCAAACCGGCAGAAACCAACAGACTCGCGCGCCTTCTTGTCGGGAGCCTTTATCTGGCGGCCGCATTGGTATTCCTAGGATTCTACTATGCCTACAGGTGGATCATCAAAAACCGAGCACCAAGCACAGATACGGATTCAGATTGGAGCTTTGGCCAGATACTCGCCTTGGCACAATGGGTTCCCGTTGGACTGGAGTTCATGTCTGCATGGAGAACTACATGGAGAAGTAAGACCTCTGTCCATGACCCGCGAAGAAGAATGGCAAGATGGCTGACTTTCATAACAGCGGAGCGGAAACGACAACAAGAAGAGTATGAGCTACTCCATTCTGGGAGGGCTTCGGCGGCATGAGTCGGGACATCAGAGCATGGATGTGACATTGGAACGTAACATCGCGGGCTATGAACAATTACGGATAATGATTTCAGAACACCGTATCGACTGATTTAGTAATGGCTGTATAAAGGTTTGCCGTCTTTGTTTGTTTGGTCCATAATTTATGAGGAGTCGGCACCGCGGATCGTCAGAAATCGACGATACACTCACCTAACCTAATAAACTTAATTGTCCCGAAAGGCGAGGCCGTTGGCCCGCATTCGTGTAGATTGGAACCGGGCAGCTTTGGTGAGCACTAAACCAGTGAGGCCTAAAGCATTTCAACACCTATTGAATCCACCATCAGAGCCGGCTGTGAAGCAAGCCTTCACCCCTCGCTGATCATCCTCCGGAAGGTCGACTCACATCAATTGTACCCAGCACGAGACCTCTGAAGCCAACTCTTCGCTTTTGCTTGCCATCAGCATTATATTAGCCATCAAGTACCCTTTTCGCGCCCCAGTAATGGAATGCCTACTCGCCCAGAATGAAGTTTACAATGCACTGGTACTTTTCACCAAAGCCGAGGATGATTTGGATAAGAATCTACTTCTTTCGTTCCTGGAGCCGGGTAGTGAAATCACTTTCGACATCTCCGGCCATTTAGAAGGTGTTTCGCCAATGCAACTCGCACCAATCCAGTACTGGACACAAATCGTCGAATTCTTATCCGGCTTCACAGCCACGCAGCACCACATTGGAAATCCGATAATCGATGTTTCCGATGATCTGGCCAAAGCTAGGATAAGTATCTATCATTGAATCCACGAGGGACAAGAAAGCAAATCCGTCACCGCGAGAGCAAGGCAAATGGTAGATATGGAGCGATCCAAAGGGAAGTGGTTCGTCAGGGGTGTGAAGATTGACAGGAAGATCCCACTCGACAATCCTGAGCTGTATGACGTTGCCGCAGCGAGATATGAGAGGGGAGATGGTCGCTTGAGAAAGTCGTGATTCACATTGCATTATCGCTCAATAGCCAAATACTTGACATAAAGAAACCAGTCAAATCTCGCGAGCTGTGGATATGTTCTGCAAGGAACTCATACTGCTGGTTTGCAAGCTACTGGGACTGAAGATCAATTGACTATTCGAGCTCGTAGGAGTAATGTGAACGCTTGGCCCCAGGAGTTGGGACTTCGTCGACTGCTGCAAGCTCCAACGGTTGGCGGCCCGAGTCGACTTCATTGTCCAGCTCGTGCGTCTGCCTTTGGGCATGACCAGGCAGCTCAGCCTTGTCTTGACCATAAAGCCCACCCCCCACTGCAGAATGCTCCTCGGGTTCCACAGGACCTCCTTGGAGGCGCCTCCGGCGATAGCGCAATATAAACCAAGCCAACGCACCAATTGAAAGGATCACAAAGAGCCCAACTCCAACCCCAATACCGGCCTTGGCGCCGTCCGACATCCCTACAGGCTCGGATGTAGGCTGGGGTGGTGTAGGCTGGGGTGACGCAGACGCGGTCTCGTTTATTGCAGAGGAAGTACTCGAGGTAATGTCGACATTCCTCCAGACGAGCTGGAACATGGGCGCGTACATGATCATTCTTGGGACGGGGACGCTTTGGCCCCATTGCTGCGCGGCTTCGTAGATGTAGGTCGGGATTTGGTAGTTGTTCATTCCGCTACTCAACCCACCGCACCACTGCCCTGCGAAGGCGGTGCTCGTCGCCGTGAAAATGCAGGTCTGTGGGTTGTGGCCGCAGAAAAATGAACTGCCATGGCGGGTTGGTTTAGCGCTTCACCTGGCAAGATTTCGCGACGGGGATGCTAGCCGGTGACACAGCGGCATCATGGCCGCACGAGAAGTACGCACCTAGGACAGCATCCTGCTGCTGTCTCGCCCGATGTCAATGGGAAGTTAGGCGGCCAATCTGATTTGCCACCTTCCGTAGCGGTACAGGCTTGTGTGAATCCGGCTGGGCACACGAGACCGGGGGAATAGAAGCCCCATTGACCAAGTGAACTGTAGGTAGACTGAGGCTCGCTAGATCGCGGGGGCCAGCAGCCTGGATCGTCTTGTCCTGTGAGACTTGCGGTCACTTGGCAGGATTGCGATGTCGACGACGACTCGTCAGTCGATGTCGAACATGTATATGTGCTCGTTGTCCCGCAGAATTGGCCTTGTATCGCAGTCGGCTGGAACTGGCCCTCTACCATGTAAACACCACAGATGGCCGGCTGTGTTCAAGTGGATGTGAGAGGCCCAAAGTTGAAGGACCGAGTCGTTGTCATGGCTTTGTAGTTGTTCCTATTCGAACAGGATCAATCAATGGGTCTGATGTGTAAGGAATGTCAAAGATTTGAGTGGGACTTCCGCTTGAACATTGACTTTTAAGTCCGCCAGGGTTTCACAAAGCCTCGTCTTCTCGTATCGTGGATTTAGCGTTCAGATCTTTCCACTGGAGCATTTGATACGGGTGGTTACATTTGCACTTGCGCCGGAGAGTGATTGCCGATTTGAGAATCCGCGCAGACACATTTGGCTGGTTCACATGCTCCCATTCAGTGCTTTTAGACGCGCTAGAATTGTTTTCCCCGACATCATCTCAGCCATACTTGTGTGACTCTCATTACTGTAATATCTTATCGAGACGGGAATGAATGCGGGTTGTCCAATTTACTGAGATAAGGGATGTTCTGGTTCACTGAAACTCTTTGCAATGACAAAGCGTAGAGGGATATATCTTCTGAAGGAACTTTACGTTACAGGTTTGGATAGTTTATGGGCAATGATAGGAAGAGAAATCATAAATGCCTTGTAAACTTCGGACTGAGAAGATACAATTCCGGGTGTCAACTGCGTCAAACTAGCGCGGGCGTATCATTTGGTAGCCAGTTTTCTGTTGCAAACCAAGTGACTTGGGTAGCATTCTTTGGATACTTGTTTCACGAATCTATCTAGTAATCCAACCACTTGGGCCACCCCACGTCCCTTTGACCAGCGACTTGTAGTACACCCAAGGAAAGAAGTCCTTCTTCAAATGATAAAAAGCGCGCCGCGGAACGGCTTGATCGATGCCGGGGATCATAGCAAAGGTCTCCTTGGGCACGCCCCCGTACTTGAACTCAGCGAGCAGCACCTTGCCGTACTCCGTCACGAGCGGGCACGATGTGTAGCCGTCGTACGTTTTCTGGGGAGCCTTTCCGTCCATCGCTGCCAAGAGGTTCGAGACGAGCACCGGAGCTTGCGATGTGATTGCCGCGGTTGTCTTGGATGTCGGGAGACTAGAGGCGTCGCCAGCGGACCAGATGTTGGCGTACTTCTTGTGCTGGGTGGTGGACTCGTCGACATCGACCAGTCCCTCCTTGTTGGCCAGTGGGCTATTCTTGATGAATGCATGAGGGCCCATCTTAGGGACGGCGTGTAGGAAATCAAAGTGTATCTTGGTCTGGTCGCTGCTACCGAGGCGCGCGAATGTTGCCGTGTTGCCGTCAATTGAAATCAGATCATGTTGGAACAGCCCGTCCACTCCTCGCTCCTTTCGTAGTGTCTCGAGCACGGCGCTGTACTTTGGGACACCGAACATGCCTGGCATAGCAGTTGCGAATTGAATCTGCACAGGAGAAGTCTCGGGATTCGCAGAATCGTACAGTCCTTGACGCCTCCAATGGTCAAGTGCAAGCCACATGATCTTCTGTGGTGCACCAGCGCACTTGACTATACCCGAAGGGTGGGTGAAGAGAGCGACTCCCTTCCTGTGTTTCTTGATCATGTCAAATGTCTTGTCGCAGTGATCGTAGCCGTATATGGAGGAGACAGGAGCATCAGGGTTGGACAACGCTCCAGAGAGACCATTGATGCTGTGAGGATCGATATGGATACCCGGCACCACCACGAGATGGTCATATGTTACGACATCATTATTGGCAAGTGTGACCGTGTTGTCGAGCGGTGCAAAGGCTTGGACGCGATGTTGGTAGTGTTGAATCTTGGGATCGACCAAGCCGGCAAGCGGTCTTCGGAGGTCGCGTTTGTCCTTGACTCCGCCGCCGACCAGAGTCCAGCCGGCTTGATAGTGGTGCCAGGTCTCGGGGTCGATCACGGCAATGTCATCCTTGGCGAACCGGCCTGATCGGAGGAGTTGATGGCTGATGCTCAAGCCGGCCGTGCCGCCGCCGACGACTACCACCTTGTGAGCTCGTCCAGCACCGGTGACGGGCTGAACTATTGTAGCGAAATTTCGGCGAACAGGATCGGGCAACCGTTTGATACTACTTAGTGATTTATAGGCCTGCATGGTGAAAAGCTGACTCGAGATGGTATGAGAGAAGTGAAGAAAGAAAGTAGCGAATCGAGGAAATTCAAAAGAGGAAGAGAATCGAGCAGAAAACCAAATGTGAGATTTTTAAAACATTTCCTGAAATTATCTCGTACGTGGCTTACATGACGAGATGCTCCCACAGCTACAAAGGAACGTAGATATCCGTCGTCCGAGTGTGCAATAAGCTTACCGGCCGTTTCAGTAGTGGATACCATTCGCTGTGAATACCACTTTAGCAGATCGTACCATATTTTCGGCAACTAGGTAGACCTAGACCGATAGCCGCAGACTATAATAAATGGAGCTTCAGGCTAGTCGCCGAAACGGAATGGTCGCCGAATGTGAATCATACCAAAATCGGTGTTCTATTTTATATGATATGAAGGTGTCCGAGAGCCAATTCTTGTCGTTTCTTCTCGAGTGTCAACGCCTTTGCATTATTTATAAAAAGATGTACACCATTCGATCGCACAGCCTCAGGTGCAGCTTGACTTCTTCCTGCGCTGCCAAGTCTGCACTTTGTCAAACTTGTATTCGTTCATCAGCTGTGTTCTCAAGACAGTATTCCATCACAACAAAGACGCCTTCCAGCTTCACCACATCCAAGTCAAATCACTCAGCCAGGCGGAGTGCAAGTTCAATAGCTGCAACGCCGGCCATGAACCCATATCCATACGAAGCAGTACAGGTCATCCAATCGAGGGCGCACAGTCGGGCTCAAGACATCATGGAACCAGTCATTCATGATCTCTTTCATCCAGGAACAGGGACGTGGCAGTATGTGGTGGCCGATCCCACAACTTCCGAGGCCGCCATCATAGACCCGGTCCTGGATTTTGAACCAACGTCTTGCGCCATTAGCACCGAAAGCGCAGACATGCTCTTGTCGTTCATCGCCGACAAGGGTTACACAGTCAAGCACATCCTCGAAACCCATGCGCACGCAGATCATCTCACTGCCGCATCATATCTACAGCAGCGCCTGTTCCAGCGAACCGGAACTAGGCCTCCCATCGGCATAGGGAGACGGATTGCGCAGGTGCAGACACTCTTTGGAAACAAGTACGGCATCTCGGCGGACGAGTATAAGAACGTCTTTGACAAACTCTTCGATGACGATGAGGTGTTCAAGGTCGGTGGACTGCAGGCTACTGCCATACATCTGCCGGGACACACTCCCGATCACATGGGTTACAAGATAGGAAGTAAGTCACGACGTTCAACACCGCGAATTGTACGTGTAACTTATGTTAACATTTCCAGATAACGTGTTCTGCGGCGACAGTCTATTCATGGCCGACCTCGGCACAGCCCGTTGCGACTTCCCCGGCGGCAACGCCGGAGACCTATTCAAATCCGCCGGCAAGCTTCTGAGCATGCCCGACGACGTGAAAATCTGGACCGGCCACGATTATCCCCCGGAGGCGCGCAAGACTCCGAGGTCGTGGATGAGCGTCAGGGAGCACAGGGAGCGCAACGCGCATGTCATGGCGGGCACCACGGAGCAGGAGTTCGTCACCATGCGCACCACGCGGGACAAGACGTTGAAGGCGCCGCGGCTGCTCCATCAGTCGCTGCAGATCAATATCCGAGCGGGCAGGTTGCCGAAGACGACACCGACGACGGCGGCCCTGCTTCATCTTCCATTGTCTGTCAACGAGAACATCAAGAGCTGCATGTGAGTGGCTTAAGTCGGTATTTGGTCGGTTTGCAAAGGCTTTATATTTCAGCGTCTTGTATTGTAGCAATATAGTGGCAGGGATCACATTTACGTGTTTGGAGTATACTTGCGTTATCAAGGTTTTAGCTCTACTCTTTTGAAATGCACGATATGATTCGCAAAACCTGCCACTCGATAGTGTCCATCGCAGAATCCGTGAGAGGCTTTGGGGAATCGAGACTGCAAGTCTGACAATACAATTCCCGTAGACTTCTGATTTGTGGTTTGTGCGCGTCGCAATGCCCGACCGTGCACTCCGCGCGTGGTCGTGAAATGACTGGTCTCGGAGCAGTCTTTTTCGACGCATCTCCCACAGCGCAATGCCGCGTGCCATTTCTCCTCCCTAGAACTGTTGGAGACCGCAGAAACAACTCCAACAAGTCCATCGTAGCAATATTCCCAGACTCACAACTGCCGAAGCGGCCAAATCGACCCGTGCTTACCTTCCAAGGGCTCGACGTCGCATCGCCGCACATTTTGGCTCTGCCGGCGAGACCGCGTAATGCCCCTAACTCGCCCCAACGGCTGTCGGAACATTGGCCACCTAGTGATATGTGCGCCGACTCCCACTGGGCTAACAATGCTGGAATTTCGCGCCTTGCTTTTCGTCCAAGAGGCCGGTGACTGGAGAGCGAAAAGCAGGAGCCCGAGTCGCCGACCTCACGAGCATTCGCCGATTGCGCGCTTCACCGGAGCGTGAGCAAGTTTGCGCATGATTCCCAGCGTCTCTCTCGAGGTCTGCTCGCTGTCTAGACACCAGGAAGTCAGGGCGCCGGCGACCCTCTCGGCCTTTGGTGGCAGCCATAACATGCATCGATGGCATGGTCTGACAGAGGCTCCCGAGCTGCGGGTGAACATTTCATTTCGCGCGGCAGTTCAGCGGCTCGCTTTAGCGCTGTGGCTGGTCGCCGGGGGGTTCCGGTGTCTAGAATGCTTCCACGGAGCTGCTCGTCATTGTCCTGGCGGGCTGCCACGGTGTACACATCTGCGTAATGATGCTGCTGTAAAGCGAATGTGAGCACTCGAGGTGAGTATAGAATAAAAAAGGAAAGCAGGCTGTATGTTATGATGGGATGGATATTGTGCTGCACTTATAAAACCATTGAAAATGGTTATAGCGAGCACGCAATCGCCCCTGTCACTCTTAGCGCGGCTTTACTTCGATACGTTAGCCAAGATACTTCTTACAGTACAGGGGGGGTCAAGTTGTGCAGCATTCGCTCTTGTCTTGAAATGTCTAGTTGCTGCGATGATCAAAGAGGGAGTTGGTTACCTGGGTCACCATGAATGAACTGCATCATAAAATGGGAATGTTTTCCTTCTAACCACTTATTTTCCCTTGGCCGCTCTGGATACACAGCGCCAACACATTTGATGATGCGGCCACGGCTATTGTTCCATACGCCAGTTGTAAATCATTGCGTTTGTGGAGTGTTCCACCTTTAATTTATTCTTTCTTACAGCAACAAGAATGTGGGCTTCGATTCAGCGCAATTGCCATTGCATCATATACGGTCTGTTAATTTTGACATGTAGAATGCAGTCGCCATGTCTTGCCGCACGCGCCACGGTACTTCGTGCCACCCAATTTCATAAAAACTAGGAGGATAATGACCCAAATCTTTCAAATCAAAGCTCATCGTCCTGCCCTCGCCTATATGAACTTTGGCAGCGGCACGCCAAGCCTCCGCCAACCCGGTCGTCAACGGGAGAGATGGGGTGCTCTCGGACCAGTATTCGGCGACTGCCCCTCCGCCGGAGACTTCGTATCCGAATTGGCATATCCTGACCGCGGCCCACTGAACCGCCAACCTTCTCAACTGTGGCATGCGCGCGGCCGCGCGCGCAACTGCCAAAGAAAGTTCTCCATAGTATATGTCGTTCAGAAGCACTCTGTAAGGGTTCCAGGGGTCGTCACCAGTCTGGGCCTCTATACTGTCCTCTGGAAATTGAGGGCTCGGTGGTGACCCTGGAGGTACCAAGGGATCTTCATCGAATAGCCAGGTCCCTGACGGAGACACCATGCTACTCCTGAGCATGAAAAGCTGAAGGCGTGGCCAGTGTAGAGTCTCATCCGGGCTTGACGGCTGCGGCTGCGGCCAGAAAAGGTTGATATCAAACACTATGTCCCAGTCGAGTATGAACGTGATGCATTGCTGGGAGATTCGACGCAAGGCGATGCTGAGGGGATCCGATGCCACGCGGTCGTCGTAGGCGCGATGTGGCTGCGCGTCGTGGTGCCGGGGTCCCTGATGAGGGTACCAGAGACGGAAGGAGCGGACACTTTGCGGGAGGCTCGCAAGCGATGCCGCGAACCTCTTTCGCATTCTCTGACGGAAAGGCATATCAACCTTCTCGTAATCTACGAGATCCCAGTCCACCTCCTCCAGGTTGGTCATCTTGGCTGCCATGATGCCAAATACTCTTGCCTCGATTTGTCGATGGTAATATCGACGGTGGTGACGGTTGGATCCGTCATAAAATTCAAAAGTACGGCCCACAAATGTGGTAATCATATTCAGCTCTGGAAGATTGTCCTCTGACCCTCCCATCAGCGTCAGATAAGAGTTTGTCCACCGCCTCATCCATCTTGGTGCACGAGGGTCGGCGCGCGTGTCAGTCGGGGAGAAGGCACAAAGCTCCAATGTGACGCCTCGCTGGCCACTACCAATCGCCGCGGGACCCCAATGGCTCAGGCAATAAAACAGTATCCGGATTGCGAGCGTGAAAGCTCCATTGTTCTGTCGCCTCTCCTCCCACTTGTTCTGCCAGATAAACGGGTCGTATTCGGGCAGATGGGCTTCCATGCATATGTGACGGACGCGGGACTGTCGCGCCGGTGTGAGAATTTGCTTGGCTTGCACGGCGCGCCATGCGTTAAGCGTCAGCGACGCAAATGTCTGCCTCTCCACGTGTTGCTGCCATTCGCGGGATACCGCCGCGCACGCGCCCGCCGTCGTGGACCCGGTCTCAATGGCCAGACCAAGGATCGGCGATAAGATCTCAGCCGGCAGGGAAGCGATCGAAGCCATTTTGCAGAGGGGACGCCAAGGTCGTATTCAGTGAGGTTTCCGAGGAGGTAGCGTAGACGCAATGCAAATGGTATTCGACAAGCCACGTCCGCATGTGGTGTTGAAGCGGTCGAGATGTTTGACCGGGGATGGAAGATTGTAAAACGGCACACGGCATAGAACAGAGACAGAGCAACGGGAAATATATACGGCCCAACCGATTATCCAAGTAGTTGATACAGCATACACGCAAAATACTGACTGTCGCGTTGAAAATGTTGTTGTGATGCATTTTCGGAAAGGCTAGTCCCACGTGCGAATGTTGACAGCGAGAAATTCAGGTATTGCGAAGGAACGTCTTTTGGAAGGCACGGACAGACCTGGGTCGTACTAGCCTTCGCGAATCAACGAAACCATGTCTGGCGGCCACTTGGTCTCAGTCCGTCAATTGCTCATCCAGCTCGCTCTTTCTTATCAGGTCTTGATGCCGTCCGAACCACGGTCGAAATTCACCTGCTGGGAACCAGAACTGTCTACGAGATTCATTCGTGTTCCTTTAACCTCTGCCTCTACCAAGCAATCGCTGTCTGTATCTCTTGGTCATGCATGTGATAACACGCGGTCGCCTTGTTGTCTCCCGGCTCCATATATACAAGAGCAAAACGTACCCGATGTTCCTTGGGAATGTCTTCTTTGAACTCGACCCGCTCAAGTCCGGCCTCCTCGAGTTCTACAGTACGTTCGGCCACCAACGAGGACAAAGCAGCGTTCCAGACTCCCTCTTGCAGTGGTGCGTTTTTCAAGATACGGAGGGCTGACCTGCGCAAGTGCGGTGTACGAACGCGGTCGACGATGTTCCAGAGAATAGGGACCACGCCCAAGTCCAATTGAAAACGAGGCTCCGTCACAGAAGAGCTACACGCAATCGCCTCGTCGCCGGAGATATCTACGCCGACGGCGATGGCGGCAAGGCGAATCATCTCTTCGATCTTGGCGTCGCTGTACGTGTCCCATCTCATTGGATTGAGGGGGTCCGACGGCCAGAAGCAAGACACGGAGTACTCCAGAAACAGGGCCTGCAATTTGAGGAGGGCGATACTTCGGCTGCTGGCTGTGTCCTCCAGTGAGCTGGCGTTGCGTTGGGTATAATTTCGGAACATCTTGTGCTAACTGCCGAGTCGATCCAAGTATCCATCCACGTCTCCATTGATCTTGTCGAAAGTCAGGTATTCTTGAGTAACCTTGAGAATATCGTCTCGTGCTTCAAGCATGATCGTGAATGAAGATGGCGGCAAGGACTGGGCTTTGCCTGGAGTATTTTGGGTATGCTGAGGTGAAAAGTCCGGATCTACATCCCCAACAAGCTATGGCATGGCAACAATCAGTGGAAAGATACGGGTCAAACAGTATTGATAATACGTACCAGAGACATTTGGATACCAAGAGGGAGAAATACTGCCTCCATGGCGCCAAGAAATTCCTCTGAGCCGAATGCATCCCATTTCGAGGTGTATCTCACCGTGGACCGCCTAGCATCCTGTATTATACGGCGACCATATTTGTATAAATGCATTGCCGTGGTGAGATTTCCTCGGAGTGACTAATTCTCAGTTAAAATGGAACCGACAGTGGTAGAGGGCATTCGCAAGCGACGAACCTCGATGCAAACGAACAACAAGCACGAAATGATACCGACGTGCACTGGTTGACAAGGCTCCTGGTTGACAAGGACATGTTTGATCGCCAGATTATACTGAATGAGAGCAAACGAGGCCTCATCCCCAAGATCCGTCGCGGGACGGACAAATCGTTCGTGGTACCAAGACAAAGAAGAAAGCGCATGCCGAACGCTGGGATGTGATTGAGCTACCTGGAGGACTGTGACATTCCATAGGTCATCGGGGAAGAAGTAGGTGAGCTGTGCGACAGTTTTTTCAGAGAAATATTGCAGACATCGGGCCTCAATGGGACTCTGGTCTGGAATGGCGCTAAGTCGATGTAGTCCCAGGACAGCGTTGGTATAATTTCCAGCGCTAATTTCAGCCTCATCCGCTGATGCAGCAGGTCGAGCCTCCATTTGGTACCCTTCACATTGGCGACCGGTCACGGAACCTATATGCAGAGATGAATTGAGTTTGCTGCAGGTACCAGGAGGGTGGCATTCGTCCCAACGTACATCTCCTGCAGGCTGGTTTGGTTTCATCGCATTTGACTTTACGAACTGCCAGGATATCAGCGACCTAGTATCTTCTCTCGATGTATAACCATGCAAGGCTAATATAAGCCTACACACTTCTACAAGTCCCAGTCAATTAGTTCAGTCTGTGTATGGAGAGTGTGAGGCAGGTGGACACGAACTTGCAAGTTTTGCATCCCGTGCGAACCTTGGTCGTCCTCGCTCTCTTGCGCTTTTCGGGAGGCACGCGCGTCATGGTGTCTCCAGTGCCTAGACGAAGTCGGTGTGAAGTACAGGGAAATAGACCATGAAGGTATAGCCAAGACTAGAGTGCGACATATGCCCATACGAGGACGTGGAGTTCTTGGTGCCGGAGTTGTGAAATCGGGCGTTCTTATTTAAAACACAAATTGGCGCGCCGTTGATCATTGACGGATGACAGACAGACAGGCACCAGCACCGAAGGATCATATTCCCCGCTTATGCCCATACGAGCGGGCCAATAACGACACCGGGAAACGTGAAGATCTTGAGATGGGGGCCAAAAATAGACTACAAAAGCCCCACAGATACCCTGCGTCCCTATTCGACGATTTAAGATGGCCAGTTCTCATGCCATTGGCCCACGGCAGTTATAATGAACGGGTACTATTTTGTGTACATAAGCCCAAGCTCAGCCCTGTATGCTTCCTGGGAGGGAATAGGGCTCTGGGAACGGTGAGATCCACCTGTTTGCGTAGGATCTGCTTACCTATTCATAAAACTCGTCCGCCAAGCTCAAGAGAGGAGACACTCAGGTGAACATAGTCAATGAGTTCAACACTTGCCCATACGAGGGCGGAGCAAGCCCATCGACCCTATTTATGTTTGAATTGTGTTTTCAGCGGGGCCTGAAGGATTCGATTGAATGATCCCCTGTATCATCAACTTGTTGATAGAACCTCATGTCTGACTCCTGACAAGATGCTATTTCTATAAGTATGCAGATTCATCGCCTCTTGGTGGCTCGCATACATGAGCATTCAAACATCACGAATCATTCAGTCTTTTTTCTTTCACTTTCTCTAGTCATTCATATATAATATGATTCACTCACTTTTGTTCAAGACGCTCTGCGTGAGCGTCCATGTGGCGATGGTTATATCATTGTCTCTGCGGCCCGAGGTCGCGCGCGCCAACGGTGCTATCAACATGCCCATAGTACGGGGCGCCAGCTGGCAATCGCAGAAGAGAGACGCAAACGTCTTTTCAGCAGCGGCCATCAACAGCCAGTGGAATTATGGCATCGAGAGTAAGTTATCTTATTCCTGCACCTCTTTGAACGCTGCAAATCGTTGACGTCTTTATAGTCGAGATCGGCACGCCCCCGCAAAAGACCTTTGTCGAGATAGACACGGGATCCGACACGCTCTGGGTCAACGCCGACTGTGCCACGGCCCCCGCCGAGCTGGGCCAGAACGACACTTGTGTCCAGATTCCCAAGTTTGATCCTTCCGCGTCCAGCACGGCGCAGAATCTCTCCGTGTCGGCCCTCCTGGGTTATGGCGACGGTAACATAGGAGCCTATGTCGGCTACTACACCGACTCCGTCACAATTGGTGGTATGTATCTGTATATCGCTTCATTCTCGAGGAGCCATCTGCTGATGACGAGGGCAGGAATCAATCTCACGTCGCAAAATTTTGGCGTTGCCTCGGAGACCCTGGGCATGGTCAGCGGGATCATGGGAATCTCCCCACCCATCACGGGCTTTGCCATCAACCAGACGTATCCCCGCGTTCTGGATTCCATGTTTACACAGGGTTTCATCAACAAGCGTGTCTACGGCATGCCTGGGCGGCTCAGATGCATCGGAAGGTACGTGATTACATATCCCGACCATTATGTACAGTCTACTAAGAAGCCATCTAGGTTCCCTCACATTTGGTGGCCTCGACACGGGCAAGTTCTCAGGCACCCTGGAGGAGCTACCAATCATCAAAAGTATCTTGAACCAGACAAGGTAAGCAAATCCAGAGCTTTAGAATGCACATCACCTTACTAATGACCTTGATGGTAGGTTGACGGTCGACTACAACGGCGTTTCCCTCACCCTGCCCGGCCAGAGCGCCAAATCCTATACCATCAACGATACAAACGTCCAGCTGGACTCGGGAACCACATTCATCCAGCTCGAGGAAAGCGTGGTCAGCCAGATCTTCCAAGATCTCAATGCCGAGGAAACGGTCATAGACGAGTCTACCACTTACTACTTGGTCGACTGCTCGATGCGAAACTGGACCGGCGGTCTCACTTTTACCTTCAAGGACAAGCCCATCACCATTTCGTTCGCTGATCTCATCTTCACCGCCGAGGGTCAGTGTGCAGTGGGCATCCAGCCGTGGCCGGTCGGTCAGCAACAGATCTTGGGTCTTCCATTCTTCCGAGCGGCGTATGGTAAGTCCTTATCCCCCTTGATGCATTGTTTCTCGGACGTTGTCTTTTACCAATGACTTGATCGACTAATCGATCTACATAGCCGTATTCGACTTTGATGCCCAGACAGCCTATCTCGCCCCAGCTGCCAACTGCACTTCCCAGGCGATGGCCATCACGCAGGACCAGAATATTTCCAGCATCACCGGGTCTTGCTCCAATGCTACTTCAGGGTCTGCGACATCTGCAACCCCGACGAGCAGTGGGACTAGCTTGGTGCACTCCTTTGCTAGCCTGGCTGCCTGTGGTGCGATTGGCATGCTTGTTATGCTTTTGTAATTGTAGCCCTCGACGTGCTTATCGGCTCCCTTTTGTCTTTCCAAAATGTACTCAGTCCCCAGTTTACCGTTCAGAGGTTTTAGAGTTATTAGTCATATGGTCGACTTATTGTAATTTTACTTTAGAATAAATTGTGGCACTTGAGCTAGTATAGTCTCGGTCCATGCTTTATTTGGCTTTCTTGATAGAAGGGTCGGACGAGTAGACGCGCAGGCAGTTTTAACTTCGACTGGGGAGTGTGATATTATTCAAGCCTTTTCATCGCCAGAACATCACTCAATGGGAGTAGGGGACCGTGTCTCGCGAAGCATATTCTCTTTGCACGCCGGGAATCCATGTCACTCACGTGTTCAAATGTAGAGCCTTCCAAGAGACCCTGGGCATCATCCGCCGACAGCCCTTCAACTCTGAAATGGTATTTGCCTCGAGACGTCTCGTCGTCACGCTCTGATACAGTGCACACGAAAGTGGTCCACTGGTCGGAAGCGTACGTCGGATCTTTGTGATCTCTGCGTCCAAATGGAACCATGCCCGAGCTGATGGTCATACTGCGGAGCGACGAGGGGCGTGTAGGAGAGTGATCCCACACGTACTTGATCGATGCTGCGCAGTCGACACAGTAATATACGGCTCGACCGGATAGTCAAGGCGACGGAGGCCGAGCTCGAACGAGATCGTGAGGAGGCGGAGACGTGGAAAGCTAGCAATGATGTCAAGTGTATCGTAGGGCCACTCAGCATCACGTCGCACGTCGACGGAGAGCTCTTCCAGATGCGGGCACGAGTCCCGGACCTCCTGGGTCGTCCACGCGTCTAGTGCGTTGTCATACCATTTTTGAGGCCCATATCTTTCTGATCTGTGCATATGGAGCTTGCGAAGGCTCGACCCGTGAAGCCGTATACCATGCGGGATAATGCCGAGGCTAGACGCCACAGTAATGGACTCGAGTCTCGCTGGTACTCCGAGGACGAACTTTCCGATTATATCACCCGGATCAGATGGATTGGTAGCCACGAGTTCGCGGAGTGATTTCAACTTGGGCATCATTCTATGTGCCAGCTTCAAATTGTCAGTGTCGAGACGCTCGAGTTGCGACCAGTCAAAGATGTCGGCCCAGTAGTCGACCTCGTTGCCCAGCAAAGCATAGTCTTCTGTCCTTGAGGGTTGCCCATTGGGCCCGCCGTCTGAGCTGTTGTGGCTTCCGAATGGATAGTTTTCCAAGAACAAATCTCTTAGACTTGCCGCTGGTCGTTGCCCATCGACGAGACCGAGCCCGCCATATGTACGGGGAAATCTCCGAGGAGCGAGACCTTGCCAAGATTGATACCTAGATAAAGCCCGGCGGCGTTGATTTTGGAATGCGAAGCCGCAGCTTACTCAGGTTGGGACATGTCAGCAGTACCTGTTTGAGCGGTGGTATAATCCGCGTCTCGTGCGGGTTCAGCGGGAGGACGTGCCAAAGGCTGAGCGAAACGAGGTTCCCAAGCCCTATCAAGCTTGAGATTGCTTCATTATGCCCAGGACTTGGCATGTCATCTTGCTCGGTAAATATATCATGAGGATACCCAAAGTGTAAACGGATTGCTGGCTGACTCTGGAGCAGGTGAGTCACCTGGTCTGGTAGGCGGGCGCTGCTCGTCCAGGTGATGTCTGTGAGACCGGACATGAGTGGCAGGAGGGCCACTAGTCTGTTGAGATCTGGCTGTTCTCTGTCTCTTCGTTCATGGTCAGATCCATTACAGCGGATCCGGACATGCCGGATGGCTGGAAGGAGTCCACAGGCTTCAATGAGGTCGAGCCGCTCCGAGTTTCTGAGCTCATCATTGACTGGGTCTGTCTTCAGCGAGCACGCCGGCTCAACCCAAGACAGGTTGCATATACACCGCCCAGTAGTATTGAAGTTGATCTCGCGACGCTGGCTGACTTGTGCCAGCCGACGAAAGAATAGGCTTGTCAAGGCGACTGAGGCCAAGGTTTTGGGGCTGCTGCTCCGGAGCTCTTCCATGATGAGGGCCAGAATATCGTGCCCGAGATGTGCCAGCGATAGGCCACCCAACTTCTCCACCTTGGAAGGCGCCGTCGCAGCAATGTTGGTAGCTGATGATGCTCCTGAGTTCTCTTGCCCAATGACTTCCATTGCTGCGGTCACTAGTGGCAGGGACTTTTCCAGAAAAAAAAAACTTATAACAGGAAAACAGAAGCCTATGTACTCTTCCATCTGAAATGACTGCCTTTACCACGCAGGCTAAGCGTGGGGTCAACCTGCCGTTGTCTCGATTGGTCTTTCTTATTTCCAGGCAGGACCGCATCATCGTTTCTGGCTGTCGTGTCGGCCAACCATACTCTAGCCAAGCAAGTAGTCGTAGAAGAGGTCAGGAGGCACGATCCCGACAGAGAACGTACTCTAGGTGAGATTACCAAGCCTGACCTCGCGTCGGCAGGATCGCAAGACGAAAAAAGAAAGTAGCACAAGGGCTGGCTGATCAGTGAGTGGATCCAGGGCATCTCGATCGAGATGAACAAAAGAGAAAGGGACGCTGGAAGGCTTTGCAGATAAAATCACAGCAGCTTTTCAAATATTACTTTCATAATCTCAAATATTGAGCAGAGAGGAATCCCCATGATGTCGGTCTTTCTATCCCGAACATTGTCAAGAGCAGCGACACTAAAGAACACGTTCAGCACGCTACAGTCACGGGCTATTTCCCATTGGTGCCAGTGCAACTAGTGTGCATCTTTTGCCCGGATGTGCCCCGTCCACTGCTAGCCTGAACTCAAAAGTCGCCGTCCATTCAAACGACTACGCTAAATGTACTATCAGCCCATCTATATCGCAACGGGAGACCTATAACGGGCTCGTTTTTAGTGACCGCAAGCGTTCCCCGTATCTTCTCCCAGATACGCGCTTGGCGCGCTTCAATGGAAAACCTCTGAGGTAGTCCTATGTAATGTGCAATGCGGTGTAAAGTCCGCGAAACCAAATCAAGGAAACCAAGGAAGGGCATGTCGAACTTGTGCTAGCAGATCGGAGCTTTTCACGACATTGATCTGATCTCGGAAACGACGAGCATATAATAATTCCCCGCGTGGCCGTGTATAATGTACCATGTAGGTACGCCCAAGAGGTCTAGACTCTACCGAGATCCCTGCAAACGATCAGTGCAAGGCGTTGCAAGCATTCGCTCTATATAGTAAGGACATATCGCAGTCAGCCAACTATGTACTCTGTACGCAGACAGCTGCAAGATTTAGGGGCGTATGAAGATCATTTTGTAGATATCTCACCAAGTAAATTTCCAGGTTACTAATTTTCCGACTATCATCAACAGGGCTGCAGAAATTTGCTCGCCGCCGGGGATCCTCGTCCCGGAATCCTAGATCGGACCAAACACTCCTCTTGGACTGTCCATAGTACTGTGATATTGGCAGCCAAGAGAGGTATACTTGATACTATGGCGCGAGTCAGGGCCATCAAGTCGAGTTGGTGATCTTCTAGAGCATTCAGCACAACACAAAAGAGCATTCCGCCACTTAAAAAGAGCCCAGGACAAAAAGGACAAAAGTCTGTCCCGGAGTTTGTTAAAACTATTGACCATAGCCTCAGAACCTAGAGCCTGGAAAAGAAAAGATGCTGCAGAACATCGAAGGCCTGCGAGACCTGGATCTTGACATGCAGCGGACCCATCCATATGTTTACATTTTCGAGATCGCAATCCATAATTCTGCGCCAGGGCGCCCGATTTCAAACGATTACACTGTCCTTACCCGGCAAACAATTCGGAAGAACGGGCAAGTCCACACGATCATGACGAGCGACGGTTTGAAACTGAACAAGATTTCTTTCCGCATGCGCTGCTTTTAATCGCCTCCATGGGGCTTTTGGTAAGTGTACTATTTTGCCCATTTCTGGCACTTCATCTGGTATACGAGTTAAGGTCCGCCATATTTTGATCTCAAAACTTCCCACCATGCCGAAAACCATCACATACGTGCAATATGTCCGCTGCAGTATGACAGGGTCTCACCTGAGCCAATGGGTGTGAAGGTGAAAACGGGAACCAAGAGCTTGTAGAGACGTCTGAGTTCATTCTAAATAGCTGCAAAAGAGAGGTGATAAAGAGCAGCCTGATATACCCGAGCGGGTGATCTGCGGTGGGTAGGTACTATCTACGTCAGTGCGACACAGGGGTCTACGGGCTCATCTCGAGGCTTGAACGACGCAATTCATATAGGTCGGAACCCTGGAAGCCAAGTCGCGCGTATAACTGCAGCAAATGAGCCCTTGCGCTATGAGATGCCGTGGAAAAGCCCGTCATCCAGGTATCGTTGCAAGGGGAAGATAGTTATTATAATCGACTTATTTATACTGTACGTAGACACGTCTCCATGGTTGATCCACGTCCCATGTTGCAGCGGCTCAGCCCAACCCCGCTCACCAGCATGGTCAGGCAGGGAAGCCCGCCGTCAGCCAGGCAGCCAAAAACACCAGAATCAGCTCGCAAGATTATCGCAGGTCTCCCATGGCCTAATCGGCCTGCCAAAGTTTCGCATGTTTTCCCGAGTTGATGTCCGTTTTCTAGAACACGATCGCAATAGAGCAATACAAAGCGGCACCCTTTTGCCTCGAGGCCGCCGCGTTGGGCTTCTCGACTCTCGTTACTGTCGCACACGCCTAACACATGTCCACCTAAAAGATGCGGCTCCTATACCACGAAGAAGATGGAAAGCTCAACATTACTACCGACTTGGTCGACGCTAGCAAGATCCCCCCTTATGCGATCCTCTCGCATACCTGGGGAGCGGACGACGAAGAGGTAACCTTCGACGACCTCGCAACGGACGCCGGCAAGGACAAGCTCGGCTACGAGAAGATCAAGTTGTGTGGGCAGCAGGCAAAGAGCGACGGCTTGCAGTACTTCTGGGTTGATACTTGCTGCATCAATAAGGCGAACAATGCTGAACTCTCGCTGGCTATCAGATCTATGTTCTCGTGGTATCGTAACGCAGCCCGATGCTATGTCTACCTCTCCGACGTACTCGCTTCGCCTGCGGCAGTTGAGGGAGTAACTAGCTTGCCATCCTGGGACTCAGATTTCCGACAGTGCAAGTGGTTTACGCGTGGCTGGACATTGCAGGAGCTTCTTGCACCCAGCGTGGTCGAGTTCTTCTCGCACCAATGGGACAGGCTTGGCAACCGGAAATCGCTCAAGTCCCAGATCCACGAAGTCACGACTATCCCGCATCGTGTGCTCGAAGGAGGCCCCCTGTCTCAATGTAGCGTTGAAGAGCGATTTCGCTGGAGACAGAGCCGGCACACAAAGCTTCAGGAGGACGCAGCGTACTCTTTGTCCGGCATCTTCGACGTTGAAATGGCGCCTGTCTATGGTGAAGGCACAGAGCAAGCTTTCAGACGGCTTCGTGATGAGATTCGGAGCCGGGAGGAATGCCTCCGTGACTTGCGCCCTACGGATCCTCGCGACGATAAGAAGCGCA
Source organism: Pestalotiopsis sp. LF_19_12 (assembly GCA_023510015.1). Taxonomy (NCBI): domain Eukaryota; kingdom Fungi; phylum Ascomycota; class Sordariomycetes; order Amphisphaeriales; family Sporocadaceae; genus Pestalotiopsis; species Pestalotiopsis sp. LF_19_12. Next base: position 510,809 of record JALYBT010000002.1, on the reverse strand, counting down.
TCGAAGAAACAAAGGGCGGTCTGTCGCAAGACTTATACCGCTGGTTGCTCGACAACGGTAGCTTCCAGCAATGGCACAAGGACCCTCAGAACCAGCTGCTGTGGATCAAAGGCGATCCTGGCAAAGGCAAGACCATGTTACTCTGCGGCGTCATTGACGAGCTGCAGAAGACGGTTGCTCGCAGCGCGTCTGTGTCATACTTTTTCTGCCAAGCTACTGACCCGCGCATCAACAGCGCCACGGCTGTGCTGCGAGGACTGTTGTACTTACTTGTAAGCCAGCAGCCGGCGCTTACCACGCACGTTCGCACCAGATACGACCAGGCGGGCAGAAGCATGTTCGAAGATACAAACGCATGGGTAGCCTTGTCAGCGACTTTAGCAGACGTGCTGCAGGATCCGAATCTAGGCACCACATACATAGTCATCGATGCGCTGGACGAGTGTATAAGCCGTCAGTCGGAGTTGCTTCAGTTTGTTGCAGAGCAGTCGTTCGCGTCCTCACGCGTCAAGTGGATTGTCTCGAGCCGCAACATGCCAGACATTGAAGCGCACCTGGAAAAGGCACGGCACAAGCTCAGCCTCGAGCTGAATGCGGGTTCCATCACATCAGCGGTTGAAACCTTTATCGAGCAGAAAGTAAACCGGTTGGCGCAGAAGAACAAATACACACCAGAAGTGCGGTCCGCTGTACTTGAACACCTGACTTCGAACGCTGGCGGTACCTTTCTCTGGGTAGCGTTGGTGTGCCAAAACCTCGACATGACGCCAAGATGGAAGGTGAAGAACAGACTTGCCCTTCTCCCGCCAGGACTGGACACTCTGTACCAACAGATGATGCAGCAAATTGACGACTCAGACGATACTGGAATTTGTCAGGAGGTCTTGGCGACGACTGCAGTCTTGTTTCGGCCAGTTCACATTTGCGAACTGATTGCGCTTGTGCAATCACTCGAAGATCTCGACAATGATCTGGAGTCGGTGCGACAGATTATCGGTTTCTGCGGATCGTTTCTGACTCTGCGAGAAGACACGGTCTATTTTGTGCATCAATCTGCACAAGATTTCCTCTTTGCCAAAGCTTCGGACAAGATTTTTCCAGATGGAATCAAAGCCATCCACCACAACATCTTCTCGAGATCTCTTGCCACTCTGTCGAGGACATTGCACAGAAACATGTATCATTTGAAGGAGCCAGGATTCTCTATCGACGACGTTGAACCGCCTGTTGTAGACCCACTCGCAGCGTCTCGCTATCCGTGCATCTACTGGGTTGACCATCTGGACAGTTCGAAACCGAATTCCGGGGCCAACCACGCTGAGTACCTGCAGGTCACTGGGACTGTTACTGAGTTTTTGAGCAAGAAGTATCTGTACTGGCTGGAAGCGCTCAGTCTGTGCAACAGTATAGGAAAAGGCGTTGTTTCAATTGCAAGGCTCCACTCTCTAGTTCAGGTACGGCATGCACAGACGCTTCTTTGCACTTGTCGTAGATGCTAACACAGTCAGGACATGCAGTGTGGGGATGCCTTCACTGAGCTTCTTGAACATGCTCGTCGATTCATCATGTACCACAAAGTTGCAATCGAAAGCTACCCTTTACAGGTATATCATTCAGCATTGTTGTTCAGCCCGATAGGGTGCACTATCAGAGGCCGGTTCCAGCATGAAGAGCCGGATGGAATCACCATCAAGCCAGCGATGAGTGATGCTTGGGGGCCATGCCTTCAGACGTTTGAGCACAGTGCCGCGACTCGGTCTGTAGCCTTTTCCCACGATTCGACTATATTGGCGTCCGCGTCAGATAACGGAACTGTCAAGCTGTGGGATGTAAGCAGTGGCACATGTCTACAAACGATAATAGCAGACGTTGGCGCTCTTCACTCAGTCGCATTCTCGCACGATGCGACTACGCTAGCATCGGCCTCAATATACGGGATTTTCCAATTATGGGATACAAAAAGTGGCATATGTCTGCACACATTTACAGGCCACAGATCCGCCGTAAACTGTGTGGCTTTTTCGCACGATTCGACTATGCTAGCGTCAGCGTCAAATGACGGAACTGTCAAGCTGTGGGACGCAAGCACCGGCACATGTTTACAGACGCTCAGGTGGTTTAAAAACAGTGCTCGGTCTGTGGCTTTCTCACATAACTCGACTGTCCTCGCAACGGCATCAGGCGCATCCGGTATCTCGCTCTGGGACACAGCTAGCGGCGAGCTTCTACAGAGGCTTGGTGGCTATCACAGTGCCTACATGTCTGTAGCCTTCTCGCAAGACTCAACCAAGCTAGTATCAGCATCAGATCATAATATGGTGAGGCTGTGGGATTTAAACACCTCCACGTGTCTACGGACATTCACAGGTCATCGAAGACTTGTTAAATCTGCAGCCCTCTCGCATGACTCAACCAAGCTGGCGTCAGCATCAGTCGACGACACGGTGAAGCTATGGGACGCAAACAGCGGCGCATGTCTGCATACATTTGTAGGACATTTTGACGATGTCTCCTCTGTTGCCTTTTCTTGCGACTCAACTAAGCTAGCATCAGCGTCATCTGATGGTACTGTCAAGCTATGGGATGTCAGCAGCGGCGTTTATTTACAGACAACCTCAAATCACTGTCAGTGTGTTACGTCTGTAAATTTCTCGCCAGACTGTAGGAAGGTAGCATCAGCATCGCTTGATCTGACTGTTAAGCTATGGGATGCTTCCAGTCAAGCTCTGCTGCAGATCTGCGAAGGTCACAGTAGAATGATTTACCGTGTAGCCTTTTCGCACGATTCAAAAAAGCTGGCAACCGCATCATATGATGGCACTGTCATGGTATGGGATATAGAGAGCGGCACGTGTTTACAAACATGCACAAGTTTCATATCTTCAGTCAGCTTATTAATCTTCTCGCCTGATTCAAAAAAGCTGGCATTTGCATCACGAAACTACTATACGTTTGAAACTTTGGATACAAACAACTACGCATCTCTACAACGGTTCAAAGGGCATGCTGGATATGTTAAGTCTGCAGCCTTCTCACACGACTCAACAAAGTTAGCATCGGCGTCAAGCGATACTACTGTCAAGCTATGGGACGCAAGCACCGGCAAATGTTCGCAGACCTTCCAAGGACATACAGGAACTGTGCAATCAGTAGCCTTCTCGCCTGAGTCAACCGAAGTTGCATCTACATCCCACGATACAACTATCAGACTCTGGGATACAAATAGTGGAGTCTGTCTGAAGATATTTAAAGGCCATAGCGATCGCATCCCTTCTATCGCCTTTTCACACGATTCGACGATGTTGGCATCAGCGTCACGCGACAAAACTATCAAATTGTGGAACACGTCTAGCGGCGCTTGTCTACAAACTCTGAATATCGGAAGGGTGCTCTTCGATATATCCTTCGACCTGACCGACGCGTATCTCAACACTGAGATAGGTACAATTGTCATCAATAACCCAGAAACGTCAGACAGAGCGACGGCTTCTGAACCCGTGCCCCCCCAGTATCTAGGTATTAGCCTCAGCTCCGACTGCAGGTGGATCAAGCATAAGGGCAAGAATGTGCTTTGGATACCATCAGAGTATCGGCCGGGTTGCTCTGCCGCGAATAGAACCATGCTCGCTATGGGCGTTGGAACGGGTCAAGTGTGGACCTGTAGCATCGATGTCTAGGGTTGATTTTGTACACTTCCGTTGCTCTTACGGTGTAAGCCCACGGGGGCTCCTCATGAATACAAGATAAATGATTCACACAGATAAAGATCCTCGTGCAACTTCATATTGCACCAAAGTTTCTGCGTGTCATTAATGCTAAACTTGTTCTCTCTCGTGGCACACTTCGACTAATTCAAAATTGATTGATGGATTCGATTGACGCAGGGACAGATCCCGATCTGGCATGTTTACAAGGGTATAATGAGGACTGTTCATTTGCATAATCAAAAGGGTCGTATTGTGCTGGGATGCCCTTCATATGGAGAACAACTGCTCGCACCACTAGTGCTGACGACGAATCACCAGCCAGGGACTTCACCCCAAGATTCAACGTTTGCTGCGGCTGTCATCCCGTAAACTAAACCCGAATTGTCCAGACTGTGCGTATGGTTGAGCAGAAACCGAATGCGAGTGCGGCTTCTTATTGGCGCAACCAGAAACGATGAACTTCTTGTGATTGGTCTGAACCTATCGACGCATGTAAGTGCTGCAACTCGTCTGCGGAAGTATAGGAGAAGTATATAGGTGGAACTCCTCGACTTAGGGTTTCGCACATCTTGCTTCAGCAGGAGGAACGTTTCCAACTTGGAGTATCGACATGCACCCAACACTAACAACGCTCTTATGTTTATTTGGGCTGCGGTCCTGCAGCGCTACCGCCCTCACACCTCGATATGACTCCATCGACGCCGACTTGAGCGCACCTATGCCCATCATCGACTTGGATTATGTACGACGCCTACTATATCGATATACTTGTGGGACTTGGAAGGCTGACCGTGTGTAAAGGTATATGCTCAAGCTTCCAGCTTTAATGTAGGTGACCCGTCGCATGATACTCAATGTAGGCAGACTATTGACAAGACTGTAGATCACCGGCGATTACTACAACTTCTCCAACATTCGATACGGACAATCTCCCACCGGGCCTCAGCGATTCCGCGCACCACTCGAACCGACTTCCAACGTAACTGACAAGATCATCGACAACGGTTCGGTGGGCAGAATATGTCCACAGGCCTCTGGTAACTGGTCGATAATATCCAGCGCCTTTACCAATAGCTACATCGCCGGCACGTCCGCGAGTTTTGATTACGATGCCGCCGTGGCCGCGCTGCCCGAGACGCCCCCGTCGATTTCCTCCTCCGACCCGCGTACGACTGAGGATTGCTTGTTCCTCGATGTCATAGTCCCCAGCGTTGCCTTGACAGCAAACGCGACGCAGTTGCCGGTCTTGATATGGGTGAGTGTCACAAGTCATCTCTGCCTTTCAGACTACCATGATTGCGCCGTGCCCCGCAGACATCTGCTAATTGCAAGTGGTAGGTACACGGAGGCGGCTTTTCTTCTGGCGAAAAGACAGGCTTCGGGAAGTTCAATCCCGCAGGCCTCCTCCGCAAAGCCGACAACGGTTTCATCTTCGTGGCTCTGAATTACCGAATGGGGCTTTTCGGGTTTTTAGGTGGCGACGAGATCGCGAGTGACGGAACCCCCAACGCCGGTCTCTACGACCAGCGTCTTGCGTTCCAATGGGTGCAGAAGCACATTGGTCTATTCGGGGGTGACAAGGACAGAGTGACGGTCATGGGAGGATCCGCCGGCGCTGGATCGATCATGCATCACCTCACTGGCTTTGGCGGCAACAGTTCGGGAGAGGAGGCACTCTTCCAGCAGGCCATTCTTCAATCGCCTGCGTTCCTGCCAGCGCCGACTCCTCTGACTGCGCAATCCACGTTCAACGATCTTCTCTCCACACTTGACGTCTCTTCCCTCGCGGAGTTGAGGAACATCTCCAGCCAGACCTTGATCGCGGGTAATGCACTCCAGATATACAGCCACTCACCCTACGGCAGCAACATGTACGGACCATATGTCGATGGATCCATATCGACCGACGTGCCGGGAAACCTCCTTCGCCGAGGACATTACATGAAGGACGTCAGAATTATGGCGTCGCACAACTCTCTAGAGGGCCTGGTCTTTACTCCGCCGACCATTGAGACCGAGCAGAACTATACTGCACTTCTCATGCAGAGCTTGCCCTCTTTGAATGAGACGTTGCTGGGGATCGTCGAAGCACTGTATCCTCCAATATTCAATGGCTCTTATGGCTACACGGATGAGTTTGGCCGCGCCATGGTGACGATTCAAGACGTTACGATCGTCTGTAACACGAGGTATCTTGCAAGCGCCATGAGTGATAGAGCCTACGGCAGTGAGTCGTCCTTCGTCTACATCCACAGTCGGTTCTTCCAAGGAAACTGCTAACATCATGATCGCAGTCAAGTTTGCCGTCCCGCCGGGTATCCACGGCCAAGAGACCAACTACGTGTTCCAAAACGGCGTCACGAATGGCGTAGTGACCGCAGTCGCCGACCGGCTACAAGAGTATATCGTCAGCTTCGTCATGAATGCCGCGCCGATGAATGCCAACGGATCCGCGCTGCCGGTGTATGGGTCGCAGGCTGAGTTGACTAGTATGAGTGCGGGTGGTGATACTGTGATTCATGATGATGCAGCCAACACGCGCTGCGCGTTTTGGCAGAGCGTCTTCTAAATAGCTGTGTCAGGCTGGGCTCTAGAGGCGAGTGGTGATGAAGAAGAATGGGAAAGTCCGCCGTCGCTTGATGCTGGGACTTCGATTTCCCAATTCCCAATTCATCGAGGGCGTGTGACGGTTGACGGACTCTTCGAGTAGAGAACGATCTTAGTATAGACCCAACGGCGCACCGGGAAGAGTGAGTGCACTCGCGCTTCGAGCAGCGACCACAAGACAGCAACAAGGGTTCAAATACATGGTTATCCTTGAAATGGTGATAGCGTACGAAATAGCGGCTTGACTGGCGGGCCAACTTGGAAGACAGATATGATGGGGGGGCGATTTCGGACAGTTGAAATGGATAATCTTCCAAAGAGTGGATCAAGCAAATATTTCAACAACGAAGCCGTAGCAATCTCACCGCAAGATCTCATCACGCAGTCGACCTCCGGCCTGGGCGCACTTCACGGCAACAAACACCTGACATGACTGAAATCATGTCGGAAGCCACAACAATGTCTTCTTCGTTCCCACAATTCGCCAAGCTTCCTCCAGAGCTGCGAGCGCTAGTTTGTAAGCAAAGTTTGCCCAATATTGGGCCGACGCTGTACCCCTATAAGGCTGGTTGTTGGAATTTCCGCACATTACCTGAATCGGATTGTCGCTGGGAGGCGGCCAGTATAAATTACAACTTGGAGGGATATTTTCGCGACCATATGCTGCGAATCGGTACCAGCTACCAGATACCCGCTGTGCTCGTCAACCGCGAGTCTCACGCCGCTGTGCGAGCCTGGCTTAACGAGACCGGGTTCCGACTGTGGCGTGTCAAATACAAGAAGAGAAAGGCCGCTGGTGATCCAGCAAATTGGACCTTTGAGCGCTTCTTCGATCGGAATTTCGACATTGTTTATGTCGCGCCTGAGAAGTGGACGCTGTTCATCGAGGAGGAACGAGATGAGACAGAACGGCGGCAATTATCCGATGTCGCGCCCTGGCCGTCTGGGTACGATCTGCCCACCGCGATCAACTTGAGCACACTCATGTCAAAAACGTACGAGCTGAAAGAACTGGTAGAGGGCTGGTGGCATCGGATATCAGAACTGTACGTTATCATGGACGGTGACGGTGACGGGGGGCCCAACAGCTTCAACGACGCCTTTGACGAATGCTGGGAACTCGAAACACGGCCTGGAGGGCACTTCCCCTACGATATCCTGCTGGAGCGCTATGATTGGAAACCAGATGGAAACGAAGCCGAGACGAGCGTGGCGAGGTTTATTCGCCAGAACCTCCACTCGATGAATGCCGGCCTGGCCCCTCGATTTGAGATGCTGCATGATAAGATTCGTGGTACATATGTTACACCACCCCATGATGAGTCTGATTCCGCTTTCGATTCGGACTCCGACTCGGACGATGTTGCCAGGCGTCCGGGCGTCGACGCCGATCTATCCGCTCGTTACCACGCCGCAAACCCGTATAATATTCGACTTGTCAACGCTGTGAGGAGGAGATGAAGAGATAGAGACAAGCCAATAGCCGACTTCTCTCAACTTTGTATTTTTATCAACATCTGTCATTGCGGCCAATCTCCTGATTCTCGGCTTCGTATATGGCTGACCAACATCATGATTGGAGGAAGACATGAAAGAAGAGTTGATTAATGGAATTATATACGAAAAAATGGGCATCATAGTCCTCCCCTCCCGAATGCCTCTTTATATTCTTCACACTATAGACAACACTAGCGCCAGACGTCTACAGACAGTGCCCAACAGCCGATACAACTCCTATGAATGTTTGGTATTTTGAAGCAGTTGTTCGGCTCTTGGGGAAAGCGAGCACTGGAAATTTTGCACCTTCTTTAAGCACCCGAGCCATCGGACGTTGAGGCAAATCCGATCCAAGGCTAACGAGATTCTGATCAAATGTTGTTGTAAGTAAAATGGCCCCTATAAAGGGTCCAAGATCTATTGAATTTCCCTGTTTCTGCTTAGCTGAATAGCATCGATGAATACAATGTACGCGTCCAGGGCCCCAGGCTTGTCCAGGGAGCTATTTAGCGCTAATGCGCTCTGGGCACAGGCCCAACCACACCTATGCGGGTTACCCCAGCCGATTGAGGCCTCAGATCTAGGCGGTAAAGGCTTCAGCTTGCGGGTACGCTAGTTGTGTGGCTGGCTGAAGAAGAATAGATGTCGTGCAATATCCGAAATGAGAGATCGTCCTTGCGAACAGATTCCTGATTGGTCAATAAGCGCTTCGGGGTTGAGAGCCTCGAGTCGAGTTGAATAGGTATATATGTCAACAATGACCTTTGAGTTTCGCGATGGCTTTTGCGAGATTTGTTTGGCTCGTACCTCACTCATTACATTCCTCTACCTTAATATACTGCCACTGTTGCAGGTAACATTCTTTTGAAAATGCTGTCGAGTGCTTTTACGCTTTCATGCCTCCTCTCGGCCGCCGTGGCCGGCGCTTTGCCCAACAAGCGCCAGGATCCTCGGATACAGGAGCAAGCTGTATGACTGAGATGGGCTCTGTTTCCCTCGCTAGTGTTTCTTCCACGACCACTACCATCACTTCCACCAACCAGGTCGTCTACGAATCCACCACCATTCCCGTCGTCACGGAGACCCCTGATGCCGTCACTGTCGTCGGTACTGACTATGCGACCGAGACCGAGACTGTCACCGACTCGACAGTCACCGACACCTTCTCTACAACTTCCACAGATTTTACGACTACAACCACCACATCGACAGTTACCGCCACCTTCACAACGACCACGGAGACTTCTACCACCACCACGGTGACCATTCTTGCCAGTGCAAGTGGCACATTCGTAAGTAACTTCTTGTATCATCCTCTTCAGAAAGACAATCGCTAATGCCCGCTATTGTAGTACGATACATATGATGTAAGTTTCGAAGAATTGTTAATCTTTCCCAGCGAAGAGATGTGGTGCAAAGCGCGGGTCTCGCAGCAAAACTTGATATTTCAAGTACCCATCATGCGACTTACCAGTCCAATGATAGATGCCACGGATTATGTTGAACGTCAAATAATCAAGGTCAAGATGCTAACTCGTTTCACAACACCAGACTCTAGATGGTTATCCCTCAAGTGGCTCCAAGGTCAAGAGATCCAAGTGCAAGCATGATCCTCAAGCTCAATCTTCCAGCACTTACCCGATGGCTTCTGCTGGATTCAGTCTTATCTACAATACCACCCAACCCACTGCATACTCCATGAGCAGCTCGAGCGCTACAGTCGCAACCTCCAGCCCCGAGCAGACCGTCTCTGTTGGTGACGGTAGCACCCCCGAGGACAGCGGTTTGTACGCCGCTGCTGTCTCTTGCTCCACAACTGTCGAGGTTATCACTACCTCGACAGTCATCTCTACCGGCGCGCCAATCACCACTACTGCCACAGCGGACACCACTTCCTCTACCATCACTTCCACCATCACATCAACTTCTACTGTGGTTCCCGATGATGTATCGACTACACTGTCGTTTTCCGAGACTGCAACCATCACAGAGACTGCCATGATGACGACGACTGTAACCACGACCGCCACCAACACCAATACAGCGACCAGCACCACCAGCGGCTACGCCATATGCACTGATTCTGCCAATACGCTCATGTCGCCCTTTACCGACCCTGCCGGCCACACCGTCGAGGGGTACTACTTCCAAGCGTCCAGCAGCTACAGCATTGCCATCGGCGACACGAGCTCAAACGTTGCGTGCTGCAACTCCTGCGCGGCCCTGGGCACCGCCTGCGGCGTGTCCTACTTCAACGGCAACGGCGCCTGCTACATGATCAAGCCGACGGCCGCCTATACCAAGCAGTCGGGCTTCCACATGATCATGACCACGCGCACGTCGCTCTCGGGTACCAAGATCGGCGTCGCCAACGGCGAGGGTGGCTATGTACTCGAAAACTTTGCTGGCTAGAGGAATGGCTGGAAGATTGAATGAACAGCGGGCGCGCTTTTGAGGCACGCTGTGCCGTTCTCGTAAAAATCGCATATCCCCGACTAGAAAGACACGTCACATCTGTTCGTCTGCATAGGTCGTTTACTTCGCTAGGTAGTCTAGCATAATTCTAAATTCTAATTAAGTCAGCCATGCAACCGGTATATTTGTGCGTGACGCCACTAGTGAATCAAGAATACGCGATACTGTAAAATGTGTTAACCAAGTTCAAACACGTCAATAATGTTAAGATAGAATGAGGTTCTGGTAAGTGAAACGATGAATCAGTCAACTCAGCATGAGACATGGAAGAAGATTTGAGAATTAAAACTATATACAAAAAAAAAAGAAAATCACGGATTACGGTCTTTTCGCGAGAATAGCTCGTCATACTCTTCTCCAGACAGCACCAGCGCACGATGCCATCAAAAGCTGCCCAACAGACGTTTCAACACAAAACTAAACATATTGATGTTCATGTTTTCCTTCCGACAGACGGTCCTTGACACCAGATTACCAGATGTACTCAAGGCACACGGAGGTGCTGTTGATGTTCATGACGTCCGCGACGGTGACGTTGGGGCTGAGATCCATCATCCAGAGGACGTGGTTGAGCGTGGTCTGGTTGCCGTCGTCGCCGTCGTAGTCGAGGATGGACGCGCCGGCGCACGGCAGGCCCTGGCGGTCGCACGACGACTGGGACTGCGCGTTGACGCCGCCGATCGCGGCGAGGCGCGCGTCGGGGTCGGCCGCCTGCCAGCGCCACCAGAGCAGGTCGATGAAGGCGTGGTGCAGGAAGAAGAGCGGGTCGCCCGGGCTGTTGGCCACGTTGAGCATGACGCCGCCGTGCGGGGAGCCCTCGATGCAGTTCCACGCGCCGTCCCACGTGTCCTTCTCGAGGCACGTCTCGACGTTGACGTAGGAGGAGCGGTCCAGGCTGTTGAGCGAGAGGGATCGCCAGATACAGGTGTTGCCGTTGGTCGCCGAGCTGTTACCGCCGCTGCTGGTGGTGTTGACGGGGTGGAGAACGACGTCGACGAAAGGCCCGTCTGCGATACACTCTGACGACCCAACGCCGTCGCCGCCAAAGGCATCCGACTCGAAGATCTCGGCGTCCGCGAGGTCCGAGAGTTGTGCGTCGGCACTCTCATCCCAGTAACTGGCCATCGGTTAGCTTAACGAGCAAGGTGTGCCTGGAGTACGCTACTTACGCGAGAGGGCCGTCATAGCCGCACACATCACGCAAGAAGTTGGCGTGGACAGTGACAAAATATCGATGCCACGGAAGGAATTGGCCCTTGAAAGTAATCAGTCATACCATACGAAATACTGAACTCTGGGGTCTGGACTGGAGCTCGTCTTACCACGTTGTGAATCCAGGTGACTTGGCCAATATGTGCGTACTGCATCTCCTGCCACAACGTAGCAGAATCGCCGAGCCCAATCGAAGGTTCAGCAGTGGTCAGGCACAAGGCAGCGTTCACATACGCTGACTTTTCAGTCGTCGTGAAATTCGTCCTAGTCGTGCGGTCAGTAATATGCAAGGTGATCTCGGGAATGCTGCGAAATACCATGCTTTGACCTGTCTCAAGGTCTCGCACTCGTCACGCTTTGTGATTGAGTGAGGACTGGCGGACGCGGCGGCCGAAAGACCGAGGAGAGAAGTCCCGAGCTTGAGAAGATGAGGCATGTTGAGAGATGTATGGATGAAAACAGAATAAAAGATAGGTGATGCTCTTGTAAGGCTCAAGCGAGTGTTGTTCAGATCTTGTCTATTGGTGTCGAGCATGCTTCGTATTCTCCATTATTCGGCCAGAGTCGACACTTTTTATATTCGTCGATGATTCTATCTTGATCGTTGAAAGAATGCATCACGTGCCTCCGTAGAAGTGCCGCACCATGTGTGCACTCATTCCTTGCTTCGTCCTGTTTTGCGGTGAGCACGGAGTCTCTCCGATGCATGAAATCGATATATCGATATGATTTCACGGAGTTGTGCGCCAGGAAACGTCGTCATTGACCCACGGCTGTGCATGTTCCCACCTGAAGCCATCACCAGTCGCCGCGTGTTGCATCGCGGCGGCTCTGCGATAGAATGCAATCCAAGCAGGTAATGGATTTAGACCGTTGATATCGGTTGGCGGAATGCGACGCTGAGGCCAATTCATTATGCAAGCCTTATCATGCCGTATCCCACGAAGTTCTATATGGCCGCGTCAGCCTCAAGCTGGAGTAACGGCTCGCCATTGGTTCCCTTGGCACCGTTCGGACGATTTCTTTTAGACGTAAATCATATAAGAACTCACTAATGCAGGGCGGCATCGCATCGCGGCGGGTTCTTCTAAATATATTGCATGCCCTTGTCCGGGTCCTACATCAACGTGGTCGGGGTAGAAGGTCACTTGTTTCGTATGTGTCAGCGAACCCCATCTTAGTCAACCACTTACAAATATGCCAAGTCCATCGAGACGCAGCATCCGATTGGCCTTCGCACAACGCTTAGACTTCTCAGCTGCTCCTCCACGGGTATCGGTTCTCGAATGATTCGCGTACCTGACAAGAGTTCATGGTTGTCTTTGACCACACCCATTCCCTTTTGGTGGGGCGTGGAGAGACGATTCGACCAAACCGCCAGTTTTGTATTATAAAACTTCGTATATGCTTAATCTCACCCTGGCGCCAGGGATATACGTACTCTTCTCCCCACTGCATCAAGCGCCGATGCTTTGTGCAGGAGGATCTCTGATAATATTGATACTGACCAATCTCGTAAAGATATCGTACTCGGCAGAGAAGCCGACCGGCTGCGGGATCACTTGGTCAGCTTTCATGCTTGACCCTGTCTATAATCCACAGGCCGGAGCCGAGTAACATGTCTGCGCTTGGAAACACTATGATTTATAATAATGCGGCAAAGGCGCGCGCTGAGCGTTTACGTGGATCCTCTCGTGGGCGCCCAAGTTGTAGCACATGAAGTAGCCAATATACAAGCAGTTTTCACATCAATCTCATAGAAATCTTTCACGATAACAGCTATGGAAGCAGCATAAACCTTCTCATTCTACGTATACGGATTGGTCAAGCGGTCTTCCCAGAGCTTAAAACCACCCGGAACTCTTGTCTGAAACATGCCACTAGGGTCATACCTCGCGCTGACATTTCTCAACGTCTCTAGACTGTCCTCTCCGTAGCTCCTCAGCGGATCCTGGACGGGACTCGCATAGTTCAGATACCTGAATCTGCGCAGCCCACCAGACGTACGCGCTGTCTTGTCTAGCTCGTCTAGCAGCGTGCGGCCAATGCGCTCTGCACTTGATGTCGAGGCAGAGCTGCTCCATGATACTGAGATGAGCAGAATGACGCTGTTTCTGTCGGATGGAGATGTGCCGAGCGAGTTGGTCCCTTGGCCATGCTGAGTCAAGACCGTCGGAAGAGGCTCGAACGACATGGCTACGCTCACGTCGGTCGGATACGGGTCGCATCCGAGGGTCTGGTTTGCGACCTTGAAGAGGTTGACGAGTAGGTCAGCGTCGGTGTCGTATGTGCTTGTGAGGAAGGCTTCGTACCTGGAGAGACTGATAAGCTTGACTCAAGATGGCATGTGAGTGGAATGCGAAACCTACTTCTGGGGATACGGGGCCTCGGTCGCCAAAGTACTGATATTTTCAATGGAGGCCGTGGTCAACTCCGTGATCTTTGGAATCGCAAACAGTTCTGAGTATACGCCCGGCTCCATTTCGGGAAGCGTGTAGATTGGCACGCTCACGACCGTCCACACGTGCGTCGTCTGGTTGAAACTGAAGCTTGTGACGATTGATGCATGTACGTCATAGCTGTCTGCGGACGCAATGCCGGCGAAGGCTCTTAGGACTTGTTCCGCATAGTCTTGACTCTGGAACAGATGACCGGCCCGAAGTGGTACAGCATCGATGGTGGCAAAGTCGATGGCCGTGACCACGCCAAAATTATTGCCTCCGCCCTTCAGGGCACGATAGAGGTCGGGATTAGATGTTGAATTCGCGTTGACAAGGTCGCCCGATGAGAGCACGACCTGTGTTCAGGTTATGAGACTGGTTGACACACGTTGGGGTGGATGCGTTGAGAAATACCTCAAAGTTCACGACCGTGTCGCATGTCCACCCGACTTGAGGCGAGTAGTACGAGATACCGCCGCCTATAGTCAGCCCTCCGACTCCGACGGCCCCGTTTCGACCCCCGGCGACAGTCTTGTTGTATGGTTGAAGTGTGTAATACACATTACTCCAAGAAGACCCGGCACCAACACGCGCAGTCGAGTGGTCAGCCGAAATCTCGGTATTGTTCATCCACGACAGGTCCAGCGTGACCCCGCCATTGATGTTCGCAGCCCCAGCAGCTGGGAAGTGACCCTGCGTCTTAATCGCGAAGCTGCAGTTCGCGATGCCGGAGACGGTGGAGATGAACGCTGCCACATCTGCGCTTGTTTGAGGAATGACAACGCACGCTGGCACGAGCGACGCCTCTTGGGTAGACCAGTAGCTCGCCTCGGTTGCATTATAAAGACTAGTCCCTGGGAGGGAAACCTGATTGCCCAGTACGCCTGCAACTTGGGCACACTGTCTGTGTCAATTCGTGCTCGAGAATCCTGAATCGTTGATGATACTCACACATGAGGTATCCATGCCTATCGATGGGTATAACCGGTGTTTCTGTGGAGGAACAATGTCACCTCAAATCTTCATACCCACGTGGACTCTCTTGGCGTCTTTATAGCCCACAAGCAATGCGCCTCTCGCTAGCGCTTATGTGCTATGTTACACGCAGGAGATCTGCCAAGGCGGGGAACCTTGTATTCCTCACAGAGACACCAAAAAGACGCGGCTCAAGGATGTAAATTGTGCGGGCACGGGTAGCCGATGCGAGGGGGGCTCAGCTTGGAGGCTTTATATGACTATGCGCTAAACTGGGTAGGGGGGAGGTAAACATTACGACCAGCACTAGATCGCCTCTGGTGGGTTGAGATAGCGAGGAGCACAAATATGAAAGAATAAGTCGAGAATCTTGTGACCAAGCGGATGAAGACGGGCGATGAGCCGCGTCGAATGATTCATGGGGTTCCAGTCCAGACTTACACTGCATTGATTAGCAAATCCGCAACAAAGCTTCTCGCGATTGGAATTTACATACCCAGATAAGCATGCCCGCAGATGTTGAAGTATCTATTAGAAACCCGATCACAAACTCTCAAAAAGAGATATGTGACAATCCCAATGTGAAGTTGAGTAGTTGAGACGTTTGAATAGTGATCAATGACCCAAGTTCCTATCTGCTTATTGTAAAAAAAACCGGTCGCACTATTTCTCATCACCGACAACCGAATAACATTGTACTCATCCCACGGGTCACTCATTTCAACACATGGAAAATATAATTAGTGCACTGAACGTCGTAGCTCAGCTTCATCCCACCACCAACCTGCTGCCAAGTAGTCTCGATTAGTGAGGATACTCCTGATGCCGAGCTCAGTATACTGTAGTGTCGCCTCGGCTCCCTTGCCACACCAGAATGGAACCTTGTCAGTGTCAACCCAAGTATGACTGGGCTTCAGGATGGCTGACGCTACTTCACGGTCGCTTAGGGTTGTCGCTGGTGGATATTGACCGTCTGTTGCCACTTTTTTCAAGAGGATTTCTGCGTATCTCACGCGGTCGTCATCTGTAAGCTCCAAGTGGTTCTGAAAAGAGCCATTGGCCATGGATTCACGATGCTCTAGGTATGAAATAAAGATGTATGCAATCTTCATCGTTGTAGTAATTTCGTTGAGCCCGGGGAAATACTCCGGATCGCTACGGCTGATGCTGTCAAAGTCGATTGGAGCACTGAGCCCATCAGTAACTCCCGTGAGGACGATCCTCACTTTCAAGTCGCCAACATCTTCTAGGCGCTTCATTTCTGTTGCTCTCCGGTAGTCGATCACGACAACGAACAAGGCTCGAAACAAGGGCTTGAGGACCGCCGATCGCAGAAAGAAGTCACTTTCTGTACGCTCATCGTTCTTTCCCTCGTATAATGACCAGGCTGATCCGTGGAGAGGAAAGTGTTGTGGCTGGTCCCTGTCCTGACCCGGCATGAAAGTGCTCTCCACGTAGCGCTTCGATTGTTCGCACACGTTGAGATGCAAGTCGATCAGGTCCTTGGTATCGATGTCCATGCTTCGTTGCTCCGTTGTGACTGGAAGTATCTTTACAAAATAGTTGCCGTAGCTGATGTCGGTTTTGTAGGGTCGAAACCACTTTCGGAACAGCCAGGTGTCGATGGGCAACGTCCGCATGCGAGTGTCCGACTCAAAGGGATCGATAACATAGAAAGCAGTCGTTTTATTGTAACAGGAGACCATGTCCGAACCACGCTGGCGCTTACTCAGTGAAGATCGTCGGCTGATGGGCAGAACAAGCGGCGGTGGATCTCGAACCAAAGGCAGGAATTGGGAGTCACGCTGCAGACCCTCCTCGCAGGTCCTGAGCTGAAACAGCAGACGTTGGCCAGCTGTCATCCTGGTATTGAATCTTGGATCTTCATGGATCATGGCGGTTGAGAGCATCAATCTTTCGGATGCCTGCATCTTCTGCCTGCTAACGTAACGATTATGCTCCTAAATCAATCGTTCAATCCGCCCAGAACCCTCCTCCATCTCAGTGTCCTGGCACGCCATGGTGCTGAGAAGGCGCAAAAGCGGCAAATGCTAGAGACCGTGGAATAGGAAAACCGTGAGGACTGTGCTTCTTTTGGGGCGGTGATTATTTGTTTGGCGCTCGCAATTATCGATACAATTATAGTTGCTTCAAAGATGTTTTGGCATCTTATGATGGGAATTCAATACGAATGGAGAGTAGAATATGGTGGCTGAAAATATAAGGGAAGCTCTCGAGAGGGACGTAAGTATGGCTACTTACCTGACTATGATCATGATGACGACCTGAAGTGTGTAAGGTTAGGTAGTTACTACCCACCGAAGTGTCATTTCCAGTGTAGTTCTATGTTTGTGGTCAGTGGCGACTGCGTTTCTATGCAGTTGCAATACGACGGAATCCGGATTGTACTTGACTTTCTCACAGGCTGTTTCTTTAGAGTCTCAGTGTATCCCGTCGCTATGAAGTCGAAAATACATTGCAAGGATTCGATATGCTCAGATTCTCAACGTCGAACTTGTGAATAGCTTAATGTAATATATTCTGTGGGGTAGGAATTCACCAGTAGATACCTGGGTAAGTAGTCTCGACGTGGTGCAGCTCAGTGAGTGATCCCAGACTTCAACAAGGCGAGTAAAATTGTATGATGCGGAGCAATATACGCTGCTCTATTTGTTATCTACAACAATGAACGAGGTTGTGTATGGGTACACCAAGCCATCCTCCTCAGCTGCCCCGCTTCAGTGCTTTTAGCTGCCCAGGTCAACTAAATCTATCACTTACAAGCTTCCAAGGTTGACTTTGGCATGGCTCTCGGGGCTGTTACCCGCTGGACCACCAACCCCACCGGCGCCCACCCTGTTAAAACTTAAGCGCCCGCATGCAGGTCATATTTGATCTCTCCACTGTTGTGCTGCTTGACTCCGCCCGACACAATTATTCATTTGGACGTGAAGAACAATCTACTGTGTACCCAGATAGCTTCGTATCTCCCGAATAAGGTTAGGTGTCTAAGTTAGGCACATTACTACGTGCAATATACGTTCAGGTTTGTTAGGCAAAGGCGTCCGCCAGAGTGGTGCGAACCGGTATATTCGAAAGCAGTCGCAGTCTGCCATGAGAATGGCCTTTAACGATCTTCGTGTGTTCTCATGGTCGCCAGAAGAGGACTTGCAGATATGCCGTCCTGAATGGAGGCAGATACTGGTGTTTGCTGGTCCCCGATCAATATTCCGGGTCGTGCCGTTCTGCAGCCTACCGACCTACCTAAAATGCCCTGACCAGGTTACATTGTATGGACCAGGGTGCCGTCCGCCTAGGTACCTCACTCGCACAGTACATTAAGCTTAAGAGTATTAAAGTGAACTACCTAATGCCCAACCCTGTTGGATCTCGATACGTTGTTGCAGTCCGTGCTGTCGTTTGACTCCTTCTCGCCTCTCCTCCAGACATTCATCGTGGCCGATGTGTTGCTACCGCTGCAGCAGTCCTACAGATCATATGTAAACTGCCCACCATCATGGCGCCAAATATCCCCCCAGAGGTCACGCTCATGATTCTTGGCTATATCATGCACGGACCCAAGCAGAGCATTTGTGCTGACCGTAGCGCCGATATGTCATCCATGGTGATGGGAACAGCCCATGAGGCGCCCATGTACGCAGCCGTTTCACGGACATGGCAGGAGGTTATTGAGCGCGAAACCTTTCGAGAACTTCGGCTGGACCTGGACCGGCTGAAGCACTGGGAATCAATCATGACCCCACGTCGTCGCGGGTATGTGACGGTTTTGCACCTGGACGTTCTTCTGCCGCGCTATTTCGATGCTGCGTGGGCGCAGGTGGAGACCGAGGAGGAACAGCGGCAGAACAACCTGATAGCCACCGCAACGATCAAAGAGTTCATTGAGCAATTGAGTACATGGAAGAAGGAGGATGTACCCGCAGGCCATATCTTGTCGCTGTTTATGCGCGCCTACTCACCCAGCGACGAGGGTCACTGGACACGAGAAGAGTGGAAAGAGCGCCGTGCCTGGCCTGGGACCAAGTGGCCCCAGATCTATGAGAAGCGCTACGAGAATTCCGTCCTCGAGATGATAGATCTGGATACGTCGCGCTTGCCGGAGGTTTTCGCAATCTCTCACATCAGAAACGACTATCACCCCGGGCGCCACGTCGCTCCTGCCTTGGTCTCTGCCTTGATCGGCCGCTTGAGGAATGTTCGGAAGGCTACATTTGTGGCATGGGATAATCCAAAGGAGTCCACTGAGAGGAGACATCGAATCCGAACTGGTGAGAAACCACAATGTGACTTCTACATTGGGCTGAAATTAATTGCTTATCAACTCGGCCAGATTATGCACGAGCAGTGCGCGAAGTTGCGGTTCTGCCTGATAATCTAAGCCTTTCCAGAATACTCAAACAAGGTGGTCTCGAAGACCATGCCGCACAACCGGTAGTATTCACGCCACCGGGTAGAGATGACCAATTGTCCGTCAATCTTCGAGGTTTGTCGCAAAGGGCTGCCCGGCTTGCTCTCGAAGATGTCATCATTGGGGATGAATTCTTCTGGCCATCGAGATTGGGTTCCTCGATCGACAGCGACGCATCACCGCATTGGCCACGCCTGTCGTCATTGCAAATGAGCTTTGCGCTGTCTACACCTGGCGGCCGATGGCGATTCGACTTCGCGGAGCCAGAATTGCAGGGCGAATCCAATGGGAACTCTGACGCTGAGCAGGGAAACAGACTGCGAACACAAGCGAACCCTGACCTAGTGAACGCGCTTTACCGTTCTGCAGCCCGCGCTGCGATGGAGATGCCGAAGCTTACGTTCATGCGACTCAGCTTCCGTGGTTGGGAAGCCCGGGGCGTGAACTTCCATATTTTCGTGTACAGGATGAAAGAATCGAAAGTCACGGCAACATGGCACTGCTATCCTCCGTTCCAACCTCGCGAGGATGTAGTACAGGGCTGGGAAGAGGTCGGAGTCAAGTATCACAACACGAGGACAGAGATTGCCTTCTCAGACAAGCGACCCACGCTAAGATGAAGATGGGCGACATTTCGTCAGGCTCGAGGAACCGGAAATTGTGGTTGAGACGCTTAATTTTCAGTCGTACAAGGAGACTCAACTTGACTTGGTAGGCAATAGCCCGATCTACTTGATATTCCGATGTGATTATATGACCGTCACCATGGTTACCACTGTGACACATTGGACCGAGAATGTTCAAATAACACTGGCTCAGATTTGATGCCACGTGTAGCCACGCTTTGCACAACATCATACAGTTTGCGTCCAGCTATTCCGTCGAGATCAAACCAGCCCGCAGAAATGATGCTGCATCAGGCGTCATGTCGCCGCCGTAGTCGAATCTGTCAAGCTGTGCGACTAAGAGGATACCTCGACACAATAGGCCTCGCCAAGCCAGAAGCTAGGTGCGTATGTCAATACTCTGGACGCTCGCTGTACGCCGGCGCACTCACTTTTCGCAATCATTATTTAGAACGGGATTCCAGGCGTCTGAAAGAGAAAGAGGGTTAGCAATGCACTGACCGCGAATGCATCAAAATAGGATAGATTAATACGGGCTTCCACTCACACAGTTCATCTGTGGTGATACCATTGCGATTTGCCAGCGACCAGCATCCATCTCCGTCGATAGCTATGTCGTAGTTAGTGCAGTCGCTTGGTATACCAGACTGTGTCGGGCCCGGTGCTGAGACAGAAGTCGTGTTTAGATCCGTAGCAGTAGGCACCAGCGTCGATGTTGCCGTAGCGGTAGGCGCCGACGTAATAGATGTTCCAACTTGGACTTCAACGCAGTAGGAATACCCCACCCAGAAGCCGTCGCAAGTGTCCGCTATGAGAAGATTTATACTGTGAGCAGTGTGGTCTTTCGCTGAAGACGTGACGACGTGACGAAGCACTAGATTGGGGTGGGCACTTTACCTGTGACAGCAGGATTCCAGTCCACGAACTGGTCCATGGTGATGTTGTTCGAAGCCGCCACCTCGCTACATCCATCGCCGTCCTGGGCAACGTACCACTTATCGCAGTCACTCGCGGCGCCAGTTTGTGTTTCCGTTGGAGGTGCTGTGGGATCTGTGGGATCAGTGCTATTGGTGTCGTCTGGGAATGGCCCCCAGAGACAATACTAGTAGGTAAATATTTTTTAGCCACGAAGAGCTTTCGACTTCGATTGAGACCTTGTAAGACATGTAGTTGGGAGTGGATTGAAACCTACAGAGGCGCCGATCCACAGATTCTGACAATTCTCGCCAATGGCTGGGTTCCATGCATAGAGATTCGCAAAGCTGATTCCGCGTATGTTCTCAAGAGTGGTACAATTATCGCCATCAACTGTTGTGTACCAATAAAGGCACTCCGTCGTTGCGTTAGCTGTCGCGTCCGACGGTACATGTGGATACGTAGTAGTGTCGTTAATCTTGCTGGCCACTGTTGTGACTGATTAGTTACACTGAAGCCAAAGCGGGGTGTGGTATGGAACTCACAAGCTGGATCATAGAAAATACCACAATACTGAGTGTATTGCTGTAAGTGACAGCTGAAATAAGAATAGTTGCCGCCACCGAGGACGCTCGGGTTCCACTTGAGCCAGCTCTCGACCTTGACGTTGAACAGCACTGCTGCACTGTCGCAAAGAAAGTTTTCAAAATCGCTGTTAAACATTTTGTAACAGCCACTTACGGACCCGTTAGCAAGCGGATAATCAACGGTGCTGTTAGCTGTGGTTGTCGCCAGAGGCGCATGAGTCCAAATAGATGTTACAGTCTCGTAGGAATCGAAGTCATCGCCGTCCAGGGTGGGTACAGTCCACTCCGAGGTAGTGGTTGGGGATGGCCAGCCGGATAGCACTGGTGTCGTATAACCGTTCGGACTGCTCACACAGATCACTTGCCCGACCATGTTTGCTATATCTTTGCAGTATGGGTCCATCAAAGGATTCCATGTCAGCAGCTGAATCTTTTGGATCCCTGTAATGTTGCAAATGCTGTTGCATGTGTCGTTCGCCTGCACAATGTAGGGTATGCAGGACCCTCAACACAAAGACTTTCTTTGCCTCCTGGAAAATCCCCGCAGCCCGAAGTCAATCCATTTCTCGACAAAAGATCTTCTGTTCCTACGCTGTAGGTACGCGCAAAGTCGTTGCAGTTCGCGTCGGTCTCAACTGGTACCATTGAGCCTGCACAAGATGTTGTACTGGTCGTTGTGTTCGATGGCACCGTCACTGAGTAGGTGGGCGTTGCTAGGGCCGCCACTGATATTCCACATGAGGAAGCAAGGGCAGTATATGAAGTGGCGAGATCCTCATCATAACCGATCGGATTTTCCATTTGCACACGGAATGCGTCCAGGTTACAGGACTCGCAACTTCCTAGCGTTTCGGTCGTCTGATGTAAATAACACCATCCCGCGCTGGGAATCTAATTAGAATGACTTTCTCGTAAGTGTGCCGCCTAGGAAGCCGAGACTGACCTGTCCTTCAGGCACATTGTAGAATAGGTCAACATAACCTCGTCGAGAAGGCGGATTGGTATTACATTCTCTGTGGTGTATAAGTCGCCGTACTGAACATTGGTCCCGGAGATATAGTCAGTGGCATTCTCCATTTCTCCTAAGATTATGAGATCGTCAGAACAGGCGCTCAGGGCCAAGACATGCATTTTCTCCAAAGAGTCAGAACAAGACTGCAAACAAGCAACGCCTAGGTCGTCTTCAGTCAGAGTATATTGCATGTTGGATGCCATTTCCAGTGCTGTCAGGGCGCTCCCATTGCAGGAGACGGTGGCGGTCATAGCTGTAGCACACGCTGAAGAGACATTGACAAAGAAGGGAGGCTCAAAAAGCTGGACAGAATCCTGACGCTCCCAAAGGATACGCCTGGCTGTCCTCGAATCATGGCGGTGGCGTATGGTAGTTGCGATGCTGGTGGTCACCGTCGCCAAAACCAGGAGGGCCCTCATCTTGAACCAAATCATCTTGATCGTAAGCAAGACTATCTGGTGTGTGGATGATCAGACATGAGGTTGACACTGGGAGCGACTCTCTTCGCTTTCAACCCAAGATTGGTCGCGTGTACTCCATTAAGCGTGCTAGCATAAGCGATATATCACGACCCACACTTTTATGCTTCCGAATCTAGCTCGTCACGTCTCCGATGTGCATCGGCTGTGCCGCACACTGCAGACATGCAGGCGGACCGTTGGTGCGCAAACTGCGGGAGGACCTTGCATCTCGCCGAGCGTCGGTTACACTGGGTGCACAGGGACCCATGCAATCTGCATGTACGAGGTAGGTACGTGACATTATGCTTTTTACCAAGCTTAAGTTCAATAGTGTTTGACAAGTACACACTCTTTGGTCGATGCAATTGGCTGGTGGGAAATGTCGGACCCGTGGTACCACGCCTACCATCTTGGAAATCCGCCCGAGGCGAAGAGCTGCGCGTTTAACTCGTAGATGAAATGTAACGGGCTTCACATGGGTCTACTTCAATATTACTACCTTATCTCACGCTCGTTAGCCAATTGTATCTTTTGCCGCCCCTAATGAACGCGGGAGCGGGCCTAGCCGCTCCAGAAATCCTCAGATTAATATAGGGATTCGGCATCATAAGCAATGGGAATGGTGAATTTTCATGCAATAGGCTTTTTTCAAATCCATGATCCGACGACATGAGGCATTATTCAGACCGCGGTGACGCCGGCAGAATCAACAGGGGCAACCCTATGTCCGACTCTGTTTCTTCACATCCAATATCGCAACATGTTCAGGAACTCCGGAAGTACGCTCCTGCCGATATTTCACGAGCCATTGCCGCGGAGCAGGCCGTGAAATCTTTCGAGAGTCCAGGATATTGAGCTTTTCCCCTGCATTAGTTACAGTTTCCACGGTCTACATTCCCTTTGCGGTAGAGCGTATGGTTTCTGTTGACGTTCTGGATCTTGCATGTATGATATCCACCCTGTTGGCATATTGACTTTAGAAATACAAATTGGCGCCAATCCATATAGACTCGTGTAAAATATGTGACATTTCCTACACGCTTTGCAATTTTCATTGTAACCCTCTAGCCTGACAAGTCTTGTCGTTCACGGGCTTGGTCAAGCACGCTCTCCATCTTGGAACATGGCACTCAAGAACGGTCTTTTAACTTTACTTATCCTTTCTTCTTTGATCTTTGTATTGGTTCCCTCGACTGCGGCTTTTCAGGCGAATGTGTCAAGTGATGTAGACTTTGGGGTCCCGCCTTCGCCCCGATCCATTTTTGGGCGAGCCTCAAGTGAGCACCTCTGTTCACCTACTACAACATGTGACAATGATGCATGTTGTGGTGCTAGTGGGTATTGTGGTTATGGTCCAGTCTACTGTGGTGATGGCTGCACGTCAAACTGCAATGCTAAAGCGCCTTGCGGCCAATACTCTTCGACCGGCTCCGAGTTATGTCCTGCGAAGGTCTGCTGCTCTGAGTACGGATTTTGCGGCACTACCAGTGTAGGTATAATCCACGCCTCTTTATTTTCTACTCTGGAAGCATGTCTGACCACATGACGTCCTTGGATAGGAATTCTGTGATAGTGGCTGTCAATCCAATTGCGGCAACCCAACTAGTCCCGGATCTGGTGGCGATGTAAGGAGCCTAGTCGTTGGCTATTATGAGTCCTGGAGGGCGAATGGAGGTTGCGGCGGCATGTATCCATCACAGATTCCCGTGACTGCTCTGGACATCCTCAATTACGCTTTCGTCTACATTGATCCTGACACTGTGAGTAGAGCAGCGCTAGTCTTTCCAGATCGTACCCAAACTAATATAACCAAGCTTGATCTGGTACCAATGCCGCCCCAAGACGGGGAACGGTCAATGTCCAGCGATGAGGCATTCGCACTGATGAGCAAGGTGACAGGATCGAAACTTCGCAATCCTAAACTCAAAGTATGGCTTGCCATCGGCGGCTGGTCTTTCAGTGACAACAAGTAAGTTGAATTGCATCTATAATGGCACGCGGTAATTGTTCTAATTTTTCTTTTTCTTCTCTTTTCTAACAGCACTGAAACTCAACCCCTTTTGGGAACAATCGCATCGAGCCCCGTCACTCGATATGCATTTGCTCACAATCTCATTCGCTTCATGAAGCAATACGGTTTTGACGGCGTCGATATGGACTGGGAGTATCCTGGTGCGCCTGACCGTGGTGGCCAAAATCGAGATACTGAAAACTGTCCATTGCTCCTCCAGGCCATTCGTCAGGCCTTCAATGGTAACCTCGGGAACGCAGTGGGGAATTTCCATCACTGCTCCAAGTTCCTATTGGTATTTGCGGTGGTTCGATCTTCCCGCAATAGTCGAGCAGGTCAATTTCATCAACCTTATGTCGTATGATCTCCATGGAATCTGGGACCAGGATAACGAGCTTGGTGCATACGTTTGGGCTCACACCAACTTGACAGAAGTCGATAAGGCTTTGGAACTTTTCTGGCGTAACGATGTCCCTCCTACGCTCATCAATCTCGGTATAGCATTTTACGGACGCACCTACAGCCTTTCCGACGCTGTTTGCGATACTCCAGGATGCCCCTTCGATGGACCTGGCGCTTCTGGCGACTGTACCCAGACCGAAGGATACCTATCATATAACGAAATAATGGAGATTATTGATAACTACGGAGACTCTGCCGTCGTCACATGGGACGAGGCGGCAGGTGTCAAATACTTGGTTTACAAGAGCAACAATTGTGAGTTGAAACATATCATAGCGGACATTGTTCAAGTTTCGTTGACATTTACAGGGTTATCATTTGATGATAGCACTACATTCGAGCAGAAAGTCGAATTTGCAAATGCTCGCGGGCTTGGCGGCATGCTCGTGTGGGCCATTGATCAGGACGATTCAAGCCGCAGTGCTCTAAGGGCGCTAACTCAGAAAGATGTCGATACACAGGTCGATGAGAGCGGTATTCTTGACCAGTTTGATCTTTCAAAATGCGCAATTACGGCATGCGGGCAAAGCTGTCCAAATGGACTGAAACAAATGGTTTGCATAATTCTCAATTCTTTTTATATCGCAATTGCTAATTGCGTGATCCTTGTATCCAGACCAAACTCAACCTCGATGAAGATGGCAAGGGCTGTAAGTCAGCTTCCAAAGACTCCGCTCAAAGGGCTCTTTGTTGTCCACCATGAGCAGCCCCGGACCCGAAAAGCTGTCACTGGCAGCATGAATGCCAAGCACCGTGCGAAGATGGAAATATTGCACTAGCTTACGACGACTATGCCGGAGGCAGCTGGTGTTCGTCCTCTAAAAAGTCTTTCTGCTGCCCAGCTACCGGCGCCCAGAAAGCCGCTGCGGAATGTTCGTGGAATCAAGCAAAGTCATGCCCAAGCAGCCTTCCGCAAGAAATCGCCAGCGCCACCGGAACTTGGTTATACTGCTGTCCGGAATTCCCGAAATGGACTGATTGCGAATGGGAAGGTTCTGATTACAAATGCCAGAACAATCAATGCCCTTTGGTAAGTTCTTACCTACCTGGTTCCCGCGTAATAAAGCTAATATGGTGTCGCAAGGGCAAAATAAGCATGACCACAAATTCCGACAGTGATACCAATCACTGTTATGTTGGACTTCATTCTCTTTGCTGTAAACCACCCTTCGAGTAAGTCGGCATATCCGCATATAATCATTCTACGATGGACTACTAATATCGTATAGCGAAGCAATCTTACCTGCTTCTTATATGGAGCTGTTTCCGGACTGGCAAAAGATCCCAGCAGATGACAGGCCGACTTTTTACCAATCTATCGACAATGATGCTACTAACAACGACGCCGTCCCTGGGTCGGCCGATGATGACCCTGACTATGTGCCCTTTGGTGAGCAGCTCGCTTCATACTTACCATCGATTCAACTAATCGCCGTATTCCCAGCCTGGATCATCATAGTGGGGCCTGAAGAATCGGTCCAATCTCTTCGCAAACGCGACAGTTCATTCCTCGAAACCTTCGATTGTCCCAATCCCTCTGCTGATGACTACGGCATTCAGGTTAGTCTATGAACAATCGTTTCATTGGCCTTGAATCAGCTCCTTCATTCAATAGAACAGCGCAGTTCTACTGCACTGTTGTACTATCGATCAAAGTTGCTTCTCAGTTGCCTTCTGGTGGTAGCTAACTATCCGATTTCTCTCAACAGAAGCTGAAGGCTGTTTGCATGGCCGACTTGGACGACAATGACTGCGAAGACATTCTGCTTGGAGGAGCATACGGCACAATCGTCCGCTTGCCAGAGGATTGTGGGCCCGATGAATGGGTCAGAGTGGTCTCATTCAAAGAATCTGGTAATTCGACAATGCCACAGGAATTGCGAAAGAGAGCAACAAGGAGAGCCAAGATCTACGAAATCATGTACGACTACCAACTGCGCGATGTGGCGAGTGACGAGGTATTTGTTCGCATTGATGCCTCAACCCACTTGGACTATTGGCATTGTAAGTTCTTGGAAACAAGCGAGGGCATATGAGACTAATGTTTCCAAGCCGTGGTGCAATCCAACCCCGAAGGGTCCAACAACAAGCGAAATTTCCCGATCTCGAACTCTTCGAACTGGCGAGACGAACACTACCAATGGTTCCACGAGCATCAGATGCGGAAACGGGGCTATGGCTCTGACTCATGGTGGCAAAATCTATTCAACGAGTTCATAGTGGATGGACGCACCGGCAATGGAGTCCATGCGAAATATGAATTTAGCGAAGTCCTCTACTCTGCTAGCATTTCTTGTCCGCCCAATGTGGACGGCAAGATGAATATAAGGGTTCAAGGCAAGCTGGAAGCCAAGCTCGACTGGGGGCTGTCTCTGATTGGCTTGCTACACGACACATCCTTCGAGGAATCCTATGCGTTTTTCGCTTTCCGTGGCGCCAGCGTCAATCTGATTCCAACCATAGAGGGATCGGCCCAGATATCGATGGAAACGATCGAACTGAAACTCTGTAAGTTCCACGATTATTTTAATGCTTGCACTCCAAGCTGACTTATTCCAGTGGAAGACTTCGCTCCTTGGGGCGCCAACTTCAATTTGAAGGGGTAAGCGTTCCTGATAATCACCGGAGACCTTCAAATGCTAATTCGCAGTAGTTTGGTTACTGTAGGACCGTTCATGGACGTGACCGCAAGAATCGATGCCATTGCAACGCTTTCTGGGTATGCTCATGATAGCTGATTTTCAAACTCACTCAGGTACTGACCGTTTTCGTAGGAAGTTTCAAGCTGCAGTTTCATTGGGCACGGGAGGCACGTTGAGTTGGATGTACCCGCCAAGTCTAGACTCCGGGACTGGGATAGATGGCTTCTACCCACGAATGTTCCCCTCGGACACGCAAGTCATCCCATCCTATGAAGTCTCAGTGGCATCACAAGGAAGCATCAGTCTGGAAGTCACACCTAGTGTTGCTTTTAAGGTCGAGGTCGACCTCGGTGGCTACATTGGCACGAAGGCCCTTTCCACAAACTCCCATATGCGGGCGGATTTCACCAACCAGATGGTTCTGGGTGTTGGTGTCGCCGACTCATCATGTGATGGTTTATACTACTGGATTGACTACATCCTAGGATTCAGAGTCGTGGCCAATGCTTCCGCACTTGGATGGACACAAGACCGTGGTGTATGGACCAGTGCCAGAGGATTGAAATCAAGGCAATGCTACGCATTCTCCGATGACACAGGCGAGGCAAGGCGCAGTTTGAACATCCGCGCGAACGACGATCCCAGTTCCGCCAACCCACTCTTTCCAGACCCGACTGGTAGTCACCTAGCCTGCGCCCGGGACACGACTGCTGACGGGGATGGAATTTGTCCTGACTGGTACGACTCTGAAGGGAACCAGATCAACTCCTGCGTCAGTAGCTCCTCAAGTCAGGCCGCTTCTCCATCTCGGCGGGATGCCGAGCTTGCAGCGAATGAACGCTGGTTCGGTGAGCGCTCTATTGAAAAACGTGCCGGAAAGGCAGCGATCGGTCTTTGCCCTTTCAACGACAGTCTTGGCGTCGAATCGGACATCTTCAGTATTGATCAAATTAACTTCCCAAGCTCGGGAGAACTTATCAGAATGTTTCCAAACGTTCTCACCTACGGTGCAGACCAACCAAATACTTGCTCCGACTTCGGTACGTCTTCGTAATTTGCTCAGCCGAGTGCTGTCGGCGAGGGTTGAACATGTTACTGAGATGAAACCTAGGTTTTGGGGAACAACCGACACCAACTGTTGGCAGGACTTCGAAATTCGCTTCAGAACACATCTTGGTATATTTCTTTCTGTTTTATATATCCTCAATCATTTGATGTTTCAATGCTAACAAGGAAACAGGAATGGAATACAGTGAGTTTTGATACCCAATGGACCGAGTTGCACCGATACTTTTGAGTTGTTCATCAGTTACTAACTAAGATCTTCAAGCTCAAACAGTTTTTTATAAAACTAACAACGGAAATTTCACGTTTACTCCCAAACCCGGTGTCACAAGATTTCCTAAATAATCATCCGGAAATAGAGTGGCTCGACGATCAAGTTATTACCCTTTGTGAGTACATGGGATTTTGGTGGGGTCAAGTTCCTATAACACCTACGTTCACTGGCACTTTTTATGATTCGGCCCAAGTTTTAGGCATCATCAGAATCATGGCGAAAACACTGGGAAACACCGATACATTTGTGGAGGAGCTCGTGCTGCTCTACGGCGACGTTAATGGCATGAAAGAAAAGTAAGCTCCAAACTCCAACCAGCATGAGGGTTTTCTAACAAGATGATACAGAGCTTTTGGCGACTATGAGGATCCCTTGGATATTGATGGATGCTTGGCCGCTAATCCCCCAGCTTACCAATTTATCATGGATGGGCTGCGGAAAGAAGTGTTTACCATTAGATACGTGAGTGATTGTCGTCCATCATCCTAACCAGGTATATTAACAACTCGTCTATGCAGCTTCAAATGGTGAGCAACAATTTCACAGTACAAGCAGAGCGAGTGGGTAATTGGCTGTAAGTTCTTCCAGATTATCACGTGAGTATTGTCAGAAAACACACATATTGACACAAACGCCACAGCGATGGCGCCGAGGATGACTTGGCGCGGTTCAACAATCTGGATTACAACGTCCTACCATACGTGAAACAGAATTTTGGTAACATGTGGAGGAAATATGTGTACGACCAATCGGTTTTAGCGAACGCAAAGCTTAGAGGTAATTACAGTACACCCAGACGAGCCACCGCCATACCTGTTCTGACTGTCACTTGTTTTTCCAGGAAGTCTTGCTCGCATCGCAGAAGTCGCAGCCAAATTAGATCCTCAGAATAACGCCGCCGGTGGTGGCACGACTACAGGAGCCACCCAGGTGAACCGAGCACTGCTATCACTATTGGAACAGATTGAGCACGCTTACGCGGGCGTTGGAGAGTGGGAAACGCCTCTTAATCCTGCCTGGGTTAACTTTAGATTCCAGTAGCGACTATGGCGCATACACTCGTATGGCAAGTCGAGGGTTCTAGCGACACAATGGGGGCTCTGCTCTGTGTATTTCAGATGGTAAAGGTGGCCTTGGCTCTTGGTATTCATTCCAGGATCACGCGGTCAATTGATTAATATGTTGGCAATACTTGCCGCACTGGGTTAATCTTATACAGAAATAAAACGATTTTGCTGCAGCTGCACTAGTAGTGCCTAGGTAGGTATACATAAGCTAGCGTTATTTTCAAGAGCAGAGTCAGAAAACCTCCTGAACACAAGCAGTCCAGTAGGCGCAAAGTTGTCCATGGCTGGAGCTACGACGACAGTGACATACGAAATCCTTGAAGTTGAGGTTCACAACCTCTTAGCACGCCCGGGTCATCATTGAGAGGCTGCAGGACAGCCCTGGCTGTACTGCTTACTCGTCTCATAGATGGCACCGAGATGCAACATCTGAGGCGTCGCATTGGTTAGAACATGTCTTGCGGCCATTTGATAGGGACTGAGGCCATGAGCCATGCAGCACTCGGCGCACACAGCGGTGTGGCCAGTCTATGTACTTCGTCTTCTTCTTCTTCTTCTTCTTCTCTTCCGAAATCATCCCCAGATACTTTGGAATGGTGTTGGACAAAGACACTAATAAGTACCGCACACTACCAATGGCTGATGCGATGAAGAAACTCTAGCCCGTACTCTACATCCTCGTAGACGACGACCAGGGTGTTGCGAGTGAGGCTTCTCACCTCGTTATGTACTGTCTTGCAGGTCTGTAGGACATTGGAGGTGAGACGAAGCGGCTCGGGGTGTGGGTGTATATTGAAGGGAATTGCAATTTTTGGTGCCAGTCTTAAGATGGCTCCAGATACGAGACCTGCTGCCGCATGGATGTTGTGTTTGGCCACTTCCGGCAGATCAAGCAGGCCGTACATAATACTGGCCAAAAAATGTCCTCGTGGCGGCATTTGTCGAATCGTGAGGCATGATGTGCGTAGATCCAGTACAAAGGATTGTTCTGACAACATGTTGGCTTCAAGGGCGAGCAGCTTGGCAAGAATGCGTGCCTTGGGCATGCTTGCGTTATGTTTGCCATGGAGGCTGTCTTGATCATCTCTGTGTGGGGCCTCAGAGAGCCATGACTTGCTTGTCAACTGCCTACACTAAAAGGCGGGATTATACATGAGCAAATACCTTCCTGAACATGCGGCCCCGCTTTGAACGAATGAAATGGCCAAGTCTATGGATTTGAGGCTGACTTGTTATGGAAGCGATTATAGAAGAAACGTACTTCATGCAGTTCAATGCAATGTTTCGTCTGAGTTCAGCTGAGATTACTGGTGGGACTAGTATAGTTGCTAACCCACCGAAGTCGCAGCCAATGGACGACCAGATATTCGTCAGTTGGCCCACCTCTTCGCGGGGTGGGACGCTGACTTTTGGCTGACTTTGGCTGTTTTTGGCTGGACAGGCCCCCCGAGGCCTGTCCCAGAAATTTGTGCCGATTTCGCCCAAAAAATTCGGAGCTCCTGGCTCCTGTTACGGACCGTCAATTGGGAGAGAGCTGTAGGTAAGCTCAATCCACCGCCCTTCAATTGATCGAAACTCGTTTCTGTTTTTTGGATCGTTCAATTGACTCATCTGAAGCTTGGACGAACAGCCCCCGAGTCTCGCTGTGGTCCAATTTGTAACGAATACAAAGTCTCGTCGTTCTCGTCCGACAGGCACTTTCCTTGGCGAAACTGATTGAGTAGTTGCGTCAACCACCATGGCTTTCCAGACTCTGCTGCGGGCCAGAGCTCCCGCAGCTCTCGCTCGAAGCTGTCGAGCACCATCCAGCCAATATGCGTACGTTTCCCACCCATGGCGATGCTCTGTGACGTGACGATCGTGAAAGGCACAATGGCGCTGACGAGAATACCAGTCGCCTTCTCAGCACGACCCGATCCATGCGAGCCGAGGACAGCAGCGACCTCAACAAGGTCTCCAAATTCATTACACAGCCCAAGTCGCAGGGTGCCTCGCAGGCCATGCTGTACGCCACCGGTCTCGACGACGCCGACATGAAGAAGGCCCAGGTCGGTATCTCGTCCGTCTGGTACGAGGGAAACCCCTGCAACATGCACTTGATGGACCTGTCGGCCGTCGTGAAAGAGTCCGTGAGGAAAGCCGGTCTGATCCCCTACCGGTTCAACACCATTGGTGTTTCTGATGGTATCTCCATGGGTACGACCGGTATGCGATACTCCCTGCAGAGCAGAGAGATCATCGCCGACAGTATCGAGACCGTCATGGGCGGTCAGTGGTACGACGCCAACATCTCCCTGCCCGGTTGCGACAAGAACATGCCCGGTGTCTTGATTGCCATGGGACGTGTCAACAGACCCAGTATCATGGTGTACGGTGGTACCATTGCCCCCGGTTGCAGCAAAGCTGGCGCCGAGATCGATCTGGTCAATGCTTTCCAGGCCTACGGACAGTACATCACCGGCGAGATCACCGAGGACCAACGCTACGACATCATCCGCAACGCCTGCCCTGGACAGGGTGCTTGCGGTGGCATGTACACCGCCAACACCATGGCCACCGCCATTGAGACCATGGGTATGACCCTGCCAGCCAGCAGTAGTATTCCTGCTGCCCACGTCGACAAGGTCAAGGAGTGCGAGAGCGTGGGTGAGGCCATCAAGACCATCATGAGAGAGGACATCCGCCCCCGTGACGTCCTCACGAGACAGGCTTTCGAGAACGCCATGGTTGTCGTCAACATTCTCGGTGGTAGCACCAACGCCGTCCTGCACTTGATCGCCATTGCCGACTCCGTTGGCATCAAGCTGACTGTCGATGACTTCCAAAAGGTCAGCGACCGCACTCCCTTTTTGGCCGACCTGAAGCCCAGTGGAAAGTACGTCATGGCCGACATGATGACCATCGGTGGTACCCCTGCCCTGCTCAGATTCCTCCTCGAGGAGGGCCTGATTGACGGCAGCGGCATCACTGTCACTGGTAAGACCATGAAGGAGAACGTCGAGGCCTGGCCCCACAGGTTCCCCGAGGACCAGAAGATCATCCGCCCCTTCAGCAACCCCATCAAGCCCACCGGCCACATCCAGATCCTGCGCGGACAGCTGGCTCCCGGCGGCTCCGTCGGTAAGATCACCGGTAAGGAGGGTCTCGTCTTCAAGGGTAAGGCTCGCGTCTACGACTACGAGGACGCCTTCATCCAGTCGCTCGAGCGCGGCGAGATCAAGAAGGGCGAGAAGACCGTCGTCATCATCCGATACGAGGGACCCAAGGGTGGACCCGGTATGCCCGAGATGTTGAAGCCCTCGTCGGCCATCATGGGAGCCGGTCTCGGCCAGGACGTTGCCCTGCTCACTGACGGTCGCTTCTCCGGAGGCTCCCACGGTTTCCTGATCGGCCACATCGTGCCCGAGGCCATGGAGGGTGGCCCGATCGGTCTGGTGCAGGACGGCGATGTCATCACCATTGACGCCGAGAGGCGCGTCATCGACACCGAGCTCTCCGACGCCGAGTTCGAGAAGAGGAGGGCCGCCTGGAAGGCCCCCGAGCCCCGGTACAAGAAGGGCACCCTGACCAAGTACGCCAAGCTGGTGACGAACGCCTCCGACGGCTGCGTGACGGACAATGCCTAAAGAGGAGGCCGTGTATTAGTTGGACACAAATCGACGAGAAGAGTTGGGAATTTCCGGCGAGGAGTTTGTTTTTTATTTAGTCTGCCGCTGCGTTTGTCATACCAAAGAAAGAATCCTGTGTATATACAAAACGAGAACAAAATCTGGTCTCGCGGGCCGGTCTGCATTCTAGGGGTCCGGAAAATATCGGCGTATGCGTCTTGCGAATATCAACACTTTATACTTCTTATTTCACTGGATACAACTGCGTACATGAAGTGAATACTTGTTTCTGCTGACAGGAATTCTCCTCGGCGAGGGGTGGGCAACGAGTGCATGCGTGTGTCAAATGGAAAATTATGGTCGAGATGCTTAAATAGAGTCTGGGTGTATGGTGCTATGATGGTATTTGCTCATTTTTACATAATGGACGCGCAGGATTGAGCACTTGGGGAGAAAACCAGGGCTGTAGGGAAGTGCGGCGCAAGTTCCCCGTCTGCCGTGGTTGTCTGACGGTGTGACCATATTTCTGTCGAAGCTCATCCTTTCCAAAGCTTGTATCCTTTTGCGCTCCTATCCCACAGTCTAGGGTCCCTTCTCGGCAGTCCATTTGGGAGGACCTACTTCTTTCCTTTTGTCCAAGCATCCACAAACGCCACCTTGTCGCGCAGCGTCAGGCCGACCCTCTTGTTCCTCGCCAGACGCGCCAGTGTCTCGGCAATATAATCCAGCAGCTGGCGCTCTGCCGACGTCAATGGGTCCTCGGCCTCGCTGGACTCGTCGTCGGTGTTCTCGTCCACATCGTACCCGTTCGTGAGCTCCGACTTGTTCGTGACCGCCTCCGCAATGCGCACTCTAATGCAATTCGTGGGCCGCGACAGGAGATTCCACAGGAAGGAAAAGTAGCTTCCCGGGATGGGCGTCGTGATGTCTTGAGGCGTGTATCGTAGACTGACGGGGAAGATCTTCGCATCCGACGGGGCGCCCAAGATGCTCGGAGAGAGTGGTAGCAGACCCTTGCCGTTGGTCGTGCTGCATTCGGGGAACACCACAATGACGCGGTACGGGTAATCCTCGCGGAGTTGTCGCAAAGTAGTCAGGTTCTTTCGGGTCGATGGCTGCAGGTTGATCGGCGCGAGCGCGAGAACGATGGCGCCCAGCAGGGAGATGTGGTGGACTTTTTGGGTGTTGGGATAGCTGACGGTGAATATCGGGTCAAAGATGGCGGCCAGGTATAGCGCATCGATCGGGCTCGTGAACTGGGCGGCAATGATGCTGCCGGGTTGCGGAACCCTCTCGATGGGCTGCTCGTACAGGTGGCCGCGCTTGACGCCGTCGAGTTGTAAATCTACCCACCATATGCCGGATATTCCCAGGAGTCCCCAGAGCAGGAGCTTTCGAAAGACGGCGGGCAGCGGGAGGTGGGTAAGCAGCAGGAAATAGCAGGCTGCGTAGCACACGAAGAGTGGCAGGCGGATCGAGAAGATGGTGAAGTTCCATATCTTGGCGAGTGGTGAGACCGGGGTGACGTGCGGCAGGAAGGGAGAGACGCCACTGCCGCGATCGCGGAACTGGCTGTACTTCTCCATGGCGGTTCGGGATACGATAGACTTTGGTCAGGAGTTGAGCAGGATATTGCTTTGTCAATCCAAGGCCGGATGAGGGGACAAGCTGAAGATGGTCGAGCAGCAGGCTGCGGTCGTTGGCGATGCTACCGAGACATGAGAGGGCTGTGGAGGCTAGAGTCTTTGAAAGTTGAGACGTCGTCGATCAGACGCCTGCCTGTGTTTGGGGCTGGGCCTCTGACAGATCGTTGAGAAGGTTAAAAAGATAGAGTCGACGTTGGTGATGTCAGAGTGAATGTCAAAACTTTAAGTATCTCGCGACTGGCGCTGACATAGAATTAAGTAGTCGCTTGGAGTTGCTGACGGTGGTAATCTTGAAGATGATTGCTGGATTCCAAATTGGCGAGATGCTGACATGTGACAGCTTGGATGCATTCAAGGGAGTGGAAGCACGGGTAGGAGACGCGGGACGGAAGCAGATGGAAGCTATGGCCAATCATAACATTGCATTGCGGCGGGCAGCTTCTCGACTCTCATCCCACCAAAGATTCCTGTGGCTCGTGTTCATGTCTGTGGCTTGACGCGTTTCTCGGCTTTGTTTTTCTGTGGCTTACGTCTCGCCCCGCCCTAGTCTTCTCCTGGATCGCCTGTTGCCCCGGCAGCGACACCAAGGACGCGGAATCAACAGGTAAATTTACCCATGCACCCAATAGAGGAACTCGACTGTACAAACGTCTCGGAGCTTAATTGGAGCTGTCTGTCGTCGGCATTGAACTATCCCAACACATCATAAGTCCACTAGAACGCCTCCATCCATAGAGCCACTCGCTCCCATTTTGATGTGGCATCTGGTAGCCTCTCTTTCACCTAATAGCCGTCAGAGCCCGTCGTCACGCAGACGTTTCCAACCCGCCTCTGTCAACACGCCTTCTTTCACTGCGTCGTCGTCCGGCGCCTCTCCATCTGGGGCATTGCTGTTTGCTACGCTTGGGTATCAGCTTGCCATACGCCGCAAGAGCTCGCTCGCCATGGACACTGAAAACCCAGTATGTCTTACCCGCCCAGACATCCAACCCCCTTACCCCTCGATCTCGAGTCTTCTATCTGTCGCGATGGAATAGAACATGACTGCTTTCTGGACGCGAATTGACAGCGACTTGCGCAGATAAACAAGCCGTCCGGGCTTCCGCGTCTCGGCGGTGCAAGCACTACCTCGAGATTACCACAGCTAAACTCCTCGTCCGCCATGTCGCAACACGGTTTGCACGAGATCTCGGAGTCGCAGAGCAACACGCGGTCGCAAAGCACCATGGGCCCGCCCTCCCTCACCGGCCTTAAGCGAGGGCCCCAAGGCATCGGTACACTTGACACACGCCCGCACCTTCTTTTGCCAGCCACATGCTGACCCAAGGCCAATATAGTGTCCCAGCCAGAACCGAAGCGCAAAACCCTCTCCGAGAAGGCAGCCACCGAGTTTCCTCAGTCATCCAGGTCGGGCCTTGTCGCACCCACTCCCGTCCGGAGCACGGTCAAGGGTGCATCTTTGAGGGATATGCAATCAGTAAGTTATAACAGTTTTGATGCGATTTGATCGTGACACCGGAGAACTTCAACCAGTCCATGGGATCAAACGCGCTGTACAACATCACCCCAATCGCCACGGCATGATGCAACACTCCGAGCAAACCTTACAGCTGCGGATTATTGAGCTTGTTCTCGCGCTCCTGTGCTTAGCACTGGCTGTCGCATACTGTCGCCTCCGCCAATGTGTTCATGAGATCTGGCAGATGATCCGCGACGATTGTTTCCATGCTCTACAAATCCTAGCGTCTATTTTTCGCCATTACGCGACACATCAACCAGAGTTGTCTCGGTGCCAATCTCAAATGCCGTCAAAAGAATTTGCGAGCGTCAAGAACGACGGCGCAAACGTTGCGGATTCGCGTGCTCAACTTGCGCCCGGGAAACCCTCGTTCCTCCATCGGCTAAAGCGCCTGAGTTTATTTACGTCTTGGCTCAGCCAGCAAACCGCCATTGGAAGCATCGTTTCCATCCGACTGGAGGCGAAGCTTCTAGGCTGGGATGTTCAACACGCGGAAAAGACGCCAGAGCTGCCACACGGGAAATCAGGGAGCGCAAGTCTCTTCATGCGACCACTTATCTTGCTTCCAAGATGATTTTGGACTTCTGATACTTTTGCATCATGGTCGGGTTTGAGCATTGGCTAACAAAGATTTTGGTACAGAGCCGACCAGTCACTCGTTCCGTCGCATCATATGGCTCTAGCACGTCGCGCAACACATCGACTAGCAGTTATGCAAGCAGCGTTGGCTCGAGCGCTCGGCCTGCGTCAATAATTGCGCACACCCGATCAGCGAGCGTGCGAACCAATGCGCCCAGAAGTGCGAGGCCCACCACGTCTATGGGAGTGAGGGCCGAAGAACCCAAGAAGAATGGTACGGAATCCCAGCAATCATGCGCAACGAAGCCCAGTACAACCAGCAAAGTTCCAATCCACACCAGAAAACTTCGAAAGTTCTATTCTGTCAACGACATGGGTGCCGCCTATGCTCAACCGCTTCCGGCAGCTAGAGAAGTCTCTATTTGTCAAGCGCTCGACAAACTCGACATCAGTGAAGCAAGTGCCAATTCGTCCAATACAGCACAAGATCCAGTGGATCAAGATCGAGATGCACTTTTCAAGGTGCCAGCACGCATCACACGACGCAATCGACAGTACGTGGACAAGTCAGGTTCACCAGTAAGAGAAAAGCATCGGGATGTCCCAGTGGTTCCCAAAACGCCAACCTCCAAAGACTTGATACAACAGTTTGCAAGAGTCGATTCTTCCTACAAAGCTGCCTTGACTCCTTTGGCATCCCCTTCGCCGAACAAACCTTCGTTTTTGACCAAACAGTCTAATGTGCATAACTTTGTAGCTTTCGATGTCGACGAACGATTGGGAACCTTCGAATCCGAGGTCCGAGCCATGAAGGAAATGATCAGCAACTCCATTAACGGCCAAAAGTCTTCAGAGAGTGAATTGGCCGCAGAAAAGCAGAAAGGTAGGTCTGAGAATGCGCATATCGCCCGTTGAGTTCACTTCTAACATCCTTAATCACAGTCACCGAGCTGGAGCAAGCAAGAAATGTGCTAGAAACGACAAAATCTGAGCTGCAGTCCAAACTGGACGATGCCGACCACAAAATCCATGCACTAACACGTGAGCTGGAGGACGAAAAGAGGGCCCGTCGAAATGATGCTGAAGACCTGATGCGGGAACATCGAAACGAATTGGACAGCAAGTTGCGAGAGTTCAGCCGCGAGAAGGACGACTTGGACAGGATCACACGGCAAAAGATTGAAAAAGTCAAGGAAGAACTGGCTGCCGACTTTGCAAAACAACTTGGTGAAGCACACGGAGCATTTGAGGAGCTCGAACAATTACTGGAGGAGGAAAAGCGACAAGCAACGCTACGAAGCCAAGCCAGCGGCAAGGATCTGGAGGCACAGTTTGTCCAAATTGCGCAGATCCGGAAAGAAAAGGAGGACCTTCTCCAGGTTCAGCGAGATCTCAAGGGACTGCTGACAGTACGAGAGGCGCGCATTGCTGATCTGGAGAAGCAAATAGCGTCTAATCAGGCTACCCTTATCCACCTCAAGGGAGACGAGCAGAGACAATCCGACAACTTCCGACTGATGAGGGACGAGAAGGAGACAGCTGTCGAGCAAGCGACCAAAGCGCAACAGCAAGCTGAAGAATTCAAGTTGAAGCTCAGAGTCGAAGAGCGTAGGCGACGAAAATTGTTCGATCAACTTCAAACTCTCAAAGGTAACATCCGTGTCATGTGTCGCATACGCCCAGGACGCAATGATTCGGCCACTGCGCAGATCCAGACCGACGTTGGCGAATACGACGACCACATCGGCAAGATGACCGTCATGGTTCCGACAAAGAACTATGATGGCGAGCGACTTGTTGACAAGTCCTACGATTTCGAGCGCGTGTTTGAACAGCGGGAAGGCAATGCGATCGTCTTTGAAGAGATCAGTCAGCTCGTTCAGAGTGCTTTGGATGGTCAAAAGGTCTGTGTCTTTGCTTACGGCCAGACTGGATCGGGAAAGACCTTTACCATGAGCGCGCAACAAGACTCGATCATTCCGAGCGCGATGAAAATGATCTACGAACAGGCCGAGTCCCTCAAGGACGCCGGTTGGACGTACCAGATGTGGGGCTCTTTCACCGAGGTGTACAATGAGAAACTCTTCGATTTGCTCAGCGACGACGGCAGTCGCAACGAGGTTCAACTGCGCCAAGACCCGACCACGAAGAAGTACTATGTCGAATCGCGAGCGACAAAGCTCAATTCGCCGGCAGAAGTTGAGACGATGTTGTACACGGCCAACAAGAACCGGACTGTTGCTTCTACAAACATGAACCGCGCCTCGTCGCGATCGCACTGCGTCTTTACGCTCAAGCTCGAAGGCGTAGATGTGGATGGAAATAGGAGTGAAGGTGTGCTGAACCTCATTGATCTGGCTGGTTCAGAAAGAGTCAAGGA
Organism: Pestalotiopsis sp. LF_19_12; assembly: GCA_023510015.1. NCBI lineage: Eukaryota > Fungi > Ascomycota > Sordariomycetes > Amphisphaeriales > Sporocadaceae > Pestalotiopsis > Pestalotiopsis sp. LF_19_12. The sequence continues at coordinate 470,612 of JALYBT010000002.1, read as the reverse complement.
GTCGCAGGTCGAGGGGCACAACTTCAAAGAGGCGGCCAGCATCAACACGTCGCTGTCGACCCTGAGCAAAGTGATGACTGCTCTGGCGGAGAATGCCAGCCACATCCCGTACCGCGACTCATCCCTCACCAAGCTGCTCGAAGGCTGTCTCGGGGGCAATGCCAAAGCACTCATGTTTGTGATGGTCAGCCCTCTTGCTACCGATATCAAAGAGACAGTCAGCAGCTTGGACTTTGCCACGACTGTAAGTATTCTTTCTCTGTATGCATACGCTGTGTTGCTAATTACTTTCTCCAGGTATCGAAAGCGAAGCCGGGGCAGCAAGCAGGCCCGCTGAAAGCCATCAAGACCGGACGGTCTATCAAAAAGCGATGAGTGATGCGTCATGACATTTGAATAAACCTTCGTTGAAACAGCCAACTCGCAGGGCTTGTAGACCACGAAAAAGACTGCTTTGGTGTGTTTCAGCGCGCGAGATACTTTGCTTGAAAGGGAATACCCTCTGTTGTTGGAGTTTTCGGTCGACATTGACCGGTCTGGACTGGACCAGGCATCGGTACTCGTTCGGCGTCATATGGAGGTGTTTTGATTATACTTCATTTCTAGGGTTCATTGTGCCTTTTGGGAAGAGGGCAAATACGTTGCAGCTCGTCTTTCCCAGTCACTACTGTACATTACACACGACTCCAAAAAGACTCATGGCCATGGCAGTTGTTAGTGTCTATACCGATGAATTGAATGGGCATGTCGCTACTCATGGGAATGGCAAAAGAAATGCTTAGGAGGAATAATGATGTCCGTGTGGATCTGTAAAAGACAGATCTTGGCATTGACCTCGCTTAATTCAAGCGATGCGATTGGCTGTATTTACTTGGCGGCCATATATACCCCAAACGAGAGACTTGCTCGAGCACATCTCGGTTTGATTTTCGTGGGGGTTTCATTTCTACTTCAAAGAAGCACACAAAAGCGGGACACTGTACCATACGCAACATAGCCTAAAAGCGGCTAGAAACATTTTTCACTTACAGGATCAATCAACGACCACGGTGATTCTGCCAGATAGTCTGCCTACATATCTGTCTTTTAGCCGATTCATCGTTTCTTTTGGGAAGTACAGCACTCCGCAGACAGGGGGCCATATGCTCCTTATTCTCCTTCAAGAGTCGGAGTCTTGGCGGCCTGGCCCAGAGCGTTCGTATTCATATCACTCCCGTCTGGTGTGTGGTAGCAGACCAACATGACAATGCAACTTGGCTGATTAAAGACTCCCAGAATTTGGAATGGTAGCTGATCAGCTTGAGGTTACTGGCCAGATTTCATCGAGTGCAGAATCAGGGATTGTTGTTGCTCGTGCTGATCATGCTGATCGAAGTGGTTTATATGAAGCTCCATCGCCCCGATCTACAGTGGTAGGAATAAGCGACGCCTTGACGTATCATTGTGCCATCGTGTGCACTGAAACACCCTGAGGACATACAGCCCATCAAAAAGGGTAGAGCAACATCAATCTCCGGAAGAACAAACAGAACTAGATCAATTTTTCTCTCCTAGACCGGTTCTCTGCAGGCGACCAAGGTCTTTGGCCACAGCGAGCTCATGAGACACAATAGATCGACATCGACGTCCGTGATGGACTCGCAATCATTCTTGGTAACGGGCGGATGTGGTCTCCAGGGTTCAGACATTGTACAGACTCTGCGAGAACGCTACCCGTCCGCCAAGATCGCCGTGTTATCCCGTCAACCCGACGTAAACACCATCCCCGGCGTCGTCTATCGCCGAGGCAACATCATCAATGCCGCCCACATCGACGCTTGCCTGCGAGTCTGTCAGCCGACCGTCGTCTTTCACTGCGCGGCGACGGTGGTAGGTAGCTCCCAAAGGCATATTCCAGACCACCTGGTCCGCGAGGTCAATGTCCACGGCACCGAGCTACTGCTGCAGAGATGCAAGGCCGCGGGTGTCAAGGCCTTTGTCTTCACGTCATCTGCATCCGTGGTCCATTGGGCATACGTCGAGATATCCGGCGCCAACGAGACGTGGCCCGTGGTCGCCTTCCCGGACGAGGACAACGACGACGGCCTGCCTGTCTACCCGCGCACCAAGGCCGAGGCCGAGGTCCTCGTGCTGGCGGCTGACAACAACGGCGGCAAAGACAAGAGCAGCGAGAAATCCACCGAGGGCGAGGGCATGCGCACATGCGCGATCCGGCCGGCCATCATCTACGGCGAGCGCGACAACGACGTGACGCCGACGTTGATGCGCACCGCGGCCGCGCTGCGCGGGCTGCAGATCGGGGACAACTCCAAGCCGTTCGCCACGACGTACGTCGGCAACAGCACGCACGCGCACCTGCTCGCGGCCAAGAAGCTGCTGTCGCCCGCCCCGAGCGAGCGGGATGTCGTCGGCGGGCAGGCGTTCTTCGTCGCCAACGAGGGCCGCTATACGTACTGGGACTTTGCGCGGACCATGTGGCAGTACCACAACGAGGTCGAGGACGGCGGATACCACGACGTCGGGGCAGACGGAGACAACGACGAGGACCCGTCCACGCCGCAAAAGATCTTCTTCCCGCCCCGCGACTCTGACGAGTACGACCCCGCCAAGAACCCGGCGCTGCGCCTGGTCTCGGTCGCCGCGGCGCTGTGGGTCGCCTGGGCGTCCGAGTGGTGGGCGTGGGTCGTCGACGAGCCGCCGCGCCTAAGCCGGGCCGCCGTGGACACCATGACCCGCGCGCGCCACTACGACACCGGCAGGGCCCGCCGCGTCCTGGGCTACGCCGAGCAGGTCGGCTGGGAGGAGGGCTGCCGCCGGGCGGCGAGGTGGTGGATCGAGAACCGCCGGGGCGTGGAGGAGCAGGAGGAGGTGGATGACGAGGACGAGTTCGATGGAGGGGATGGCGAGTTTGTTGATTCGGACTCGGACTGAGAACTGTGTAGGACATGATTGTTTAGATACGCCGAGATCATGAACGTTACACTCCGTTCAAGAACTCTTTGCCATGTAATCAGGTAGAACTTGGTACTGATGCAACCCGATCAATCCCAATACCTCTGATGAAAACTTGAAAGATCATATCGATGCATCCTTATTTTCAACTCTCATGATTAACCATGTCACCACATATCCGTCATCTGGCATGTCGGGTCTCTTCGATAAAGAAGCCCAAGCGGCAGTTGAACAGCCAGACTAAATGACGAACAAAGACTACGAGCTGTAGAAAGAACTAACTACGCGCCTGCGGGACAAGGCATGTATAAATGCCGGTCTGTCGCTCGTAACGCCGGCATATTTTGTCTTGATCGAGGGCCCAAGAAGGGCGCCATATCCCTAAAAAAAAAAAAAGACCTTTTGCGCACCGCAGAGGAAACGCTCGGGTTGGCGATCAAGCAACCCATATAGCATCAACTCCAGACTCCGAACCAAAACGTAGGGTATCATGAAGAAAGGCTCGGCCCCGACTAGCTCCCTCATTGTGGTGAATCGGATTGAAAATGGTAAAGTCTAACCATTTTCCAAGTATACTTGGAAAAGAGCTGGAGTGGATCATATGACTTTCATGGTGTGGAATTGAGGTAAATAGAACGCAGTAGATACTCATTGCAGATCGCCGCGCATGATGTATTTGGCACTTATTCACCACGTCTTTTCTGTGCCCCCCAATCTATTATTTCACAACAATACCCGGCCTAAGGTTTTGTTGCATTCCTCGGAACAGCCTTGAATGAGAGAAGGATCCACATGGCGGCAGCAGATACATCATACATTAGTTGGTTGAGTTTCCTGCTATGATGATCAAGCGTCGTCTTTCCATGTGCCGACTTCGGAGGAACGCGCGCCTTTGACCCCATCTCAGTCCGCTGAAAGAAAGTTGAAACTTCACAAAATTTCCTATTACCAATATTGTTTTATGCATCATAAAGGCGGAAACGCCAGCCTCCGAACACAATAGGTTGGGAAGGAGTTAGTTAGTTCCTGGGCGTTCCGCAAATATGCAGTAGGGACCGTGCACACGGACATAATAGTCTTTACAATACACAAACTCCGTCTCTGAGGTCCACGACGACGGCAGATTTGATCCAGAGTTTCGTACCAGAATGAAGGAATGTAGCACAGTCTACTTACAATAATCAAAATACTTTCGGACTTATGGATAAATCACCGCCAGTGATTTTTGACTAAACGATGCGGGGAACTACACCATGAAGTCATGAGTTAGTGTCCTCGATTGATTGAACTGCTATAAAGCAGACCATGAACCTGGGTATTCTCCGAGGTTGGCGTTCCTGAAGACACAATACAAAAGTATACATTTATTTTTTAGAAGCGGATTAGTAAATTTTGACTCTCTTTACACAACATGAAGTTCTACGACGCCCCAGCACCAAATCCATACGTGGTCCGGCTTTTCGTCCTCGAGCGTGGTGGCCTCCAATTCGACGTCCAACAGGTCGACATCATGTCTCTCGAGAACCGCAGGCTGGCCTACCGGCGGGACGTCAACCCGCGCGGCGAGCTGCCCTCCCTGCGCATCTCAGACAGCTTCGTCCTGACCGAGATCACAGCCATCTGCGAGTACCTGGACGAGGTCGCCCAGGGCGGCAAGAGCCTCTTCGGCGAGAGCCCCGAGGAGCGTGCCGAGACGCGCATGTGGCTGCGGCGCATGGACCTCGAGATCGCCCAGCCCGTCATCGAGTGGTTCCGCAACGGTCCGGACACGATCGACTTTTACAAGGGCAACCGACTGCCGACGCCGTCGGCGCAGGTCAACCAAAAGGTCGTCATCAACCGGTTCCTGAACCTGCTCGACGACGAGCTGGAGGGCAAGACTTGGCTGTGTGGGGATCGTTTCACGGCGGCGGATATCCACTTTTACGGGCTGATGAAGATGATGACCATGAGCTCGGCGTCGTGGTTGCTGTTGCCTGGTCGGAAGAACGTCGTGGACTATTTCGCAAGGATGGATGGTCGCAAGGCCAGTAAGGAGGCTCTGTCGACGTTCGGTGCTACTGTCTCGGTATAAAGGACCAAGATTGTTACTGGAGACACACGAATGGATGTTCCCGAACCATGCCTACTACTTCCGTTGCGCCGCTAGAGCAGGATGCCACCTACCCATTGCACCGGGAGTTTTATTTGCCCTTCCAGGCCACCATACAGGTCAAAACATACTTCGTGAACCTGCCTGATACCTCGCCCTCAGATATCTCCATACAAAATACTACAGGATTCTCAGGGACACACCAATCTGCAACTCAGAAAACGTGCAGCAGATGGTTTTATTATCACACTGCCAGTACGTCCGGTCAACCGCGCCAGCTGCTCTTCATCCCACGGTGTACTATTCCCCCCTGGTATCTATACGTACAGTATGCTATAGGAATGTCATCCCGGATAGTTCTATTTGTTGGTGGTAGTTGAATCGAGTCCAGGCATCGTTTAGAATGATAGATAGCAAGCGTTTTGCGGAAAGATTGGAACTCGGTGTGGTTTATTCTCGCATGTTTGAACCTACACATGTGCTTTTATTCGACCATTATATCTAATGCTCATCGACACTGAATCTTAGTTCCAACTCTCTTCCGACCGGCTTCTCCTCCGGCTTCTCCTCCGGCTTCTCCTCCGGCTTCTCCTCCGGTTCTTCATCCGAGTCGGTGTCAGGGAAATATGGCTCCAGCAACTCAATAATCTCTTGATACCCTTGACATTGCGCGTAGAAAAGCGGCCCGTCATCCTCCCACTCTTCTCTGGTCAGATAATTCTGCTTCAGCAACAGCCTCAGGGCGTTGGCCGCGCCATCTTCAGATGCTGCAACGATGGCCTTCCAGATATGCTCCTTCTTGATCTCCAGGGTGGCGGCGTCTCTGTCCAGGATCACCTTGACCATTTCCATCTTGTCGTGAGCGGCTGCGAGTGCCAACGGGGGAGTCTCGCAGATGTCGTAATCGTCCTTGTAGGGATCCGCCCCGTGTTCGAGCATCAGCATCAAGAGGTTCATATCTCCCTCGCTCACGGCGCACATGGTTGGCGACATCTCCGCGTGCTCGTCCGTCGGGGCCCCCTTCTCCAGAAGTAGGCGGACCAGTTTCTCGTTCCCACCCTCGACGGCCCAAGACAATGCAGTGGAGCTATTGGTCTCGGTCGCCTCGATGTCTGCACCTTTCTCGACCAGTAACATCGCGACCTCTTCGTGTCCCGCACATGCTGCCCACAGCAGGGGCGTCATCTCGCCGTCCTCTGTGGGTTCCAGATTGACGTTTCTGTCCAGGAGCAGCTTGACAACTTCGACACTCCCACCTTCTGCAGCACACGACAGAGCGGTCCGGCCGTTCGGCTCTGCTATTTCTGGGTCGACGTTACTTTCCAAGAGAACTTTGACGACGGACGCACAACCCTTGTATGCGGCATGGCACAGGACCGTCGTGCCCTCGTCATCCTGCGCGTTGATATCCGCGCCCTCGCCGATGAGAAACAGGGCGTCCTCTTCGCGTTCCCCCTGCAGGGCCCAGATCAAGATGTCGCCACCCCCACCCTTCCTCCAGTCAAAGTCGAAATGAACCGCTTTGAACTCCTGTTGCAACTCGTGCAGCCGCTCGGAAGAAGTTGCGGGCGGCGGCTTTTCGACCAGGCCATAACCGATTTCCGGCTCGGAGACATCCTTCAAAACCTCAATGACGGACTCGTGTCCGCGCTTGATGGCCCAGAGAAACGGCGAGCGGCGATACTCGTTGTCTTTGGCCTTGGTGTTGGCGCCGTGCTGCAGCAAGATCTTGACGACATCCGCCTGGCCCTTGATGGCAGCCCACATCATTGGCGTCCGGTCGAGCTTGTCGGCCAGGTCGACCTCGGCGCCGGCCTTCAGGAGCATCTCGACAATCTTGCAATGCCCGTTCTCGGCGGCCCACGAAAGCGCATTCCGCTTGTGGGTCCATTCCGGGACGTCAATAAGAGGCCCCGCCGCCAGAACGTGCTCGACCACGAGCTCGGAGCCGCACTGCGCGCCGAGGATGAGCGGCACGCGCCCGGCGAGGTCGCGGTCGTCCACGTAGGACTCGGCGGCCAGCAGCTGCCTCACGGCCTCGCCGTGGCCGTTGGCCGCGGCCCAAAGCAGCGGCGCCCGGCCCTGCATGTCCTTCTTGTGGACGTTGGCGTTCTTCTCGATCAGGAGCCTGACGGCGTCGTCGTGGCCGCGCTCCGCCGCCCAGCCCAGCAGGGTGCGGCCGTGTTCGAGGTCGCGGAGATTGGGATCCCTGAACTTGGCCAGCTCGTCTCGCAGTGCGTCGACGTTCCCCTCGACCGCGGCGACCACGATAGGGTCTTCCCAGGGACAGAGGTCGACGGGTATGAATGAAGCCATGAGAGTATGATGGTGATTATAGTCTATGTAGTTGTCGTGTATCAAGGACGAAACAAGATGGGAAAAAAACAATATTTTTTCGAGACGGAGTAGAATGTCGCCAGGGAAGTGTTTGACTGAACTTAATAAGAAATGCCATCAAAACAAATGTTCTCGACGATGCTATAAATGCAGAATCATCAAATTATCACTCTCCCCTGCCAAGATCGCAACCTAATCTTGTGGCCCGAATCTGGCTGTCGCTACGTCTACCGATTGGCTGTGCAGCGACGGTGGAGCCGTTTCTATGAATCGCATACTCTAAACACGAAGCCCGGCTCTTGTTAGCACGGCAGACTAGACTTTAGCGACGACATGTCCCGGCACTATCGATGTGCTGCCTAGAGGGAAGCTTGTTAAAGTTTGTTTGGACCATATTTCGAATCTTTCTCGCAAGAAATTGTCAGATAGGAGAGATAATCGACATGTGAATCTGGATCAAGTTACATAATTTGAGCAATAAGTAAACTAGAACTGCCGAGAGTATCAAGCAAAATGGCATCAACAACCAATCAACGATTCTCAGAGAAATGGGGGCGAGGAGCGTGTGAATGATCTCTGATACGAAAGAGCAATGTGAAAGGACAGCCTGATACAGCCGCGCGAGTCATCTGGTATGCGTCAGTGTGACAATTAGTATAAATGATTTTCATTCATGGCTTTTGGGACGAATAGGTAATTGACTTCGAAGGGCAGTATGTATATGACCCAGTATCTGAGCTGACTCATCCATGCCGCAATAGCTTTCAACGCCCCCGATCGTCTCCGCCCCGCCCCGACCGTGGCGGCATGCCGTTTTGCGACCCGGCTTCCGTTGCCTTGATCAAGACACTTTTTCCCTCCCACCCACCGTCCGTGGCCCTAGTGCAAGCGCACCCAGAGTCAACAAGGCACCGAAACCTTCCCAGACAGAAGGGACTGTCCACCCCTGATTCCAGAAGACGGTAGTAGTCAACAGGCGCATGGGCACCGTCAGGATGAAGAATGTCGTGTTTTCTTGATAGGCGGCGAGCGTGTAGTAGATGCCCATGCCGATGGCGGCGAGCGAGTTGCCCCGGGCCACGGGGGTGCAGATGGGTGCGAACCCAAGCCCCGCAGCGGCAGAGGCGGGGTCCAGTAGCGTGTAGATGCCAGAGGCGAGGCACGTCAGACCAAAGGCGTAGATGGTGGCAGCAGCCGGGGACGGCATCGTGGATGGATTAGTCAGGTTTGTCGCGGCTTTGATGGTTATGTTGGAGACGCGATGTGTGATTTGTGGACGAAGAGAAATGCGGGAGCGGCTGGCGCGTGCGATTCGGTGTCGGGGTGCCCTGAAAGTAAAATAGGATCCGGAAAGATCATGGGTGGCACGATTTGGGGCCTTTGCATTGGACCGATTAGCCCCAGATGCATGTCATCAGTGGAATGCTACCTAAACCCGCTCAAGTATCGAGGCGGCACAGTCTGTCTGTTATCAATCCCTGCGAAAGAAACTCAACATGTATCCCGTTATGATTGATTGAAGCTGTTGTCAAGGTAGAACAGTCACTCGATGAATCGTTCCTGTTCAGACAGAAACAAGCCTTACCCTAGATGTGTCTGCTGGACGACGTCCTCATTCGGGTGTTTATATGGCACAAAGACAATTGCGCATGTCGGTGAAGTGTCTCACGCCCCTGCACACAATTGGGCTTCAGCCTTACGCAAGGGGGAGGGCGCACTATCAACGGGTACAAACAATCCCTCCCTTCTTGGATAAGCTGCGTCAATAGGATGGGATCATGGTACACTGACCTACAGGAGTGCGTACACGTGGTGACCACGATTCTGACTGGCCACCGAGCCTTTCTTGGACCCCTACAGTGACACCTTGGGGCCAAGACACATGGGGCTAACATGTTATTCGTTATTCAGCCGGATGCTCCTTATCTGGTCATGGTTCCGTAGCCGTTATGTGACCTACATTCGATTGGCATTGGCCGCTCCGATGAAGTATCTGGTGCGCCCAGCATGCACCGCAGCTGAGATGACTGCATATCCAGATCCGGGATGAATTTTTCAGATTGTGTCCTATGACTTCCCGCGCGGCTGCGCTTCTATCATATTCCCGCTTTCTATCTCATTGCCTCCTTTAGTCTTCGCTCACGAAATCTTCCTCACCTTATCCAGAGCACTGTGAGCAAATAGTTTCGAAATGGATTTGTGTGCACTTCCGGGGGGTCAGCCGCCAAAGGGTATCGCACCAAACTTTGAGAATCCGCACTCACTGGCTCCGGCCATGATAGCCGTCATATCGTTCATGACAACAGTTTCTGTGCTCGTCGTGGCTGGAAGGCTCTTCGTGAACCGGGCCAACTTGCACGCGTCAGACTGTAAGCTATATGATTCTCGGCGTCAGATTTTGGTCGGGATGAAGGTTAACAAATCTTAGACCTCATGTTCATTGGGCTTATTCTATCTTTTGGGATAGCTGCCAACTGCTTACTTAGTACGTCAAATCATTCGGTATCTCGAATCGATGTCTAACCTGTCGATAGTGCTCAAATTTGCTCGGCATCAATGGGACATACCGGCCTGCTGGTTCGATGCGTCGTACATGAAGGTGAGCCAATACCGAGACGATGTACGGTGAAGAATGCGCGTAACTAACCATGACAGATCCTCTTCGCAATAGAATTGCTCGTCCCAGTGGCATCTTTCTTTCCCAAGGCCGCCATTCTTGTCTTATACCTTCAGCTCTTTTCGGCCAAGAGATGGATCCCATATGCCGTGTATTTCGGCCTCGTCTTCAACTTTTTCACGTATATCCCCTTGTTCGCAAGCGCTATATACTACTCTACGCCACGAGGCGGCCTCACCTGGGCCGAGCTGGCCCTATCGACCAGTCCTCAGCGCGGTCTATATATATCGACAGTAAAGGCAGCCATGTCCGTCGCGATGAACTTGTACATCCTCATATTGCCTCTTCCGATCCTGTCGAACCTTCACTTGGCTGTTTCAAAGAGACTGCAGCTTATCGCCGTCTTCGCTATAGCGACTGCGTAAGTAGACGAGTCCACATCCTTTATGATGTAGAAAGTGCTGACACCTCCAGCGGTGTCGTTGCGAGCATTGTAGACCTGGTCTACTGTGTCGAGATGTTAGACTTGGAAGACAGTACCTGGAGAGAGGCTTGTGTTTCCATTACGACGTACGTATCACACCTATTATACCTATCCCCTAATCTTTGGCCAACCAAGCATGCTGATGTGCATGGTTAAGAATCCTTGAGAATGACGTCGCAATCATCGTCGGCTCGATGCCAGCCTTCTCCGCCTTCCTGAAGCTACATATTGCACAGTCTAGCAGCTTTCAAGCCATACTGTCTCGATTCAGCAGAAGGAGACAGGACGCCTCGACTTTTCACAGCGACCCATTCGCGTCTCCACGAGCATTTGGATCTTTCAAAGCCAAAGTGCATCCTTATGAGCTTGACGAATCTATACTCATGAATTCTCGATGCACATCCAGCGGAGAGGTTCTACCTATCATGAATAACTCCGACTACACCATTATGCGAACGGTCGATTTTCTTCAGCAGACCGACACCAAGCCGCCGAGAAATTTGGTATAAGACAGCAGTGTTGCTTTGAAGCGAGTAACTTCTACCTCTTCTTCAGGCTAAGCAGTTGGGATTTTGAAAGCAGTTAAACGTACATGATCATTACTTTAATTGTTGAGATCCAACGGAATCGGAGCTCCCCGGAGGTGGCCCGGAGTCAACCGAGGATTGACTCACGGCGGTCCGGAGGCCATGAGTTGCCCTCAAGAATCAGAGGAACTAGGGGACAAGACTCTATCTTGGAATCACCAAATCTCATACTGCAACACTGGGTCCACTTTGGCCTGACTCTGCCCCCTTTCGTGGAGGTGTTGAAGTTTTTTTTTTAAAGAAATTAGGAAAACAAAAGCGATTGAAGATCAGATTCATATACACTCAGTCTCGCCAAGTTGGAATAACGATGGAGTTTTTGATGAAAAGTTCCGCGATTTCCAAATCAAAAGCCATGAGATTATCTTTTTTCTTTGAACCTATCTCATCACCAGCCACTTCCTCCCGCGCCTTCCCGCGTTTGTGAGACAATGTGTATGCCCGACCCCACTTTGTCATCACACTCAAACTCAAGTAGCTTACGCTGCCTCTCGTCGTCGTCTTTTCTCTCATCCTCGCATTTCCTATCATTCCCCTCTACATCATATGCAGACATCATACTCTGACACCATGACTGCCTGCAAAACATGTGACCAGGGATACACTCATTGCACCATTTGTCAGCGTGCCAATGCCCCTCCGAACCCCAAACTATGCGAACATTGTCAAGGCTGGGACGACCTTAATCACATCACGTTTTGTCTCGGCGGCGAGCTACCACAACTCGATCTTTCGATATTCCAAGCGCTGGAGTCCAGACAGAAATCTCGTCAGGATCCAATCTCCGCTGACTTAGCGCACCTCGAATTTCGGCCGTGGCGAGATGTTGAGGTAGCCCGGGACTGTCTCGTCTGCACTACCCTGGTGGCCAGTCTGGAAAAGTATTCCCCAGATCAGAAGCCCGCGGGTATTGCACCATGGAGGCTTTGGCCGAAAATTTGGCGCTCTCCAAGTCCACGAGAACGGCGAGATCAAGATTCTGTGGGCACCTGGACTGGCAAGTGCCTATTGACGTTCTGTCTGGCATGGCCCACCAAGAACGAAGAGATCAAGGCTACATTCGAGCCTTGTCTCGTCGAAATCATTTTGTCATACCATTCTTGGGGCTACGACCTCAGGGATATAACACTTTGGGACAGGCGTTTTGTGGATGCAGAGAACATTAAAGGCTGGCTGTCGCACTGTCAAAACAACCATGATGAGATGTGCGACGGGACGACGTTTAGTCCAAGTCTCCCTTCTGGTTTCAGAATGATCGACGTCGTCGAGAAGTCCGTTGTCGAACCCCGCGGGACTCTGGACAACTATGTCTCATTGAGCTATCAATGGAGCACCGCAACGTCCGACCCGACGAGAGATCTGATGCTGTTGAGAAACAACCTCAGCCAAGTTGAGACCCCAGGTTCGCTATCATCAGATCGCCTGCCAGAGGTGATTCAGGATGCTATGCAGCTGTGTCGCGACATTGGGCAACGGCACTTGTGGGTTGACCGATTGTGCATCTTCCAGGACCAAGATGACAAGGATGGGTCGAGACAAGCACAGATAGATGCGATGGATGCCATCTACTGGCTAGCTACTGTGACCATTGTTGCTTCTGCAGATGGTGCTGTCGTTGGATTACCTGGCGTCTCTAGCCGACCAAGGCCTTTCACTCTACAAAATCCATCTTGGCTACTGGCGATGAATGGCCCTCGTCATGTAGGGTACTTGACCTCAACAGTGTACGATGCCATAAATTATAGTTCTTGGAACACCCGCGGTTGGACCTTTCAGGAGCGTTGGATGTCCAGACGACACATACTGTTTGGGCAACGCCATACTTATCTCAGTTGTTTCTACTGCGAAGTATGTGAGACATCTCTCGATATGGATCAAGTCATTCGATCGCAAAGGGAAAACAAACAATTCGGGGCTTTATTTGCTCGAGGGGTCAGGGTGGCGAAAGGGAGCGAGAAGCACCCAGGCTGGGACCCCGCCCAAAATTACTTCGATGCCGTAGGCGAGTACACAGGGCGGTCACTCGGCCAGGCAGTCGACGTCTTGAATGCATTTACTGGCGTGAACAAATTCATCGCCAGGAAGCTTCAGACGACGATCCTGCACGGCCTTCCGGAAAAGTATCTGTTTCGGAGTCTTCTATGGGCTCGGGAGGGACCCCCTCCTGTCGACGTCCTAGGCCGCGTCCCGGAAACCATTCCAAGCTGGTCCTGGGCGGCTGGACTCGGGTCGGCGGAGTACAGTGCATGGACAGACAACTTTTATACCAACATTGGGAATCTCGTTCGCTTTTGGTACTCGGATGGCGAGGCAGTCTCCAAAGTCATTGAAGGGACAAGTTGGTTTGATGATTTCCCCCCAGTCATCGTCGAAGCCGAATCAGATCCAGAACTCTCCGCGAGGAGGTTTCAAGAGGAATACCAACATCGGATCAATTATTACCGCCTGCCTCCGTCATCGATGTGGCACCATTGCATTCACAGTCCTCAGGAAGCCATCCGTCGTCATGGGATCCCCGAAGAAGCCATGCGAGTTGCGAAAACACGGCGAGGATGCCTTGCGTTCAACACGACAGTGGCATGTCTCCGTCTGAGAGCAAACGCGGCTGTGCTTGCAACCACTTGCGCGCGAATTATCGACATCATCGATGAGAACGGCGACGCCATCGGCAATCTTATACCCGAAGTTCGACCCGACGACCACAGGCTGTCCTCGATTGGCTGCTCACGCCCAAGACACCACGTGGTTGTCCTGGGTGCTTGCAGCCGGGGCATGGGCTCAGGTGCAGACTGGGAGCCCAGCATAATCCACGAGAACAAAGAAGTGTACAGGAGGCCATGGGCTTGCGGGCTGCATGTGATGATAGTAGACAGAAATGGGGAATTCTCGTCCCGGTTGGGCATCGGCGTTGTCTGCCCCTTGGGGTGGACATGAGTACAGCCCGCATGGGAGACAATCTTCCTCATATGATGCCAAAAATCCATTGCCATGAATTTCAAATTTTTGTGCATTCGGCGGTCGATTCCTGCATTTCGAATAGCTAGAAGACTTGTAGCGTTGTTGCATCTGACGCGGCTCCAATCTGGGGGGCGCTCGGGGGCGGGTTAAGCTTAAAATGCCGATTGATACAACACCGTCCGTCGTGCCGGCAACTGGGACGTTCATGTGAAGTTTCCGAAACTACGGTGCCAAAAATCAGGCATCTCATGGAATATGATCCGCATAAAGACAACACAGAGATCTATGACAGTATAAGCTGCACAGAGGAACATTTGCTTAGCTCGTTGATCGGCTCCTAAGGCTCGGGTTCGGTATTATACAATGTACTCCGTAGCGACGATGCCAATTGCCGGCGTAGATCTGGGGGGTCACTGAACTTCAGCACGGTGGGGGAAACGGTTGCGAAGGAAACTCGTGGCTCTAATTTTATGGGGCAGTTTTCAGCTGAAAATACTTTTCCCACACGCATCGAGTAAGGCTCTCTCAGCTTTGAGTTCTGACTCAAAGGTACTAATCTTGTCCTGACTAGGCGGACCTGTCTAGATTTGTTCTAGGGCGCCGCCAAGAACCGATGAGGATTGGCAATCATAACGCCAGAGCACCCTCGGCGCAAATCATGGACGTTTTTGTGTTTTCGCTTCGGGTTATCGCGAACAGGTCCACTCCGTTCCCGAGGGGGCGGGAGAGCTACTTGAACAAATAATGGAGGGCCGCATTCCAACTTCCACGCCCTACCTAGATTCTTCTCTTGACCAAAGATTCTGCTTCACTTCTCGGCCAAAGCCTAACTGACACTTTGCCATGGAAGAGTCGCCCGCCGCCAGCGGCCCTCTGGCGCCGCTGCGTCGCGCCTCGACGACGCTTTTTAATGCGAACCCGCAGCTGGGCATGTGGCAGGCGACGGGCACGGCGCTCGCCCACGTCCCCGACGTCACGGAGCTGCGCAGCGCCGACACGGGCGGCAGCATCGGCTTCAACGCCCAGGGCCAGTCGGTGCGCACCACCGTGCAGCGGGACGACGGCGAGCTGGTGCCCATGCTGAGCAAGACGGCGACGAGCCCGCAGGTCCTCGCCGATCCGGCCGACGGCGGGATGACGCCGGTGGTGCGCCGCCAGACGCTGCTGGAGATGCGCGACAGCGAGCCCAAGGCCGGCTGGGGCCAGACCATCCGCCACGGTCTCCAGGCTTACTGGAAGTTTCTCAAGACACCCATGGGCATCTTCATCACCATATACTTTCTTAATATTGTGGTAAGTATACCTGCGCATGATACAAATTTTCGTGAACGTTGCTAACAAGTGCACAGGCATGGGGAGTAAGTCTCACAATGGCGCGGCACCTTGGCCAATCACAGGTCTCAATCATGACTGACAACATCTAGGCCATGCTCTTCTTCCTTTTGCTCAAAGCGGCTCCCGCCATGAACTACCCGACCGCAGACGACGACAACTCGCCGCGCAAAAAGTGGCTGGAAATCGACAGCCAGATTCTCAACGCCTTGTTCTGTGTAACGGGTTTCGGACTGGCACCGTGGCGCTTCCGTGATTTCTACTGGTTCCTCCGTGTAATCTTCTCGCAGAACCAGGCGGCCATGCAGAAACTCGCCGCCCAGAATAGTGGGTGGTACCGACCTCCGGCGTGGTATCACGGCCAAGAAGGCATGGGAGATGGCGCACCGGCGCGGACGAGCAGCGATGATGTAGTCCCTGCGATGGTGAAAAGGCCGACGTTCACGGGTAGAAGGGCGCCGCCGACAGCTCTGTGGAAGTTGGGACTTACCATCTTCATGATGGTCCTGAACACGGCATTCCAGGTTGTCCTGTCTTACTACATGTGGGCGTACAACCGGATTGACCGACCTGTATGTTGAAGCTGTTCCAATTCCTTTCTCAATCCCTTTCGCATCTGGAATCGCGCTGCTAATATTTGCTCTCAGACGTGGGCGACAGGCACCTTTATCGGGCTCGGCTGTGGTGTATCGGCCATCGCAGGTCTCGTGTCGTGGTGGGAAGGACGAAAAGTGAAGAAGATTGAGGGTCCGGATGTTGTAGTTGTCAAGGAGGGGGAGGTTTGAGGATGATATATTAATCAATAATACCGTACAACATGGACGACGGCAATTGGCCAGAGCCTTCGAGTTGCAAGAGTCTACAGTCAATGCTGTCACTCAATCCAAGTAACATTCGATCTTTCCGTGAACCGATGCGGAAAATTGAAAGCCGGCAGCTCGCAAAATGAGATGTGGAAGAAACCTCAGCAACGTTGATGAATTGGGTTTGCTCTGACATGACGGCCGCCCCATCAGCGCCCTTAGAAGCGGGATGATCCTGTGTCACCTGTGAGGGTGCATTGACTGATTGGAAATACCAGCTAGCATAGAACGTGGGGCATGCGGCAATTGAAAACTGCAGGTGACAGAAATAAGCATGGTCAGTATATCGTTGAGCAAAGAATTTGAATTGTGTCGATACCTCGGCAGCGTTTGGGAAGCGGCCCGGGGGGTTTACTTGATCGTCATTTTCTTGCGTTCATAAATCGGGGCACTGTTGGACTCGCTATAGCCCGCGCCCCGCACTACTTGAGCATCCGAATCGTCCGAGACGGGATACGAGAACACGAGCGAAGCCAAATGTTCCAAAAGCTCTTGGGACGATCCGAGCTCCAGTTCAAATTGATTGATCATGAAATTTCCTGTCGGGCTGGCGCAGTAGCTCACTGCGGCAATGTACAGCATGTACAGGCATTGACTTTGAAGTGCGAGCACTGGTTCACCATCAAGTTCGCTTTACGTTTCTCGACTCCTGAGGCCCACGGAGGATTCAGCAATCGCTACTTTGATACGGGAACCAGTCTGGACTTTGACAAAGCGTCTACTTCATAGCGATCGGACCGAAGTTCGTGGACGCCGGGACTGCGGCTGGTGGGGATGTATCGTGGATGCACACTGCATGATTGTTCGCAGAAGACTGATTCGAGCTAGCGGCAACACCGTTGAGAACAGTCAGAGGTCAAGACTAAAGAAGGGTAGGCAGCTAGGGTAGATTACTTTGGTTCGAAATGCACTGCCGATATGAAATCGGTGTGGGTATTAAGGGCTGGCAGGTAGTCGTATTATTACTTGAAAACTCCCATTTGGCGATGACATAAAAGCAACGCGCACTCCCCAAACCATACAAAGGGTGATCATCACCATTCGGGCTTGCTATCCGGCCGACACAGCTTCCATAATCATGGCCTCACCCAGCACTTACAAAGGCATTGCGCCTGCTGCAATGGACGATGCCCCTCCGCCGTATGAGCTACAATCATCCGGCCACGTCCTGGCCAGCTCGGCCGCTGTACAAGGTACGCTGCTTCGAATGCAGACATAAGAATGGAGGCCTGACTCTTGGAAACGCAGCGGACGGTTCGATCAATATTGATTTCTCGTCCGCCGATCCCAAGGCCGTCACACAACTCTTGCCTGCTTTACCACAGGCCCTACCCGTTCCGCAGACACCTTTTCAAGGACTACCAGTGCCAGCATTGAACATCGTCATCCATGTAGTCGGAAGTCGAGGTAACAATCCCAACATGCTCGAGTGCTGCTTGCTTCTAAAGATGTTATTGGTCAGGCGATGTACAACCCTTTATTGCGTATGGTTTCGCTCTCCAGCGACACGGTCATCGAGTCCGTCTTGCCACACACAATGTCTTTGACGAATTCGTGAGGGATTCTGGACTGGAGTTTTATCCGATCGGTGGAGACCCCTTGGATCTCATGGCTGTAAGTACTTCCGCAGTCTGAGAGCAGCACGATGTTAATGCAGTCCGCCCATCTAGTACATGGTCAAGAACCCCGGTTTGATTCCCTCTCTCGAGTCTCTCCGGGGCGGTGATGTTGGCCGGAAGCGCGCCATGATCAAGGAGATGCTACACGGGTTCTGGCTGTCGTGCATTGACCCGGACCCGGTCTCCGGGGTGCCTTTCGTGGCCGATGCGATCGTGGCGAACCCGCCCAGCTTTGCTCACGTCCACTGCGCACAGGCTCTTGGGATACCCGTCCACATCATGTTCACGATACCCTGGACGGCCACTAGGGCGTTCCCTCATCCGTTGGCGAATATGAGGCAAAACGACCTGGAGCCGGCTGCAGCGAACTGGCTGACCTATGGAGTCGTGGGATTGATGACTTGGCAGGGGTAAATTTCCCTTCATTGCTCATGGCTGACGGGACGGATACAACGGCTGACTTTGCTTTACTTCCAGACTCGGCGACGTGATAAACAAGTGGAGGAAGCAAGAGCTCACTTTGGAAGAGATTCCGGCCTCCATGGGCCCGTCCCTCGTCGAGTATCTGAAGGTGCCACACACATATTGTTGGTCCCCAGCTTTGGTGGCCAAGCCTGCTGATTGGGGTCCTGAGATCGGTATGTGAGATTCAAATCCATATTTCATTTGATCGTAATTAACTTTATGAACACTAGACGTCTGTGGGTTCTTCATGCGAGACGAGCCTCAGTACACCCCGCCGGCTGATTTAGCCGCTTTCTTCGCGGCGGGTCCTCCCCCATTGTACGTCGGCTTTGGGAGTATTGTACTAGACGATCCGGACCGTCTCACCAAGGTCATTCTGGACGCCACTCGCATGTGCGGCGTTCGGGTCATTATTTCAAGGGGCTGGAGTAAGCTCGGCGGCAACTCACCAAACTTCGACAGTGTCTTCTATTTGGACGACTGTCCTCATGGTACGTTGCTCTTTCACTTGTCGTGAGAAAAACAAAAAGCTGATACTTGAGCGCAGAGTGGCTCTTCAAGAGAGTCTCGGCCGTGGTACATCACGGTGGCGCCGGCACTACGGCTTGTGGCTTAGTCAACGCCCGCCCGAACATCATTGTACCATTCTTTGGCGAGTATGTGAACACCGATCCCGAGTATTCTTCGTGACAGTGCTAAAATTATCCTGCAGTCAACCTTTCTGGGCAGATGTAGTGGCAAAAACGGGAGCCGGACCCCGACAAATTCGTCAAAAAGAGTTGAGCGTCGAGCGTCTCGTCGAAGCCATCCAGTATGCAACCTCGACCGCAGCCAAGGATGCTGCCGAGATGTTGGCGCAGGGAATGATACGGGAGAATGGCGTAGAAACTGCCGTCTCGTCCTTTCACCGCGTGCTCCCGCTTGCAGACATGCGATGCGACATCCTTCCAGATCAGGTCGCTCGATGGGTTCTGAACACACGGAGAAACCGCACGCGAATGTCGGATGCCGCGGTCGCGGTGTTGATTGCGCAAAAGAAGATCAAGATCGATGAACTCAAACCGTGAGTAGGACCCGAAGTGCCAAACCCTTTGTGTCCTACAGCTTACATATCATTACAATAGTCTCCGGTGTAAAGAGTACGACACCGACGTCCGCAGATGGGATCCGCTCTCTGGAGGCGCATCCTCGACACTAGGGACCATGACGGACTTCACGATGGCTCTCGGAGGCGTTTTCATCGACCCGTTCAAGTCCTACAAGCGCGTCAAGGCGGAAGGAAACGGCGCCTCGGCCGGCGGTGCCGCGCTGAAGGAAGTAGGCGTCGGCTTCGGCTCCATGGCCGGAGCACTCACCAAGGGCACGCTGGTCAACACGCCTCTGGCACTGGCAGAGGGTCTCAGGAACGTGCCGCACCTGTACGGTGATGAAGTGCAGGACCACGGGAAGGTCAAAGACTGGCAGAGTGGTGGCAAAGTCGCTGCGAAGGTGAGTTCTTACGCGTATCAAAACTTAAGGCAGAGACGGCAGAGATTGACTGAAGACAGAACTTTGGGTCCGGATTTTACCACGGCATTACCGGATTTGTTACGCAACCGTACAAGGGCGCCAAGGAAGAAGGCGCTCTTGGCTTCCTCAAGGGCGCCGGAAAGGGTTCCATCGGGCTTTTCGCCAAGCCAGGCTCAGGTAAGTTTATCCCCTCGCGCTTCGCTCATAATACTCTTGAAATCGCGACTGACAACGGGACAGCTATGTTCGGGCTGATGGCCTACCCAGCCCAAGGTATATACAGGTCGATAAAGGGAGTACAAGGTTCAGAACGTTCTGTGATGAAATCCAAGTGTGCCATGGTTGACAAAATCGCAACCCAGAGCGTGGAACAAATCAGAGTCGACGAAGTTGTGAAGACTTTTGATAGTCTTTCAAGAGAGAGAAATAAATGAAGATCTTGGCTTCATCTTGCTCAAACATTATGATTACAATTACTTGCTTGATTCTGGTGACCATTCACGGAGTACACTTGTGACGATCCAAGCTCGTGGTCGAACAAGTATACCCTGGCCACGGAGCATCCCACGGTCCCTCGGCCGTCTCCGCATTATGCCACTGCGGCGTCTCATTCCACTGAAACAAATCTTCCATGGCCGATGCAACCTGAACCAGCTTCGCCTCGCCATACTGCCGACCGTACACACCCATCGCAAACGGGGTCGAGAATCCATCCAGGCCGATGGGTACCGATGCGATAGGATACCCGGCGTACGAGGGCATCGGGGCGCACGGCGAGCTATATCCGCCGGCACGTCCATTAGGCACGAGCAGGCCGTCGAGCTCAATTGTTGTTCCATTCTCGGAGACCCAAGTGTGCGCTTGGTCAATGGCCTGGCGCGCGGTGAACCGGCCCCAGCCGAAAGCCGTCCAAAAGGCGCTGCCCATGGTGCCGTTGGTCGCGACGCCAGAGTCATAGAAGCTCTGGCCCGAGGTCGTGTCCCACCACCAAGTATTATTACCCAGGGCGCCAGTGGTACTATTATGCGCGATATTCCAGGCAGCCATTTCGGCGAGCGAGCTCATGTTCTGCCGCTCGTCACCTTCTGGAAATGTCCAGTTCTGGAGCCATTCGCCGTAGCCGACAGCGAGGAGGGTGCTAAAGGCGATGCTGTGTACAAATTCTGCGGGAACGGAGCTGGCTTGGCCAGCGCCGTAGGCACTGGCGAGACCGGTGAATAGGCTGTTCTGCACAGATATGTCAGCACCCAAGGTAAGTCTAGAACAAACGACTTCATACTGTGATGTTGTAAATTTCGGCGCCGGCTTCCTTCAATTGCTCAATGCGCTCCTCATACACTTGGCGAATCCCGGGACTGTTCATGTGCTATAAGCATGAATATTGTCAGTCGAGAAATAGTCTTGACGGAGATGTGCAAAAGCTTACGGCATTTGTAGACCAATACGGATCCCAGGGCAGACCCAGTTTCATCCCTTGAAGCGCCTCCTTTCCAACGACATGGGCCGAGTACCCATCATCCGCATAGTGTCCGATCGCCTGGTATGTGAGATTGTCGTAGTGATCTGGGCCATGCATGATATCCAGCATCATGGCCACATCTTTCATAGATCGAGTCAAGGGGCCGGGCGTGTCGTGGTAGTAGCTTCATGTCACGACTTCGTGACGAGATAGAAGTCCGGGAGTCGACTTGACGGTATATAGTCCCAGTTGCGCAGCCGGGTGAACAAGTGATCTATATACGTGATTAGTCTCGCAAATAAATTCACGCAGGAGATGGCGTTTACCCGTATGTCTCTGTTCCTATGGCAATAGCAGCTTGATTGCTTCGGACAGCTACCACAGATCCACTACTACTTCCCGCCGTAGCCTGCGTCAGATTGTACGGGTTTCTCGTCTGTCCCGTGCGACTGGAATACCCGCTGGCATAATTACTCAAAGCGCGGTGGTCCGCCGCCTCGGACATGGTTGAATGGCCCAGCAGCACGCCGCCGGCGGCGCGGAGCTTCGTCACGACGGTGGCCTCGGAGGAGTACCGGCCGCCGAGCAAGACGAGTGTCCCCTCGCTGGTGTTGTGCTTGTCGTCGGTGTAGTAGTTGTCCTTGACAAGGAAGGGGATGCCGTGCAGGGGTCCGCGCACGTTGCCCTGCCGCCTCTCGGCGTCCATGGCGTGGGCGATGCTGAGGGCATCGGGGTTGACTTCGCTTATGGAATGGGTGAAACTGAGAGGTCACATTAGTCGAAATGATCCCGATTTGCGCTTGTAACTCGCTTACTTATTAGTTTGCTCAATCCGAGCAAGGTAGCATTTGACCAGGTCGCGACTGGTGAGCTGGCCCTTGGCCATGAATTCTTTCAGGCCGTCGACTGGTACGTCCTCAATGCTGACGCCGTTGCACTTTGGAACTGCAGATATGTGATCAGTAACTGCTGTTACTAGCCTTTGACGATCAAGGCGAGCTCTTACGCGGGAACGAAGTACAATTCGCAGCAGTGACAACGGCGGTAAGGCGTAAGCCTGCAGCCATAAGTGAGGGGTGCATTCTGCTTCCAGGAGGCTTCTGGGCCAATTTTTACTGTATGCGACACCAATTAGTCGCAAAAGAATATCAAAAAATGACATTCTCGACGACTTATATCACCATCACACATAAGCACCGCCGGCGGGTTCCGTTATCTCCATTATGGGGATCAGCACCGCTAGTTTATTTCCGGCGCGGTTGTTCGGAACTGTCACCGATGGGTGCCGATGGCGACGGAAACCAGCATCGGATCTCGACAGATTCAGTCCGCCCGAGCCACCAAGGACCAACATACAAATGATGTCCAAATCTCGATTGAGTTGTTTTTGATGAACACCGCTGGTCATTATTTGAATTTTATAAACACATTCTGGAGTAGATTCTACAATATAATTGTTATGGTTTGACGGAGAACTCCATTAGTCGTGTGATTATTTACGATTTTTCTTATGCAATATCCTTTTTGAAAAGCCGACAGCGAAGAATGTATTATCCTAAAAAGAAAGTACCTGTAGCATTGATCCCAATTATCCTGTCTTTTGGCCTAAAATGATCACCTTCACAGCTTCCGATCCCATTCTAATATCGGTACTGTGTATGCACGAGGCCAATTTTGGGCCAATCAGACACAAATCAGGTGATCTGCTGCCTGGCACGACTTAATTCGTTAATTTAGCCATGGCAAGCCTCGCCACGTCAGCACCCCCGAGGGTAATCACTCGACTGTTATGTACTTGAGAGATTGCGCACCTCAAGGCACCGGTCCTCGCCAGGTCGACCCAACTTGCTTGAAATCCCACTCCCCTTATTCCGAGCGACACATGAGATGGAACCGCAGATGGCATACAGGTACTCGCCTTTGGAGTTTTCGGATTCCATCCGACTTTTGCTGCTACAGCCCGCCAGCGACAGGACCGAGAGCCTTCGTGGGAGTCTGGTGACACGAACCTTATCATCACTTCGAGATGATCTTCTCATCAAATATAACGCCCTGTCCTATGTGTGGGGAGATCCTCAATCAAAACACAAGTTGGAACTGATCGAGGAAACTGAACGCGGTCACAACTCAGCTTTACGCTTCCATAATATGGACAAACCTCGCAACGATCACAATGAACAAACTTTCTTTCAATTGGTCACATTACGCAAGGGCGCTCGGCTAAGCGACCCTCGTGACTTCTTTTTCTGTCTGATGGGCATCGCGTCAGATGCAAAGGCGGTCCAGGATCGTCTCCCCATTGACTACAGTCTTGCCGTACGAGATGTATTTATTCGGGCAGCTGGCTATATGATTCAAACCATGGGTCTATCCACGGTCCTCGATCATGTCAACTCAGACACCACCGCATGTGGCCTACCCTCGTTCGTGCCAACTTGGGGGGTTTCGGAATTGCGCACAATATCAGCTTGGAAGAACCCACTCCCTACCGGGCCCCAATTGGGTGAACGAGACATCACGGAAGATTATCAGGATGTATCGATTGGTGATGAATATGTCAATCGGATAAACGCACTTGGAGCCATCATACCCCAGCACGAGGCGTTTGTAGACGTTTACCGTCAGAGTCTACATCTACTGGCAGATGGTGCTGAACCTGGTGAAGGAAGTCCCTTACAAGGCGTTTGGCCCTACTTGATCAAGAAATGGGGGCCCTGGAGTAGAAGCGAGTTGTGGCTTCAACTCGGCGTGGCTATGATTGGCCGTGACTCCGACGCGTGGGCAATTGATCCAATTGACCTCCAGAAACGTTCTGGTCGTAACTCTAATGTTGGAAAACGCGAGTTCCAGGAGCTAAATTCCATGATCAGGCTGGTGGATCTACATTTATCATTGTCTGGGCATCGAGATGTTTCAAAGCCAGCATCTCGCTTGGCAATGGGTGAAAGGCACTTGGTTATAGTGCCGGTCGACACTGTCGAAGGTGACATGGTCATCGACCTACGAGCAAAAGATAAACGGAGCACCGATTTGCAGCCTAGGCACTCCTGGTTTGTTTTCAGGCCTCTTGAACAAAACTTGTTGGGCGAGGATGCTTCCCAAATCAAGACGTCGCGGCATACTTACGTCGTCGAAGCAAGAGGCATGGCTTATCATGTGGCCAACATCTTTTCAACAAACACTTATGGACCTCCTTACGTCGGGCATACTAATTTACGATTAATTTAGCTAGAAGGTGGGATTTTGAAATATTGTTAATGAAAACAACTTCATAATATATCACGAAGTTTATTTGAGCTTAATTTTCTTTTCTTTTTTAGATTTTAAATCATATAAATATATCGATAAAAACAAATACGATTTCTAGACATCAAAAGCAGAGCCGCTTGGACTTTTCCTGTCCCCTGCAAGGACATGATAAGAAAACCGCCGATGCAAGCGCAGCATTCGGCTCCCTCGTATGACGTGGGCTGTTCCCCCAAACGAAGCGAGCGCACCCGGCTTCCGAAGAACTAGACCACACATGGTGCTCGCATATGCAAAGCGGCTGAGAAGATGGAACACAATTCTGCAGTGTTGTCACGCATGTTGCATATTTCACTGACAAAGAAAGGCATCTCGGCGACCGCCAGCCCGTCCCATTACTGGCTTTGGAGAAACGATCCCTGTATCTGGAATAGATTCAAGTTTCAACTGCCTGTGCGTACATATATTCCGTGTGTGGGGTAAGGCAATTTTGCGGGGAGATGCAGGCGCCACGCGCTCGGATGCATGCCGTGAAGGCACTGGAACTCTTTTACAACCGGGCCAATGAGTCCTGACGAGCAGCAAGTGGCAGTCCTGGTAGCGAACCCCTCCGGCGGGGTCCCTGACATGGGTGTGAACAATGTACGCCCGTAATTTCACTATACAGGGTCCGTGTTCTGCTTGTCCCGCCTTCAGTGCGCATGGCATTGTGATGTGCCACGCGGTGGCGTCAATTGTTGGAGGGCTTACTCATTCTAGTCATACTCGTTGAGAGCCATTAGACATCATGTCGCGTCGAGTCTGCACCCTGGAAACATGGGTTCTGCCAGGAACCGAGCCGAGGCTTTAGGTAACCTGTCACTCACATTGGTCTCAAATATGTGATCAACATTGTCAAGTTTCTCGTGCCCACTATATAAGGTTTTAGGGCAAAGGAACTATAATTCTTATCCCGAACTGTATTACTCCCGCTACTGCGACCCAAGCCTTCATACTACTACTGAGCCTTCAGCTGGTCTTTTTTTCGTCGAGTCTGATTTGACTCTGATCGGTGGCCATCGTAACTTTTACAGCAGATTTCAATGGATTTCTCAGATCCTGAAGTCTTTGCGGCTTTACCCCACGACAACCGTGGCAGTGTCGTGATCGGTATTGTGTGCTTTGTCTTAGTGGTCGCGTCGCTAGCGACTGGCGCAAGACTATACACCCGGCTTGTCATTGTACAACAAATGGGAGCCGATGATTACATCGTTGCAATCGCTTTGGTTCGTATACAGCCTTAACCCATGTATCCGTGGTTCTATGGCCAGGTCGCTGATGAAACATTGCCAGCTCTTCGCATACTGTACTGGCATTTCTCAATGCGTCAGTAAGTTGCTGGCCCGGGAAGATCTCTTTTATAAACCCGCTAACTTGACTCCAGACACCCATTTTGGGCTAGGCGCTCACATCTGGGATGTCCTTCAAGAGACCGGGCCCGCGGGCGTCCAAGACTACCTCGAGGCAAGCTTCTCACCTTTTTTGTCAATTCACGGCCTGTACTCATATGTTTCCAGAATTTCTATGTGTCCATTGCTTTCTACAACACTGGTCTTTTCTTCACCAAGATGACCTTCTTGGCCCAATACTACCGTGTTCTGGCCATTAAGAGAACACAGCTCGTGATCAAACTTTTAATGCTAGTGATTGGAGGGTGGTCATTATCCCAGATCTTCGTAGGAATATTCATTTGTCAACCCGTGGCCAAGTTCTGGAATGACAGTCTGGACGGCCACTGCATACCAAATTTGCCTCAGTGGTACATCAACGCAGCCGGCAATATCGCGACCGACATCGCCGTCTTCGTCTTGCCTCTGCCTGTCCTAGGTCACCTTCATCTGCCAAAACAGCAAAAAGTTATTCTTTTGGGGATCTTTAGCCTGGGCTTCTTGTAAGAAATATTCCTCATCCCGCCAATCTCCGAGGGTAACCGTCGCTTACTCAGTCGAACAGCACTGTCGCCATCTCTATCATCCGCATCAAGTATCTCCAGCTCTTTGCCGACCTCACGTACGAGAATACTGCCTCGTCATGCTGGTCGATCACGGAGCTCTGCTCCGGCATCACATGTGCGTGTCTGCCGACGCTGCGACCGCTCGCTGCCAAGTGGCTGCCGGCGTTGGCCAGCACAATCCGCAGATCGGCCAAGGACTCTCGTGAAAAGTCACAGCACTTGCGCCAGGAATCGGCTGAGACCAGTCCGTCTCCGGTGGTCGGAGAGCACTTGACTGGCTGGTATACGGGACTGGACAGCCAGGACGAGCTCCCGCGTGTCAGGGACATAGAGCTCGGCCGTGTTGACAGCGGCGATTTATCGGAGAATGTCATGGGCCTTGAAACATCTAGAAATGGATTGAAGTAAACGACGAATATGTATTGTGACGGCTCGGCAATGTACGGTCTTGGTAATGAGCGGATTGCACCGCCAGCGGAAGACGTCGGCCGCGGGCGATCTTGATTCCTGCGACGAGATACAGGGGCTGGACTCCAAACAGGCCCGCTTTGATGGCAACTCGCACTTTCAGCTCGTCAAGCCTGCGTGCCAGACCCGGGTCGTTATCGCACGGTTAGTCAGTCATGCACTCCACAGTACAACACCAATAATACTACACGATCCTTGTTTCTACACACGTTCTTTAGTCTCACTCGCACGATAAAGTCCCTCCAGTGATCAGTCACCTGATCACGCAATAACCTGGCCCTGGGCGGATGCACTACTACCTAGTCAAGCGGGTGTGATACATTCCAGGTGTCTCAGTTCAATGTAAGTGTTACACAGCAAAATAAAGCGATCCACTCGAATTGTTATAGGCATTTGTTTAATCACTTGTACTACTCAGACTTCGTATGACCGTCCGTATATGAAATAGGCCTTCGACCGCCATCGAAACACTCCACAACATGATTTTCCTTCAAGCCAAGAAGTCGACCTTCTTCTTTAGCACGCCGTCGACCGGGAAAGCACACTTGCAGGCAGTAGCGCCTTGCAACCCCGAACTTGCGTCCTGGCATGTGCAGCCGTTGTTTCCAATAGAGAACTTGCCGTTCCCGTATGTGAAGCTGAATCTGGATCCGCCGACATCGGTATCAATCGAATTGATCGTAAGCACGTCGGCCAGGAAGTTTTCTTCGATGACGTAAGGTATTTCGCAGCTCGGCTTCGAGTAAGCCCCTCTGATGTTGCAGGATTCGTCGAAGATGTAGAGCATGGCGCCATCTACGCATCCGGCGAAGCCTCCGTCTAAAGCGGGCACGCAAACTCCAGATGTGAACATGCCAAAGGTCCAACTGCCAGCACCCTGCGGGAGGCAAAGCTTGCTGTTGTTGATGTTCGTACCGGACTTGCTGCCGGCTTCATTGGACGCTTGGCAAGTAGCCGAGGCTAGACCTGCCATCAAGCTGACAGATGCGAGAAGGAGCATGTTGAGCTTGACCATTGTGGACTTTTAGGTGATTTTCAAGTATAAGGAGTAAAATTTCTGTTGTTCTTGATGAGATTGTAGTCCTATCACTTTGCCAAGGCGGGCGCATCGGAGTTTATATATTTCTATAAAGCCAAACCGACGCCTGCTATATTTACAACGTCTATTGTCTCTTTGACGCCACAAGTCATCCGCCGGGACTCCTACGACACTAGCTCTTTGTCATTTCTAACTATCAGAGGAATCATGTCGAGCATTGAAGCTGGGAACAGTTGATGAGATGCTGTGACGTCGAGCGATATATCCAATGACGTAGCTAGTAGTTTGCACAGCCTTCGAAATGACCTTACCATCCAATTGAAAGCTTTTGCTCTATTCGTTGTTTCGCTTTAAAGTCGCTGGTTACTATACTATCCAGGTCAAGATGGCGTTCAATTCGACGCTTAGTTTCAATCCTGGCGGATTGTGGGATTTTAAACCTAGTCTCACTTCGTCATGCGGCCTGCCCTAGCATAGCCGGGCCGTTCCAATGTAGCTTGTTTCCTTTTATAATTAAAACGACATTTGCATGCTATGTATTTCATTGTTAATTGACGAGTTCCGAAGCGTTTCAATATACTATCGAAAGGTCAGATTAAAATAGACCTATACTTCTATAACGGTGCATAATTATTTAAACATGACTTACTACGGCAAGGATTCAGGATTTGATCAGATCGAATAGTGTTTGAGTTGTCACGGTCCCGAACTTGACCTTACCATGCTCATCAACGGGACCGAATCGGAGTTTGAGTTCGTCGAAAGCCCCAAAACTCCCGCTCCCACATTTGAGAAGCCTGCCGATTGCGGTATACGGACGACCGCAGTAACTTCCTTCAAGTAGAAGGAGACCTCGTTCCTCGTTCCAGAATATCATTAGGTGCTACACTAGATGGAAGATGTACATAGCTGAAATAACCCCCAGATTTTATGCAGGGCCGGCTCTTTAAAGCCGTGGTTTAATGGTATTCCTGGCCTTGAAGTCTCCACTTTCATTTTCTCTGGTTGTGCCAAATGGCTAATGTTTCTCTGACCAGCGTTGGTATCTTCTGTTGGCACCACAGGGTTCACCTCCAGTGGTGAATTGACGTCCAGGCTTTCATCGTGTAGAACCGGTCTCCAAAGGTCACGGAACGTTTCCTGTCGTGCATTCGGGTTCTGCACTCTATTCTTCGCAACGTAATCCTGGATACGCTCCTCGGCTTGTCTAAGGAGCTCCTTGAAGAGGAGCTCATCAAGCTTGCCCTCGGCTTTGTGGTAGAACGGTCGACAGAATGGCCAGAAATAGGTGTGCAATCGTGATCCCTTGGCTCCGAGGATGTACGAGTATTCTTTCGTGGCCACCTTGTAATCAATTACGGAAGCGATGAAAGAGTACTTGGTAGCAAGCGCAGGATCCCAGGGGCTTTGAAGTGCATCGAACCTGCAGACCTTGTGTCGATACTTCTTGTCCTTGTCAACTACATCGACGACAACTATTGCTTCGGGCACGTTGCAGTCGACGGTGATGTAGCCCGGTATCTGAAATATATTGCCAAAGAGCTTGCGCTGCAGTTGGATTTCGGCGGTGAAGAGCTTTTGCCATGCCTGCTCGTATCTTTGACCATTAAAAAACGTTATTAGCAAGCATGCCTCTTTAGATCATTCGTGAGAGACAACGTTAAACATACCGCATCATAAGCGAATTCGTTTCCGATGTGCCCAGGACCAGATTCTCGGGAACCTGACTCGTTGCTCCCTGATCCACTGTGTCCAAGCCGATAAGGCCGCCCCAGGAGAACGCGCACAAGTGTAACCACTTGCCATCCGAGAAAATGTCGTTAGTTCTTGTCAGCTGTAGTAATTTGATGTGAAGAGAATTTCACCAGTTGGACGTGCGTACCTCGGCAATGAAAAGTCCGTTGGACATCTGGCCATTCTTTCTCTCAGGAATCGGCTTCCAATCCCACCCACTCTCAAACGACTGTGCAATCCACAACATTGTGGCTGCAGTTAATATTGGCGTTCCATTGCACGCGCTCATTCCGATGAGAACAAAGGACTTGAAGGAAGTAAGCACCAACCTTGACTGCAGACTGCCGCATGACCTCCTTCTGACGTTCCTGTTTGTCACGCTGACCGGAGGCATTGGCGATCTTGTCCGCGCTTACTTCTGTACAGACTCCATGCGTGGTAGTGACAGCATCCTTCCATGTCGAATCTTCTCGAGCACCCATCCGCTTGATCTGGGCCCAAGTGGCGTCCTTCGTGACATGAATATTGCGGACTTTGTCTTTTTGATCTTTCTTACCGACATTCACAATCAGTTTTTCAAACGCATCTTGGCGTTTTGTGATTTTATCGTCGGCACTTTCCTTCTGGTCTTTCATGACCTGCGTCTCCTTGAGGGGGAATCTTCGTATTGGGTTTGGCTCAAGGCCGACCATATACTGGTGCCAGTCTTCTCGGTGGATGTATGTTGTGTAGAACTCAAAAGGAGATATCGAGTACTGCGCACTCATCCGTGAGCTGAAGGCATGGAAGCCAATAAAGTTTGATGAGCTTACCGGGAAAAAGTCTGGGTATGTCCCCTAATCAAATTTCTCCCGAGCTACAAATCGAACCTTCGTTTCCCATGCCAGCCTCTCGCCCTCTTCGTTCACCGCCTGGATGGAATTCTCAATAAAGGCCTGAGTGAAGCGGCGAAGCCCGGCGTTCTCAAATACCACTATCATCTCGTTGGGGAGTGGGACTGCTACCATGCGTGAAGGTTTCGGGAAAGGGCCAGGATTGGCCTGGGCCGTCTTCCGTGCTTGCTGGTACAGAGGATCCCAGTCTTTGAGGAGCTCGTCGGGCTTTTTGAAATGGCACACTCTGCTACGTTTCGCCTCCAATTCGCCGCTCCTGCTCCGGAAAAGGATGTAAGTAACTCTGTTCTTGGGATCTCTTGGCTCTTCCTCCATTTCACCGGGATTCCGTCCAGTAATCTTCCCATCGGGCCTGAAATCATAAAGAGAACTTCGTTAGACATATCAGACACTGGTGGACGAATAGACTTGCCCAATAGTGTTGAATTCTACATTCCTTTGATCAATTGCTCCATGAAATGGACTGAGACAAAGCAGCCTGATTTGACGGTGGAACCAAAGACAACTCTTTGGTCATTATCACTGAGAGGGAAGTACAGTGCTTTGTCATCGTTTGGCGCATAAGGATGATCGCTCGGTGGCTTCTTGCCCAACGTGAAGACATTTAGGTAATATGGGTTGGACACAAAAATACCTCGAGCCCTTTCACTGAGGGCTACAGCCATGATGAAGAAGTCTATGGCAGGAATAGGGAAACAATGATTTACTTTCCCCGTTCGCAATGTTCGCAATGAGAAATGAAAAGAGAAGAAATAAATAGATGGAGTTGGGATGTGGTACTTTATGATATAAAAACTGTGGACGTGCTCGACTATGGACCTGTCTTCTACTCAGCGAGCATCGCCATTCGAATAACAACAAAGTGGATACTCCAAGTTCTCGTACAGGCAGTGACCTTTAGCTGCAAGATCTGCTTGTCAGAGTGTATTGACTATTTATCATTATACCACGGTATGCTAAGAGGAAAATCATGCGATATAGTATGCGGCCAACCACAAAGTTCTGAACGGCGAAGAAAGGTTGCGCCAGCAGAGGGTTCATGCGACCGCGAACAATCCCTGCCGAAAAAAGTATACAAAGAATAGGCGAGACATTGCCCCGCCGTGCAAACCTTATGACAGCTCGAGCACAACTGGCGCTTCATTCTGGGAAGATTGAGTGCCAGTAACTAAACGAGTCGATCTTGGATGCAGACTGCAAGCTTTTACCCCAGAGCGACTTCAGCTGCAGTCTAACGATGTGACAAGTCGAGTTCGTGAGCGATAATTTGTGCATGAACCGAATTCGAGGCATCACTAGTGTGAGCGCGTAATCACCAATGAGGACGTGAAGATTCAGCCATAAAGTATCTCGTCGCTCCGGTGCTGAGACTGAGGTGTACCTATGCTGGCGCTTTCTGGTACACATTTGCAAAGATAGAAGTCGACACCTCCAAGCTATTTCTATTGCTAGGTAGGAACTGCCAAGAGTCGTGGCACCAAGAACACTCTTGACTCGCGTTGGGGTCGCTGATAACACAAACCACCTTTCGGTCGATTATTGGATCTGTCTTCTTCAGAATACGCGAGAGTGAGGCGCTCTATCAGCTCGTTCCATCCAGACCAAGGCCAGACGCCTCTCCAATGTGGCATTAGCGGCCTAGGTGTACGCCCGGCAGTAATAAGCGGAGCGTTTTTTCCTTCCCAACAAGGATTCTTCTGCATGCATTCCACAGCTCGGCCGAACTAGTGGGACGCCGCTGACGGCGCGCGGGCTGGTCCGCAAGCCCGAATAGGACGTGCGCAAGCCCGAATAGGACGTGACTGGCTGAAAGTGGCTTGGGGATAGACTCGGCTCCCTTCCAAATTAGGCGATTAGAGTCGATATAAGCCCAATCATGTTGTAGGAAAGCAGAAATGCACCCCAGATTACGCGAAAGTCTACCTACGTGATAATAAACCCTCAGCTGGGCTGAGCCTGGACCCTAGACTGGACCCTGAAAGTCATGGTTACGCTCCTTAGTGGTGTAAATGCACTGTCCACCATGTCGGTACTGGCATCCTTTCTAATTCATGGAGAGTCAAGAATTGCAGAACAGTTGCAGGGAATGATCGTGTACTTTGCATTGAAATTATGATATCAGACGAAACAGCAACAATGGAGATGGCGTCAAGAGACACAGACAGTTTATGGAGTTGAGCGACCAAGTACGACCAAGTAGTACCCCTCAGAGCTTGGCCTTCTCCTCGCCACCGGCCTCAATACCACCACCACCTTCAGTGTCATCGTACTTGATGGACATGTATCTGCCCGGATAATACTTTGCCATCCACATCTGGGCCAGCATCTTCTGGTCAATGTCCTTGAGGTAGTAATTGATAGGAACACCCGAGTTGCCCTCGGCAGCCTTCTTGAGATAATCATCAAGAGCCGTCATCATGGAGTTGACATCCAGAACCTTGTTCTTGGCCTCCTCGATCTCGGACAAGGCGCTCAGTGACGCCTGGATATCCTTGCCTCGCATGTCGGCCGATTGGCCGCCCGCCCGCGAAGACTCGGCCATGGAGGCCACAGAGGCCTGCTGGTCCGAGTTGGCATTCTGCATGGCGGCGAGCATTTCCATGCTCTTCTGGGGGCTCAGGTCGGTAAATCCCTCGACGGCGATCTTGACGTCGCTTGCCACCATGGACGGGATTACACCCATGGTAAGCACAGTGACGTGAGACGAAACATTCTGCTGGCTCAGCAGGTTCTTGACATCGCCGGCAAACTTGGCGTCAACGCCAACTTTACCCTGCGCCTTGGCAAACCAAGCTCCGGTCTCCATGCTCTTCTGCATCGACACGGCCGCGGCCTCCATGCTCTGCGACGAATTGGTAGAGGTCGTGCGCAGGATGTGGACCATGCCGACGAAGCTGGAACCAAACGTCGTGCCAGAGATGATGGAAAACTTCTGCTTATCCTCCTGGCTCTCATTCATGGCAATCTTCATCATGCCATCGCCGCTCGTGGGGTCTAGCTTCTTGCCTGGGAACAGACTGTTCCAGACCTTGATAGCCTTGTCGACGTGGAGAACAAAAGGAGCGACCATGGACGCATTTTTGTGCGTGCAGGCGACCGATAGTACCAAGGTTCCTTCGATGCTGTGCGACTTGACCTGGCGGTTGACCTGTCGTGACGCAGTTGCGCCGATCTTCACGGAGTTCTCAGTGCCGAGCACGTCAACTGTCTTGGAGACATAAGACGCGATCTGGGCACTGTATGTGGCCGAGTCTTGGGAGTTGGAGTCGAAAGAGAAGTATTGCACGTCCATGTTCATGGAGTCTGCAGCGATGGGGAGGGTCTTGATCTGGCAACGGTTGTAGTCGACAGGACTCTCAATGGACTTGTGGACTGAGCGGATCTTGGCGCGAAGCTCGGTGATCTTGGGCTGAGCAGTGATTTTGGCCAAGGCATAGGCCGATGCCGCGTCTTCGACCTGCTTGTTGAGGGCTTCGATGTTCTTGTCCAGGCTTGCGGTTCCAATGCCCAAGTTCTTGATCTCAGTTTTGGTCATCGTGATGGACCGCTTTGCGGAGATCAGCGCATTGAGACTATCTTGGGCGGCGTCGACCGGGCCCTGAGCCTCGGCGATCAGCACGACATTGTCTAGAGCTGGTTGGTTGACCACACTCATCAGCACAAGGCTGGGGTCGTAGGGAATGGAAGTAGGCATTTTGACGATAAAGTGTCGGGGGAAAAGTCATGCGCAGAGTGATTCACGGATAAGTGAGTCGAAAGTTATTTGAGGTAGTCCCGTGAGATATAGGCAGTGAATTGCAGAGTGGAAAGGAAGGTCTGGGATGTTTATGAAACTCCAAGTCTTCCGAGCACTGACGACCGAATCCAGATCATGCGAGACGGCTTTGCAGTGATTGACCGGCTCAGTTGAGTTGAGTCAATCACTAAACTCTTCCTAGACGTAGTTCTCCTCAGCGCAAAGATGTGTGCTCAGCCAGCCACTTACCGGCAAAACACTCCCGTACTGCAACTATCGTTTTCCACTACATTGCGATATTTGATACCTCAGTCTGTGAGGAGCCCAGTTCCGGCGGCGCCGATCCGAATGCAACTTGAAGATTTCTTCAAGACTACGTTGGCCGCAATAGAGAAGGAGCTATCAAGAGACTATCAAGCTTCGGTGACACGGCATCACATGATAATTCTTGCCAAACCTAAGACCCGGCGCCTAGAGAATGTAGAAATATGCAAGCTTGAGGTCACACGACGGATCGACGTTCAGCCGGTACGATTAATAAGTGTTATAGTCGGGAAGAGGCTGGCTGAATCCAAGGCGTACTCTATACTGCAACAGTCGACCCCTGTCTGCTCGCAGATATCGGGATTAGCGTGGCTAGCACACAAGGCTGAACCTCCACGCCACTCATGCGATGTAGAGTTATAGTCTCCTACACATACTTCTCGACGAATGAAACTGCTCAATTGACGTTTTCCGACAAAAGATCTTCCGTCTAGTCCTGAACGGTCCTATGAACCTAGGATGCCGATTTTTCGGCAAGTAGATGTAGGACATCGGTAATTGCGACAGTATACTTCAGCAAGAGCAGCGGGTATATCCATTGAAATCCACGAGCGCTCACTCGGCATGGTTCAAAAGAAGTCGAGACTGCGAAGTCCTTCCGGATATGCGGAAGCGCTGAAGAGGAGCAAGCCACTGCCATGTCTCCGTTTTTGGAATCTTCCCACTTTTACAGTCCGGTTGAGGTTGATTGGGCATGTGATGGTTAGTTTCAGCTGGTCAAGAAGGGTCCTGGTTAGACTGACTCAATGGTGTTGGTAGATAGCCATTACCACGGAAGTATCTTTCTGAGGATATGTCTCCCCAGCATAACAATTATTATAACCAGCATGCAGATCCCCAGCCTGTAGGTTTTCAACTCAATCTACACTCTTGCAAAGGGATGGATATCCGACAGACTGAGAGCCCTTTCTTCAGCATTGCAACCAGATCTATCGAAGAAGTGGACGAGCTGAACAACTTTGAATTTTGTCCTTCCTTACCCTCTATTCCACCTTCAAGTCCACCATCGATCCCTCCCAGCCCAATTCACGAGCCTGTGCCCATCTCCTCACCTCCCACTCCAACCAAGCCAACGAGATCAACAATGCCTGCGCAGTCCAAGCTCGTCTTGAGCGGTTCAGACCACTTTTTCTTCAGGCTAAACAAGTATGTCGATCACAACCATTCATCCCAAGGACTTGAAGTGCTGACTGTGTTACTACTCCCAGGCTACTTGCACCAACGAAGGATCTCGGCTCCATCTTGACCACTTTCAACTACGCACTTTACCTCCTAGCATGGCTGGATAGCAAGGCGCACAAACTCAAGTCCAAGGCTTTGCATCTTGTCAGCACTGAGAGCAAGTTGATGACCGCGATCGCCGGCTCCCCACAAGCTGAAGCATCTCCCTTCGCCAAGTTGGGTAGTGTCCTCTCCAACACTCGCGCCACCCTGCGTCTTGTTGGTCTTCTGCCCATCTACGTCAAAGTCCGCAAGCTACTGGCGGACAAAGACGGGGACTCGGTCCTGCGCGCCATTGGTCTTGTCCAGTGCGCCTTTTTCGGGACATACCAGGCCTTGGAGAACATTGCGTTCCTGACAGACCACGGGATCCTGTCCCACAAGCATGGCCACAGTCGATGGACCCACGGCGGCCCCAATACTTCCATCACCGCCGCTACCATGGCGATGGCGGCTGCAGGACCTAGCGGTATGAGCCTGCGCGTCGCGGGCCTGTATAAAATCGCCCACCGTGCCTGGTTCTTGGGCATCATGTGCGACTTTGCCAGGCTCATGCGCGAGGCTCAGATATTCTTCCGTAGAAACCACCTCGAGAAGGAGGACATCACTCCCGAGGAAGCCGAGAGGGCGGCGCACTGGTACTATGACTGGATCCGGCCGCTGGCATGGCTGCCGATCGGGTGGCAGCTCTCGGCTTGGTCTGAGCAGCACGAGTATAAGGCACTCAATCTGGGCTTCCAGGGAATCGCCGGTGTGCTGGCGGATCTGAAGCAGACTGCCTCTCTCTGGCATGCTACTGAGAACATCGTTGACTGAAAGACGATGCCGTTTTGGGTCGTGACACATGTCAAGTCACAAACACCGCTGGTTACTCTTTCATGGTTGCCTGTCTCTACATATTGTCTTGGTTTATTGACTATTATTTTCAACATGATGCATTCAAAAACTCAATACTATGTCTCGTTGATCTTTTAAGGTGATCAATCCTTTTTATGCTTGAAGTCCACGTCATGCTTTCACTACGATTGGAGGTGCTAGATATTGGACACTATCTCGTGTATATCGTTGTTACACTACCAGACTCTGATCGTCGTCACGTCGGGGTATTGTAAATAGATGTTGCCTACCTTAAGGTAAGCATTTTGCCATCTTAGCCCAATAAGGCAAGGCCGAGATTTTCGGGTATAGTGCATTCATTAAAGTAATTGGGTTCATGGCGTTGAAGTGTCTGTCCTCATCAGACTAGGAAGAACACTCCAATTGGCCGCCCTTGCCGCCCGCATTACTATGACAAGGGAAGTTGCCTTGCCGTTCCGTACCAGGCTTTGACCTGTTAGTGGCTTGCCCCTGCATTCTTCAGCTGCTCCCCGCAGGCCACATTCAGATGGGAATGCCACTAGTGTTTCTATGGAACTACCCCATGGAGAGCTGAATCATCAAGGTGTGCATTCATCTTCTATAAGAGGCTCGCTTGACAGGCCACTAAAATCGTGGCCAGCCACACGATTTTCATGACGGTTCCCAAATGGTAACTCTAGTCATGCACCTGATCCCAGAACTGGAATCGGGATACCTAATTCGATATGCTGCCCCCCGAATTGGGTTATGAACCATATGATGTGGCTTGCTCAAACTTAGTATACTATATAGTTCGTCCCAATGAACTTCACGTCAACCTCACCTGAAGCGTTTCAGCTCGGAATCAAGTGCTGACTCCAGCTCAGCCTGGAATACGGCCGCGAGCTATGGTCTGGCCCGGAAACTTAAACCTCCTATATAATCATCAGCCAGCCACAGCGTGAGTAAGGTTGGGGAAGGATAGCACCAGTACACTTACATGACGGCCGTCGTCACTATCACATTCAGAACGCCGCACATATGTCTACAATGGGCTCTAGCGGATATACGCACCAATAGTGGCTTTCAAGACTTGAAGAAGCGACTTCGTACGATAATCTAATGTTTGAGGTATTATTGACCTTTTACCTCTACGGCCCTCTTGAAATTATCTTGAACAGGCGCGAACGGCTACCCTCAGGTATGTCGATCGGCTGATAGTGTGGTAGTACTTGGCGCTTGTGCAGCTTCCATTTCACGGGGAGTAGTGAGAGCGCCTGTGGTATGACGGGGTAGATAGAGCCCCTGCTCTGGAACTTCAGTTGAAGGTATTGTGAGGCGGGAATGGCACATTTGTAGTTCATTGGCTTGAATGATTTAAGGAAGAGGCTTGGCGAGTTCTTACTGTTTCTTTGTGCACATAAGCTTAGCACTGCATAACTATACGAGCAAATCAGAAGTTATAAAACACTACTGCATGGCCATCGATATTTTGCCACTCCAAAGAATACCACTCGACTTTCCCCATTCTTACCCCGTTCACCCCCCATTCACCATGTCGCAAGTGTTTTTTACGAAGACGCTGACTTCCGTTCGGAAGAACATGAAGACTTTCGCGCCTGTCAGAAATGTTATAAAGAGCCAAGCAACAGTTCATGTTGAAGCTGTCTTGAACGCGGTGCCCTCCATAGGGTGGGACGTCTTTAGCGATGCGCGCCGCCTTCAGGCCCCGATTGAGGTTTTGTGGGAAAAGAGTGGTGCCACTCATGACAAGCTGTCCAAATCTATGAAGAAAGACCAAGCTGGCTTTGTGCAAAGTTCAGCGCAGTCTACTCTGGCAAGTATGCCGGAATTGCAGGGCAGGAAGTTCGAGGACCGCCGGCAGGTTGATGGCAAGTTCAGTTCCGCCTCTTGGAATGGCCTATTTTCGCACTTCTACACATTCTTTATGGACCTCACCATTCCCAACGCCGCTTCCGTCATCAAAGATGGCGGTGTCTATCCACTGTGGGACATTAGCCACTACCCGGATATCAACGGATTCGTGTATGCCGACACCCCAGAGGGTAAAGCATTCATGGAAGAGTTCGACAAGCTGAGACTGGACGGTAATGAGCTACGTGCACTCATTGCAAAGCACCGTGACCAGAACATGGCCACTCTAAACAAGATTATCAAGGATGGAGTGGCTCCATCTGGAGATCGAGAATGCTATATCCTTCTGGGCACTTTTGGAGCCAGATACCGTGGCATCCACACCGTTAAGCACAAACAGCCTGACGGCACCATTTTCACTGGGCAAGTCATGCTTCTCGAGCCTGACATCCGACATCCTTTTGTTGGCTGGATTCAGCACATGTTCCTCGTTACTGGCCCAAACACTGTCAGTTCTATTGTCCTGGGCGGCGGTGAAGGCAAGGTCCCATTTCTGGATTGCGTCAATTCATGGCTCGCGCCTTGGCTGTGGTCTTTGGTCAAAATCATTAGCGCTCACAGCTACCGAATCAAACACCAACTCACGCCAGTTGGGGGGGATATTGACGAGACCGAGTTCAACAAGGCAGTGGCAGACGCAATCGACCACCTCTCTTTGCAGTTCTGGATTGTCAAGTTGTTCCTGAAGGGAGGCCCCATGGGCGCTTGGTGTCAGGAGATCTTCGGTCGCGCAGGAGTCAAGACGATGACCGATGAAGAGTACGCGAACTGGCGAAAGAGGGACAAGGAGGTAAAAGCCTTGACTGATGCTGAGGGTCGCGGCTCAGGAAGGACACACCACAGCTACAACCCCGATGGCGAGCTCGACAGGACTACAATTCGGGACAAGGACGATGACCACAACAAGGGCGGTGGCAACAACAACAAGAAGCCACCCAACACAGGTAGCAGCAACACCCAACAGAGTCCCAAGAGCAAGACGTCTGCGCAATCAGAACCTGCAAAGAGCCCCAAGGACAAGTCACCTGATTCCCGTCCCAAGCCCAGTCCCAGTCTTGACATTAGCAACAAGACCACAACCTCCATGAAGAACGAAGTCAAGGGGGGCAATGTGCAACCCAAGCGTTCAGCTAGCACCACCCCATCGAATCAAACCACGCAGAAGTCGACCGACAAGCAAAGCCCATCATCCCAAGTCAATAAATCCACGCAATCGCCAAGCATCAAGCAACAGCCACCAACACAGCCTAGCAAGCCCACTCAGACTCCGACTAGCAAGCAAACCCCTCCCACTCAAGTCGCCAGGTCGACTCAACCACAAATCGGCAAGCAACAGCCACCGAGCCAGAATCCTCTGGTAGCTCAGCCCCAGAAGATCCCTGGTCCTACTTTGGAGCAGACAAATGGTAGTGAGATCACGATCCCGGCTCTGAAAATCACGTCTGGTGACGGCTTCTCCCTGACCACCAAGGAGATGCGTGCAGCAACCATGGACAACTGGCGCACAGTGGAGGCTTACTTTAACCTAAGCGGCGAGCGTGCCGGTGGTATAGACCCCGAAAAGGGCCCGCTGGCCACGACGATCCGTGAGAAGTGCAGCTCTCAGCTCAACAAGCAGAAGCTCGATGTTGCCACACGACTGCAGGGCTTTACTGCGCCCGAGAGTCTCCCGGCGAACGAGTTCTTCCTGAAGCAGGAGATCTTTGACCAGGCCAAGATGTACGAGGTCGTCAAGCAGGGGGTGGAGGCGACCGAGGCGTTGGTGCCGGTGCTGGCCAAGGACCGCATGGACAAGATCGCCGAGATGGCCAAGGCCAAGAAGGTGCAAGTTCCCAAAGAGCTCGGGCAGGAGTCTGTGACCAAGATGATCCGCGAGGCTTGTCTGAAGCTCCTGGTGTACCCGTTCGGCGACTTACACCAATCCGGCTTCACTGCAAACGCCAGGGACGAGGTGTCGGCCCGGCTTGCCATCAAGCAGCTGATGTTTGAGCATCAGAAGACCGACGAGGGGTTGCGCAAGATCGCCGGCAAAGCACGAGAGATTCATGGCAAAGGTGACACGGAGGCTGAGGGGAAACTGCAGGCTCAAGGCGAGGCGAAACAGAGGAAGATGGCAGAGATCAGTGACATGATCAAGGAGTTGCAGCAGCGGCAAGATCGGGCGATTAAGGCGATGAGAGCGGATTTACCGAAGCAGACCAAGCTCTGAGATGGAATTATAAATGCCTCGCCTAACATTCATCACACTGGACCCTTTCATTTCGGTGATATCCATAGTTGAATACAAGATACTAAGCTGAGTAAACTTCATACAAAGACGATAATTAGATTGTTGAACAAAGTAATAGGACAGTCTGAAGAACGAAGGGCGTAATAATTCGCACGGGCACGTGAGGGCTCTCAATGCATCCACGGGCCATTGAACTCCCACGTGTTTCCTTTCGTCTGGTATGCCGGCCATGGAAGTGTCATCATCGTGAAGTGCATACATATTTAGTTCTGCAAGCACGATATAGTCCAGGACCTCTGCAGCATAGTCTGTACAGCCCCTGCCAATCCATGGGCCGTAGCTGAATTACTAGGCCAGTGAACTAGTCTGACTGGCCATAGTGGCTTCCGCACGGCGACCGCAGCGCGATCATAGAAGATCATCCTTACCCCATTCGGAGAAAAGGGCCGGTGAGGCTGATCAGCAGGGTGATAATCTCATCACACCGGTCACAATCATCAAGAGATGCATTGGAATCCAGGCCCGTTGAGAACAGCGTTTATGAAAAAGAAACCATCTAATCGTTCTAGAACTCTTCTCAGCTGAACAAGTATCGAACTTTATTTCCTCGACTTTTCGGCTTCATGAGTAGGTATCCGCGGACTTGATCGGTCCCGACATTGGGAAAACTTGGTTAGCAGACATATAATAAGATGCAAAATGCTCAGTCTTCCACCATTTAAAAGCCTCTTACCTACCTCTTGCCTGAACCACTTGCCTGAGATTCAAGCACCCAATCAGAGTCCACACGAACCTCAACTTTCTTCCACAAGATGTTGTCAATCAATGTTCAAACTCTAGTCTTTGCGATCCCGCTGGCGGTGACGGTCTCTGCCAAAGGTTATAATGAGGGAACTTATCTCGGTGTTGAGAACTATGGCACCCCCAGCTCCATGCACTTTTCATACAACAACATCCTGCAGCTAGACGGCATCGGCTTCGGCAACAACCCTGTCAAGTCTTTTGCGACGTGGGCAGCGGATGCAACATGCAATCTGGGCGGAACCGCTGCATCTGGTTTCACGTGCGTCGACAGCGCAATCAAGTCCGCGTCATATGCGGCCGCTGAGGGCGTTCGCGGTTCCAATTCCGACCTCGAGAATACCATCGCGTTGAGCGGTACGAACACCCAGCAAGGCGCCTACAACAGCGGAGATCTCGGACAAGGCTCGTCCTGCACTCTGCCCACTACATTCGCCACTCAGCCAGACACTTGTCCGAGCACTGGGCTCAACAGCGTCCCGCTGGCGAGCGGTAGATACTCCTTCCCCACGCGTGGCATCAAAGTGACCTGTAAGGCGGCATGCGGACAAAGCAACGCCCTCGATTCAGGGAACTGGAATGGCATCATTGGTCAACTCACAGCATTCTTGAGGGACAACAACTACTACGCCGCTCGCTTCACAGTCAGCAGACTTACGACGAACACGGTAGTGGCTCGATGCCGCGTGACCAGCCCGAGCATCTCCCAATTTGGTATCGATGTCTGTCCTGATCAAATTCCTCACTCG
Organism: Pestalotiopsis sp. LF_19_12; assembly: GCA_023510015.1. Lineage (NCBI taxonomy): Eukaryota > Fungi > Ascomycota > Sordariomycetes > Amphisphaeriales > Sporocadaceae > Pestalotiopsis > Pestalotiopsis sp. LF_19_12. The sequence goes on along the minus strand of JALYBT010000002.1, from coordinate 428,132 downwards.
GGTGCCACTGTCCTGGCTGGCGACAGTCAGGCTTAGTGTAGAAAAGTATAGGGAAAGCAGAAGAAGCATAGGCTTGACGTTATTAAGTCTGACAAGAGGGTTTTCCTTTCCGTACACGAATGTAGTTGTTGTGTTCTATTCATTCATACATAAGTGAAATCGAGCTTTCATAGACTACCGATGTTCGGGAGATGATAGGTACATATATAATCATACATCGGTATATCGCCGTGCTGAACGTGAACGTACTCGCCTGTGACACCTGGCTGCTATGCCCGGGAGGTAGCTCCATCTCACACTGCCTGCATCACAGCTCTACATCAAACTTGTGTGTGAAAGACCCATTTAGCGATCGCGTCGTCTCGCCCATCTGAAATGTCCCGGTGGTACCATTGGGCGCATCAACTACAACGCTCAATGTCTTCCCAACAACTTTCCAGCTGGCTCTGATGGGCTCGCCAAAGACTGTCATGATTTCACTGCTTGCCTCTTTCAGCCCCATATCGAGACCAAGCTGTGGGCTGAATGTCCATTTTCTATACCCGAACCCTTCGGCACCAGTGGCTGTACGAACGCCAGTGACATATTCGGGGAGCACGTACGTAGGGGCGCCACCCCAAGGGTGTCCCAGGCTAGTGAACAGACCCAGTCCCGGATCCCCAGACGTCGAGAGATATTCCCAGCTGGCGCCGGTGTAGGTCTCATTGTTGGTGATCATACGCATCCAGAGGCTATCAATCAACGACTGAGCAGAAGCACTAGCGTTCTGAGAAGCGAGGGCCTCCAAGAGAAACCCGTTGGTATTCGGAGATATTGTTGTGTCAGAGTCACTCGCGTTGACAAGTGTGCTGTCTAGATAGCCGACCTCTACCTTGAGCTTTTCAAGAGCTGCGATGGAACTTGCTGCTTGGGTTGTGTTTGCTACGCCGGCGAGGATGCAGAGGGCTGTCCCGGCAATCGAATAGTCGACGGGGTTGCATTCCGAAAGAGCATAGACACCAAGGTCTGCATTCCAGAGGCGGTCGTTGATGTTATGAGTCATGGTCTCGGCGGTAGTACGATATGCATTTGCCAACTGAGGGTCGAGAACTGCTTCAGCGACGTGTGCTAGACTCTGTAATGCGTGTACCGTAGCACATGAGATGGCAGAGCTGCCGTTGCCAGGTCCCAGGAAGCCGCCTACCAATGTCGGAAGCCCAGTAGCTGTGCTGATCTGATTGAGTATCCAGCTTGCCAGAATCTGCCACTGCGGCCATGTCGCCTCGGCAAAGTTGACATCTCCACTGATTCGGACATACTCGCAGAAGCTGAGTAGACCTAGGATTTGATAGTCCGGAAGGATTATCTCCCAAACCGGATATCCTTTCAATTGACCTCCGCCGCCGTACGCGTACGCGTCCCGGGCAGTATTTGGAGAATATCCAATTGGCGCAGCATAGGGTATTAGACCTTCTTTGATCTGCCAATCGAGAAACCACTTCAGGGTGCCCTTTGCAACATCAAATTGTCCAGTGCTGGCTCCAAGAACCCGCACCGTGTGGTAAAAGTCTCCAAGCCAAACCAGACGGTCGCGTTTTGGACCGTCGAGACATACTGAAGCAGTGTTGCTGTGCACCCCGTACTCGCTCAAGACGGAGTCATCCGTCAGATCGTTCTCGTATAGGAGCGACCCGTTTGCGGTATCGTATACTTGAACATCTGTGATCAAAGACACCTGATCTTGCCAACCGCCAAAGCCAAATGAGCCGCTGGTAGGAATCGTCTGGCCGCCAATGTAATACTCGTCCAAAGATTTGTTGAAGATCTGCTGTCCATTAACTGACACTGTCATGTAACCAGTCTCCGCCAGTATGGTCTCGACATCATTCCATGTGTCCTCTTCCAACTCGAAGGGTAAGTCGAACGATTCGAGGTAGTACGAGGTCAGCGTGGTGATGTTTACAATGGAGAACCCGTATCCAAGCACAATCGAATTTGATGGAAGAAGGGTGTCGTTGCCGTTGACGAAGGCGGAGTCGTTCTGTTGGCTGCCAGTCAAATAGAGTTGTATACCTTTGGCAGGTGATGCTAGAGGCTGCGCGACCGACCACGCAAACCCGCCCTTTTGTATTTTCGCCTTGAACAGTAGTGTGTAGTTTTCCAGGAAAGCACATTGTGAGGTCAGCGCTGGCTTCATTCCTCGCACGAGTGCACCTTCGCCACTGATTTCCCAAAGATCATCTTGACTACCTTCCTCGAGACAAGAAAGTGCGGCAGCTCTGGTACCAAGCTTCCAAATCTCGTTGAGATTCTCGTCGTCTGAGCTGAACGATCCTGGCACCTTGCTCCTATCAATGTCGAGTACTGATGGCACAAAACCCACATCCCGAAAGATGATACTTCCGTTAGTAAGAAGACGTATGGATTGCCACCTTTGCCCTCCTTGCAGGAGAAGCCCGTCGATGCGGCCTGGAGCCTTGATTTCGAGCGTTTCCACACGATATGTGTTGGTTAGGCCCGACGCGTACACCAGTGGTCCGTCGGAGAAACTTTCATACAAGCCGGCGAACTGTTCAGAATATTTGATCTCAATCTGCACTTTACCGCTCACACTCTCAACGTCAAGGAATGGGTAGCCGGCTACTTCATGTCCATAATCGACAGTGGCTACAGGGAAGGAGGGCGATAACTCGAATTGACTAAAGTTCAGACTTGCTATGCTTGGCCCGCTCGAGAGTGCCAATTTCGCTGGTGCGAAGACGGGTCTGTAAGTCATTAGTCAGCGCAACAGCTAAAAATACTCCCGAGCAACGACAATACCTGACAGGCTGTGCAGCAACAACGGTTACCAACAACCAGGACGGGGGATACATGACGGCTTTGAAACAAATGTTCATCCCAATGTGGACGTACTTGTGTAGCGAAGGGACAATTTCTGTAATACTACTAGGACGTATCAGCGAGCTGTCCTTAAAAAAAACTATCAATTTTGCTTCGCGTCAAGTATGATGGCATACATGTATCTCGACTGTCCCGGTTTAGGTATGTCACTTGGGGGAGGGGCATACTTCTCGGTATCTCGCTATAGTATAGTACATACACCACTGCACAGTGCATACCTAGGTACCTACTATCGGCGAGAGCGCCGACAAGCAATACCGTTACACTAAATCCGCCTTGGTGGAACGCTATTGATGGGCCCAATGAGAAGCCGGTGAGTACGCGTATTTAGGTACGTGCGCTCGCGTTCTAATCGATCTCCATGTCCAGTCACCTGCGCAATTCTTAGCCGGTATGTTTTCCTCTCTACTCACTGTGCTCTCGTTCGTCATACATTACCCCGGCGCCGCCGATAGGAACGCGACAGGAACATGAATTTCGCACCACTGTCCTAGTGCCCCTCCAGTTCTGTGCACGGAGCAGTCCTGGCCATCCGACACAGCCGTGTATCGCCTGGACGGTCGCCAGAAGGTTAGTATGGCACGCATTGCCAAATCATATCACAGCGTCGAATGGCACTCAACGAGTTTCTTCCGAATTATTTCGTGGTATCGTTTCATGAACGTGGGTCCCGGAAATAACAGCCCTTGAAAAGTGAGTCGTAGGAAAGAAAACCATAATTTTGGTCGAGCATCAAGTAAAAATACAGCGATACAATGGATGCGTATATCTTTCAAGGTGTAAAAAATAGATCAAATCAATCATCTACAGGTCTTGCGACACAAAAGTCCGGTACTAATCATGCCTAAAAGAATCGTGACTCCGTGAGTGGATCGCCGGATAGTTGACAAACTGTGTAAAAGGGGCATTGTCTCGTATTGAAATCGATATGATTGGTTCGGAGATATTTCATGTCTGGTATGATTGGATGGCTGAGACACGTCGCAAGCTGATTGAGATTAGGCCTTTGACCCGGCCTGAGTGCTCCGCCTGCCTATAGAACTCAGCCTCATCGTGACATGAAGTGTTATAATTGACGAACTACCAACGTGGGCGAACAATATCAAATACCAGCATTGCCGCCGATAGGATTGAATTGTCGCATCATTCTCTTTATTTATCTTTTTCCCTCTTCGATTGCTAGAAGCCGAACGCCTTTTCCAAAAATTCGACACATTGATTGAACACGCCTCTCTCCGCCGATTGCAGTCATGGCGAAACTTAAACCTTTCCGGGGAAATTATTACCTCTGGCATTATGTTCCTTCACTTTTCGCCGCAATTATTTTCATCATCATCTTCCTTCTTTTGACCACCGCTCATGGGTATCGGATGTATCAAAAGCGCTTATGGTTTTGCTCACCAGTTGTGATCGGAGGTCTAAGTGAGTCTCTTGCCAATACAATCGATTCCGTCATGCTGACCCCCACCAGTGGAGGTCGTGGGCTACGTTGGGAGGACAATGGCACACAATGCCACGGACAAGTTGTTACCATACATCATTCAGAGCATCTTCACCCTGCTGCCGCCTGTCCTCTTTGCCGCTACAATCTACATGATCCTAGGCCGTATCATTCGAGCCGCGCGTGGCGAGGATTGCAGCCTGATCCGCGTGTCGAGACTCACGAAAATCTTCGTCTGGGGCGATGTGATATCCTTTCTCGTCCAAGGCAACGGTGCGAGTTTCATGTCGATCAGCAGTTTGGCCTCCATGGGTCAGTGGATCGTCATTGGCGGACTGGCCATCCAGATTCTCATGTTCGGATATTTCATTGTCGCGGCCGTCACATTCCAGTACCGATACTCGCAGCGCAGCTCCGGGTCACTGAGCCTTCCGTGGACCGGTTGGAGAGAAAGCCTGTACATGATCTACGGGGTCAGCGCCCTCATCATGGTGCGGAGTGTCTTCCGCGTCTTAGAATTCGTTCTCGGCACCGACGGGTATCCGATGGCCCATGAGTGGACACTGTACGTCTTCGATACCATCCTCATGGCCGGCGTCATGGCGCTGCTCCTCGTGTACTACCCGGATAAAATACCACTTGGTTCCAGCGAAAGCGATCTGCAGCTCGTCGACTCCCAAGAAGCACTGTACATGCCTGCCATGGGCGTCCCGGAGGATGTCCCGGTTCCACTGAAGAGCGCTCGAGCTTATTGATGCTGGCTGGACGATCTGGATCTTGGCGTCTACGAATAGTTGCCGAAGTGGGTTACTCTGGTTTCGTGGCTGCTGGACCACGAGCCCTTGGATGGGCGCAGAAGGTCTAGATCTTTAATGAAAACACATTCTAAAAGAATTATCAATCTGAAACTATTTTTTCATTCCCAGTAGACGTCATGGTCTCAAAGTCCAATTATGCTGCATCTGATTGAGACAATACCCGACAAAATCCACTTGTGTGCAATCATGTTCTTCGTTTTCATTACCGGATGCTGCGCAATGTTGTTCGATAATTTCCAGATTAGTATTGAAAGAAAGTCAGCACGGCATCTAATATCCACGGTTGCAGCTGCAATCCTAATCACGATGAGTATCGTAAGGTACGAGTCGCGATCAGCCAATATCAAGACGATGGAAGAAAAAAAGAATTTCATGTCAAAACAGCTATAATTGGTGTGCGTCGTCGCCCGATTGAGATGAGAGGTCCGAAGTGCAAATGGCTTGAAGATATGCCTAAGGTGAACACGCACAAATGGTTTGTTCTTCTACCTCCCGACCTTGCTCCACACAATCTTCTCAGGCTTCACGAAGATCAACTTGAGACCATTCGTGCACGGCTCCTCCTCGCCGCGGAGAAGAGCGCCGATCTCACTGGGATGCTTCCAGTGCAGATCAACAACAGCGATAAACATGAGGAGCGAGTCGAAGACATAAAACAGAGCCTCCGACTTCTGAAGATAGCCACCGCTTCCCTCGATGAACTCGATGGCCCGGAAGAGCGACCGCACCATGACGAAACCACTGACGATGTACAGAGTGGTGAGGTAACTCTGCCAGCGAACATTGGGCCTCTGTGCCTCGATGGTGGGTGCCCGGCGCATCGCCCGGTGGAACAGGGCGGCAACGACAACGAAGAACGCGAACCAGAGGAGCTGGAGGATAAGACTAGCGATGACGACGCCGTTGCCGATCTTGTAGAGTACGGGCAGAGCGCGAGAACCGCCCATGAGACCACCCGCTAGGAACTATTAGCACAAAGACTTTTGATGACCAGTGCGCCAAACATACCTGCGCATTGCATGAAGAGGCATACGAGATCTCCAGTGACAAAGGTCTTGGTGATGCGTCTGTTCCGAATAATGGCGTGGGAGTCTCCGTCCGTCAATTGAATTATCCTCCCAAGTATAACGTAGATCGAGGCCGAAAACAGCGCCGGACTAAGCAGGATGAACACGCTTTGGATGATGTAAGGCATCATTTTCCAGCAGCCGGGCTCCTGCTTGGCGGACGAGGTTCGAGCGGCATATCCGATGAATTCGGCTGTTTTTGGAATCATACGTTAGTTTTGCTGCATTGGCACCTAGTAATGATTGAGGTGACATACTAAAACAACCAGCTACCAGTGCTCCTAAGAACCATGACTTTGTGTTGTACATCTGCCATAGGTGCACGATCGTTGTGATAAGGAACAAAATACAGAAGATGACGGCCGCTGCCACGGACGGTTCATATTTGTAAAAGCTGTAGGCAGAAGTCTGCCAGTACGGGTTGCATACGGTCGACATGGTGACGGTACTGAGAGGGACAGTAGTTTGCGCAGCAGAAGAAAAACAGTGCCTCGAAAGTAAGCAATGGAGTAAAAGAGTTGCAATGGAATGATTTATTTATTGGAAGGCGCCAGAAAGGATGAATTATGAGCGACCAACAACAAACGGGAGTCCATACGGCTTCTTATCAGTATTATACAAATTGATGATTCTGCTCAGCCCCATCGAGTTGTCGCATCGCGTACGCCGTATACTAAAACGAAGGTGGTGGGTCTAATCACCGAAAAAGGGGTCTCTGCTGCGCCCGTATGATATACGCAGCCAATCAAAGTCGCCGGAATACGATACAAATCCACCGGAAACTCTAGACCTAAAACTAACTCCGGGCCAGAAATCAAACCCTTGGCATCCACCCGCTGTTGCAACACATTGAGCTGCGCCTGCTTGTCACGAAAATCTGCAAGAGGTCTCACCACTGTAAAATTACTCCGTATGACTTAGGCAGCCGTCAAACATCAAATTTCATCGCTTCCAACGGTGCAGCGGTTCTCAATATGCCGCACATCGCGAACCGCGCCGCTCATGTACACATTAGTTGCTTTCGGCTAGATTGCGGGAAGACAACGAGTCTCGATCGAAATCGTTCCTCGGAACTCCCCTTGTATTGGCAAGCTACGTGTGTCACGGCTGACGACATGTCGCAGTTTCAATATTTTACGGGAACGTAGTTTATAATTTGTCCATTGTCAAAGAGGTCTACAGCGAGTGAACATCGCTTCATCTAGACACGCTCACGATAAAAAGGATGCAGTGTCAATGAGCTATATATACGCACCAGAAAAGTGATTGTTAAATAAATAAATTGACAAGAATTTATATACAGAACTGTAAAATGGGTTGGCGTATAGTGATACGCTCTGCTTTCACGTCGAGCCAGAGCTCAGGTACCGCATTGCCTCACACAAACTCCTATGCACAAGTGAAACCCTCTCCTGCAGTGGAATTACCGACGCCATTGTAGACTTGCTTCTTCGGATACGGGCACAAGGAGCGCTCAAAGTTGGGAGAATCGTTGAGCGAGGTGGCAGCCAGCGTGTCAGGCGCCACTCCGTTCTCTACCCACTCGCGCATCGCGTCAAAGGTCCCGTCAGGATAGGCGCCGCTTCCGCCGAGGCAGTGGTTGATTCCCGGGGCCAAGAACAGTCGGTAGAAGTCATGGACGTCCTCGTCAGCCGCCATGACGGAATCGTAATAATGCATGCTTCCGCGGGTGGGAATAATGCTGTCAGTCTGGCCGGTGTTAGTAGCGAACGTGGTCTTTGGATTGTAAGCGAAACTCACTGTGCCATGGTACCCGACCAGCTTTCCGCCCCGAGCGCGGAACTCTGAGAGGTCGGGGTCACGCGTTCCGATGATGGAATCATACATCTGTGCAGAGAGGTGGGCGATCCGATCGAATTCCTCGTAGGAAACGTTCGCCGTCGATGCGCTCGAGTTCTTGAGGACGAACAACCCTGCCCAGTCTTCGGCAATCTCGAATGATCCACGAGTACACGTTCCATTTGTTGTGCAAGTCGTTGGGACGATGGCTTGGTCCGTTATCGATCCGGTGAGTACTGCACCCTTGTTGGGGCCGAACCAGATAGTCGAGTTGTCCGACTGACGCGCACCATCCCACTAGAAAGGTGTTAGTGAGCGACCTTTTCTTTAGGTAGTGTATGTCAGGCTGTACTGTACTTACAACTTTCTGTACCAGTTCCACTCCCTCGGCGGTCACAGTCCAGTCGGAGTCGAGCGTAGTACAGTTGATGGTTGTTCCAATCAGACTAGTCGGGTCGAAATCGCAGGCATCCGGATCACTAATGACACCATCTGTGATGCCATCGAGTCCGTCGCATGCATCCAACGCAGCGTTGGTGATGGCATCGATCTCGCAGGCAGGAGGGTAAACGCCCATCTGGTCCATGACGAACAGCGGCCACATGTCCGCCATGGCGAATTGGTTCCAATTGATAGCCGGGGCACTCGCAGCTATGCCATCGTACGCGTCCGGGTATCTCTGGGCAAGCTGGAGACCCTGACGACCTCCCTGGGAGCAGCCCGAAAAGTACGAGTACTTGGGAGGGGTGCTGTAAAAGCTGGTGGCGAGACTCTTGGCAATAAAGGAAGCGTCGTTGAGGGAGACAGAGGCGAGATTCTGGAGAAGGTAGAGGTTCACATTGCCCTCGCTCAGAAGTGCCCAGTCGGTGGGATAGACGTCGGATCCCAACCCGGCATCCGTTCCGACCGTGGCGTAACCCTCGCCGACGGAAGCCATCATCCCCATCAAGCCGGCGTAGTGGAGACCGGCCTGCCAGCCAGCACCACCAATATGCTGCAGCCGACCGTTCCAGGTATCGGACGGGAGCCAGACTTGCACATGCACAGTGTCGTTCTGGCCCGGGTGCGTATAGCTGACCGTCACATTACAGAAGTTGACGTTCGACACGGTAACTCCTCCATGGTTGGTGTAGTATCCGGTAGGGACTCTTTGAGAGTAGTTGGCAACGTACGTGGTCTCCAGCGAAAGGAACTCGGCCCCAAAAAGATCAGGGTAAGGCAGAGCCGCGGCCGAACATGCCGAAGAAGGTATCGTGCCGTTGAAAAGTGACGGAATCATTGTGACAACCTGAGCAAGAAAGAGCGTAGAAAGAGCGACAGTCACCGAATTGTTCGATGATGGTTTAATCACTATTCCATGGCCGATTCTTCATGATATAAGTACGCGATACTCAAGTTGGCAGATGTGCACGGGCTAGAATGTCGAGTTCCTCGGCGAAAGGCATCATGATCATAAGAAACGCGATTAGCCAATCGGAAGGGGTCAAGTACGAGTGCCCCACGGCCCTTGTCCACAATAGGGAATACGGGCCAATACGCAGAACTTCGCGCCAGCGAATCGTGGCTCTAGATAGAATGGACACCGCCCAATTAAGGATGATCATAATCTGATTCTTGACATCTCATCATGTTAGCAGTTCCGGGCCTACCGGTAGGTATACGTCAATTATTCCTGCCTCGCATTCTCGCACAGCCCAGATGGAGCATACTGACCAAGCTGGCATTGCCGACCGCCAAGTAACCCGACCAGGTGAATCATGCTCTGCGTGCTTCGCATATAGCAACAAAGTAAGGCAACCTTCCATCGCATTCAATCAATACGGCAGCAACGAAGTCCTTACACTGCAGCATTCGGGTTCGAGGCCGCACTACTCATGACTAGACTGTAGTCTGTAGGTGACACCGGAGCAAGCGAAAGTCAATAAGCCGAAACGCACAGCCCATCACCACAAGTCAGTACGATGCACCCCTATTGCCATTTTAGAAAGAGGCGGAGAGCATGCATCGTTATTGCCCCAAGGTATGATGAATTGAACTCTTGATCTTGGAGGGGTCGCAATAGTGCCCCTTGGCATCTCCATCTGAAATAGGCTTCGTTGATTTGCCATGCTCATCCAAAGCGGTGAAAGAAGTACGCAACTTTTCAATACAACTGAAGATTATCGGATAGAAGCCAAGCCCGAGGAAGGGGCCGAAATGGAAGACCGATTGCTGTGACTTCAAGAGGCACAAGACACGCTCGATTCTATCTTTTTCTTTCAAATGCATCCTGTCACTGTTCAACCACATGGCAACGCCATAAAACGTGGCAATTACGAGGTATGTCGCATGGATTTTGTAAGCTATTTTGACTACAATTTGTGGTACGCCGTATTTTGTCCGTGGCGAGACTGGGTTTGGCGCACGACGGGCATGCTGAACACTGAATGCACTGAATTGCCCTTTCGGCATCACGACGAACCACAGTTTTACCACTTTTGTCAAACATAACGAGTGCAGATTTCCCTAAGGCTAACCGAGAAACGAATAGATATTATGCAAATGTAAAAGCTGTATTAATATATACTTAGAATAGAATCGATTCCAGGATCTGTCCGTGTCGTACTGCGGTTGTCACTACGCATCGCTTCCCAGCATGTCACTGATCCAGACTCGCTCCTCAAACGCAGGAAAAGCACTCGGCGATAGTAGAATCTCCACAAGACTCATCGTAGACAGTCTTGCTCGGGTACGGACACAGGAACCGACTATTCGTCTTGTTCGCGGAATCGGTGAACGTGGTCGGCAGCTGTTCTGGGACCGTCCCGTTCTCGACCCAGGCGCGCAGCGAATCGAAGAGGGTCGTGGGCACGCCGCCGGGCCCGCCGAAGCAGTGGCCGACTCCGGGCGCGGGAAAGTAGCGGTAGAAATCTTGCACCTCAGGGATGATTTCGGTTACTCGGTCGTAGTAGTTCTCGGTGCCTTTGGTGGGGATGATGCCGTCGGCCTGGAGGGGAATTGACAGTCAGTAAACGTGTGCAGTAATGAGAGTCGTGGCAAGTGTAGGGCAGCTACTTACAAGACCGTGGAAACCCATAAGCTTTCCTCCCCTCTTCTGGAACTCGCGCAGGTCTGGATCGTTTGTTCCAATGATGGACGTGAATTGGTTCACACCCTGGTGTATGCTATCTTGGAACTCTTCGTGGGTCATCTTGCTCACGTCGAAGCTGGCGTTCTTCTCGACAAAGTATGTCGTCCATTGCTCGGCGAGCGAGTATGGGGTCACCGAGCATGTGCTGTTGGTGCATGTTGTCGTGACGATCCCGACGCCTTCTCCGTATGAGTTGCCCGTCAGGTCCGTTCCCACGTTGGGACCGTACCAAAGAAATTCTCCATTGATACCCGTCGCACCAGTCCAGGTGGCATTGGCGACTTGGGCAGCAATTTCGCTGACGACCATTGTGCTGTTCGTCGACGCGCAGGTGAAGGACTTTCCGACGACCGAGAAGGGATCGAAGACGCAGTTGTTCGGGTCCGAGACGAGGCCGTCGGTGACGCCGTCTTGGGGATCGCAAGCAGTCACGGCTTCTGCTTGAATCGCATCGAGCTCGCACAGGTACGGCGCTTCTCCAGCCAGCCACATTTGGAGGTCCGGCCAGAGACCTGTGCCGATGAACTCGGCCCAATTGAAAGCCGGCGCCGACGCCGCGATGCCGTCGAAAGCATCGGGGAATCGCTGCGCGAGCATCATGCCTTGCCGGCCGCCTTGCGAACAACCATTCCAGTACGAGTACGCAGGGCGCTGGCCATAGTAGCTTTCGATCAGATCTTTGGTGAATACTGCCATGTCGTTGAGCGACACGGTAGCGAGGTCTTGCAGGCCGTAGAGGTTGACATTGCCCGGGCTGATGAGTGCCCATTCCGAAGGCGACTGGGTCAGATCATGGGTAACGCCGGCGTCGGTCGAGACGGTCGCGTATCCCTCACCGATGGCGCCGGCCATGCCATAGTAGCTGAGAAGAAAACGGCCGGCCACCCATCCGCCGCCGCCCTGAGCCTGGAGGCGCCCGTTCCAGTTGTCTGTCGGTAGCCACGCTTCCACGTTGATGGTGTCGTTCTGCCCGGGATGGGTGTAAGTCACGGTGACGTTGCAGAAGCTGGCGTCGGTGACGGTGATGGGCCCATGGTTGAAGTTGTAAGCTTGTGGGACGTTGCTGGAGTAGTTGGTGACCAAGGCTGCTTGAATGGCCAGCACTTCGGCGCCATACACGACGGGAGTGCCAAACGTAGCAGGTGTACACTGGTGTGTCATGGACGTGTTTGAAGCGGCTGCCATGATTGCGATGGTAGATTTCTTCGATGAGAAACTGATTACGCCCTGTACGACAGAGGCGATGTCCTTCAAATACAAAATTGAATCACGTCCCACGTAGACCATCTTTCAAGTTGCTACCATGCTGATCCCACCGGCATCACCGCTAAGTATCTGGCCCATGTGCCACTATATTTGATTTTACCTAACGGTTCACCTTATGCCACCCTCAATTTCTTCGAAGGCATACCCAGCGTGGACGTGCCCTGCAGTAGTAAAAGGCTGTGTACGATTTATTTAGTGGCACACGGGCGCTCTGGTAAGGACCCAACTTCTCCCGTGCCTTAATAAGATTAGGTTATCAAGTCCGAACCAATAAAGAGCTGCTCTTTACGGCTATAACCCGAAGGCCGCATTTAGTCAAGGGCTAAGTTACGATGGGCCCCTGAGAGCCAGGCGCACCCTTGGTCCTCCCAGCGACTAAACTTGATCTGTATGGAGCTCGGTGGGTCACAATATTAGTACAGCACATGCGACGAATACGAACGCCGGAAGTTTTCGAGCGTATTTACAAACGTTTGATTGGTGCCTGCGTGTAGCTATATCCATCCCGTCTCTTTCGTACCACTACCGGGAGATGACACCTGCCAAGTCCTCAGACCATGCGGACATAGATCATTTTCGCCCCATAGCACGGTACTTCTTATCCAACACCTCAGAGTCCAGACGGTCTTGTACATACAGTCTGGATCACGCGCGCAGTTGCTAGCGGGCTGGCAAGCTGCGTATCTCCGCGACGTCCTAATATAGTAGCACAACAGGTATACAACCCGAATAAGAGGGATTGCCAGCCGTTGTGGATTCCGGCGGACTGATTCCTTCCTGGGTGGCGGGCGAAACCAAGACGAGGCGCGCGTCTGACCAGTCGTACAATACGATGGCGATTGTGCCAATCGTATGGCTTCCGAGCCCGACGCGAAGCCCATGGACTATCCCAATGGGCGGCGCCGGACGCAAAGAGTCACAAAAATATATGCCAACGGACTCGTGATCTAGATGCGTAGTCACTGCTCTCGGCCGGGAAACCTGTGCATGGCCTGATACGCACGCTCTGGTTCTATCGTTTGACCACAGACTGACTGTAATGTGGTTTCAGATAAATAGACGTTGCATGTCACCATTTCCCTTTCCCACTGTGATAATAATCTGTTGACAATTCCAACATTATACTACCGAGTCTTGAATTATCAATATCTATTCCTCGACACACCATCACCCCGAAGTAGTCTACAAACAAGCCCTATCGCACCCCAGCTCGACATGCTTGTACCCGAGCTTGGTCTTGCCTCGTCGGGGCCGAGAGAATGTCGCACATCCAGCCTTGCGCTCCCCAGCGAGGCCTATACTCTGGACCATTTGGAGTTATTCTACCATCTCGACCATAACATGGGCGACATACTATTAGCGGATGGTGGACAGGATCACGCTCTATTCAACGACGTGTTCCGAAATGCCTTGATGTTTCCATACCTCATGGATCAGCTTCTCGCCATTTCTGCAATGCACCTGAGTACATTAACACCACAAACATCCAAGAAAGAAGCACGTCTCTGCCAAGCTGCCCAATTACGCGATCGTGCTCTCGCATCTTTTCATACAGCAAACGCTGCCGGAGGCGACCGTCTATACACTTGCCTCTTCTATTCGCTTTCGGGACTGCATAGCCTCTGCGATGCGCTCGCATTCCGCGACGATTTTTCGGGATTCCTGGATCGGTTTGTGCATTTCATCCGGTCGCAGCAAGAGTGTCGACGTCAAATACAACAACATTCGAGCCTCGTAGACTCGCCTTTCGCGCCACTATACCAGAATATCGTTGGAGCCGCTATAGCTGTGGCGCAAGGTGGTAACGGAAATGACTATGACGAGCTGCTGCGTCGCCTAGAAACAACCGGTCTAAACCCGACAGATATGGAGGCGTGTAGGGACGCGATCAGGCGTCTACAGTGGACGTCTGATATGAGGCGACAGCTACGCGGGCACACAGTGCATCTCCTCCTGGCTTGGCCGGCATTGATCTCGAATTCCTTCATCGACCTCATTGAGCAGCGCCAACCCGCGGCGCTTCTCCTCCTCGCACGTTACGCCGTCATGCTCAGTGCTTGTAGTGAGTTCTGGATTTTCACAAGAAGCGGAGCTTTACTTGAGAGATTAATCTCCAAACATCTCGGCTCGTACTGGCAAGATTGGTTGTAGCAAGATATCTCGGCGATTGAATCTGTCTGGTCAGGAAGGGTGGTAATAAGCTAGTATAGCAGCCATAGTGTAGAACCAAGAATGGAATACCGTCCACCCTAATAAGATGTAGCCTGGAGAAGTCATCAGTAGCATCACTCTTGTTCAAGTACGCTTCGAGGGAGCTCTAGCCAATCGTCCCAGTAAGACCCGAGGTAAGCTAGGAGAGGCTTTATCATGTCACGGCCACCATTGCCGAAAACCCAGAAACTGCGGTCATAATGTAGCAGAACGGCCCAATGAGCGAGGATGATCAGAGGTATCGGTTGCCGTTGTTCCAAGAGGTCGACAAATTCAGCTGAGACTCGAATAGGCCAAGCCAGTATGACATGCGTAGGATACGGATCAGCGACTGTACGTCGCACACCGAATGTCCACTGCAGAACCTGGACAGCTTCTTGACAAGCCTTGTACGGCCCTGGACCAAGTCTATCGCTGGACTGTTGGACCAGACTCGAGAGCTTGTCGCATTCATTATCGGTGTGCCCAACGCGATGGCGATACAGCTGGTCACCAGTTTCGATGGCGTCAATAATGACACGTAATTGGGAGTTCCGCAAAACGTGCCAGCTCTGGCTGGTGACGGCGCTTACACCTCGATGTAGCTTCAGATAATGGATCGTTCTTTCGAGCAGACCACCAAAGTCGGTACACGAAGTTACGGCGTCGAAAAGGGTGTGCATGCCCAAGAGTGACGAGAAGAGGAACAGGGCCATGCAGTTCTCATTGCGCACGTCATGCTTGACTGCATTAAAGAGCGACAGGGCGCTCGTCTGCAGCTCGGCAGCCTGTTGTAAGAATTTTGTCTTCTCCGCCGCGTCGGACTGCTCCGTACTTAGATGAAGTGCAGAAAAAGCCAGCAGCTCATGCATGAGATATTGCGATGCCACGGCAGATTCGAACACTGTTTCGGAGAACATCTTGGCGGTGTCGGTACCAATCCACGACAATACGTTTGATGGCCTCAGAGTATGTGTTTCAAGGTGATGGAGCAGAACAAGATGCCGCATATCGAAGACAGATAGAGGCCGCTGGGGCGCTGGATCGGGGTGCCGAGGAGCAACGCCGCTGTCTGCAACGTCGGTCGTAGGCGTAAACACCTCGTGCGACGAGGGGGGCGGGGACGCTGAACATGAGGACGGAGTCGCAAAGGACGAAGCCGCGAGGGAAGAAGCTGTAGTGACCAGTGGCGACGGTGCCGGTGACGGGGGTCGAATGGGATGCAAATCGAGGAACGAGCATCGGCGGTTGGTGGCAGCGCAGCCAGTGCAAGTCGGGCGCTTCTCGTCGCATTTGACATGGCGTCGCTTGCATTCTTGATCACCCAGGTATAAGCATTGCGGACAGGTAGATTCTGGGGGGTTTAGCTAGTTGCAAACCTCGGCATCCGTTTCTCGATTTCCTGTGCGATAGTCGCATCCGTGTAGCATTCGGCATCGTGATGGCGCAAAGGAGACGTCGCGGATTTATAGTGGGAGCTGCGCAAAGCAAGACAAGAATGCCAGAGCCGCCACCGTTGGGAGGAACCCGGTATTTGAGTGGACGTTAGGTGGACATTGGGCCCTACCGGCCGGGGAAGCTCGCTAAATCTCCCCAGGGATAGCATATCTAGCCTGCGCCCGCTTCCTGTTTCAGCACCTGTGCACTGGCCGTCGCCACCAGCCTGAGATATTCTGCGAGATCAGAGCAGACGCTGTACAGATTACTGACAGCGTCTTCTTTTAGGACAAGGCCATTTGGAAAATGGCAGCTGTTCACTGTGACAGTTTTGATCGAATGGAATAAATAGAAGAAAATGAATTTATAAAAACAAAAGAGACTTGATAAATGAGTGTATCACTTGTGGCCTGGCCTGGTACATGTGTGACTTGAAATTTATCCAACGTTCATATGTTGTCACTGCCCCATCAAGTGCTCGGCGCTCCCTGCGACCACTGACCCGCCGCGAAACCCTCCCCCGGCACTGTCCCTGGTGGCATCTGATGGTACCCTCCAGCCGGCTGCCCGGGCACATGCATTCCCTGGGGTTGTTGAGTCATCCAGGACTGCTGCTGCTGCTGCTGCTGCTGCTGGCTCTGCTCAGGCGGCTGCTGGACTGACGGAGTTTGCTGCATACCTACGTTCTGGTTGCCGCCAGTGCTCTGAGCAGCATTGTTGCCCATCATCGCTGGGTTGAACGCCACGTTCCCGGAATACTGCTGTTGGTGACCTTGCGGATTATATGGATTGGCTATACCTGCGGGCTGCGCGTAGTAAGTGGACTGCATTCCAACGGGTTGTTGTTGATACCCGGGCGCTGATGGGTGACCTTGAGGGAACAAACCCTGAGCTGGAGCTGGTGGCGGCGACTGAGCGTTGGCCGTTGCCCCAAACGCCGCCTTGTTTGCTGTGATGCCGATGATGTTGCCATTCTCATCCACCAGAGCACGAATCTTGTGCTCCTTTGCCCGGCGTTCCGCATTGCTGCCATGTAGTTCGTTGATGTACTTGGTGAACTCCATGTAAGCCCTCTGAACTTCCTCGAAATGCTTGACTTGGAGCTCAACTACTGCATCCGGTCGGTCCGGTTTGAGAATTTGGTCATACGAGCTGCCTTGTGCCTCATACTCAGCAAGTGCAAGGGCCGTCTGACATGCGTTACGAATCTGTCGTCCGTTCCACTTTGCCTTTACTGAATGGTCCGTCGCGAAGTCCCATATCTTGTAGCGTTCCATGCGGATCTGCCGCTTCGCCTTACGAAAACGGTCCTCTATCATGTCTAGATTGATCTGGAATACTTCACTCGTCTTCTTTTGATCAAGCTCAGGGTAATAGAGGCTGACATGGATGCGGGACGTGAAAGCCTCGTCAAAGTCACCAACCCGGTTGGTCGTGAGGAAGAGAACTCCACTGTAGTACTCCATGACACGCAGGAAAACTGTAATCTCTTATCAGAAAGGTATTGGCACATGTCATAGGGCCTCATGGCTTACCAGCTACCAGGCCGTTACGCACGAAGTCCTCCTTCGTCCGCTGTGCGAGGAAGACATCTGCTTCGTCCAGAAGAAGAATACATCCCCATTTGTTAGCTAGATTGAAGTTTGTTTCGAGCGCGGCCTCGACCTCCTTCGCAGTAGTTCCAAGATCACCTGCTTTGATCAGCTTAGAGGCATCAGATGTGAACAACCACTTACCGCAAGTGATTTGGAATAAAGGCCTCTTGAAGACCTCGGCAACACCCTCTGTCCACAAAATGAATTGTCAGTACTTATAAGACCGGCCAGGAAACAAGGGAAACAGAACCGACGAACCAGCTGTAGAAGTCTTCCCAACTCCAGGGGCACCATGGAGTAGTATAATGAGACCCTTGCCTGGAAAACGTTTAGTGAATGCGACAGGTGAACCGCCACATAGAAATACCTTTTCCTTTGACAATATCGACTTGCTTCGTAGCTCCCGTCGATGACTCCTTGTCTCGGAAGTGCTGGGCGGTGAGAGACAAAATCATCTCTTTATGGCCCTTTTCAAGAACAAGTCGATCAAAAGCCGTCTTGGGCTTCAAGTCATCTGCAATATGCTCGACATTGAGTGGCTCTCTATCAGGAGCTTCGACCTTGTCAGGCTCAGATGTATAGAGCTCAGTCATGTACGTGAGATCTAGTTGAGCTGCAGTGAATTATGTCAGTGAAAGTAATCCTGGCTTGGAAACCCAATCGACATACCCCATTTGCGACTCCTTAGTACGAACGCAAACACACGATAAGACATGATGAGAAGATCTTCGTCGGGAATCAGAGAACTAGCTTTCAGTCCAGGGCTTGTTCGGACCTCATCCAGTGGCCTAGGTATAACGGCCACTGAAGGTTGAGTGTCGATTCCCGGTGTGTGTGGAAATAGGTGATTGATGTACTCCGTTTTCTGGCTTTCGTCGACGTACTGATCATCGTGCACGTTTTGGCCCGAGCAACATGCGGCGTTACAGAGCCTAGTGTCGTCCTCATCATCACCTTGGCTGCCCATCATCAATTCCAACTGAGGTTTCCAGTCTTTCCCATCTGCTGTTGAGAACGCCGTTTCAAAGTCCACAACTACCTGACTCTCGACTTCATCACGCGCGTCGATGGTTGGTCCGGCACTGCAGAGATAGAAGATCAGTAATTGACTCATATGTATATTTTAAAGTAGTTGTGCATGCGCAAGTATAGTAGAGGGGAGGGATAAAGAAACAATACGTACTAGTCCATCTGCCTTACGCTGGCGACCTCCAAGAAACGCTTGCCTCGTAGGACGAGCTTTGCCTACAGCCTCTGATTCTCAGGTAAACCAGATACGGATCTCCATTCAGAGTCATTGAAGTCGGACCTTCTGTGGGGGTGGAAACTAAGAGGATAAACTTCGAAAGAAGTCACATCTCTTTCTCCGATGAATCGTGGAAAATCAAAATCGATGCTGACTGGGCCCAGCGATTTTCCATTGAAGTCAACAAAGACACATTTTATGCTGAATGGCTGCTGGCTCTTCTTGTCTTTTTCCTTTTCCCCAGACCAGTACATTTCCCAAGCTGGGATAACACGATGGCGGGCACTCGATACTTTCACGACACGGTAGACTTGTTTGCCATCATTCCCGATGACCTCCATGCCCGGTCGAAAAAGGTACCACAAGTCAGAGAATTCTACCTTCTTGCAGCTCGAGCTCTCGAGAAAACGGCGCCTGGGCACAATTTCCGAGTCAATGAATTGTAGTAGCATTCGCAGGTGCTCCATGGCCCCCTCGGATCGAGTTTCTGCTACCTCCTCGTCACTCTCACTGTCGCTTTCCTCAGAATCTGTCGTGTCAGGCTCCGTTTTGGTATCTTCAACGTCTGTATGTCGAGATGATGGGTCGACGATATTGCTGGTGTGGTCGACAACACTCCCTTCTATCTCTGACGTACTTTTCAATTCAGCATCAACAGTTCCTCCTGTCTCGGCCGCGTCAGTGTCCTTCTTCAGACTGAGGAACTTTCGTTCCAGGGCCGACAACCAGTCGCGCAAAGCCTCTTCGCGATATACGAGTGCTTTGAAAGGGCGAAGAAGAACAAAGTCCAAATCAGAGCCTAGTTCCACAGGATGCGCAAGGATTTTGGAAAGAATGGATTTCAGCAATGGTGAACAAATCCTTATTCTTTCGGGTACTGGGCGCTTGCCAGGGTCCAGCAGATTTTGCACTACCTGGATTCCAGCTTCTGGAACTTTGCGAACTTGGCCTGAAGAAAAGCCGTACCAAGAGTCCTGGGTGTTTGTGATGACAGGCTCTCCTGCAAGAATTTGAATAGTACAATCGTCGTATCGTACTGCCAGAGGTTTCGAGCGAAAATCAAACCAACCCAATCGTGTCAAGTGGCTCTGCGGCCTTGATTCCGGCACCGATTTCTTGGTATTTGCTGTTTGTGCAGCTGTGTCGTGGCGGTCATTCTCCTCCTGGTTCAACGAGTCCGTGTTTCTCTGACCGCTGCCAGATTGCGCTGCTTTGGCAACGTCTTCAGCGCGCCTACGCTCTGCAGCAACGTCGTCTTCCTTCTCGCGCCTTCGCTTTTGAGTTTCTTCGGCAAGGAAGGTGCGATCTAAGTCCCACTCAAAATTCTGGCGCAAGCGCTCACGTCGGGCACCAAAATCGATGCTTCGATCGAAGATGTCCAGGCTTTCAGTTGGGAAGATGATACCTGGATTCATGTCGCATTTGTGTGAAGGGTCAAAGGGATCTGGGCGCTTGTATTTATTCCGACTATCGACTTGGCTCTCGGAGAGTTAGGAATATTTGACGAAAGCAGGGAAATCTTCAAATGGCTCACCCGGTACCTCTCATGATTCGCCTGCCATGGTCGTAAATCGCGCCTTCTCTAAAATAGTCCCAATAGATAGGGCCCCCGCCAGCTTCGAACTCTTTGCTATGGCCGTAGATGCAGTTTTCTTTGCGCCGGTAGTCTTCGAGTTCAGCCACCCGGCTGGTGCCAAGCTGATCCGGATCGTTATCTGTAGTGGGCCTTGGCTCTGAGAGGTTATCCTCCTCAGCAGTGCGAGAGTCCAAAGCCAGTCGCTCCAAGCGCAACAGCTTCTCCTTCAGCACTTCGATTTCGTCCAACAAGAACGTTGGTGCGATGCGCTCAGGATTTTCTTCCGTTTGTCGCGACTGCGGATTGTCGACGGATTCTGTAGGCAGGGCATCCTCCTTTACTGGGCCTACGTCGGAGCCAGATGCCCCTGGATCGTTGTCATTCATATCGACGCTTTCAGAAACAGGTTTCGTGTGAGGGAGCTTCCATTGACGAAGTCGAAGAAGATCGAGAGACTGTCCAGCTTAGTGTGGAGGAGAACTCCGATATTTGAGAGGTGAACTACGCTGTTTTTCGACCTTTGAATTATGAGAGGGGTCAGAGCCTCGCGTTCTGGGATTGGAACATGCATGCATGTTGCATTGGGGCTGAGCAAAACGGCGCCACTGCCAATGATTTCAAGAGTCGTGGCATTTATTGATGCAGTACGACGTCGGTTATCTGCATTTGGAAGAGATGAGCATCCCTCCATCTCGAGGCATTCAAATCTGAGCTTCCCCGAGCCTCGCATTCGAGTTCTCCTTGAAAATTTCAACCAACTCTCCTGATGCAAGGTGCACCAGAATGATAACAAAAGACATCGAGTTCACACCATGCGGCATCAGTCGCAAGACAACGACAGATTTTATCGACCATCGTATGCCGGCGCGGCATCCTGCGTTCGACCAGCCGCCGCTCAGTTTTGACCCGGCTTCAGGAAAGTATATTCCGAACGGCCAAGCTCTAATACTAGCATCCAATAATGTGTTGACTGCTTCCGGCTTACATGTGGCACTTCCCATTCCCGCCGTCTCGGCTATGTCTATTGCTCCTCCACAAGGCGGGCCGGGGATTCTAGGCAGTCAGGGCGAGCAACTTATTCCCAGAGAAGCAATCACTGATCTACTTTCCATGAAATTCTGGAGTACGATTCTACCTGATGCCCTCGGTCAGCTCTGTGAAGTTGATGAGCCGAAAGGCTCGTCCAAGGCAGGTTTCAGCATCCGGGACAAAAGGGATTGGAAGGATGTTCATTGCACCCTTGAAGCGGCCAAAAATAAATATCAGGATGTGAAGGGACCTCTGGGACAAATGTCGAGAATACGACGCAAACTTGCTGACAAATCCGCCCCTGCATCTGACTTGGTGAAAGCTGTCGACGCTCTGGTTCCGGATAGCACCTATGCCACGCCGATCTTAGGTGCTGTGAAGATCATCGTCGATGTAAGTTTGCTTCTCATATTCATTGTTCGAAGTTCCGTTCCATCCATCCCCCACCCCCAACAACAATAACCAAAAAAAAAAAAAAAAAAAAAAAAAAAACGGTACTGATTTCTTTGTTTCTAGGCTACCTACAAATCAGCTCAGGTCAGGGAGGAAGTCCTTCACTCTTTCGATGACATTCTGGACGTTTTTTCACCAGTCGAACTCTTCCTGAGTCTTTTCCCAGGTGATCGAAACATAATCAAGGCATCTACAGATCTCACCGCCCATAATCCTCAAAGCAGTGGAGCAAGCGATTGTGTTCTTCCTCAGAAACTCTGGTGAGTCGCATTCCCAATCAATGCAACTACAGCAGAAGATCCAATATTTATGATAACATGGCAAATAAAAGTCAAGAGAGGTGTCAAGGCGCTCTTCAGCGGCGATGACTATGGAAAGGATCTTCGGGACAGCGTCAACATGATTCAGAGCAAAAGCAAGAGTCTCATGGACGAGGCTTCCAAGTCGTACATGTTCCAACAGGAGATGCGTAATAAATAATGATCGCTTTTCATTTATTTTTCTGACATCACTTTCAGGATGGAAACAGACACAGCTTTTTCAAAATCACGCGTCGGAGAAGCTGGGGTCCATCGCCTCGGGCTTCAATTCCTTGAACGATTTGTTTACAATTCATATCGAAAGAAAAGACCGTAAGCATCTTAGCTTTCTTTCCACTTTGGAAACGTAATCTGACGCAAATGCGTGGTAAAAAGGCGAGCTGGAGTCTTCTAGGCAAGCCCTCGAGGCTTCTAGGCAAGCCCTCAAAGCTTCTCGGCAAGAGGCTTTGTATTATAAATCAATAGCCTCGCGCACACCATCGCCACTTCCAAGCAATCCGTGGATTATACCACCCCAGTCCCAACTTCTGAGTCATAGCCATATACCTGATCAGAATACCTTGCGCCACATGATCGGCTTCGTGGACATCGATCTTCGGGATATCTCCCTCATCAACGACAGGAAAGAAGAGATTCCTCCAAAGCAAAGAGCACGAGCTGAGCAGATCGTGTCATCAACACTGTTCGAGCAATGGGCCGTGTCCACAGCTTCGGCAAAGTTGCTTGTCGAGTGGGACAGTTCTCAAGTCCAGTCTATTGCTGGGATAACACCTTTAACGGTCTTCTGCACGACCATGGCTCAGGCCTTACGCACTCGGCCCCGGTTCATCTCGGCACTCTGGTTCTGCGGACGTCATTTTGACCAGAGTGACGCAGGCGGCTGCATCGGTGAGCGCGCCATGCTGGCAAGTCTGATTGATCAAATTCTCCGGCAACATGTATTTCATCCATGGGATCCACAGAACGAGATCAATCTTCACCTCCTGCAAGGTACCAATCAATCCATCGATGAGTTACTCAAATTGCTCATCTGGCTCCTTCGGCGCATTCCCCAGGATCTGACCGTGTTGTTCATCGTTGACGGCGTGTATCTATTCGAGCGCGACGACTTCTGGACGGACGCTGAACGAGTATTCCTCGGTATCCTGCGTCTAGTTAGAGATGTCCCTGCCACAGTCAAAGTACTGTTCACGAGTGCTCCCGGGACAGCCATTGTGCGTGGTGCATTTGAGCAAGAGGGGCTGATCTTGAGCGTGGATGAACTGCCAAAGCTGGGCTGGGCGCCAAGCGGCGAGCGCATGACCAGAGAGATGGGTATGGATAAAGGAGATAACCATGTATGATATTCAGTTATGATGTTCATTTATGATTTCAATGCATGTTTAGAGCAAGCAACCAAGCCCTTGAACTATAGCCAGCCGATCAAGTTCATCGTGTACAAGTGTTCATCGCCAGCAATCTTATCCTTCTTCTGCACCAACTCCTCCGCATCCCAATTGGCCGCGATAAGCTTGCCACTGAGGAACTTGGCCTCTTCGCTCACCAGCCAGTTGAAGAAGTCGCCGCTCAACTCAACTGTTTGTCTCTAATTAGCAACGATCGTATCCTATAACCCCGTTCCCCACCAGGCTGACTTACCATCGTCGAACGGGATGCCCTCCAGGGTCGACGCAAACTTGGAGCTCATCTGCGACCTGATGAGACCGGGGTGGTACTGGACGACGCGGACGCCGTTGCCCAGCTCGGCCATCTCGTGGCCGAAGATCTCAAAGACCTTGGTGGCGCCGGCCTTGCTGCCGCGGTAACTCGAGTAGCCCGGCATGTACGGGATGTGGATGGCCGAGGTGCTCGTGTGGACGACGACGCCGCCCCGGGCCGCGTGCGGCGCCCACGCGCGCAGCAGGTTGAAGTTGCCCCTGACGTTGATCTCGAAGCCTTTCCACCAGTCGCCCGCGTCGGATCCCGTGATCGTGTCCAGGTCGGCCATGTAGCCCGCGTTGGCGCCCAGGATGTCGATCGGGGCGCCTGTGCTGTCGACGAAGGACTGCAGCGCCGAGGTGACCGAGGCGGCGTCTATGAGGTCCGCGATGTAGATGAAGACTTGGGTGCTGGGGGATACCTTTTCGATGGACTCCTTGGTCTCGAGGAGCGTCGCTTCGGTGCGACCGACCAGACCTAGAGCCGCGATGCCGGACTTTGCGAGAGACAGAGCGATTGATTCTCCGATGCCTCCTTTGCCAGCGCCAGTGACAATGGCTGTCTTGCCCTCTGTGGAAAGCTCCGGTCGTGTTGGGCTGATGAACGAGTACGACTTGGTCCTATATCTGGCAGTCGTGCTTTTGAAAACAGCGGCGAGATCGGCTTCGGAAAAGTTTAGTGCGGACATTTTCGAGATTGAGGCTTGGAAAGGGCCAGTTTGAGATTTTTGTTGTCACCACTAGAGTGAATTATGGCTTTCAATATTTGTTTCATTCATCTTGGAATTATCTGGCTCTTATAATGTACGTTGTGAGTGTATTCTCTTTGTTTTCCAGTCATATGTGTGTTTGTAAGCTTCGGGAACAGAGACTATTGGTAAGCTTCATGATTTGAAATTGTGTGGCTAGGTATCTTTTGATGCTCGAAGTTGTCCCGTCTTCTGAGGCTATTCTTTGTGTGTTTCTCACATCCCGCCCCGAAGACAATGGTGTTGTTGGTGATGGTACGTGATGTTACGTGATCGGACGGATTCGACGCCGGACAGAGGGGTCCACTCCGATGTTGCCAGCAGACAAAGACGGGCGCAGTTCAGCCAGCGGCCATAATAGTGCTGACAAATACCCACATTATTTACTGAATGTCTCATGTCTCTTGTCACGTAATTATACGTATCTTCGCAGGATATGTATCTTGAACGGCGGAATACTTTCCTTGAACTTCACCTTGTACACAGTACTATTTCCCACAATGGATGCAGAACAGGAGCTCAAGGTCAGTTCATAAACCACGTACCCCCCTCCCCTATCCCCCTGCATAGCCTTCACCCCCAGTACTATTGCCCCGACCACCCCGTATATGCGGAGAATTGGATCTGACTGGGTCCCCGGTTCCCCATCCAACAGCGGCGCCGCGAAAGGGGCAGGTCGGCCCAGGCCGCCTTCCGCAAGCGACAGGCGCTGGCCGCCCAGCAGACGCAGCAGGAGATCAAGCAGCTGAGGGAGGCGCTGGCGTCCATCGCCAGCGTCGCACGGCACGACGACCGCCGCGCTCTGGTGTCGGCGATAGCGCGGGCGGCCGGGGCGGCTGGCGTCGATGTGGGACACCTTCGGCCGCCGCCAACCAGTCCCCGGCCTCCTGTCATGCACGAACAAATTGGCCCCGTCCGTGTGCATGAGCATTCAGGTGAATCGGAAAACTCAGGAAGCAATGCATCGTCCTTGGGCAGCGGGTCGTCGCGTCCGAGAGCGGAAGCCTCTACACAGAAAACAGACCTCGCCGTCGCTCGTATGCCCTCGCAGCGGCCGGCGTTCAGGGCGACGAGGTGTATGATGTGGATGAACCCGATGCGGTACATACGCATCGACAAGCCGCCCGAGGACATTGTGCCGTACCTGGGCGACGGGGCGGACACGCTGGCCGGCCGATTGTTCTGGGCCGTCATGGAGCACGCCCGGGCCGACTGCCACCACGAGCACCACGCCAACCTACGCGAGCCCGCGGTCGAGAACGGCTGCCTGCGCCGCATGGTCCTGCACTCGCCGTCGATGCAGACCGTCAGCCACGGCCTGATCAAGGCCATGGTCGAGGCCCGGCTCGAGTATCGGTACCTGGGTTACATCAGCGCCGAGTACGACGGCGCGGCGGATCCGGACACGATGAAGACCATGCGGCGCAAGATAGTGGCTGAATTCGGCGCCCGGGGCCAGGATGTGAGCGTCTGGGTCGACGCCATTGGTGTCGAGGCCCGCGTCCGATCGTTCCTCGGGCCGGATGCTTTTCTTCTGCTGGAGGAGGCTGCGCGGAGTCCCGATAGCACCACGGCGCACAAGTCACTATCACGTGCCGTTGACATGCTGGTTGCAAACTTCATCTGCTTCGGGGATGGACCTAGGTGGAATCTACAGGCGGTGGAGAACATATTTTCTGCTTGGTTGGACCGGCTACTGGGTTCACGCATGGTCTAGGTAAGATGATACATGAGTTGAAGGGAAGCATGAGCATATTGCAGTAGCGTACATCATGTATGGTATCGTTGTGTTGTATTCAATCCGTCATACTGAGGACACGAAAGCGTGAGTTGGCACATTCTTGACACATGTTCAATGCACACACGATGGACCAACAGACGTATAGTACAGTTGTCATCATACAACATCATTGACCATGAAACCGTCACTAATACGTTGAAAGTTCATGCTCCTCCCAAGTAGCAAGTTACTGGATATCCTGAGCATCATTATAGTGTCATGCTTGCTGGTCTAGATGAATACCTCGCCGTCAATAGCAAAGCTTTAGCCATATTTGCCACATCAGGAACGGCAGGCAGTATACGGTATGGCTCCAAAGCTTCTCAGAGTTCGAGACTGTTGAATTCACGTTTGATCCATTGCTTATAGCAAAATTCAATCGGTCATGCTAACGACGGCTGCGAGTACCCGCCAACCCTCACAAATCCAGATCAGTCATCACTTTAACCTAACCTACGCTCTGTTCCTATGAGTATAAGCATATCCCAAGAAGCCTGGTCGGTCCGAGCTCGGAATGGCGGACTGGCCTCGCTCTAGCTCAACCATAAATCAGTTGTCATAGGCTCAATGCCGGAGCTCTGGCAGAGGCATCTCCTGTTCATTCCAAATCCGGGAACGGCGGCATTCGCCTTGAAGAATTCGCTCCAAGCCTGACAGCTTCGTCCTTGCATTACAAATGCCCGTTAAGGTAGTGCTTATTTTCGTGCTCACACACATTATTGAGCTTATAGACCTAGGTTAGGGACCTTTTGGTCGATTGCGGCTGCGGAGAGGTAGCCGGCCACGCGAAACGGAAAATAGCTTGCGTTTGGCGGACGCCCAGCGGGTGCATGTTGTCGGGGCGGAGGCGCTTCTGGCAAACCGGTCCCTCTCGGTTGCCTCTTAGTACTGCCTAGCTGGGAATCGCTGCCAAGAGTGCCTCTTGATTAGTATTGCGACTGCTGAGAATATCACACCATCAGCTGGTAGGGGGTTTATAGTAGAGGTGGCTAGTGGGTATAGTCCGGACTCTGGCGGAGGGCTCCAATAGTTCTGATTGGCGCGCGCTGCCCTCAAACTGACTCACTGAGATGGCACGATGATTGATATAAGGTTTTGCTGTGGATGCCAATGGGGAATGGCTTCAAGTAGAGTGCGGTGCCCACCTTTTGCAGAAGTACGTACGATTTTTGCCGAATGTCGAGGAAAGCCGAGGACGACAATAGACACAGTAAGACTATTGAATTCGGAATGATTTTGAAATGGCAGCAGCTCGCGCATGTCGGATCGCAGTAGGAGTCCTCGGGTACCGAATGCGATCATTTGTGTAAGCTTCCATCAAGAGAACACAATTGTAGGCCTCCCAGGCGGCATATGCTGCGGTCTCCGAGAGTTACCAATCCGTTTGCGAACGCCGAGATCGCGACATGGCACTTTCGAACTCTGTGTCCACCGGAGGGTCACAAGGCTGATGTCTAGACTCTATGGTGATAGAGTTTGAGTCCAACCCAGATGTATGTAAACACCCCTGGAGCTGTGATCTGCCACAAGTGTCGCGGGGTGCATTGAGTTTTGGGTCAACTGCCAGATACCCTGGGAGAGCCGCGGCCGAAACCGTTCCAACATGCCAGTGTGTGATCTGTCACTTGGTCAAGTCGGAGAATTCGAATAGACTCCTTGGTATAGATTGGCATACTACTGCTGAACCGCAGAGATGCCACATCTAGATTCCAGACAGAAGCTGTGGATTCCGAGCCGAAACAGCCGGTGCAATACAGAGTGGTCGCTGTCGGGCAAAGCAGGCAACGAGACCCTGAAAGCACGAGCCCACAGCTTACTGCTGCTGTATAGACGCTATAGCGGGACACAGAGAGAGCATTGACCAGTCGCCGGAATATATCTCGTTGGATGCGATGCGACGGGCTGTCGGGAAGTGCTGAAGGTCTCCCTATATGACTCGTGAGACGTGCGCCCGCCCCGAAAGACCGTTTACTAGGCAGTTGACAGCCCGAACTAGCGAACAACGCGAGGCGGGGAACTCGGAGAGGGCTGCTCAAGAGGCAGTGCCTAGTTGAAGGATCGCCAGGAACCAAGAGCCCTGGGGGCACAGCTCGGTACAAAGTCAGATCATATGGAGTACACTACAGTTACTGCGCAAGCTTGGCAGGTTGAGCGGGCAACGACCCGTTCCCGAGACTCTTATCAGCGGGCACTGCTGTTCCCTCAAAACGGAATTAAGTTTGCGCACCCGTCGTGAGTCAATGATCACAAGTTCAGTTCAGACCGGCAGCACCGGCTGTCGTCCAAGGGGCGCGGAATTGCAGGCCATGGACGGCAGTTGCAGAGGCTCCGTAGGTAGCTGTCACTGTCGACAGCTCATCAATACAAGGTAGCGAGCGAATGCAATAGCAGCGGCAGATCGACCACTATGAAGCCTGTGTGAACCTACCCCTTGGCATGACCATGCCCCATCAGGCCACAAGGAGGAGAGACCTGGACTTCCTGGGTGGCATTGGGCCAAACACAATATGATTGTGCTTGATTAAAGCGGTGCGCGGTGATCTGCCGTTGAACGAACGAGTGAGCCTCTTCCGAGTCCCAAACCTTGCAGAATAGGCCCTGACCAGGCGGGTTTGAGGCGCTCAGAGTATTCATGTCCATAGTAATATGGAGGGCGTTGGACCCATATCGAGGTCTGGGCCAACGTCCAGCGTCGATCCCTGCGGAAAATAGAAGTTTCTCGACTATGAACGAGATACACATAGAGCCTCGAGAGGAACGTGCATTCATCACCGGGGACGGAGACCCTCTGCCGTCTGCCGTCTGGCGATGCGAGTAGATGAAAATGATGGAGAAGGTCGCATACAACGAGGTTTGAGGGTCACGGTTGAACCGCTATAGCATACGTGTGCTGATCCGGGACGTCGCGGGCCTCATGCAGAGGCCATGCAAGCACCAACAGCGCGCTGTTGCTACGCTACAGGCTTCACCGGGGGGCGCACCCGCGGGTCTCCACAGGCCTTATCCCCCCCTAGGACGACCGGTATTACCATGATAATATCCCGCCTGGCAGGTACGTGCAGCAGCCCGTTTCGAAGCATCGAGGGGTGACTCGGTCTAGACCAAACGACAAGACTGTATCGTGGGCCCAAGCGAGAGCAGGTATTGGAAGGAGAGACGATATATGAACTGACGTCTGTCTGACCTGTATATACGTGGATAAGGTGTTATGCAAAGATTATGGGAGGGAAAACCTGTTTGTTGTGCTGGATAGTAGGTGCATTCGTCGTGATGATGATCTGTTTTGTTCCGAAAAAACGCACCAGCTGCATCCTGGTCGAAGCATTTCGACGAGGCCTCTTTTACCTTACTATGCATAACACTTTGCACCATTTCAGGGTCTACAAAGTAAGGACCCCTCGAAACCATACGGACAGCCCTAGAATTTACTGTATGAATCCACCGTTTACTGCAGACGACGTGTCCGATTCATTTTATCATACATGAGGAAAAAGCAAAAGTCTTACCACTTCTATGGATTTCGGAAATACACGAGTACACGCTAGCACTATCTCTTGTAATACCGGTGCATGGATGTTTTGGTATATCCGTACAGATACGGCACCACAGAAGGATGAGTCAATGTTTGGGCCCTGTGCTGACAATGGAACCGGCAACCAACTGAGGCTTGCTCCTTACTGCCCAGTCAGATTGCAGATTGT
Source organism: Pestalotiopsis sp. LF_19_12 (assembly GCA_023510015.1). Classification (NCBI taxonomy): domain Eukaryota; kingdom Fungi; phylum Ascomycota; class Sordariomycetes; order Amphisphaeriales; family Sporocadaceae; genus Pestalotiopsis; species Pestalotiopsis sp. LF_19_12. The sequence goes on along the minus strand of JALYBT010000002.1, from coordinate 397,957 downwards.
GAGACATGAAGAACAAAAAGAAAGCATTGTAAACAAGCTGCAGAATCAATCAGCACCAATTACCCTACCTACCGCAGAAACGTAGCCAGCTGTTCAATAGTTCCCAAAAGTACTTTGTGCAGGAGAATGGAAAATATGATTCCGCTCGCTGGCTGGGGGGACAGAACGGAGGGCGAAGGAGGAGGCGTCGACGAGCTCATGTCGTCCTTCGGGCTATCGATGTGGTCGCAGCCAATCACGAGACCGAGGAGAACTTTCCGTGGATGGGCTGAGCGTTTTGATAAAAGTGATGCCTGGGCAGGAGAGAAAAAAGCTTTCTCATAATACGGTTCGGCTCCACACTAGGAAAGGTCTGGATCGGGGTTTTGGTGAAGGGATCTGCCCTCGCTGCGAACTCTGGAGTTGTCCTGGCGCTTTGCCCAAACAAGAACGCCGAACCCTTGGGGAAAAGGTAACGCTCCTCCTCGGTTGAGCGAGCTTGCGAACGGGCGTCGATCATGGGCCATATGGCAGTTTCGCCTCCTGCCAAAGCTGCCTCCCAGAGTTGGAGCCGACCGTCCGTCCCATCGAGATCATCCGGAGCACAGCTCCGTCTTTTGACTGGTCAGCGACCAGCGCAACGGCGTCGCATAACCTCGCGAAGCGGCAGGCTTTGGAGTAGCAGACACACAGGATGATGACGCCCGCGCATCGGTTGTGCTGGCTTGCATCGTCTTTTACCCGAGTCGCACGATTGCGGGCTAAGATATACAGTAGGCAGCCTAGCAAGGCGCCGACATGGGAATCTGGCGGCATGCCTACGAAGTAGGGATTTACAATCGGATTCTACCACCAGAACCCCCTTTTGTGAGAATTCGATCCCGATCACTGGCGTCACGAGGATGGATCGACAACTTTTGCTGGCGACCACCAGACGACCACATGCTACCTACCGAGTCTGTGGTAAATGAGTGAATGAGGAGAAGACGCCGCTCCTTTCCCTGCTAGACATTTAGAGGGACATAGTCGAGCCACGACGTGCACCGTAGTTGCAGATGACAGGCGTTACTATACACCGTCTGAAATATGTGATTATGTGATTGTCCCCCAAACGCCCTGACGCGTGGCTGACTTCAGAACTTGTGGTGGTTATATCCGATTTCCGAGCAACCATCGAAGATCCAGTACAGAGAATGCCATGCATTGAGCAGGCTAGCGGCTCGTCTCTTATAATCAAGTGTCTCTAGCAGCCCGAATGCGTAGATGAGTGGTTGTCAAGCCTAGCTCGGCTCCCCGTCGCATGATCTAAAGATCAGAGACTTCTTGGGGATCACGATTGACAGTCCCAATAGAGGGGTTTCGCCATCGCAAGTGTTTCGTCGTCGTCGACACGCCCAACTTCATAAAGCTAGCCAAGTTCCCCTCCCTTACTGCACAGCATTCCTGCCCAGCAGAAAGAAGTGCTTACGCGTTTGATATACCAAGAGACTTTTGAAGCACTCGAAACATTTCCCGACCTTGCACCTACCTAGGCAACCTACTGACTTGACCTGGTTCCTTCCGGGCTGTGTATGTACATACAATCTTTCAGGCAACAGAATTAAAGACAGATCAACACGTTTCCACGGAGAACATCGAATATCCACCAGTCTTTTCCACCAGAGTCTATTAAGCTTTCAAACTATATCGTCGGCGGAGGGACACTTTGTTGCACGGAGTCAAACCCTCTCAGCAATTACTGTCAAACAAGCGCATCTTATCAGAAACGGACATTAGACGTTGGCAAGCGCCTCGCTGTATTTACGTTTTACGCAAGAGTTTACGCCAGACCGATTTGGGTGCTCCGTTTTCAATCCTGATCCTCCACGGCAACGCAACGGACCCTCGCAGTTTTCCTGGTCCCCGCCCCGCCCAGAGAGCCAAGACCCAAGACCTCTCACACTGCCCTCCCAAGCAGGACGGACCCTGCCTGGCTGTTTCTTGTGTGGAATTGGTTACAAGCCACCGCCCAGTCTCCAGTCCTGGAAAAAGCCCAGACAATCAACCCAGCCGACCAGCCCAGCTCAGTCCAGACGAGAGACAGCTGGAATCATCAGCCCACGTTGAGTCGCTGCTCGAGCCCGACGGATCCGCAGAAGCGTCTGTGAATTTCTTCTTCTGCTGTCTGCTGTCCAGTCGCTGTCACCTCTTGAGCTCTTCATACTCTGCCCGAGCAAAGCCCAGCCGAGCCCAGCCCAGCAACCACCAATCCCACCCCGGCTCAAGTCAAATCAGGTCGGAAGGGAAACCAGACAGACAGCTTTCCCATCTCATCCGTCCCATCCATACCACACGGGAATTACGGATACCTAGTACACACACACACCTACGTACGGGCTACGTACCTGGCGTGCGCTACTACGACGCACCTACCTTAGGCCTTCCCCGGCATCTCCTTGCCTTGCAGGCCTCTTGCATCCGCATTTTCCAAAATCTCGTTTTTAGTTCACTGCACCCAAGAGGCTCGTCCCACCACCTATCTGGTCTGTTTGCATGCGACGTGCCCGACTCCACCCCGGCCAAACTATCAGCGAACCTTCTCCATATTTCTATATACGGGCGCCAGCATATTTACATCCCAGAAGCCCCCCTTCCCATAAACCCAGCACATTGGCAGTCAGACTCTTCAAAAGGACCCTTCCCGAACCGCTCACCCCTGGACATAGACAAGAAACTAGCCAACTGACTCTTCTCAAACGACCTAACCATCGATCCATCTTCCCAAGAATCCATACTCAAAAGCTCCATCTTGGGCAAAGCACAGGGACAGGACCCTGAACCTCTCTAGTCTTGTGCCTCCATGGTTCAAATACCATTCGATCCTACCTCGTCAACCTACTCGGGCTTGACCTCTTCAACTATACCATATATCACAACCACCACAATGTCGGCACGACCAGCTGAGAAGCTTCACTACTCGAGCTCATCATCATCATCCTCTTCCGACTCGGACGTCTCTATACCATTCCGCCACAGCATGGATTCCGTGATTGGACCGGTTGCCTCCGTCGAGGTGCTCCGGTGTCTTCGTTGCGCCAGGTCGGTGGAAACAACTTCGACAGACGACCCAATGTCCCAAGGCATGGTCCGCATCGGCACCAACATCTACTACTGCAGCCGCTGTGCCAAGATGGTCGGCTACAAATGAGCGGCCTGCTGCAGCCGGGACGGCACCAGCTCAGTATCATTATGATTATTATTACCATCACCATCACTTTCAACGCGCGCGCCGCCAACCGAGGACGCGGCTGCATATCAAGCCCTAACGACACGGCTTTTTCGCCTGTGAGCAGCATCCCCAAAAAGGGAATGGCGACGCAGTCAGCGTTGCAATTGTACCACAACCACGAAACAGACACAAGCACATAAACACCACCACCCGCGTCCGACCTCAATTGAGGTCTGATTTTTAGCGAGCTGTGTCTTCCGCATTTCGACTGGCGCTTGGCGATCAGGCACTGCCGCAACGACTAGGCTATTATTGGCACCATCGACAACCGGCTCCCAAAAGTCCGTGTGCAACTGCGCGGCCCAACATGGGCGTTGCGATTCAATGGTTGTACGAATATGGCATTTGGGTGCGAAGATCGCCATTGGGTATTGAATTTCCGGTTTTTAAACTCTGCCCTACTCCAGGGTCCTTGACCACGGAAATCGCAAAAGGCCAGGGCATTTTGACAAAATCCCCACAGTCGGCGTCCGCGGGACCCCTCCGCGTACAGGGCACGAGCCTTGCTCTGGTTCGCGTCCTGTACTGCACAGCACTTTGTGTCCATCACCAACACTGGACATGGTGTTTTCGCATTGCCATTGCCGACAGCCCAATCTCACCTGCGCGCAATTATTTTTTTCCCTCATCCCGACGTCGCTTCCGGACGGGGATTGGTGGACGCGGATGCGGCTACGCTAGGCTAAGGACCCTTCTATTGGTTTTGGCTCGTGCAACCGCTTTAGCGGTGGGCTTACGTCACTGTACATGGTGCGCACCAATGGAATCCTCAGCGTGCCTCTGGGGGTCTCGCTGGGTCTTTGCTGTCCCCTGACACTCAAAACTCGCTGGTCCAACGACTGGCACCACCTTGGGTGCGCCTATGACGTTGGTTGCAAGGGACATCGTCCAATATGCCCCAATCTGGGCCCTCTTGGCTGCAAAAGCTCGGGCAATATTGGGGCCACTGTCGGCGCGGCTGCCTCTGCAGAGAATTTTTTCCTACGACAAGTACGAGAAAATGTCACGTCCCTCGGTTGGGGTCTCCGCTGTCTGTCTAGGTTGGCCCAGTCGCTCGCTACGGGTTTGACAGTTACCGAAGCGGGTGAGACATTGCGCCCAGTGCGCTTTGCAGGAACCAGGAAAATGAAAAGGAAAATACGCACAGTTTTTGGAACGAGCAGGGCTCACCTGTACGAGCATCACGAATATGATTTTGCTGCTTCTTGGCTCGATACCCATCAGTTTAGCGTTCTACTTTGGATATACACAATTATCAAGAAATTATCTGAAACCATCTGCATCCCGTTGAAGAACCACCCGTCTCATTGGCTACAAGTGATGTGATCAGCAGCGCCATGATAACATGGACTCGATCCCCTAGAGGCGTACGATCAAGATCGACGCAGCCCTATCCGGATCTTCGCAATAAGCTTTCACCTAGACAATGGCTTTCATGCCGTGTCCTTGCCAGCAAGGCCAGATCATACCTAATCTAGATCATGATGAAAAAGAAGGCGCCAACCGGCAGCACTGCCACGACAACGTTGGAATTCCTCGTACAGCGCAGCAGGATGAAACAATGCGGGATCTACGGACCCCCACAGCGGTTCTTGAAACAGGTGCAGATCTGAGCTCGTGGCTGACAGGAATATACCAAACTAACAGGTTTCTAAATAAATCACAATGCCAGTTCACACCTTTATCTCGTCATACTGGCTTCAGCCTCCCGTCTCCCGTTATCCCCGCACCAGAGATGGGAGCACAACATAGCGAAAAACAATAAATAGGGCTGCGCCATATGCATCGACACCCTACCCGGAGACCGGTTGCTGGGCTGCTTGCTGGTGACTCGTTGCAGTTGGGAGCAGCAGATATTGGATATTTAAGGGGGGGACCTTGCATGGCCAGAGACAGACACTACGACACGGGGTCCAAAGTGGTCTCCCCGCGATTCCGATTTGCTGCCCCTCCACATCATGTTCTTGCTTGCGTGTGTGGTTTCCGTTCTTTTTTTCCCCTCTTATTACCAAGCTTACCAACAGAGCGACCAAGCCTGATCTTCATCAGCCACATCATACCCGACATCATACACTCTGGGATCAACCATGCCAATCCTCGACCTCTGGTCGTCTATGATACACACTGACAACATTGATATCCAAACATAACTTGTCTCTCTCTTATCGTCCAATGTTGTCACGCAGCCCATACGGGACGTTTTTGCCAGATCACGCAAACGCGGCGCAACGGGTGGTCCAGGCCAGGCTATGGTGGCTTGTTTTTCAGGGTCCCAGGCGAGCCAGGCCATGAGAGCCCTGTGCTGCACAAAGTCGTCATCGGCCTCTGTGATGCCACGCTACGATTACCGAACCGCTCAATTTAGACTTGGTGTATTTCCGCTGGCAGGAAGCACTGGTCGTCCTTTTTCCAGCGTGACCAGCAATGTCCAATGCCAAGGAAATCTTCGAGCACAGGGGTCATCTTCTAGCCAATTCTTTTTTTTTTATCTGATCATTGGCAGGCACGCACGGTCGAGGAGAAGGACAGCAGAACCGTGCATTGACCAACTTGCCCGTTCCCGTGGGATTTCATACGTGATATGTCTTCTGGGCATGGACTGGTCTAGACTTTGCATCCCGTCATAACGGCAGTCACTCTTCTGTTTGAGCTTTTTGGCCTTGCATTCCGGGTCTGGAACCTGCCTGCCTCGTTGGTTGCCCGGCCACGACACATCTCGGTAGGAAGGTGATTGATTAAACACTTGCGGGTTTTGTGGACACGCCCCAATCGAGGATCGCGATTGTGTCAAATTCAGGATCCGCTGGTCCAATATAATTTATAATTGATACGTACCACAACCCACACTGGGGAGGCGAGCTCGGCGAGGTTGAAACAGGACAGCATGTTCTCGAGATAGAGCTGGAAACAACGGGACTCGTGAGTAATAGGGAGAGCACTGGAAAAGTTCTGGGAAATTACAGCGTGGTTCGTCTACGATCGATCAGACGACAATCGCTTACTACACACACATCATACATCGTACGGCGCTTTCGCTGCCGGACGTACCTCTGCGTCTCCAACCTCCTTCTCCAGCTTTTCCCCGAGACTTTGCAGAAAAGACAATTTCCACACTCTCGCTTGGGATCGAAAAAAACCGGGAACGGCATCTGCACTCCGCGCCATCGCGTAAGCCCCGGTCGGGGGAGTCTCTTACGACTTCACACACTAATGCCATGTCACTGTCATGTCCGACCATTCCCAATGGCTAGCCTCTGTATAGCTCCACTGAGCCCGTCGAGTGCCAGTGCCCCGGAGGCACGCTGAGCCGCGCTTGCACCACCATGGCCAAATTGAACTCGGAAAACGAAGCGATCCCCCGTATAGCTCACGATCATTGGGCTCTGGCCTGACCGCCTTGCGAGGGGACTCGAAGGAGATTATGCATCACTAGAGTGCTGCATGGAAGCATTTTCTTCATGCTCGTCTACTGGGCGGGTAAAATCTCCTTCGTATCCCTTGTCTGGTGTGTTCCTTCGTTGGTCTTGACAGGACTGCAGGGCAAGACTAACACCGGAGCCGGTCCCTTTTGAGCGGCTTAGAAACGGCCGGGGGTCGCTAAAGAATTTCGATTGGCCTACCATGTGGCTATATGCACGATGCCGCAGACTCAAAGTGTCACGAGACATACAAGATGAATCGAATAGTCGTTGGGTGACGGAATGGTTCGAATGACCCAAGATCCCCCGATCGTGTGCTGAGGTCTCAACAAACAGAGATTGAGTTCCCGTCCTGGCATGGCCCGTGAAGTTTGTTTCTTGGGTTTAGAGATCGTAACTAAAAGATAGATCCCGTTTCCACGGGGCTTCGCAACATGTGCATCGCATCTTTGCGCTGAAGTGGATGCGTGCGTGTGAATCTGCACACTCCGCACTCAAATTCATCGTCAGGTCGGCAGATCTGCCTTGCTATGGAGTCATACTTGAGACATTTCATGGTGAAACGTGGGATCTCCAAGTTGTCGAGGGGACATCCCGACACTGGGAACATGTTCCTCGTAAGGCTACACTACGATATGCTTTTCTGCCTGGCGGCGCCTAATAAACACCCAAGCGACGATCGCGGGAAGTACGCCTGGCTGGCATGAAGCCTGAAGCCTCGAAAATCAGGGTCGAGAGGAGTAAGCAAAATGATTTGCAGGAGACAGAAAAGTCAGGGCTCAACACTGATAAAAGTCTGAAGGGTCCAAAAGGTCACCGATTCCTCGATCCCCGCGCCTTGGGACCGATGGCGGCTAAAGGGTGGGTCCGCCGCCTATAGATCGGGATTCTCTATACGGATCAGCCGTTGCCAAGAGAAAAAAGGGATCGCCCTCCGGGGCGCCGGGTGCCCAGACCAGCGTGCCGAAGAGAAAAAAAGTGAATGCGAATAGCTTCAGATTGTCTGAAACTTTACTAAAAATTGACATTTCATCCGTGACCCTGCTCCGGAGCAAATTCTCCTGGGTGTCAATCAATGATACTCTTTCACCCACCCACTCTGCAAGTGCAGCCGTGCCAATCGCAAAGTTGGGCATACAACAAGTTCCCCGGTGTGACATTCTCTGATCTTCTGGTACACTAGCACGCACGCGGGAATGATCTTATTGCTTCTACCACTTGCCAGAAAAGCTGAAAGCTGAAAAGACTCCCTGCGGGTCTTTTTTTCTTGCTCATCGGCATCGGCGTCCTGGCTCACGTGGGCCCCGGCAATGGGGGGTCATCTCGTTTGATTATGCGGCTGAAAAATTCCTAGTAGTCTCGCGATTGCCAGCCATCGCCAGCGCGGCAAGGCTCGGCCGCGATCAGCAGCATATCGGACGCACTCGCACGGCCGGCACGCGAGACGGCGGGTAATGCCATGTATGACACCATTTCCTTTTTTGGTGTGTGTCTTCTCGCTTCTTCGTCATATTTCGTCTCGTCTCGGCGATCCGAGTCCGCCAGGGTGAGTTCCCGACATCATGGTACACTAGTCAGTCCAGATCGGCCGTGCAAAATCCTCGCGCCGTTCTCTTGGTGTCTGGGCAGATCCAGATGCCTGGCTGCTCGAGTCAAGTGCGCGCATCCTCGTGGGTGTTTTCCGTCAATTACGGTAGTGTTGGTCTTGTCGCGCGGGGACTGATACTGTTTGCATGCTGACGGGATGCCGTGCCCGTTTCGTAGACGTTGATCGTGGCTTGATGTGGAAGAGAGCCTATAGTTCCCGTAAGAGTCGAGAGTGAAGACATCCATGCTGGTTACAGTATTCTTGCCGTAATAAGTCTTGGCATAGTCTGTTGAGCAGGGGTCCAGCTCAGGATATACTATTCTCGGCCGAGTGACAAAACGTTCCCGCAGCAGGGTGTAATAGGCCAGTGCAGCTCCTGAATAGATCCGTTGTCGGGGACTTTGTCATTGATTACTTGTATCTGATCAGACGATTAATTCGTCTCAAAGATGAGATATATAGGTCAACAACCCGAAATAGCCAGCATACGCGACGACGGTCGTGAGCATTGTCGTTGACACGGATGATGTCATTAATTACTTGTATCTGATTGGACGAATAGAACGTATCAACGTAGAGTATGTCACAAGGCCGCAGAAACCCAGCATATGCCTCGGAGACTCTGGAGTAATGTCGCTGGCGCGGATATCATTGCTTACTTGTGTCTGGTTTAACGGGAATTTCATCTCGGAAATGGGATTGGCCAATAAGGATATAGTGTGGCCAGAATACATGCCGAATGTCGTGAGCAATGTCGTTGGTACGGACATTATTATTTACTTATAGCCCTGAGGAATAGCCCATGAGACGAACAATTCGTCTTGAACTTGGAGCATAGGTCAATAGTCTGCAGTCAATAGCATATATGTTATCAATCGTGCGCAACTCAGCACTTCTTGATTCCGCCTAGTAAGAACAAGTATAGGGTGCACTTCAAAAACAAATACAGATTCTCTGCAATATATATATATATATATATCAAAGTGTGCACAGAGGCATAAAACAAAGCACGGTCTCACATCATTTGGACAACCAGAATAAATGCGACCAAAGGTATGTGTATTGAAGCATGACGCCAGTCGAGGTTAATGAATACTACAAGAGGCTTTGATGATGAAAGGGAAAGGTGTGAGGTCTTGGTAGAATTACTTTCCCTCATGCACCATTGACACGGCTTGCCAGCTCACCTGGGTTCCTTCACTACTGAGACCAATTTTTGGCCTTGTCCTTGACATGTTTGGCCCGTGGGCCACGATGACTTGGCGATGCAAGAAAAGACATTGAGGTGTCGGATCCCCTTGTAAGCCAGAGACTATTCCGGACGTGATGCGGTTTGATCCTGCCGCTGTTCTGCTGGAGAAAGTCCTTGATGACCTTGGTGTGGTGTTGGGCTTCGCGGGTGGCTCTGAGCTCCTGAGCCTCGACATCTACGGTGCCGCCGTAGTCAAATCCCAAGAAATGGTTCGCCATCTTCGCGTTATGCTGCAGGACTTGGCAGCTCTGCGCTGATTTGTTGTTGTGGCTTTGGCAGGTTGGTAGGCAGGTTTTGTTGTGCTGAGTTGCAGGTTTGCGGTGTGTTGAGTTGTGGTGAAAGTTGATCGAGGTTTGGGCTGCGCTGCTCAGGGTAGTCGATAAATTGATTGGTGGGCTCCGGTTGATTGTTGTGTTTTGGCTGGTCCGTTTGATTGTTGTGTTTTGATTGTTCCAAAACCAAGTCAAACACCAGCTCTATTGGTGATCCTTCATCTGTCTCGTCAGTCGTGTCCTCAGTTTTCGGGTTGGGCGGGATTTTCGGAGTATAGGTTGCCCACGATTGGGCCAGTATTGGCAGAAGTCCCCATCTCTTTGTAGGGCAGAGTATCGCCCGCACTGGCGAGGCGTCGGTAAGCTTTTGGCGCTTGGGGCTCGAGGACTCGCTTGAGTATTCGATAGGTCTTTTTTCTCCATCCATGGGAGGTCTGCTTCCTGCCACCGGAGTTCTCCTTGATAAAGACGTGATGAGCGTCGGTGTAAGTGTATCTTGTGTCTACTTGAACTCATGTGTTTTGAGTATTTAGTCATCTCAAATGCCAAAACCTTTAAAACAAGACGAGCTCCAGAATCTAGAAATTTATGTATTTATCGTTACGCTGCCTGAATGTTATGAGGTCTAAATAATTCTATTAATTGCTTGAGACGAAAATTCCATCTCTTATTCACAGCGCTATGGATTTCAATCGGAACTTGGAAACATGAATACGTGAATCAGAACAGTGGCAACCGTGTCACCCATTGACACCCGTCAAGATTCATCCACATCACCGCACCCATGAAAGCGAACGCGATAATAGAAAACGCAGGTCAGTCGGACAGCAAACGGTCTCTGGTCCCTCAAACACGGTCAAAACCTTTCCCACCGTCATGCCCATTGGACCCCTACCAGACGACAGCCGCCCAACGCTCGTTAGGTACGCATTTCGGCAGACCCTGAAATACGATGACTGAAGTTGCGAGACCCTGGAAAACATCGACCCACCCGCGGTGCCCAACGAGCTTTCGATTGGAGGTTTTATGCTTGTCTGTCCGTTCCTGGCGCGATGCTATCTCCCACTAGCGCCCAACGCAGAACCCCTATTCTTAGCATCCCTGGCACTAGAATCGCGGCTAGAACGACTTCAAGACGACGGTGTCTGGATCGAAATTCTTCTAGAAGGAAATAAGTCCCCAGTAGACCACAAATGCCCCATGTTTTCTAGGGACCCTCTGCGGAATCACGTTGTGACAAGCTGGCTCCCTCACATCTCTCCTCGTTCCACCGCAGTCCGACTGTTCCTCGGCTCGGTCTGTCGCAGACCGCAATGCTCCAGCTAATCCGTATCAAGCTGGCCAAGCCCAGAAGCGTCGCGACCGTTGGCCAAACGCAATGTCCAGGATGCAGACTTCCACGGAAATATCCTGGATGCAGACTCCCACAGAATTAGAAGTGACCCAATCGGTCCAGCCGGGCATGAACGGGTCAAAGGAGGTGGCAAAACGTTGACAGACGACCTCGGCGCGTCCGTTGGACGCGACAAGCCAATGCTCTGGGGTCAGAAACGGTGACTGATTGCGCCGTTACTCATCGACGCTCTTCTCCAGCGAGCTAGAGAGATTGGCGTTGATGATTAACCGTTGAAAAATTAACCGTCTCACAAAGTCACCATATCACAGCTCACGAACTGAACTACTTCTAATAATTGTATAGCACCTGATCATTCTCCTACCCTTGGCTGGATGAGCCCACCAGAAAGCCATGGCACGCCGAAATTGAGGACTTTGAGACGCTGTGGACTTCGTACGGTCTCAGAGTATTACCTTCCCAAGGCCAGCGCTTGGAAGCATAGCAACAGCTCAACAAAAGTCCAATTGCACGATGGAGGGCTTAGTAGACTACTAGTGATTATTCATGCGCGATTGCATGAGCTCAGACTCCATCAATCATGCCAATAGCCGGCTGTTGATTCTCGACTAGTGTTGTTTGACCATGGACACCGCTGCCCTCATTATCCAGTGTAGGACTGTACGATCGAGTGTGATTGTCTGCCGGTAAGCATCCCTCGAAACAAGCATAGTCAGATCGATCGGTCCTCTTTTCAGAATCGCGGTCAAAGCTCGCCGCCATAACCGACAATTCGAATGGCAGTCCAGCCCGGAACAAATGACATACATTTATGCGTTTGTGAAATTCCTTGAGTATTAAGACATGTAGTCCGAGCTCGGGTTTGGTGATCAGCAATGGAGTGCAGGTAGGTGTTCTTGGTCTCCAACTATGAAAGCTTGCCCCGAAACCTCCCCATGGGGTATTGAAACCCGAGCTCGGCTTTCAGCTGTTCAGCCAATAAGATCATGTAGATGAATGCATACTCAAAGCTATAAAGCTGTCAGCCATGATGCTTTCGCTAGGCAGTAGCTTTTGGATTGTGATAGCAATGATACGATTGAATGAAAAATTGAATCGGTTGAAAGCCTTATACTTCCAGATTGATCCCGAGAAAATGCTTGCAAGAATCACTTCCCAATTCCAGCGTGTCGCAGTGCGCTCCTTTGCCACGGCCGCAAAAATCAATACCCCACTCCCACGACCTAGGCTCCCGACTGTCATAAAACCATCAGCGGACGAGTTGGAGGTCCTCGGCGAAAGAAACCTCGAGCGTGCTGTCCGAGCCGTGCACCAGGATGGTCTCGTCGTCGTCGAAAATGTCGTACCACACGATGTCATTGACAGCTTGAACAAGAAGATGGTGGAAGACGCTCTGGTGCTTCAGGCTCGTGGAAAAGACGGCCCGTTCAATTACAATCAGGGAAACCTACAGCAAGATGCGCCGCCTGTCCGGGAGCACTTTCATCCTTCTATATTCATCAGTATGTCAACTTCCCACGTCTTCATTCCTGGTCGACGAGTGTATTGAACAAGTATTACCAGATCCCGTCGCGACACAAATCACCTCTGCGGTGCTGGGTCCAAAGCCGAAATGGACATTTTGCTCAGCCAATGCAGCAATGCCTCCGATGCCCGGTGTAGAGTCTCAGCGGCAGCCAGTGCACGCCGACGCCGATTTCGCATACCCGGCCCACCCGTTTGCTCTGGTGGTGAATGTCCCGCTCGTCACCATGACGCCGGAGAACGGCTCAACCGAGGTATGGCTGGGCACTCATACAGGAGATCTTTCTCAGCAGGAGGGTGCGCACGGCGAACGAGCCAGTGGTCGCATCAAGCAAGACCTGCTGCGACAGCGGGCAGAGACTGATCCCCCATCGCAGCCTGTCATTCCCAAAGGCTCCGTTGTGATCCGGGACCTCCGTCTTTGGCACGCTGGGATGCCGAATAAGACCGACCAGGTCAGGATCATGCTGGCGATGATACACTTTGCATCGTGGTACCGAAATCCGATGAGACTTGAGTTTAGCGACGACATCAAGCCGCTCCTTGAGGATCTAAAACGTGAGGGAAAGCTTGGGGTGCAAGCTCCGATAGACTGGGTGGAGCGCGAAGTCGTATTGGGACGGTACCTGAACAGAGGCTTTGGCAACAGCTACGACTTTGACCAAGCCCAATAAATACACACGAATTCTTTGGTGAAGCCATAAATCAAAATCGCTCTGCAGAAAGAGGAAATCGCGGTCTTGCCCTTCATCTCATGGTATCTTGCATTTCCCAACTTTCAATGGTCATGGTTCTCTTGGGGATCTTGATTAGTTCTTGTATGATGTTTTTCATCTAATTTTTCCGTTCTAATTACCTCGACCTCAAGGGATCTGATTATTGATACTACCCAGTATCGAATACATAATAAAAGCAGAAGAAAGGTTTTAGTATACAGCAGTACTTTGTACGGGATCGTCTCTTAGGTCGGGGGTATCCAGTTTCCCCGCAAACAGCGAAGAACTAACCCCACACGTTTAGCAGCACTCTTTCCCGGCACACGACCCGTGCCGAGAAATACATCTACTTCACTTTACTCACGTTGGCGAAATGAATGAACCTCCTTCCAGGACCCGAATCTCATAGATGCAGGACGGCCAGGAAGAATGAGCGAAAGACCACAAGACAACAAGCGGGTGAGGCAGGCGTGCATAAGCTGTCGACGCAAGAAGAGCCGCTGTTCCGGCGAGCGACCGACGTGCTCCTTCTGCGCGAGGCTTCGCCAGCCGTGCTCTTACAATGACGAACCACATCCTGTGTCGTCAGCACATGCCGACCACCTCCAACGACAGAACACTGACCTGGCAGCACGGGTTGCCATCCTAGAGTCCAAGCTGAGTGGATTGACAGCCGGTGCCAATTCTTCCCCCTCTCTCTTTGACTTCAACACCCCGGCTGGGATCATTGCTACCACTGCTGGAACGGTGAGCTCCCCAAGCCAGGAGCTCTTTGACGACATCAGCCCTGGTGATGGGAAGAGCTCGGATAGGTGAGTAAACAGCAGTAATTGACACCAATTCGAAGAAGTTCCATTGTAACAACTTTGATCCTAGTACCTTCGACGTTCCCAGTGCGGAGACCTTGGAATCATTGGCAGACGTCTATTTCCGATACTGCCATAATCAACCGTACTGCTACTTTGAGGAGCATAGCTTCCGAGCCCAACTGCGAGACGGGTCTTTGCCCCAGTACCTGTTGTTGGCATTTGCCGCCACTGCTGCCAGGTTTTCTGACAATATCTCGTGTACGGATCATCAGCCGGGCGCCATGAGATATTATGCCAAGACAGCCTGGCAACATATTATCACCCAGTCCCTCGACGAGGATCACTCTGTGAACATTCATACCGTACAAGCCGCGAATATGTTGGGTGTGCTTGATTACCTGTGTATGAGTCCAGCGCATCCGTGTCTGTTGATAACTACTGACATACCTCAGCCGGCAACAGCCAGACCGCCTGGATCAAGATAGGGCTTGCAGTCCGATTTGCGCAGATACTTGACCTCTGCCATGAAGCGAAGCAGAGCGGGAGCTCCATAGAGCTCGAGACTCGAAGGCGGACGTTCTGGTCAGTCTATCTGCTTGATAGGTTAGTATCATGCGGTCGCAATCGTCCTCCAACGCTGCTCGATAGCGATTGCACTACCAGGCTACCCTGCAAAGATCCCGACTTTAGCGGCGGAATGCCATCTACGTCTACAACATTGGACAGTGTGCTGGAGATTCCCATTGACGCCCCTCTTGGGCAGAGCGCCCCCTTTGCACTGACTGTTTTCATGGCCTCTGTGCTTGGCAGCGTGGTGCGCTGGGCTCTGCAACAGAAACCTGACGAGTCCAGATTGCCGTGGGATTGCCGGAGCACATTCTCGAAAATCCGTGGTGCCCTCTTGAGTTTTGAGAGCTATACAGAAGCGACTGAGAGTTTCGATGCATTCGAGTCCGCTTTGACGCACTCCTTTCCCAGTCAGGACAACGCCAACTTCGGTGCCACCAGCTGTCACTTTGTCTTTTCTCATGTGCTCTACCACATTAATCAGTGTCTTCTTTACCACCCTTTCCTGATACGACAAAGATTGAAAGCACATCATACCAAGATCCCTTCAAGCTTTCTGCGCGAGGCGATTTGTAACAGTCAGGAACACGCAGTGTTTCTGACCCGAATCCTTCGCAGATATCTGCACCATCCTGAGGATACCATACCGAGCTTCTTTGGGTATGCTGCTGTGATAGCAGGTGGAATTCATCACTTCCATTCCGTCGCAGGGGCCTCATCCGTCCCCGGGAATTCGACCGAGCTTTTGGCAGTTTGTATTCGATTCCTGGATCAGAGGCCACACGGCTGGGAGTCATTCCGGCGAATGGTATGGCCCCCGATTCTGTTGCCTTTCCTTGATGCATGCCAACCGCTAATGATGATCAGGGCTCCATTTTAAGAACACTCAGCGTCCCCGTCTCCGTTGCTCAGCTTTTGCTTTCGCCAATCAGCAATGTGGACAGTCTCGATCCCGAACTAGAGGAGAAGCTTTGGCAGGCCTGCGATTACAATCAGATGGTTGCCTTTACGGGTCCAGTCCAGCCAGTCGAAAAGACCCCCGTATCGGAGCCCTCAGCGGATGAGTGGCCAGTTTCTCCTGGCTTGATGGAGCTTCTTGGCAGAGGATTTCCGCCATCGGATTTTCTGACTTGGTCCGAATGGGATCCGAGCGCGCACGCTATACCATCTAGTTATGTTCATGACCTTCACCCGCATTCGGACACAAATGCTGTCGAGACAATTCTCCCAATGGAAATCTAGATCAAAGCTGGTCCACGACTGCCATCGGACATTACAGCATAAAGAAGGGACTTGTTCGAAGCTTGTATAACAAATAATAGCAACTACCTCGATCGTTACAAGCGAGATCTTGGCTCCAGCTGCTGCACGGTCTTCAGATCCTGACTCACAGCTAGGTCCACAAGGATCTCTTCGCTCCCGCCACCGACAGTCATGACCCTAACATCGCGACTGATTTGCTCGATACGTGCGCCGCGGCCTTCCTTGGAGTAGCCAAGGCCACCAAGGACCTGTTGGGCCTCCCGGTTCACCTTCTCGAGGACCTGCGCGGCCAAGACCTTGAGCCCAGCAATCGGTCCAGCAATCAGTGGATCTTTCCCGGAGCTCTTCCCTTGCTCAATCAAATACACAATTTGCTCCATCCAGGCATGCGCCGAGTTGATGCTGCGGCCAAACAAGGCTATTTTGCTACGGATCGCTTGATTCTCGATCAGCTTCTTTCCAAAGGTCTCGCGCAGCATTGCATGCGTCCAAGCATCCTCGGCGCAAACCCGGGCCATGCGGAGCGAAGTACAAGCCAACCAGAGTCGCTCATGGTTGAAATCTATCGATTTCAAATAAGTCACAGTCAGAGAAACGGCAGCAACTAGGACTCACTAGACATGATGATTTTGAATCCTTCGCTCTCACGACCAAGAAGATTCTCCACGGGAACCTCTACGTCGTCGAACTCGATAAAGGTAGAGCCTGTCTGTGTCAGGGTGGAGAGCTCCGAATATCTGACAAACGTACATACCACTTGCGTTTACTCCAGAGTTATCCAACTTTCGGAGGCTCACACCCTTGCTTTTCAAGGGAATGATGAGAGCCGAGACCCCTTTAGACCCCGGGCCCCCGGTTCTCACGGCGGCGGTACAATAATCGGCGAAGATACCATTAGTAATCCACTTCTTGAACCCGTTCACAACGTAATGGTCGCCTCGTCGCTCCGCCGTGGTGGCGATGCCGGCAACGTCCGACCCCGCTGTACACTGTGTGAGCTTTGGTGCTTGCTTGGAGGTGAAATAGGCTCACCTTCAGGCTCGGTCACACCCAAACAGAATCTTGTCGTTCCATCCAGGATTCCCGGCAGGAACTTGCGCTTTTGTGCTGCATTTCCGAAATTCACCAGCGGAGGGGCACCAATGGAATTGCCACAGCTCA
Source organism: Pestalotiopsis sp. LF_19_12 (assembly GCA_023510015.1). Classification (NCBI taxonomy): domain Eukaryota; kingdom Fungi; phylum Ascomycota; class Sordariomycetes; order Amphisphaeriales; family Sporocadaceae; genus Pestalotiopsis; species Pestalotiopsis sp. LF_19_12. The sequence goes on along the minus strand of JALYBT010000002.1, from coordinate 380,785 downwards.
GACCCCAGATGACGCCCAGGTACCCGCACCGGGCGATGCCGTCAATCAAGATGAGGTCGTGGAAGCCATCCCATTCTTGAGGACTGATACCCGCTGGTAACTTCTGATCACCGAGATAGTCTGTAGCTAGCGGGTAGATGGAGGCAGCTGTATAGCCTAGACGCGCATGTCGTACCATGACATCGTCGGGGATGCGGCCTTTGGCCTCCCACTCATGGCAGAAGGGCGAGATATGCTCCCTCACATATCGCTCTACTTCGGACTGTAGACGATGGTGGCTCGCCTGATAGTAAGGGCTGGCGCCCCGGCTGACCCAGAGCGGTTCGGTGAATGGTGACATGATACGCCTAAAACCACGGCCGATGAATGCAATATCTCAGATCTCTACTGGGGTCTTGATCTTGGTGAGATCCTGCGGAAATCCTGTTTCTTTCAAGCACTTCGACCAAAGAATACCCAACACCTATTGACATGCCTGAATGGCCATCTATACTATCTGATCTAGGCTAAGCAATTATGAGCTCGGTCGGTTCCTTGGAGCTAACCGCGGACGGCATGCGATCCAATGTGTGGGGAACGGGTGTGAGCCGGGCCCGCTTCTCTGGCCTATCAAACCCGAGGTCTTATACACAACGGGACTGCTGGGTGATATACCTCCGGTACCTGGTAAAACAGCCGATGTTGGCTACACTACCTATCCATCTAATCCTGCTAATGGTTTGCCGAAACACGGCCGACACGCACCGGTCAGTGCCGGTAGGCTAAGAGCTCGTCCGATTGTTCATCGGTTTCTGATAACAGGAAAAGTTCCTCAGCAGGCCATGCCCCAGATAGTCCAGAGTCCACACTGCCTCTTCTGACTTCATCCAAGTTGCCTGTCTTTCTTATTCTACTTCCTTGGCCAACCGCTACGGCCATGGCAACTACACAGCGCTCGCCCTTGTTTGTGGCGGAACCCTGTGCTGGGAGTGATGGCCAGCCTCTCATTCAGAAAGTCTTCATCGCCAACCGCGGCGAGATTGCGTGCCGGGTTATTGCTACTTGCCGGAAGCTGAATCTAACTTCGGTTGCCGTGTATCTAGAAGAGTGGGTGACCGCTTTATGCAGCTTCGGCGGCGCATTCTATTGACATTTGAGCAGAGACAAATCTTCTCGACACGTGAAAGATGCGGACGAAGCAATCAGCCTCGGGAGCATCGCGGCCGAGAAGAACCCGTTCCTCGACATTGATCTGCTGGTGTCGACTGCGCGAAACGCCGGCGCCGATGCGGTCCATCCTGGATATGGCTATCTCAGCGAGAATCCAGACTTTGCCGACAAAGTCCGAGAGGCTGGTCTTATCTTCATAGGGCCCAGCTCCCTGGCGATGCTGACTCTCGGCAACAAGCGCAGCTCCAAAGTCTATCTGCGGGAACATGCTCCCGAAGTCCCATTGATTCCGGGATACTCTGGTGCGAGCCAAGATGTTACCGATCTAGAGGCGGCTGCCGAGTCGATTGGTTTCCCCGTCATGCTTAAGGCATCATCAGGAGGTGGTGGAAAGGGCATGCGCATTGTCCGAGATGTTGCTTCGCTGGGCGACGAGCTGCAGCGGGTGCAGTCCGAGGCCAGCCGCAGCTTCGGGTCCGCCGATGCCATTCTCGAGAAGTACATCGAGTCGGGCAAGCATGTCGAGTTTCAGATCGTAGGCGACAAGCACGGACGCATAGCCTCCTTGTGGGACCGCGACTGCTCGCTGCAGCGTCGGCACCAGAAGATCATCGAGGAAACGCCATGTCCGTGGCTGAGCCAGAGCATGCGCGAGGCCATGAGCCGGACGGCGATACGCATTGCGGAACTCATCGGCTACGAGGGCGCCGGCACGGTCGAGTTTGTGGTGGACGTCAAGGAGGAAAAGTACTACTTTCTCGAGGTCAATGCGCGTCTGCAGGTGGAACATCCCATCACCGAGGAGGTGACGGGTATCGATCTGGTTGCTCTCCAGATATACGTTGCCTCGGGGGGCGGTCTCGACGACCTGCAAGTGCTCAACCATATCCAACAGCAAGGACACGCCATCGAGTGTCGACTGTGTGCCGAAGACCCGCATCGTGATTTCATGCCGGAGCACGGAACCGTACGGCTTTGGCAACCCGCGCCGGGCCTTCTCGGGCCGGGCCGGGATATCCGCTACGAGACGGCGACGGAGACGGGCTCGCAAGTTTCGATTCACTTCGATTCCATGATCGCCAAGATCGTCGTCTGGGCACCTACGCGTGCGCGGGCCATCGCAAAGACTCTCGCCGTGCTAGCCAATACGGCGTGCGTCGGCGTCCGCACGAACCAGTTATTTCTTCAAAGCTGTCTACGCCACCCGGGCTTCCGCGGCGATCCGGCCTACACTACATCCTTCATCTCCAGGAACATTGAGTCGCTGCTGATGAATCCATATACGGGGGATGCTGGGCAGACGGCCTTAGCCTCTCTCGAAACCATCCCCATCCTCTATCTTCGAAGCATACGTGCGCGACAACCCCGTTCGGCAGAGAACCATTCCTTCCGCAACATTCGTAGTGGCTTTCGTAACCAGACCCACGATTCCATCAACCGACCGGCAAACTTCGTGGTCACCATTCACAACGGTGTCGACCCGGCCGCGGCCAAGAAGCATGCCTCTCTGAAGGTCTGGGAGCCGACCGAAAATCCTCAAACCTTTGCCACGCTCACTGTACCGATCCCAGCACCCAGATCGACCGAAGACAGCCCAAGCGAGGCTCCGTCAGGAGTGTCTAAAGGGTACAACCAAATCAGCAAAGCCATACGCACATGTCACCGGTCAAACAGCGTCACGGAGCGAGTAACTTTGCAGAATATCGATGCGGTGCCCGGGTCGCATCACGGCCACTGGTTGTCAGCCGTGGTGGTGGCATCGGTGGATGACTCCAAAAAGGTCATGGTCCTGTCCGCCGAGCACGCAAGAGACGACTCGGCCAGCTCGCAGCGCGGCGGGGCGCAGGTCGTCTACGCGCACGTCCCGGCGCTGGGGACCTGGGCGCGGTACGACGTGTACAGCGTCCTGTCCTTTGCCGAGAGCACGCGGGAGGACCGGACGAAGACCGCGGCGTCGGATCTCAAGTTCGTCAGGGCGCCCATGCCCTGCAAGGTGCTCCGGCGGCTCAAGGAGGAGGGGGCGCAGGTCAAGGCGGGAGATCACGTCATGGTCGTGGAGAGCATGAAGATGGAGGTCAGCATCGTGGTGCAGGCGGAGGGGAAGCTCAAGATGAATTTCGATGTCGGGGACTCGGTGGATGAGGGCGTTGTTCTATGCGAGATTCAATAGGCAGATTTGGTTCCGGTATTCCATGCTTCTTAGAAATATACTATATTATTTAATAACGCCTGGGATTCTGGTTGTCTGGGACTGTTTGATTGCCCCCACCCGAAGTTTGCTCACTGTCTCCTGGGGGAAACTAAACGCGAAGGGAATAAAGAAGGGGATTAACTGAACATCGATCAATTGACTGCGCGTGAAAGGTACTCTCGTCGGATTGATTTAGTTGCTTCTCCAATGTGTGATTTCACGGATTTATCCAAAATTGGATAGCGAAATGCATATCGAGATGAATCAAACACAAAGATAGCCCGAGGAGAAATTATGCGCCAGCGTCTCTCCCCAAGCAATTGGTTGACTTATATGGACACTTTGATTAACTAGGAAATAATTACATCCTGGCAAGAGTGGAGTGGCTCTCGGTGCCATGAATGCCCTCTCGACTGACCACCTCCAAGCACATGCCCAGCACGTCCCTCGTGTCCCGGGGGTCGATGATGCCGTCGTCCAGGCCGACGGCGCTGGTGCTGTAGCACTCGCTGTCGCGCTCGACGCCGTCGCGGAAGCTCCGGACGCTGCGGGCGAGCTCGACCTCGTCGAGATCGCGGCCCCGGGCGCCGGCGCCCGCCCGCTGGATCGTCTCCATGACGCCGGCGAGCTGGTCGGGCCCCATGACGCTGCAGCGCCCGCTGGGCCAGGCGAAGAGGAAGCGCGGCCGGTACGCGCGCCCGCACATGGCGTAGTTGCCCGCCCCGTACGAGGCCCCCGGGATGACCGAGAGGTGCGGCACCGTCGAGCAGCTCACGGCCGAGACCATCTGCGCCCCGCGCTTGATGATGGCCGCGTGCTCCGCCTTGGACCCCACCATGAAGCCGGTCACGTTGTGTAGAAAGACGATGGGGACGTTTCTGTGGTGTGGTTTTGTGTCAGCGCCTTTCGTGTTTTGGGGTAGAGGAGAGCTTTCAGTCGGCTACGTACTGCTGATTACACATGCGGATAAACTGGGCTCCCTTGGACGCTTCATCTGCATTGATCACCGGCGTCTGGTTGGCCACAATGCCTACTTGGAAGCCTGGCAGTATCTGTCAGTCCCGAATCATTTCTTTTTCTGGTAATCGAACAGCATAGCTCGCCTCGGGGCTTCTTTACCGTGTATATGCGCCCAAGTCGTGACTAGATTACGCCCAAACGATGGCTTGAATTTGAGCAGCCTCGAGTCGTCAACTATTCGGAGCAAGGCTTCGCTCATGTCAAATGGCTTGCGGATATCTGGGTTCACAATGGCGAGCAGGTCCGATGCGGGATATCGTGGCTTTGCTGGTTCAGTCACTCTCATCGGCATTTGATCACCCGTGGGCAGAGAAGCAACCCATTCTCTGGCGCTTCTTATAGCTTCGAACCTGTTGACGTAATTAGAATGGACTTTCCTTTTTCATTTTCCTCATTATGCAAAGTCCAAATGAAAATTGGATCACAAACTCATCCACGACGATCTGGTCGGCTAGGCCAGTGACGGTGGCGTGAACGTCAGCGCCGCCCAGCTCTTCGGCGCCGATAATCTCTCCTGTCGCCATCTTGACGAGTGGAGGGCCGCCCAGGAAGACTTGCGCCTGGGACTTGACGAGTACGGTGTAGTCGGACAAGGCAGGGTGGTATGCTCCGCCGGCAGTCGAGGATCCGAACACAACGGCGCACGACTTTAGACCCTTCTGGGTGCGGATGGCGAGGTCGCGGAATATCTGCCCGCCTTTATGGAAGACGCGAAACTGTTGTGGGAGAAAGACGCCAGCCTAGAGAGGTCACCGTCAGACACGGAATTGTGTTGTGCTTCAATCGAAGGCGACTTACAGATTGAACGAGCGCGACGATGGGCAAGCCGTTCTCAGTCGCTATCTCCGTGACACGGTTCTGCTTGATCACTCGTCAGTGTCAACAGTGAAGTGTGCCGAATCATGAGTCCACAAGAATGGCTGACCTGTGAACTCGTTCCATGCCCCTCCACTCTGGGTCGGGATGTGGGCTAGTATCATGGCAGGACGGCCACAAACGTTGCCGATGCCGCCAATGATGCTGGCGCACGGCGATGAATCCTTCAGGTTATAGCCCATGAAGGCTCCCAGCTCGAGAAAGGGCGAGTCTTGGTCTAGAACAAGGCTGACTCTGTCGCGTGCTGTTCACAACTTAGCAAAACCAGTCGGTGATGCAGGCCCGAGTCATGGTCTGTCTGGTGGGCGTACCTAGCAGCTGCCCTCTTTCCATATGCCTCGCTGTGGCCTCTGGGGAGCCCTCGACGCTCGTCTGTGAGAGCGCATCGTCAAATTTCTCCAATAGGGCCGCCCAGCTCTTTCTGTTATCTTCATACTGGCTCTGCCGAAGATCCAGCGCCGATTTCAGTACGGGGAACGAGGAGGATGCAACCGCCATATTTTCAGTCTTCGAATGTATCAATGACAAGGGCAATGCGCGTTCTGTTAACGTAGCACTTGACTTGACTGATTGAGAAAACCCGCTGCTGACCTATGGACATCCTCAATATTGTGAAGTTTGCACCAGCCGCTCAGCATGGGTGCCGCGGCTATGAGGCGCGCACCACTTCCGGCGCGGGTCCGAGCCCGGGACGTCGACCGGGCCCACATATCCCGGCTAACCAGGTTCCAAGGTTGGTAGCCGATGACAACGCGGCACGGGGATTTTGGTCTTAATGGTAGAACATGAAGTAAAAGGGGGAGGGAAAAAAACGAAATAATGAGAGGTAGGAAAAAAAGAGCTCTAGGTGTTATTACGAAGACTGGTCAATTCTGATACCATGCAAACCACGACGAACTCGGCGCTTTCCTTGGTTCAAGGCCCAACCACGATTCCCCTGTGGACAGGAACCATATCCTCCTTGATCCGAGAGCAAGCGTGCAAACATGGCGACCAAACCGCGGTCATTTCGTCCTGGCAGAAACGCAGACTGACGTACAAGGAGATCGATTCTCGAAGCGAGGCCGTGGCACGCGCCCTGCTGTCCCTGGGCCTCAGGCCCGGAGATGCGATTGCGATCATGGCGGGAAACCGTCTCGAGTACCTGGAGGTGTTCTTGGGCGCTGGAAGAATTGGATGTCCACTCGTCGTGCTCAACAACACTTACACCTCTAGCGAGTTGCTCCGCGCATTAGCTCGAACGTGTAAGACGACCTGATCGGCGACACTCGTGCATCGCTCTGTATCTAACGTGCTATAGCAACAAAACTGGTCTTCATCGCTGCGAAAATTGGCAGCAAGGATATGTCTGAGCACATCGAGTCTGTACAGAGTCAGGCAGGAAGGGAGAGTCTATCAGCTCTTCGGCACTTGGTACTTTGGGAAGAGAATAGCCAGAGCTCCAGTCAACCTGTTCAGTCGTATGAACGATTCTTAAACTCTGGCTCAGCCACGCCTGTTTCTTGTCTGCGGAGCCTCGAGGCAAGCGTCCAACCTCACGATCTGCTCAATATTCAGTTCACTTCAGGTACGACAAGAGCCTCTCGAGGGCTTGCACAACAGGACTGACTAGATGACCAGGCACAACTGGCGATCCAAAAGGAGCCATGTTAAGTCATATGTGAGTCGCCGCTCATAGAAAATCCTCAACAGATATGGAACGAACGCTCACCGAACCAGGAATATCATTAACAATGGCCGACTCGTGGGATCGCGGATGCGACTCACCAGCCGCGATGTCGTCTGCTGCCCCCCACCCTTGTTTCATTGTTTCGGACTGGTCCTGGGTTTCCTCAGCAGCTTCTCCCACGGTAGCAGTATCGTGTTCCCCTCGGACTCATATGATGCCAGTGCCGTGCTCGACGCGATAGCCGCCGAAGGCTGCACCGCTCTCCTCGGCGTACCCACCATGCTCCTGGCCCAACTGGACCTCTTAAAGACCAAGCCGCACAAGGAGATCAAGACGCTACGCGTCGGGCTAGCTGCCGGATCCACGGTGCCGCGCCATCTGCGGAAGAGGCTGGATGCGGAAATGGGCCTCGGAAAGGTCCTCGTGGCGTACGGCATGACAGAGACCAGCCCCGTAAGCTTCATGATTGACTACGACGACCCGCCGGCGCACATGCGCGAGGGGCTCGGGAAAGTCATGCCGCACACGACCGCCAAGGTGGTTGACGCCCAAGGGCGCATACTGCCCGCCGGGCGCCGCGGGGAGTTGTGCGTGAGCGGGTATTCTCTGATGAAGGGCTACCTCAACAATCCGAAGGCGACTGCCGAGGTGATGGTGCGGGACGAGAAGGGAGTTACGTGGATGCGCACGGGCGATGAGTGTGTTATCGATGAGGAAGGGTACTGTGAGATCACTGGCCGGCTCAAGGATCTGATCATCAGAGGTGCGTTCCTGAAGTGCAGACAGTGCGAACCAGAGACTGACGAACGTTTCAGGTGGCGAAAATATTTTTCCAGGTGAAATTGAAGAGAGATTACTGGAGCATCCGGGGATCGGCGAGTCAAGTGTTGTAGGCATACCGGACGAGAGATATGGCGAGGTTGTCGCCTGTTTTCTAAAGGCGGCCAACTCAAACATCCGACCAGCCGATGATGAGATTCAAGAGTGGGTGAGGATGAGGCTGGGCAGGCACAAGGCGCCCAAATGGGTGTTCTGGATTGGTGACACTGGTGTCGGTGACGACTTTCCGAAGACGGGCAGTGGGAAGCACCAGAAGCACATCCTGACAGCCATTGGGGAAAGGTTAAGAAAAGAGAGAGCACAAGCTCGTGCCAAACTTTGACCTATATACACCTGAAGAAGCGCCTTGATTATAATCACACAAGAATGTTATCAGATTGTGGTAACATAAACGGTCGCCATTTATACTCACATGCTCGGATGTGCCATGGTTATGGCAAGTTCGCGGATTATCGAACATGGCTTACATAGAACTTTATCGTAGATGCGTCAAATGTGTTAAACAGGCGTGCAATCGCTGGTGATAGGACAATACGCGGTTCGGCCTCTGGCTCCGTGATACAGTAAAATATTCGCCCAAGTTGCTTTATTAATTTCTGTAAGGTGCTACGGGTCTAATTCTCATGATTTCATAGCTTGGACTTCGGATTCGGATCATATGAATCCCAGTCGACAAGCCTCCGCCCAGCTCTGAACTCTTTCAATCCGTACTCTGCCTCGCCTGCTGGTTTCATCATTTCATCAAAAGCAGAGCGGATTGTTTCGTCCTGCGTACCCTGCCTCAAACCCACTGGGCTTGCTCTGATGAGATCCTTGCATAGCGAAGAGGCTCTTGGCGCCGCAAGCCCCATCCGCAGCAGATACTCATCTATCAGCTTCTCCAACCCAGATGGAGATTCGCACGTAGCAGCTACGACCCCGAGGGAACGTAACTCAGACAATGGGATGGCTCGGCCGCTCAACATGGCTTCTCGAGCAAAGGCCAGACCCCACTCTCGAATGACGTACTTGGATATGGTCGCTGGACATAGGCCAAGCTTCACCTCGCTGAGAGTCAGCGCAGCGGCAGAGACACCGATCCTGATATCGCAAGCAAATGCCAGACCGATGCCACCGCCAAACGCTGGTCCGTTGATTGCAGCCAGTGTGACTTGTGGTGCCCGGTCGATGGCTTCGAATAAGCGGACGAGGCGCTTGAACTGGTCGTCGCTAGCCGATTGGTTTTGTGCGACAGGGCCTTGCCTGCTGAGGTCCATACCGGTGCAGAAGAACTTTCCCTGAGCAGTGATGACAATGCGGCGGATAGAGGTATCCGTTGCGGATTGCTCAAAAAAGGTCGTCAGTTGTTCAATCATTGACGCCGTGAGGGCGTTTCCGTTCTCAGGCCTGTTCAGGACGATCTTGTGATTTCGGCCAGAGCGCAGTATTCTCAATCCTTCTGTCTCCTTGAAAACTGTCCACTTCGTGCTCGGTAAGTTGCTCTGTGGTGGACCTGGATTCTGCGGTGAAGTGGCTTGCCGCTTCTTGATGATTGCCGATCCGGCTCGGCTGCTGTTAGGCCTCTGGAGCTTCCGGCATATCCAACCACCAGTATCAGCCAGCGCGGCCAGGTCAACGCCGGTACTCACGCCAGCATTTTCGAACATGTACACAATATCCTCGGTCGCCAGATTTCCCTGGGCCCCGGGCGCAAAGGGACACCCACCCAGGCCAGCGACACTGCTATCAAATGTCCGCAGGCCTTGCTGGAATGCTTGCCAGACATTCCCGAGAGCCTGTCCGTAGGTATCGTGAAAATGACCGGCGAGCCTTCCTGGGTGCACTCCGTTCGCAAACAGATACGCCAGTAACCTCCTCACATCTTCCGGGACGCCAACTCCCAGTGTATCGCCTATGCTGACCTCGTAGCACCCCATATCCAACAGCCGCTTGACAACTTTTAGGACGGCTGCTTCGGGTGTCTTCCCATCGAAGGGATCTGCAAAGATACAGGACACATACCTGCATCCTGGTCAGCCTTGGTCGATTCCGAGGATAGTCCGGTGCCAGTGTTTTTCTTACCCTCTGACCTTGATCCCCGCGGTGGCGCACAAACGGGCGATATCTTGGGCTCGGGCCAATCCTTCATCTACACTGCACTGGATGTTGGCCCGGCTGAACCCTTCGGTTGCGCTCACAAACACAGCGACCTCGCGAACGCCGTGCTTCCTAGCCTCCTCCAAGCCCTTGCTATTTGGGACCAAGACCGGGAGCTGTAGGTCGTCGCGACGGAGGAGTGCTTGTACCGAGCCATCTCCCAAGAGTTTCGTATGGTCGGAGAGCTGGGGAACGGCCTTGGGCGATACGCACGACGTGAGCTCAATGATCGACAGACCAGCGGCTCGCAGGCGCGCTATCAGCTCCAGCTTCACCGTGGTCGGAACCAGAGTCGAAATATTCTGCAGGCCGTCGCGCGGGCCTACCTCGACGATGCGAACCTCCATGATTTCTTCTGCTCTGGTCGAGAGATTAGACAATAGATCTGAGGAGTGCCTGCAGGCATGGCAGCAACCTCATCTGCAAAGTACGTACATAGATTATACTACTGCAACTGCCATCTCGTCGTACATTACCCGGAGTGCCGGGAGTCGGGACCCTGGCACCGGCTCTGATCCGGGCCCATTTTTCCCAGGGCCGGCTCCCGCGCGTATCCCCAACCGCGGGATAAAGTGCTCGTTGCTTTGCACATCACTACCAGTGGCCACACTACACATCTCTCCCGGCAACTATGACATCCAGTGAATCAATTCAAGGTGATCCCAGGTGCGTGAGGGTGCTTGTATGCGATACCTGGTCGAGAAATGCGCCCTGCATGGCTCACGCGACAAATTGGCTCTGGCGCCCTTCTAGGGCAGCTTTCCCCGTCCCCCACGGTGCTGGTCGCAGTCCTCAACTCTAAACGATGGGGACAGCTGCTGTTGAAGTCACACCTTGACGAAACATCGCCTGCCTGCGGGCAATATTCTATATTGGTCGTTATCATAGAAGAAAAAGGGACCGCCCTGGTTCCGTTCTTTTCCGGCACCCGGACAGGGTGGGACCACCCGCTATGGCAACCTGTCTTAGGCGCCTAGTGAGTGCCTGAGAAGTCTACGGAGTACTGCTGTGACTATCCACCATGTCGACGTTTCCTTCCTCCTTCTACAGTGCGGTCGTCTTCCAATCTGGACCGCTTGTTCCTCGCCTGCGACTTTGCATATTGATGTTTCTCTCCAACATGAGCAGAAATCGCTGTCTCATCCAAACGTCCCGACTCAAGCAGAGGAACCGATTGCAGGGTGCGCTCGATCAAACATGGCAAATAAGGCGACGGAGTATCCAAAACACTGTAGTCCTTTTGGGGCTCCTTGTCCCATATGATCTTGACCGAGCCCGCAATGGGCAAAACGGTCAACGAACTTGGTTCGTTGCCTCCGAGAGACGGGATGTGTCCGAATTGAGCCCTTTGTCCATTGTTTGATTGTATCGTGACATTTTGGCCGGTCGGCCCTGCTTGAACAATCTGGAGAGTGTCTGTTATGTGCTTCGACGTCGTCATGGTGTGCGGTCGCGGAGCCGTAAGTGAATTGCTGGTGCTGGCACCTGCGTCGGAGTCCTGAGCGCGTCCATCGGACACGCAGTCCGCTAGAAGCTCTTTGACATATATGCTTTGAATGCATATTGATGGTGTCGACTGTCCGAGGGAAGGTGAAGCCTCTCCGTTCCCAAAGTCATGCTCAGTTTCGGCATCGCCACGAACATTCGTTGCATCCGCGTCCATGGGGCCGGTCTTATACTCGTACTCGTTTCCGTAATTCCAGCAATAGCAGTGGAGAAACGCGTCACCCTCGAATGATGACAGTTCAATTGTCTCCCGTATGAACGATTGGCGTTTTCGGAGCCCTAAATAAACTGAGTAAGATTTCCTTGGGCGGCCTTCAGCATCGGCATTTTCAGCAGATGCTGGACATGGTTCTACTCACTGTCGGTCTCATTGTAACGCCAGATTGCGCCGCCGCCCCAATATGTATAGGCTAGGCATGGCCGGGTCGGGTGAAACAAAAAGGATTTGCCTTGAATGCTTCGAGATTGCATACCTCCCATTAAATTTCGACCCCGGAAGACGTATTCGGTCGGTGTTCCGGACATTTTTGAGGCTGTCGTGGACCATATCTCTAACAGCTGGGGCGATAGTGGGTTTGATGTTTTTCTCTCAAAGAATGCAACTGCGTCGCCCATTGGCGAGAAGATGCTGCCGTAGTGGTACCTAGAATCAAGATCTTGAGCAGAATTTTCATTCCTCAATCTCTGAGAATGAAACGAGCATGTGTCCGATTGTTCGTCTTCTTCCGTGGCTGTGCCCAATCGTAAACTAACCAACGTACGTAGAATCAAGATGCGCTGCAGGTCGCCTGATATAGCCACTGGAAAGCTGAATCTCCAGGAACGAGCCAAATGTTCTTCGTTGGAGTCAGAGTCGATTGGGATCTTGAGCACTTCTAGAACATCAGCTGTTGGTAGGTCTAAAGTGGCCGAGAACAAGATGGATTGTGAACTGATGTCCTTGATTTCGTAACGAGCTTTCCAATCCGAACCCATGTGGTGAACATCTTCTTTTCCCATGCTGGATACCAGCGGTGGCCTGTCTGACTTTGCTCTTCGTTTGACGGTATTCAGATATTGCCTGTACATCGGCGTATCAGTATGAGCACCAAATGAGTAGTCTGATGTGTTGTTACAGAGAAAAGGATACCTCGAGGGGATCACATGGATTGTCGCGTGTGACAACTTGTCGGCAGCTGTTTGTGACTTCAATAATATGGTGCGCAAAGTGTGATCACCCATTCTATCAAACCCCAATGAGTCCATGGGCCGTTCGACCAGACGAGTTATCGTAGTGTCGTTCTGGGCAAACCAGTATGTGGACTTCGTGAAGGCTGTGACAGTGGACGTCCAAATGGCACACGGCTCTTCGAAGAGAACTTCAGCCCAGTCGTTGCGGAGCCTGGCAAGATCTTCTTCCAACAGAGAGCAAAGCCTAAGGTTTGCGTCAATTCGTCCCCTGTGAGCATCATACCTCTCACGCCAAATAGTCATCATGGATATGAATGGCACCAAGGTAGGAAGTCGTTGTGAGTAGAAGTTTGCTTCAATCCATGCGGTGACACAGAGTCTTTGCTTTATCCACTCTTCTAGCGCTCGAAGCAAACCGCTCACCTTATTGACCTCATCATTCGAAGTAGGAGTATCAGTGGCAAATATATCGACATCGTCCTGTTGGAGTCTTTGAATTCCATACCGAAGGAGAGGAAAACATTTTGCGATCAAGGTGCGTTGCTCAGCTTTTGGCCTGGATGTCGTGATTGGCCCCCTCGGAATGTCGTAGGTTAGGTACGAGAGACAGATTGTTGTGAGAGTCAGCCATGAAGTTTGTTTCGTGATTGCAAGTCGAGAGCCTTGACGATACTTGCTCTCAACAAGGTACTCCCGCAGTGAAGAGTGGACAAAACGAACCGGTCCGCCCGAGTCGCGCTCGACAAGTGCTCCGCACATGATTGGCAAGCAGTGCTCGAAGTCCACGATGAAATCCTCCTCGCGAGTGACTTTTCCGGGCGTCAAAGCAACAATTTGGCGCAATTCTAGCAATGTGAAGGGCATCCTACTGATTGCTATGACCTGGAAGATCCGATGCACCTTTTCTTGTTGGGCAGGATGTGAACGCTCGAGAATGGAAAGTATTCTCTCATACAGCTTTTCCAATCCATCTAGCATCGTGTCGTCAAATATTGCATCGGCGCGTTCTCGGGGCGATAACCAAGTGTTGGAAAGATAACGCACAACCAGCCTGGCCCACAAGAACATACCCTGGGCGCGAGATGACAGTAATGCGACAATCTGCTGGATGTCGGAGGCTTCCGGAAGCAGGCATTCCTTGATTAGGGATTCAATCTCTGGCTTCAAATATACTCGAATATCATTGGTATTTTGCCAAGGCTCCAGAACGACAGCGATGTACGAGCTACAATGACGAGGCGGCTCATAGCTTGGCCGCCCCAAGAAGATGGCCTTCGTGCCGGTGCGGTGACATAGCTCATAGACTGTCTCGAATAGGTCTGAAGGATTGGTGCACTCATCGAGGCCATCGAACACCAACGTGACTTCAGTTTGATATGCCAGCAATAGATGGAGACATTGTACAACATCTTCGTCCGTAGCGCACATTTGCCCTGTACCATCGGTGTCGGCGATAAGTGATACTGCATCAAGGAAATCGGCGCCTTTTGCGTTGCGATGCATGATCTGGTGTAGGCATGCGCGTAGACCGTGTGTCGGGCTGCATTCGTCTACCCGCTCAGACGCAAAGTGATAATACAGAACTGGCAACGAAATCGGTGCCTCCGGTGTTTCGTAGGTGCTGGCTCTTGAGGGAGTTGCAAGGTCCTCGATCAGAAGCGAAGAGAGTATAGTTTTGCCATATCCAGGTTTGCCTTGAAGAAGGATCAGTCAATTTCATCAGTCGACCTAGAGCTTGGCATTCACTTACCTTTAATGAACATGATTTGATCTTTCGGGGGCGTAGGTCTGCTCTCCATTGGTATTCTTGGATTTGCTGCTAATGATTTGAACGCCAAATAGTCTGAAGACGCCAAAAGCCATCTGCCCGTGTCGTCCAGTCTAACATTCTGCGCTTTATGGAGCTCACTTGAGAAATCCGAGGCATTGATCCATTTTGCAATCTTGCGAAACGTGACATCTATGCCAGAGTAAGCGCGAACAATCTCAAGCTTGCGTAATAATCTTGATAGAAGCCTACCAAATATTGGCGCAATCCGATGAGGGTTCACAATGGCACGATGAGTTCGTTCCTCTTTGTCTCTAGAAAGAGATGCCACATGCTCTGAAATACGTTCAAATCGATCAATGAGAGTCTGCTCCCTATCCGAAATGGTCTGCCGGAGCTCGGAAACTTGCATTTTGAGCTGAGAGATGGCGTCATTGGTTTCATTGGCATCAAGTTCTCTTTTGCGAAATCGAAACTCGGTAAACTTGGACTCCTCAAGCTGCATTTCGCTCAGAAACAGAGCTTGATGGGTTTCTATGCGTTCGAGAATGGACTTGAATCTGATATCAAAGGGCTTCCAGAAGATGTCAATAATAGCGGCTGCCGTGTAGCGAACACGTCGACTCTTCGTCCCGAACACCTGACAGGCCTCCTGGCAGAATTGAAGCATGTCTTTGTAGATGTACGAGAGGACCTTGAGGACACGCGTGCTTTCGAACTTTGGAATACCCAGGTCGCTGTTTCCAAAAATTTGGCGGTTTAGCAATCTTTGGTGGTACTCTGCGTAGCCTGGTAGGCGATCGCCCAGCTTCTCAAACATGGATAGCAGCTTATCGAGAAAGCTTGAGAAGTTGGAGGCGAGCTTCAAAGACGTCAGCACCTCGACTGTTGACCCCGGGCCCATGACGATATCCACCTACCAAGAACACCATCCGAATAGCGCCCCAAAACAAGGCTGTTATTTCCGGATTGGACTGGATGAAGATCCCGATGATATCAAAGAAGGGCGAAAGTGACTCGGAGACTCTGTCCAGACGTTGACAAAAGACCACCAGCTTGGACTTCTTTTGATAAACCGACACCCGCCGATTGAGTTCTTGTATCATCTCTTTTGCTGATGAGAACTGTGCGAACTGTTGGGAGTCATGGGGAGAGAGAGAGCCTCGGAACTGCCGAGCGGCTTCTTGAAAGAGGCCATCAATACTATCGGCTGTGTCCATGGTTCATTGCGCGCATACGAGATCAGACGAGATAGAATCTCAGGGTGCTAGCGAAGAAACAGCGCGATACGTCCCAGCGACTGTCACTTGCAACATCTTTAAATGAACTCCCAAAGTTGCGGGCATGCTCGTGATCAGAATGGCGGTGCCTGCGGGTATTCTTGATCTTCATATAGGCAGTGCCGGTTCGACCTGGCCAGTACGCCCTCTTTGTTGCCACCCTTTGCCCGGCAAACTGCTGACCGATTTGTCGTGGCCCAATCGCAGGCGGCCGATCTTATGCGTTGCTTGCACTGCCTCTGGAAGCCACAAGGATACCTGCATCAAAAGCTCAGTTAGGCAAGGAAGACGTGATGAATGTGATGGACTTATCCGTTAGATTCAGATTGCCAGATATCCAGAAGATGCACGAATTGGCATTGCATTGTTTAATAATGACCGAAAGTGAGACTTGGACTAGGTTGAAATTCATCAGTAATATCGCATCGTGGCATCCGTAACTCACTGAAGCTTTTGGGGTTTCAGCAAGAAAAATAGGATGCATACCATCTCTCGAAGCTGTGCTCTGCGTTGGTAAACGATTAGTTGGTGAGGCAGCCACGTCTGTATCACGTATCGAACCTGACTGCCGATCCTTGTTTCTGCTGTTGCCGTGAGTAATGCAAATAGACGTAAATTTACGGAGGACATACTAAGGAAAGAGACACGACAGGGGCAACAGCGACATGTCATCTTGTCTGTACCTGCCTCAGCAGAGGCTGAGTCCCACCATGCACGAGTATATGCTGTGAGGTTTAGGTACTAGAGGGTCCAAGCGTCAGTCCTTCTGCGGCCCCTCTGCAAGCAGAGGGCACAGAAAAGGGGGGGGGCGAACGAAAACCCGGGGGGGACAGTTAGAATAGCTCCACCACCAATTTTCCCATAATAATCACCACATAAAGTATGATAAATGTCGTTCACATCGTCGCCAAACACCCACGAATTAATGTAGAATCAATAACGTAGAATCAAAGGACTGCAACTTCAAGATCCGCAGAAGGACTGACGCTTGGACCCTCTAGTAAGTACCTAGGTTAGGTAGGTAAATAAAGCTGCTGCGCAAAT
Organism: Pestalotiopsis sp. LF_19_12; assembly: GCA_023510015.1. Taxonomy (NCBI): domain Eukaryota; kingdom Fungi; phylum Ascomycota; class Sordariomycetes; order Amphisphaeriales; family Sporocadaceae; genus Pestalotiopsis; species Pestalotiopsis sp. LF_19_12. The sequence goes on along the minus strand of JALYBT010000002.1, from coordinate 364,136 downwards.
GACTTTCTTTTAACAACATGTTAGATTCAGACTGGGGTACCTTCTAGTACACACAAATGTGAGTCCGCCCTTCTTCTGTCTCGATGTTTGCAAATGTTCACCTTTGAAAATTAATGCATACATCTACAGCTGATGCTGGTTGTACGCTATTGTACCCCGCCTGGGAAGCGCCGCCGTGCCAAACACCCAACGCTGGCTAAAAAATGGGCATTTGGCACCGCTGGCTTTCTCCATCATCGGCAGTGCTGATTTCATTTCTTGACTTCGAGCCTTAAGAGTAAGTTCACTGGGCTCAATTCAGCCAATTATTGCGATTTCAAGAAATCTCAATCAAGCTTGCTTTTGGGACTTCGTCCTGTTTTAGGGTCAATTTGACGATGCCGAGATTATTGAATAGAGCAGGTATGTTATGTTCATGGGCACCCTCTTCTGCACTGAAGCTCATGGACTGTAGCTTGGTAGGTGGTTAGGTACATTGTGCTTTTTGAATCAACCTACAATTCAGAACTCGTCGGGGCCAGATATTAACTTCATACCCAGCAATACATGCCGGAAGCGAAAAGTCAAATGTCTGTTGGATACCTACAATATCATAATATTCGCTCGTGCCAGGCATAAAAGCTGACTGCTTTTCATTTTCAGGCGACGAGGCAACGCCTGTCTGTGGGCAATGCTCTCGAATCGGCCGCTACTGTGACCGCAAGACAGACCACCATCGCTTCATATCCTTCCCGGCCGGCGGACGTAGCGGAACGACTGGAGACAATGCAAGCACCGCCGAGAACATTGATTCATCTGTTGAAAAGACCGTGTCAGTGCCACTGGCACCAGACTTAGGCCGGGAGTGTCTCGAGAGGCCCGAGATCGCCGGCTACTTCCACCACTATATCAATGATATAGCGCCATGGTATGACTTGGGAGACGAGTCTCGACGATCTTTCGCGCTCGATGTGCCCCGGCTTGCGCTCGATCAGCCGTTGCTTCTGGTCTCTATCATTGCGCTCTCCGCGATCCACGTGGCGCAGAGCGCGAGCAATGCGACGGCGAGGAAGACGGCAGAGCTCTATCATGGGCACTGCGTTCGGTCGTTGATACGGCTGGATCAGTCGAGTGTTTTGCTGCAGAATGGCATTGCTCTGGCTACGACGTGCCTGCTGAGGTCGTATGAGATCTTGAATGGTGCGATCAATCCCCCTATGAAGATACCTATACATTACCTGACTTACTCGTAAATAGAGGTCCGAGACCCTCAACGACATCTACGAGGTGCATACTCCCTCGCATCACACCCAGGACTTATCTCAAACGGGTCCCTCGATGATCTGTACCAGGCTGGGTTCTGGAATTACCTGCGAGAAGACATAACTTTTAGCCTGTTCGAGGGTTGTCCTTTGAAGATGGATCTGAACTCTTCGTGCACCACAAGGGCGATTGCAGCCACACGGGGCCCGCTGGACTCGATTTCCCTGCTGCTGGGCCAGATTATCAACGCCATCTACACGGACAAAATGTCGAGTGATCCCTGGTTGGGATTTCTGGAGAGTCTCTCAGCATGGTATACGGCTCTGCCGTCGCATATGCATCCCTTCTCTACCGGCACCTCGGCCACGCCTTCGACGGATGGACCGCTTTCTCGGTCGTGGTTCTTGCAAGATACATATGGTTCGTACAAACCAGTCATTACTGTCTTGGTATTTAACATGACATTTGTCAACTGATCATATTAAATATCAGCATCGGCAATGCATTACTTCTTGACTTCAATCTGTCTTCTCACGACTTCTGCCCCAGAAGACCAACTCACTCACATAGCGCAGCTCACTCAGATTGGAAATGGCGAAGCATCTTCAAAAGAAGATATCCTCGAGACTTGCTCCAATCAGCTGTGCGGTATCGCTTTCACGACAAATACCCCCTCCGTCCTCGTCAACGCCTTTGGGCCGATGTTCTACTGTGAGTCCTTGAAATCAGAGGACAAGGCCATGCTGCTAACGAGCTCCGCAGGCGGTCGCTTTATAAGACGAGAGTCAGCGCGACAGGAGGTCATACGCCATCTGCATGCGTGCAAGAAGATTGTCGGCTGGCCGGTGGAACGCATTATAGTTTCGCTGAGCGAGGCCGAAGTTGGACACGAAGCCGACAGATGGCACACTGCAGGAAGTGAATAGTGTTGAATGGATGATAAAATTCCGTACCTTTGATGTTCATTGAAAGCTGTAGACATTTCTGCCTTTGAATTCAGCAATGAGAAACAGTCCCCCCCTCCCACTCTATACCTTCGGCCAAAATCCCTCCTCCAGCCTCAACACCTCCGTCCAGACCTTGAGCGCGACATCATCGATACCGCCGCGTACCTCGGCATACTCGTTCAGACATCCCTCGACCTCGGCGACAAATGCCCCAAACTCGTCCGACGTCCAATTTGGAATGAATTCCTTCCTCAGCGCCCCTCCATCCAGATCCTCTCCTTCTTCTCCTTCTCCGCCCTCCTTCCCGCCCTGCTCCCGCGCATACGTCCACGCCTCGTGGTAGACCTTCTCCGTAGCCCAGAGCAGCACCAGCCCGTCCAGCACCGTCTTCTCCCGCCCGGCTTCGGCGCCAAACGAGTCGAACAGATCGACATACGCGGCCGTCGTGTCATTCGGCCCAAACCCAGCCTCCCCCTCCGCCCTCCCCTGCGCGACCCCCTCCTTCGGCACCGCCTTCAAATCCAGCCCATACCGCCCCGCCGCGTCCTCGAAAAACGCCAACTCGGTCAGAATCCCCTCGAGCGAGGCCTTGAGCACCTGAACCACGCGCCACTCGATGGTCTTCTTCACCGGCGTGTCCGACGCCACCGGCAGCCGCACGCGCGACAGCAGGCCCCCGACGAACCGCGCGTAGGCCTGGGCGTACAGCCGGTCCTGGGCGAGCCACTGCGACAGCGCGGGGCGGGGCAGGCGGCCCCGGCCGGCGAGGCGGAGGAAGGGGGACTGCGTGGCGCGCTCGTAGGCGCCGGGGGTTTGTTCCGGGTGGGCGAGGAGGCGGGATGTTAGGGACGGCATTTTGATATGATGTTGGGTTGTGTTGGAGGGATTTTAGTGGGGGTCCCGGATAGGACTTTGTTATGCAAGGCGCTCTTCGCAGCCTCCAAAAGCGTTGATTTTACACGTTACACAGATCAAAGTGTATAATTCGGCAATTTGTGACACGTCAAGAGGTTCTGATTTCTCGTGGAAAAACGCGCAGATTTCTTCAACTGCAGCAAACTTGTGATCTGCTGCGATCTGCCTACGACCTACGATATAAAGATGGGGCGAAAAGGTGGGCATTTTCGTTTCCTCACTCGGCCGTTCAGATAGAAGTGCTTACGTTGGTGAGCAGCTATGACGAACGCTGCTGACTGAATAGATGCACAAGTCAACCTAAATATCTTTTCTCTATCGGAACCAAACCTCATGTTCAGCTATCATGATTGAAAACCCGAGCTCGCATCCCTTGAATGCTGGTCGGTATACTCTCGGACATCTCGTAGAGGTGGATCCCGGAGAAAAGAAAAAGGTAAAAAAGATTCCAGAATTCCGCGACGTAGCAAAGAAGAATCAGAAAAGATTCCCCCATTCCGCGGGGTCTCGGCTTCTACCTATTTTAGTGCCAATCCATCCATCCCGCATAGTCTCCCTCATTCCTCTCTTCTCTCTTTGCCAAATTACGTCGTTTCCTCGGCGATACCCCCGGACTCCAAATCCATCTGCCAGCGGAGAGGAGGAGGAGGAGGCTGGGCCGCTGGGGTGTGTCAAATCTCCTCGCAACGCTACGCTACTACGTCGCCTCCACGTCTCCAGAACACATACATACCTACCTCAAAGAAAACCGAGAACGAGAACGAATCAGCCCGCGACTATGCGGCGACCACGGTCTAGACCATCGGTCCCCCTCCTAGTCCCTTAGCGCACCCGCTGCCTTGGATTTTCTGCTGGCCAAAAACGACCACCGCCATATTTCATCTCCCTCTACACCGTCCCCCTAGGAGTTCTAGCCTCGATGACGTAGGTAGCAGCGCTCTGGCACCGGCATGCCGAGGAAGAGGAATGAAGGCCACGCTCTTCCGGGGCTAAGGCACGTCGCACGTTAGAGCGGTCAGAATAAGAGCGCCCGTGGCCCAGCGTGGGTCGGGTAGAGGCCGCCCTCCGTCGCTGGCGCTTACACGAGACTGGACAGGACTGACGCACATTTGCTCTTCCCCCCTGCCCGGCAAAAACGTCGTGGCCATGCTTATTTGGTGTTGCACTATAGTCGAGTCCAGACCCTTCATTATACATGCGCTCATCACGTCAGGGTTCCCCTTCTCATGATACCCTTCATGCAGCTTAGGGTAAAAACTAAAGTAGGATTGCCGCCAGGGGGGCATGGCTTTGTTCTACACACCGTCCCGCGTGCCCGTCTGGCCGTTTGATTTTCCTCAAATTCCGTTTCTGAAAAAAAGGAGGATCGTATCTATCCGTATGCAACCATGCCTGTTCCCATCCATCAACCGTAACGCCAACGTATACCAATCCTTATCCTATAGGGCTGTCTGTCAAAACAGGACCACTATACAGGAACCAGCACTAGAAAGAAGAAAAGACAAAAGCTGACAAGACGTCTCTATTTACTTTCACGCCTCCAAAAAGGATCATCACCCTTCCATCTTGACGTCTTCGCTCTTGGTGCTGTCTTTGCCTAGATTCTTTAATAGATAGCTTCGCTTGAAATACTCGTTGGGATGCACAATCGTGTCGAGTTGCGCTGCCGTCATGATGCTTTCGTCCTTGGCGCGCTTGATCTCGTTCTTGTGAACATGCTCAAATACACTGGAGAAATTGCAATATTAGTCGTCGGACAAGATGATAAAACCAAGCAATATCGAGTGAGAACCTACCGATTACAAGCCAGATGGAACTTTTGTGCTTCCTTGTCCTGCTTGACGCCTTGCAGGACGGCCCTGTCGGAAATGCCCACGGCTTGCAGCAAGGAGTTCAGGTTCTCCTGGTTAAAGTGCCGGTACGGGCAACCGTGGGACTCGCCCGGGCCCGGCGGGTGCTCCGTCAGAATCTTCTGGCACGAGAAGGGCGAGTAGCCGCCGCCGCGCCGGTTGGAGTCACCTCCCACGTCACCGTACGAGTGCCGCACGTTGTACCTGTAGTCCTTGTTGAACTGGTCGTCCGTCATCTTGCTGAACGACGTCCGCCAGAAGATCAGACACTCCTCCAGGTTCAGGCCGATACCCTTGAGGAACAGGGTGTACTGCAGACGGCCAAAGTGTTTGAGATGGGCGTCTCGCCGCAGCGATCTGTGCAGGTTCTGCATGCACAGGGGGAAGCTGGCCGACAGCTTGTCCACGTTTCTCGCAGAGATGTCGGCCCCGCCCACCGCCGTCGTGCTGCTGCTGTACGAGGCGTCTGGAGTGATGAAGTTCTTGGACAGGTGGTCCAGGATGGGCGTCAACCTGTCGTCCTCGTCAAGTCTCGGTAGCGCCCTTGCCGTCATCTCCAGGGCGCGGTCTAGTCGTTTTGTGAACTCGGCAATCACCATGGTCGCTTGCTCTCTCGCCGGCACGTAGGCCTTGCCTGCCTTGAGGAATACTCTCCTCGACTCCACCAGCTCCGGCACGCGCATCCAATCCACCTTGAAGAAGTTGTGATCCTCCTCGGTCTGTTCCTGTTTCTTGCGCGTGTCGGTGATGGCCCGGAGCTCGCTGGCATACTTGTCGCGCTCTGCCTGGCCCACTTCCTCCCAGTCTAGGTCCAGACCCTGAACAAAAGCTTTGCGATCACTTGCTTTGTCTTCGTCCAGTCTCAAACGGAAGAGCATGGTCTCGACGCGGGCGAATCTCCTCCTGAGATCCTCGGTCGAGGCAAAGGCCAAGCGCAGGATGAAGTGGCTGTAGTGATCTTTCTGGCGCTGCGCCGACAGCTGCGAGCTATTGCTCGAGTTGGCATCGAGAGGCAGGTACTTTTTCAGCAACTCCTTCATGTGTTCGGCCGTGTCCTTGGCGTTCTTGTTGCGAAAAGAACACGCTTCGAGCTCGGCCAGGATGCGCAGACGGTCGATGGCCCATTGTTCGAACTGTTCGAGCGTAATGTCGGCCGTGGGCGGTACGGCGTAAAAGTTGAGCCGGTGAGGGTATGTCGTGTCCGCAAAGACCGGCTCAGCGAACTGCTTCGTGCGGTAGTCGAGGTTCGCGCGCCGCTTTGCGTCGACGCGATTGATATTTGACGAGAACATGGTGTCGAGATGTCGCAATGTTGGTGGGATCTAGGGGATATGACGAATCTCTTGGTTTGTTTTCGTTTCTCTTCTGTTCTGAGGAACTCGTCGGCGGCGCTGATCTCGTCTGGCCGCTCGAGGTCGAATTGCTTTGCATGCGCGCCTAGACTTTGGTGTTGGCGGGCGGACTTGTTTAATTGAATTTACAGTGCAGTCGCGATTCAGCATGGAGGGGACGCGTCGCGACGCGGTGCTCTAGCAAGATTGACCAATCAGGCAAGACGCATTGTAGTGGTGGGGCACTAGGTACGTAGTATGCATACATTATCTGGGTACACATGCATGGCAGCATCCACCTGATTTATACATGTACACATGGAAGAGAACAGCGTAAGACAGTTCATATTCGTCCGTTCCATTCTCATCTCATTGCCATGTGCTCGGACATTATCTTTTTAATCTATACAACCGAATCTCGTCGACCTTCTATCAAGGCCGGTCAAGAAGAGCGAACGTGTCTCATCCGCTGTCCGTATTACAAAAACCCGTTCAATTCTATGATACAATCAGATCCCGCTACCCATGCTGCTTATTTATAGGTAAATAGAGACTTTGCTGTGCGCCCATGATATGCTAGTGTTGTGTTGGAAACTCCCGCCATGTCCATGAATTGTATGACATTGCTTCATCCTCGCACATCAAAGGAGTACTCGAGTCGAAAGTCCTGGCTTCGTTTTACTTGGCCATGACATCCACATACCGGCCACTCTTTCTGGGCTTCTTGCCAGCCTTGCGTGGGCCCGCTGCTCCCAGGAGATCGTCAATGCTGCTAGCGTTGCTCAAGCTAGTCGAGGGACGGGTAGGAGGCGCGCTCGAGATTCCAGGCGGTGCAAGAGTAGGAGGACCATTGCTGTCTGCCGAGGCATTGCTGATGTTGCTCATGTTACTAGCACTGCGCAACATGGGCGGCGCTCCACCCAGAGCACCTGCCGGTGGAGTCAGGTTGTCCATCGACGCCATCTTGCTGAGATTGCTGACGCTGCGTGGCATTCCCATCGGAGGACCGCCCATGGGAGGAGGGGTACCAGCACTCCTCGGCGGCGCACTACTGCTGGGTCCTGGAGGAGGAGGTGTGCCTGCAGCTCGGGGAGGTGGCGGCGTCGCAGCTTTGGCGACAGTGTCTTCGGCGCCGGCCTTCTTGTTGACCCATCTCTTCTGATCAGGGTCATAGTAGAAACTGCTCGACTCTCCGAGCTTTGCACGGATTGGCTTGTTGGCTGGCATCTCGGCCTCCTTCTTGGAGCCGCCGAACCATCCGCCCAGCCAACCCTTCTTCTGAGTTTTGGACTCTGCCGCGCGTTTTGCTGATCCATGTTAGTGTGATTTGATTTGGTAAATCAGAGTACCTGTCAGACTTACCTTCTTCTTCAGCCACCTTGCGGAACATCTCCTCGTTTTCTCGGTCCTTGTCCGACTTGGCCTTTGCTGAAGGTGCACTTGGCGCAGCCCTCATTGAAGGGAAATCGTCGTCGTCATCATCCATGATACCCTTCTTCTTCGGCTTCGGCAGCTCCTCTGCTTCCTCACCACCCTCTGGATCAGGTTCGTATGACGATTGAGGTGGCTCGTACGAGTACGGTGTGTAGGTAGGAGCTTCCCACCCGCTGCCAGCCGTGTTCTGTTCTGCCTCCCCATCTGCCGTGTCAGCAGCTTGACTAGGCTCATCGGCCGCCAGTGGCTGGAATCCGCCATAAGATGGTGGCTGAAAGCCGTTGGTTGCGGAAAAGTCGTTCACCGCAATCTCAGGCTTCGTCTCAGCAGCTGGTGCATCAGCAGTAGCTGAGGGCTGCGGCGCATCGACTGGCTGGTAAGGAGAATACGACGATGGCTCCTGAGTTGGGGATGGCTGATATGGGGAGTAAGGACTGGCGGGTGCTTCAGTCGGTTGGAAGGGCGAGTAGCCGTTTGACGGCTGTGGCGTCACAGGAAGAGTAGTGCTCGGCGTGAGAGGGGCATACTGAGTTGTGGTTGCAGGCTGGTAGCCCATTTGGGCAGTTGAAGCATTGTCCACAGTTGGGCCGCCATACATTGGTGTAAGACTCTCTGGCGCAGGACGAGGCAGATCCAAGGAGCTGCGGTGAAGTTCCCCAGAAGTCCTCGGCGCGTAGGTCGAGTTTGGCTCATATGACGACACTGCGCGCTGACCCAGGGCAGGAGCATAACGTGATGATGCTTGATTCGCCGCAACATTTGGCAATGGTCCACCAAATGATTCAAAGTTGTTGACGGAAGGGGAACGACTAATAGTCGGCGTGCTACCACCAATCCTTGCGAATGGGCCTGATTCCATTCCAGGCTCTCCAGGAGATGCCTGACCTGCGGCCTGGGCGTCGTCACCAGATACAAACTTGTTGAATTTGTCCCACATGGAGTTGGATACCTGGTTCATTGTCGGTTTCGAAATCCACGAGGATCCACCTTCCTTGGGTGCCAGTCTGAGTCGCCCCGAGAGATCATCAACTGACGACATCAAGGCAGGGTGATAGTATGGTGACCTCTTGGTCTGTGCTGTGATGGCCGTCATTATCGCTTCGCAATACGCCAAAGCCTTGTCTCTGGAACCATATTCGGCAAGAGTTATGGCATGCTGCAGCTTGTAAGCAGCCAAGTGGGGACAACTCTGCTGTGTACTTGAGCCAGATTGTGCCAGACCATACTCGTACACTTCACTGAGCAGAAGAGCCTCGGTCTCCTTGGCGGACTGGTCAGCCTGGCCACGGTGATCCGCGCCGACGAGGACAAAGTTGGCGGCTGGATCGTCGAGACCACCAAAGACGGCATGCTTCCGAGCGAAGAGGAAGCAGATATGCGCAGCCTCAGCTCGTCCGTAGCTGGAGAGCAGGTTGCCGAGGGAGGTAATAGCAACAATGTCGTTGCTACTTCTATTGCTCAGCACCATACCCAGCGTCTCGCGCCATTTGTCCAAGCCAGCCAATGCGTCTTTCGACTGACTTGAAGTCATAGAGGTAGACATTAGTTGCAGACCTGCCCTGGCATGACTGGGTACCAATGCATCCACCGATTCCTCGTGGTTGCCAGAGAGTACACCGTACAGTGTAGCGAGCGATCCGTTGCTACCATCGGCGTGATTGACTTCCTTCTTGATAAACTCCTGGGTAACTTGTTTGTAGAGGTCCCCTTGGACAGTGCTGGAGATAAGCATGGCGTGACCCCAGAGGCGCTTGTCGACAGCAGCCCAGGCAGCCTTCTCGCGGTCGCCCGAGAGAAGGTGCTTACGAATCTGTTCCACCGCAGAGGAGTCAACTGCATCTGTTTGTGTGTTGGACACTCCCAAGCCCGCACCTTGAAGGTCTGCCATGGTCACGATCGGCGAGTTGGGCTCGTCGCTATTGCTGATGTTGAGCTCAGGAGAAAGAATTTGTCGAACTGCCTGGTCAACGGTCGCATTGCCTTCGAGAACACCGTCGTTCTCAATCATGACCCGTAGAATCCTCCACAACAAAATCCTCTCGATGACTCGTTTGTCTTCGTGAGAGACGTATTGTTGGAATGCAACGTTGGGGGACTCCTTTTCCAAAGTTTCGATGCCGTGGGATAGCCAGGCGATGACCTCCTTCTTTTTAGACTTCCCCTTCAAGGGCCCGGGGAATTTGCTCAAACGCTCCTCTATCGGCTGAACATCCTTGATATGCTGCACCTTGACTTCACCGGGGCTTCTAACTATCATGGGAAGAGCCTGCGAGATACCGTAACGTGGGACGTCCTTGGGAAATGAAGTAACAACAGTGCCGCCCATTCCCCATGCGACGACCGGAGCACCCCTCCACCGTTGAAGAGGGTCAAGCTCGCGGCCGTCGGTGGGAGGTACCATGCTTAGGACCTGAGACATTCCACGAGCACGCGTGACTGGCGGATTGGCTGGGACTGTCGATGAAGTCTGACGCGGCGAAAGCGGACCTTGAGCGGATGAAGGTCTGGGAAGGACATCCACAGGGTTTGTAGAGACACGTCCCTGAGCAGCACCAGGAGATTGCGTCTGCGATCTAGGCGGAGGAGCAAAGTTGACTTCCCGCAAATGACTGGATGGCTGTGGGATAGGTGCATAATTTCCTACAGTTCTCTTGGGAGGAGACAATGTGGTCGCAGCCGGCGAAGACATGGGAGGAGGTGTGCTCCTCATCTGCTGTGGACTATATCGTGCTCCCATCGGGATCGGAGGTGGAGACTGCATCAACGCAGACGGGCTGCTCTCATCGACCTCTGCCGTGGTCGGCAAGGATGGCGCTCGTGTGAGACGAGGCTCATACTGCGAGGAAGAGCTCCTACCGAGAAGAGGCCCTTGGCCAGCAGTCGGTTGCACGCCCTTGTTCGCCGAGTGTGACTCAAATTGAGCCAAGGGACTTGACGTTCTGGGCTGATGAGCAAGGATAGGAGGCGGCACATGAGGAAATGTTCCGCTACTGGACCGACTCGGGGGAGCGGGAGAGTACCGACTTGTAGCAGCGACAGGAGGAGTCATGCCGCTGGGTGCGGTATTCTGTGGCGGCGCTGGAGAATAACGACTTGCTGCTGCAGGACTCGGCCTGGGCGGAGCATTTGACAAAGGCATATACGGACTGCTCTGCTCCGGGGCGACCAGCCCAGCCAAAGCCGGGGACGGCTGAGGCGCCAGTGATGCCGCCGGTGGGCCTGGCGCTGGCATCTGGGAAACGACTTGTGGAGGCCCTTGAGGAGGCCCTTGTGGCGGTCCTGGAGTTGGTTGCGGGGATGTCAAGCTGTTTTGACGGGAAGCTGTCCGGGGTTTGGCAGTCATGGGGAGTTCCTCAAAAAAGCTAGACTTGGATGTCAACTTCGGCGCCGGCTTGAGACCAGCAGGTGGCAGACTTGATCCGCTTGATGATGGTGGCGACGGCATTGAGACCGGGGCTGCCGCGACTGGAGGAGCCTGAGTATACATGCTCGTCGACCGAGCAGGAGCAGGCGGCGGAGCAGCTTGGGGGGCATTTGCACGCGGAAGCTGCTGCATACTGGTTCGATGCCTAGGAGGGCGAACAACGTCCATTGGCAGATCGTATGGTGAAGCATAGCCACCCTTTGCCTTGTCTGCAAAACTCTGTGCCCTGGAGATATCAGGCTTCGGCGGTGCCGCGCCATAAGGTCCTGCTACCGCTGGAGGCAAACCAGTAGCAGCGTACGGAGAAGGAAAGGCAGTTTGAACTTGTGGAACAACTGGTGCCGAGTTGATTGTATTCAGAAGCGGTGGTGCCTGTGCGGCTACCACAGCAGGTGCATATCGGTTGGTCGGGGCAGTGCTTGGTGCCTGACTGGGAGGTTGTTGTTGCACCTGACTGGTTGGTGCCACATTGTCATCCGCATCGTCCTCCAGGAATCCTTCATCGTCACTGCCAAAGAATGCTGCAGGATCAAGCTCCTTTTCTTCCTCGGCGTTTGAGTCTTCCAGCAGAAAGTCGTCATCGTCTTCGCCAAAAGCAGCTGCCCACTTGGCGTCCACATCCGCAGGCTCCTCAGCTTGGGGCTCTTGTGGCGCCTCGGTCGAAGGCAGTGGATCGGGGTTCGTCGGCTCGGGAGCGTTGGATATGGGCCACTCGGACTCGGCGTCTTCTGTTTCAAATATAGTCGGTGTTCCAGGCGCAAATGCGTCAGTGCCGGAGGCAATATTCGTGAAGACGCTTGTATCCTTGCGTTGCAATGCTGGGCCGGACATGGGATCTTCCACCTCCTGCTTTTCGCCAGTCTGCATCTGGCTGAAGAAGTCATCGTTGCCGGCCTCGTCGGCAAAGGTAGCATCGATCCCAGCTGTTGGCTGGGGTTCATCATTCGGTGTTGTCTCGTCCTGAGGAATCAGTGGCAGACCCTCCTCGAACCGAGCCTCAAAAGCAGCCTCCTCGGCACCTACCAAGTCGCCACCCAGAGGGAAGGATGTATCTGCATGCTGCTCTTGCGCGCCTGAATCGGCAAAACTCTTTATAAAATCAGGCTCTGATGCTGATTCCGGCTGTTGAGCTTCGTGAGCTTCTTCGTTCTCGATTTCCTGCATAATCTCCTGTGCCTGTGTCGCGGGCGACGGCGATGCTGGCTGTTCCATGAGGCCGATGATGCCGTGTTCAGCCGGGGGCACTGGTGGGAAGGAATTTGTCCGATCGTTGGGGCCCATGAAGTTGAAGGGGTTGGTATCGGCTCGCTGCAAATTCCATTCATCATCATCGCCATCACTGAAGTTGACCTCGTGCGAGACTGTCCGGGTAAAGGACATGGTACTCGTATGCTTTGCGGCGTTGGAATGCGCTGGAGGATCTACGATGATCTCTGGCTCTTGTTCCGGTTCCGCCTCTGGAGCATAGCTCGGGGTTTCCCCGATCGCGCCAGCCTCGGGAGCCGATGCATCATCTTCTTGCGGCACAGCTGCCGAGTGGTCTCCAGAGTCCTCAACATCGAGATCCCAACCGCCTGCGTCTGGGTCCTCGCCGGCAAACTGATCGAAGAAGGCGCCGTTGTTTGTACTTTGAGGCTCTAGAGACGTGGTTTCGTTCGGTATCGCGTGGCTTGGCGTGTCTATTATTGCTTCCGGCTGCGCCTCTTCTGACGGCAGTCCTGTTTCTGGTTCCTGCTGTAGTTGAGGCTTATTATCGGCAGGCTGGGTTGCAGCGCTGTCTTTGTGAAAGTTTGGCATCATGGCAGGATGCCACGACGCGTTCTGGGTATCCGACGCCATTGAAGGCGGTTTATTAAATAGAATATCGTGACTCGGAAAGGCCAAGAGATGGGGTATTGTACTATAGAAAGAGGGTGTTAGATGGGTCTGATCAAATTTGGATGGCGCAAGGGTTGGACAATGCGCGCCTCCATCACGATGAGGCCTGAGCTGGAATCCAGGTAGCAGAATGACGCCTCACGTCTGTTCACCGAACCACAGCTTTCTCGTCTCGGGCGCGCAACGGCTTTAAGGGGGGTGGATGGGCGTGTTTAGGAGGCCTTGCACGGGGAGGGAGAACGTACGTATACAAGAGAAACAATCAGTTGAAAGCAAAAATCGTTACAGGGAAGATCCCATGCTTCTCGTCTTCGAAGTCGCTTTCGTAGCAGCAGCCGAGATGGGGTGCGAAACTGAAGGGTGTCTGTCTGGGCAGAAACTATTTTGACAAGTTGGCAAAGTGTCAGCTTCGAGATGGACACGACACGGCATTCGTCAAACGCCAGATCCGATGCGATCCTGGCAGCTAAAAACTGCTTTACCACCGACCCAATGCAGGTAAGAACAGACTACGATGTACCTACGGTAAGTACTAGATACCTGCACCTGCTTGCATTAGCAGCTGTCGAGCTCTGCACGAGGTACAAGGCACGCGCGCAGGGCACCTTTTCCCTCTCGGTTCGGCGACTTCCTCTGGGTCTGTAGCCTGCTGGGAGCTTCGACAGTCGACCTCTGGATCTTCGAGGTTGCAGCTATGCTAAGCTGAAATAGTGCGACGCCCCCACATTTTGCTCGGGAGTAGCCCCCCGTCAAACCCCCTAAAATGGGAAACAGGCCAACTTTTCGACCTTTTTCTGTTTCCTTCTCGATTTAAGATTACACCTCCCCAAGGATTAAGAAGGTTAGTTCGGTACAGGCCCAGTATTCAATGAAAATCAGTATCCTATCACCCGTTTTCTATGGCGCAACTACTTACTCAGCATAGTGGCAGAAAATCTGGAACCGAGTACCTAACTAACCTTTGTGATCCTTGTGAGGTGTAAAAAGGATGAATAACCTGTCAGACTGTCAGCCTGTCATGTTGGTCCTGTTATAATCACTCGCGTTTCCTGGCCCAGATATCTCATGTATCTCCATCACTGGGCATAGCTGGACAAACACTCAACATGCACCTTGTCGTCTACGTGGCATTGGGCGGATTCCATCGATGGCCTCTACCATCCCAGGTTAGGTAGCACCAGTATCGGATGTCACCGCTAAGATTCGGCCCGGCTCACATGCTAGGTGTTTACGTAGCTTGTGCATAACGATCGAGCCGGAGAGCAGTCATGAGACCTGCGAACTGTGAGCGAGAGGTTGGTCTTTCAGAATCAACGCATTCTTGCGGCACGGCTCGAGGATGGAGCTCTTTGTACAAGATCTGTAATGGGGAGGAGATGAGCTCGCCTACCTCGACAGAAGCCGAACCCAGGTTATGCCGATCATTTGTGAGTCGTGGTATATTCGAAAGTCATGACCCAAGCGTCGAGTCCTCCTAAACTGGCGGCACCATGGCAAGTCTCAAGATGTATAAACATTGCTCGAATCCATTTTTTTTGGTCAAAAAAGGGCCTCATATCACTATTTGCACTGGTCACTGCGTACCATATCATCACTGATAGCTCGGAAACAAACCCAAGGGCACGCTGTCTTCTCTTTCAGCGTGGCATCAAACACGGGACTTCTGGGCAGCACTTTGCCTACATATAAGGCGCATATCACTGATTATTGTCCGGCAATGTGAGTTGGCAGCTCTCGCCATTCTTGGCTGCCTTTATATGACAAGGCTGTATTGAAGCTTGTATTGAGGCTTATATTGAAGCTTGAATTTCGAACCCTACACTAATGTGGCTGTTTCGGAGCCAGCCTGAATCTCCTTCCCGATGTTCTGTGTTTCTTGTGTCTCGCAGGGCTTCCCGGTAAGGCTTTAGGTTCCGGGATTTTATTGTCAGGCGGCAAAGAATGCGGGCGACGGAACGGGACGACGGAATCCGGAATATAATCATGTTGAAAGTAATCACTGTGCTGGGCCAATATTTGACCTATTCCAGTGGCCCAAATCCTGAGCCATATATCATAACTGCGTTCACTTTGTTCTCTTTTGCAATGGCTGCCTCATTGTGATAGAGGAAACATTTTGCATCTTCTTCCGAATCCCTACATCCGTTCGGTCCTCTATACTCATAACATGAGGCTCCGACAAATAATTCAAATGAGCAAGTCTAAATGGCACGGCTTGGAGATTACCCATCATGTCCCGAATACCTTCAAGCCTTCTTTCCCTTCGTTGACTTGGAGCCTCGTGGTGAAATACATCAGAGCCTTGATGTAAATGAACTTGGTCGGTCGTGGTAGATATAAAGGTTTGTACCGAGTCTCGTGCATTCTTTGCACTCTAGATATCCCAAAGTCTTCTTGAGGCTGCATCAAGTCTCTCTACATATTGCGTGTATTCACTTCCTTCAGCCATCCTGCTACCCGCATCATACTACACCATCTGCTTTCAAGATGTCCGCTTTGGGTGCAATCGCAGGACTGTTGTCGCCAAACGTTTGTGCTTATGGCCACTATGCCAGCCTCCGCCATCTTCTGACCAATTATAAACCAGCTCAACACGTGAATAATTTCCATATCACTTATTTGTATCATTGGTACTGACTTATATCTTTCATAGTGGTGTCAAACGAATTATCCCCAGTTCCAACACACAATCGACACCACCGTTACTAAAGTCGTGACGGGCACGATCAAGGCCACACCGACGACCGGTCTTCTGGAGCAAAGAATCGTCGATACTGTTACCATCACAACGACTACAACGAAAACTGCCCTGGCTCCGGCGTCCACCATATCGAGGACCAAGGTCCGAACCGAAGTCGACACAATTACCAGCACACAAACGGACTCGACAAATACAATTACTGTGACTGCAAATCTTGCTACTACGAGCATCTGCCAATCCACAACATCTACGGCTCTGAAAGTGAAGCGGATTCCACAGCATCCCTCGCCCCCTCGTCCAGATGTTGTTGATCCTCAAGCCCAAGGCCCTATTCGTCCTCATCCTACTGGAAAGAGACCCGTCCACGGAGGTAGTGGGATACATACCCGTCCTGCGCCTTCCACCACGCTCATACTCAACCCAACCAGGAGTGTAATTCTGGATCCTACTCTGTGCTCTTGTATTGCCACGACCAGCACCAAAACTGTCACGGCTACGATCACGACGGGCACCAGAACTGCCAAACCCACGATTACACGTGCCACTTCTACAAGCACTGTGACAAAGGTTGTGACGAGCACAAGAATCACTACACAGACCCCCAAAGTGACTACGACCGCAATCTCAACGACCACCAGGACGACCACCATTATCGATGCGGCTTCTACGACCGTCACGAACGCCATTCCGGCCGCCGCGGGCGGCTGCGGCTGCACCTTTACCGTCATGTGCAACACCGACTACAACACGTTCGACCTGGACGGCATCTTTGACGCGGCGAGCCTCTCGGACTGCATCAACCTCTGCAATAGCAGGTCGAGCTGCGCCGGCGCCGTGTACGGGAATTCCGGGTCCTGCGCCACGTACTACGATATCTACGCCGTCGACCTGCTCTCCGTCGAGGACCCCGATCGTGTGTTTTTCATCAAGAATAATAGCCCGACGTGCAATCAGGTCTCGGATACTTGTGCCCCGGGGGATGTTCAACGCCTGTAACATGGCGTTGAAGGACTGGTCTCATTCTTTTTGGTTAATCTTTCCTCTTTCTCTATCCTTCTTTTCTTTTGGAAACAAATTCTTACTTAAGAAAGTAAAGGTGGTCAGAGAAACACATACGGTCAATTTTCTATTTATCTGACTCTTTCTTGATACCATATGTATCGCGATACCTGGTTTCAAGATGCTTCTTGAGTAGCCACATAGGCGTGAAAGCTGCCTGTCGCACGAGGATATGCCACTTGACCCGTAGTTCCCGAAGACGCCATGTCAATGCCGTCGTCACCTACTAGATCCTGCTCATCCTCGGGCATACCCCAACCTCCGCCGCCCGGCGTGTGGATCACGCACCGATCTCCCTCCTTCATATCCACCTGCCCGCGACTGCCGATATTGATCCACCTCTCGCCGCCGTCCTCGGTCTTCTGGACCCAGTAGTTGGCGCCCGCCGCGCCGCTCCCGCCACCGAACATGCCGGACGGCTGGTGCACGCGGCGCTCGGTGATGAGGCCAAACGTGAGCGGGTGGCGACACTCCCAGTCGCGCACGACGCCCTCGCCGCCGCGGAACCGGCCGCGGCCCCCGCTGCCGGCGCGCAGCGAGAACGCGCGCAGCAGGACGGGGTACCGCTTCTCGAGGATCTCGACGTCCGTCGTCCGCGTGTTGGTCATGTGCACCTGGACGCCGCCGGCGCCGTGCCACGACGGGCCCGCGCCCTCGCCCCCGCAGATGGTCTCGCCGTAGCCGAAGCCGAAGCCCACCTCTTCTGAGCCGTCCGGCGAGGTGCAGTTGCCGAAGAACCCGAAGCAGTTCATGCACCCCTGGCTGTTGGCCGCTGCCCGGAAGGCTTTGAGGAAGAGGTCTACTAGACGTTGCGACGTGAGCGTGTTGCCGCAGCACACGGCGGGTCCGGTGCTCGGGTTCAGGAAACAGTTCTTGGGCAGGATCACTTTGGTCGGCGCCAAGCAGCCCTGGTTCAGCGGAATGTCGGAGCCGATGAGCAGGCGCAAGGTATAGATCAGGGCCGAGTACGTAATAGCCGGCGGCGCGTTCATGTTGGACAGCATCTCGCAGGTCGTCCCGGCAAAGTCGAACGTGCCAAAGCCGCTCTCGTCAATGGTGATGGACACCTGCATCATGGAGCCGTTGTCGAGGTACTCCTTGGCCCGGAGGGGCTGCGAGCCGAACTTCTGGTGCGCCGACTTGAGGTAGTTGCGGACGGCGACCTCGGCGTTCTCTTGGATCTTCTGCATGTAGAAGTGCACGGTGTGCTTTCCGTACTCCTCCATGAGAGCGTTGATCAGGTTGCTGCCCTTGGCGTTTGCTGCCACCTGGGCTTTGAGATCGGACAGATTGTCGCCCAGGCGGCGAGATCCGCTGCAATTTGGATATTTGCCCGGCTCGAGCAAGATGCGCACGATGCCCTCCTCGTCAAAGTGATTGTCTCTCACTAGGAAGAATGAACGGATTGCAGCACCTTCTTGCCATAGTTCTGTCGAATCACTAGTTGGAGGTCAGCGCTCTGATCATAACAGCACACAAACGTCAACCTACGGTGGCATGGAGTTGCCTCGATATCCTCCGATGTCAAGATGGTGACCTCTTGAGGCTGTATAGAAGCATATTGTTTTGCCATCAGTATCAAATACCGGTGTGATGACAGTTATGTCTGCGCGACGAATCAATATATGTCACTATGGCTAAGATCACAATGCTGCTTACCTGGCAAGTGTGTGCCGCCTGACTCTGGATGATTCGAGACCAAAACGTCTCCAGGACGTAGGTTTCCCATGTGCAAGTTGTGCTGATACTTTACGGCGTAGCTCATACTTCCAAGATGAACCGGAACGTGTCTGATGATTTCATCATCAGTAAGTTGCACATAAATATCGGCAGGGCGGTACACTCACGGCGCATTTGCGACTAGCTCTCCGTCCGGACTGAAAATGGCACAAGAGAAATCCAGTCTTTCCTTGATGTTCAGAGACAAACTTGTCTTTTGAAGGGTCCTGCCCATTTGCTCGGCAATACTCATGAACCTGTGACCAAAGATGCTGAGCTTGATGGGATCTACAACCAATTGTTGCTCCTCCTGATCTTGACGAGTCTTTTCAGTCTGGAGGTCGATGACGACGTGCGAGCTCAGGATCCGAGCCTGTGCGGTCGGGATCACCACAATCGTCTGTGTGCTGTCAATGATAATAGCCGGTCCGTCCACGACACTTCCGGGAGCTAGATCGCCCAGCCGGAAAACCTTGGTTGCTTGTACACCTCCGTCCGAAAAATACGCGTCAACCTATGAGATGTTAGTATTCAATAAGTGTTGTCAGAAGTGCAGCCAACTCACGATCTTGTGTTCCCCGGTTGCGACAGTTGAAAAAGTCGTAAACTTGAGATCGGACACGAGCTGCTCGTTGCCCTGACTGACTTCCTTGCTCTTACCAATTCCTCGGACACGCACATCGTCCACTAGCACTTTTCGGTCCGCCGGAAAGACAAATGACAAGTCGCGGAGGTGCTCCTGTTCGAATGCTGACCTCCAATCGCCATCAGCTGGGGAAGGGATCATGAAGTTGGTCTCTGTCCCGTGGTATCGCAGATTGAGGTACGCGATATGTTCAATAGATCCTTGCTGTATGCCTTGGCCGATCAGGCCGTCTGTGATTCTAGCCTTGAGGTCGGAGATTCTGACCTGTAGTCGAGTCAAGGCATCCTCGGACAGAGTCTCGGAGCTAGGCTCCTGTGCTTCCTGGACGACCTCGGCAAGAGCCATACCATAGGCAGAGAGGATGCTAGAGTATCGGTGGATGATGATTCTCTGTATTCCAAGCTTGTGTGCAATCTCGCAAGCGTGTTGTCCACCAGCACCTCCAAAAGTGGCAAGATTGTGCTGGCTGGTTTCGTACCCGCGAGCCTCCGTCAACGCGCGAATGGGTCGGCACATGGACTCATTGGCGACATCAACAAAGCCATGGGCCACCTCGATGGGCTTCATGGAGCGGCCAGTATCGTGATTGATCTGCTTGGTCAGCTCCTCAAACTTCTCTTTGACGATTTCGAAATCGAGAGGGAGATCTTCATTTGGTCCGAAGATGGCGGGAAAATAGTCGGGAATCAATCGACCCAGACTGACGATTGTTAGTGATGATTTGATCATATCGGGGTATTGCGAACATCTTACAAGAGATTTGCATCAGTCACAGTCAAAGGTCCTCCTTTCCGGTAAGATGCCGGTCCGGGATGCGCACCAGCGCTCTGTATGGTGTCAGTCTCTCTGAGTCGGTCGTGCTAAAATACAATTGACGTACGTCTGGGCCGACTTTGAAGAGACCGTCGCGCCAGAACAACATGGAGCCGCCGCCCGCGGCAACTGTGTTGATGTCGAGTTGCGGTGATTGAATGGCAACACCTGCTGTGGTGGTCTCGAAGACGTGCTCGAAGGACCCTCCGAAGCGGCTAACATCCGTCGATGTGCCTCCCACTACATGATCATACAGTCAGATCCACTAACATGCGATAGAAGGTGAGAGCGACACGATGCCCAGGTTACGTACTGTCGAATCCGACGACTGGAGATTTCCCTTCATACGAGGTGCGGGCATACCCGACAACACCGCCTAGATCTCGGAGTAAGCAATGGTTTCGAAAGTTCATCCAGATATTGCTCACCAGCCGGTCCGCTCAAGATGCCCCTTAAGCCACTAAAGTTCTTGTGACTGACCAAACCTCCGTCGCTCTGCATGAACTCGCAACGAACGCCATCCAGATTGCCATCGGCGAAGCCCTGCGCAAAGCCCGAAACGTAGCGCACGATCTCGGGGGTCAAGTAGGCATCGGCCGACGCCGAGCTGCCGCGGGAGATCATCTTGATCATGTTGGAGCCGACAGACGACGAGGTCGAGACGTGGCTGAAGCCCATATCCCTGGCGATCTCGGCCACGCGGTTTTCGTGCGCCGGGTACAGGTACGAGTGCGCCAGACATATGGCCAGCGTCTCGATGCCCTTGTGCTTGATGGCCGCCAGCTTGGCGCGGACTTCGGCCTCGTCCAGCGGCCGGATGATGCGCAGCATGTCGCCGGTGCTGCCCTTGACGAGCTCGCCGGGCACTTCGACGAGCGGGGGCTTGCTGGCGCGGTTGACGTCTTCGTCGAACTGTTCTACCGTGAGTCTTTCTGATATCGTGACAACCTCGTCGTATAAAAGTTCCGGCTTGCGGATGCCAAGCTCGAATAGCTTCGGCCGGGATTGATAGCTGATATCCAGGAGATCCCCAAACCCCTCATTCACGACGAATGCATGTCGAGTGCCTTTTCTTTCCAGTAGCGCTATGCGAGGGCTGTACGTTAGTCTATGTTGCATACAGAGTATGAGTGAAGACTCACCGTTGGTTGCGACTGTAGTTCCCATTCGAATAGAATCAATCAGATCCTTGGGAATAGGCGTATGCCTGGGGATAGGCGTGGACGAGACGAGCTCTAGCACACGTCGAATGCCTTCCGATGGCGCATCATCATAATTGGCTGGATCGACTGAGAGCAACTTGATCACAATATCATCGCGTCCGGGAATTGAGGTCCAAACATCAGTAAATGTGCCCCCGCGATCTTCAGATGTTAGTCTTGGGTTGGCAATTGGTAGTAGAGCTCCTTACCGATTGCAAATTTCACACTTTTGGGCTCTACGGCCGGGATCAGCTTATCGACAGCCATTTTGAAATGGAATTTGGCTTTCTAGTCAACATCATCAGAAACACGCTCATAAGAGAGACTCTCCGACTCTACATATAAGATATCTATTCTCGGTATAATCTAGGACTGATTTAGGATGAATCGTTGGATGGAGCTGACTGCGCACACTCCGTCCCCTCACTCAGGGGTGAGGTCGTTTCGAACTGCCTCGTATACTGAACCTTATCAGCTGATTCCCTATATAGGACGGCTAAGTAGAAAGAAGCCGATCAGAAGTGCTTATCGTCGAGTGTTGCATTCTGGACAGTGTGGCGTGTCTATTTATATGCTTTCTTACTGTGTATAGTCGGCGCTACCGATGCACGTCGCTTCGAGCTTCCCCCAAAGTGTGGAGTTATCTTGGGAGTCTTGACTCTTGACCCCATGTTGCCCATCATGATATGGTTATCGTCATCCCTGCGCCATGGGTCGTTTGTCTGGCAACTGCACCCAGTCATCACGCTGTGCAACAAAGCACATACGATACACGCAGCCACGAGTAAAGCTGCCAAGCACGCCTCAAGTCTGAATCGTGTACTCCACTTTATGGCCTTGGTCATACGGAACACAGGTTCCTAGTGCAAGGTCCCTGAGCCTGGGTGTTTACTACCTATCTTGCAATGATAAGACGGTGCACCTGAGTATCTTTCCGATAACTGAGATGATGTACAAAGAGGAGACAATATCAGGTCGCGGCACCAAATAATTGGTGTTGAAGCATCCTCTCCTCTCGAGTACGATGACCAAATGAGCGAAACTGCATTGTAACACTGTGACAATTTGTATTCCTGGCTCCAACTCAAGATGGCCGACCCCATTACCAAGGATTCCAAGATGGACAAGATCGAACCGACGACTTCTACTTCACGAGGCGAAACGTCGGAAGCCATCAAAGGTGTCAATGACGAGAACCTCGACGAAGCGGCCAGGTATCTGGCGACCACGGAAGAATATGGCCCCATGACCCCGGAAAAGGAGAAGAAAATCGTCAAAAAGATTGACGCGTGGATGATCCCCATCGTTAGTAATCGCCAGACGATGAGAGATGGATTCGACCGGCGAACTGACTTATTGCATTCGATTGTAGCTCCTTTTCGCTGCGACTCTTGCTGCCGTCGACAAAGTCCAGATCGGGACTGCTTCACTTTATGGCTTCCAGACAGACAATGGCATGGTCGGTCAAGAGTACAGCTGGCTCGGAAGCATTCTGCCACTAGGTGTCAGTCACTCTTATGTCCATCACAGTAGTGCCTCAGGCTGACGTTCCAAGTAGACATTGGTCGGGCTTGTTCCCGCATCGTATCTGGTCCAGCGCATCCCACCAGCTCGGCTCCTATGCATCGCGTCGCTCTTGTGGTCTATCCTGACTATTTGCTATGCGGCGTGTAGATCATGGTCCGGTTTCATGGCGCTCCGATTCTGGCTCGGATTTCTGGAAGCCGCCATCACCCCGTCCTTGACCATGATTGTCGCATCATTTTATAAGAAGGATGAGCAACCGCCGAGGAACGCAAGTGAGTGATTCGATCGTGCTTTTGTTTTTCATTGGACCCGCTGACCCAGTTTAGTCATCTTCGCCTACTTTTCGTCCGTCTTTAACGGATTCCTCGCATTCGTTGTAGGCAAGATACCGGACTCGGCACCTCTTTTCAAATGGCAATACCTCTACATCATTACAGGCTCCATCAACGTGGCCTATTCCATTGCCATGTTTTTCGTGCTGCCGGATAACCCCATGAACGCGCACTTCCTATCGCCCGAGCAGAAGTTCCACGCGGTCCAGCGCCTCGCCGAGAACCGGACCGGAATCGCCAACAAGGTCTGGAAATGGGACCAGGTCTGGGACGCCCTGCTGGACCCGCGGATCTGGCTCATCGTCGTGTTCAACATCCTCATCAACATCCCCAACGGCGGGCTGCAGACCTTTGGCACCATCATCATCAACAACCTGGGGTTCGGGTCGCTCGAGTCGAGCCTGCTGACCATGCCGTTTGGCATCGTGGCGACCGGCGGCGCGTGGGTCTTCAGCTACCTGGCGGCAAAGTGGCACAATCGGCGCACGCTCGTCGCTTCTCTGGCGCTGTTGTTGCCGATTTTTGGCACGGCACTGGTGTACGGGCTGCCAAGGACTAATATTCCCGGCCAAATGATTGGACTATACTTCATGTACTTTTACTGGCGTAAGTGCACCTAACCAAACATGACATGCTTCAGTGGACTCATCTTCTCCGCAGCTCCCTATGTCATCGGCATCTCCCTGCCGCAAGCCAACGTCGCCGGACACACCAAGAAATCAATCGCATACAGGTAAGATTCCCCAGCATCACCGACTCCAAAGGGGAAGCAAACGTGCTGATCCCATACGTGATCCAGTCTTGTGGCAATCGGGTACGCCGCTGGCAACCTGATCGGGCCGCAGACGTTCGTCGCCAAGCAGGCGCCCAAGTACACGACGGGCGTGGTGACCATGCTGGCGTGCTACTGCGCGTCCATGGTCGTCCTGGGCGCGTACTGGGCGCTCTCGACGTGGGAGAACAGGCGCCGGGACCGCAGGTACGGCAAGCCCGAGGCAGTGCACGCCGGTACCGTCGACGGCTTTGTCGATATGAGTGATCGCGATCAGCAGGATTTCAGGTACACGACTTAGGACGTGGTGCTCGAGTGTGCGGTGTTGGTAGCTTTGCTAGCTTGTGGTGTTGAGGGCATGCGGAGGAACAAATTCAGCAGTGTATCTCGGACGACAGGCCTCGAAAGGGTTATGGTAGTCCCATCGAATAAATCAAGCCAGGCTGATGGTCCGGTGCTTCCCCTCCAAAATTGCCCAGCCTTTTGTCGCATCCGAAAGTCGCAAGTCCCTCGCCTTCCAAACATCCTCGATTACGCGTCGTGCCTTCTTGACATTGCCCAACTGCCTGGTCTCTTGCAAGGCCGCCAATCGTGCCAAAATCAGCCTCCGATCTTCGTCACATTCGGGCCGCACCCCTAGGACCGCGACAATGAACAGAGGCCAGAGGATTGTGTTTGTACGCAGCGATATCCGTGGGATAAGCAGCAGTATCTGGGTCGTGATCTTGATCATGTGGCCTTCTTGGGGACCCGCGCCGTCAATTCGGCCGTATAAGTAGAGCAGGGCCGCGAGGCGCTTGACCTCTGAGATGATGGAGACCCCGGAGTCTGTTACCCTCTCTGAGGATAGTGATGAGCGGCCCTGGAAATGCAGTGTTCTTTCTACACCATCGCGCTGTTTTCTGAGAGCTTGGCTTGCGTGTAGTTCTGTCTCGTCTGCAAGCGCGCCGATACAGTTTATATCGGATATAGCAGTAAGCAATGCCGGCGAACATCCTGCCAGAGCAATGACCGTCGAATCATCTGCGGATGCACAGAATGAAGCAACTGCAGTCGTGTCACCGACTTTGGTCCCAGCAGTTGCCGCGAGAATGTTATGTGAGTGGATATATGTCATGAAAAAGCAGAGGAACTGCTCATACTCGGCAGATTTCGGAACATGACTGCGAAATTGTGACAAGTAAGTCTGGGCGAACTTGGTATGGATGATCCAAGACCGACCGCAATCTTGTAGTATCTGGCATCCATGAGCTTTTGAGTGATCAGAGCTCGAGGGGCTTGCTTACCTCGAAGAAGCACAGCATTAGTGTCGATGCAACGATCTGAGCAATCGTGGAAATATCGCCATCGCCATAATGTTTATGGCCAGTTGGGGCGCTAGCGGCGTTGACTCTGGAGCGAAGTTCTCGAAGGGCCTCGGCGCGATGCAGCCACATGAACTGCTCGTACTGTCTTACCCCTATGCTGTGTAGCTGATTGGCAGCAATGGCTAAAATGCAGTGAAATAGCGGTCCTCTCTGTGCAGAGACCGCAAGCCTGAGGATGACGTTGCGATACGGATTGTACTCTGGCGTCAAGACACACTGAGGGGTGATGTACTCGTCGAAATATGACCAGAGGTAACCTTCGGTAGAACTCATAGGAATGTTCGCAAGCGATTGAAGTAGAGGCGTTATGTGATGTGCCCCGAACAGATGTTCATGATCCACAACTGGGTTGCGATCTCCATTCTTGCCGGTTTTCACAACTGATGAGGCGACAGGCGATGCAGGCCTCAGCTTGGGTGAAATAGAACAAGACGATTCTGCATCTGATGCGGATTTGACGGATGTTACGTCTTGATGCAAGTCTCTCGGGGCCACATTCAAGAACATCCATGGCTCGACCGGAGCATGAAGCCCGATATGACGATGCAGTCCCGAGCGGCGTGGCCCAGTCACGGGAAGCCAATTGAGGCGGATGTCGTACGAGCACCTGAATCCGAGGCGGCAGCAGTTGCTACAGGTAGGCTGCTGCTCCGGACACTTGACACGCCGCTCTGTAGTGTTATCAGTCGAAGCTCACGATGTCCGGCTTCAATGAGTAGGCGCCCACCTCGGCACTTCCGACAACCGCTCCGGGTCCGCAACTCGCCCGGCCCGCGTCGGGTCATGTCATGAAGGATCACAATCGTATTTTATGTCAAACTTTGGGTATCTTTCAGTCTTGTCGTGCTTATCATGATACCAACACTTCGTATGTGATACAAAAGCGCAAGGAGGAAACCTCAGAAGCGCATCATCGGCATCACTGCCGACAGTCCCACAACCTAGAGGCCCCGCCTCCGCATGCGACAGGGTATCCCCAGTCGCCGATCTTCAATACTGTGCTACTCTACTTCGTATACACCATGTCAGACGATACGTATCGAAGTAGGTGCTCTGAACAACATACGAAGACCGGAGAGGTTCACGAGTGTACTGAGATAAACGGCTCAAGGCTTGCCTTCTATCTTGTTCCTAGTCGCACCCTAGCTAGAGGTCACTTACAATATAGGCCACGCGGGCTGATCTTACAACGTTTTCTCTATACGCACTTGCCATGACCATGGCCAAAAATTGTAAAATCAAATAGAACAAATATTCGCAATCTAATATTATAGTCTAAATAAAAATACATGCGTAGAGTGCGCTGCTTGAATTGAAGTTGGAGTATCTTTGCCGAGATGGCTCGGTCGGGTCTACCGGACTATTTCGAGTTGTCCGGTGATCCACTCAATTGTCCGACAAGCCTCAAGTATAGCATCTCAACATGTTTTCCAGCGAAGAGTCATATCGTCATGGAAAATTCGATTGCCACACGTATGTCTTGATTTAGTTTCACCTCCACGCCCGCTCCAACCATTGTGCCACCGGCCAGTAGCCCGGCACATTTCCAGAGACGAGTCCCCAGAAGATCCTTGAGAGTATCTCCGACGCATACCTCGGAAACGAGTCGCCCGCGAGACTCGTAACAATCACGGCGCCGACCTCTGAATATGCACTCTCCGTCGCCAGTTCGGCGAATCCTGCGCCTAGGTCCGTGTACGAGACACCCACCCTCGACTTATCCACGCTGATCTCGTAGCCGGTCGGCTCCTCGTCGATGAGAACCGGCGGCTGGACCAAGAGCAGCGACAACAAGCCGTCGGCCTCGGCCTCTTCGAATATTTTATGCGCTTCCAGTAGATCCGCATACGGGTGATAGAATGCCTTCTTGACGATAAACTTGATGGGATCGAACCCAGTGTCAAGACGCTTGTTCCAGGTGACGGAGGAAAGTAGGAGAAGGCGCGGCTTCTTCCATTCGCTGCTGGTTGACATTTGCTTGAGCGCGCCAAGGCCCGACACAATTGAGTGGGCAATCTTTTGTATCACGTCCACGCCGGGGATGTTTCGGTTTTCGCCAATCGTGCAAATAATGACATCGGCGCCGGTGATGCATTCCTTGACCGTTTCGGTATCGGTGAGATCACCCTCCCAAATCCGGCAGGGCGAATGCGATTTCAGGGCGGGGACTAGTTTGAATAGCTTGTCTTTGGAACGAACGAGAATTCGTAGGTGAAGATTCAGGTTTGTCTTTGATAGAAGAGAACGTAGTGTTGCACTGCCAGTGCTGCCAGTCGCGCCGAAGAGGGCAATTGTGGTTGAAGCCGGAGTGGTTGCCATCTTTATTCGAACAGAGATTCTTTTTGTCAATGAAATTGGATGAGAAGCGCAATGCGAAAGTGCCAAATCACATTTTGTGGTTGACGCCCGGGAGAGTATGTTCAAGTATATAGCCGGGGATGACAAAGAAAGCGCATGATCGCGGTCCGGCCATTCCCGCCCGGGATCGGGGCTTACGAGTCGATCTGGCTCCCTTCTCAGGTTCACTAACGTATAGATGAAACCTATACTGAGTCCGTATGAAAAGCTTGGGTCGCTTTTCACGGGAAATTCTAGGCGTGCATCTCGGCATTCTCGAAAAGTCCAGGCCGGAGCCCGGCGACCCCACTATTCATACAACGGTCACCCGTAACCCGGCCACTTCGTTGACGTAACCAAGCATTTCGTCTAAAATTCCGGGACAAATGAAATGCAGCATTGTCAAATCGAATTATCCTGCCAGTGAACACAGAATTACTTTGTGGACATAGTATTACTAAGACGCTCGTCGCCATATCGAGGATGGATTGGCTCTTTCTGTCCACAGACCCGACTCCGATCGTGACTTCAACTCTGTTCGTTGATACAGAGTCAATAGAGTTGATGATTTAATATGGTTGGAAATCAACTTTTTAAGGATCCATTTGGGCCTGAATCTTGTTCGGCAACTTATGGCATCTAGCCAGCTCCTTCCATGGAACCAAGTCAGTCGGTCGTCGGTTCAGGCCCTGTTGTATCGAACTTTCCGTTCCTTCTCGCGGCCGCGGTTTCCAAAGACATATCTGTCGCTACTTCGAACAGACACTCTAGTGAACTCGTGGTCTATGACTGGTGTTGTGACTGTACCCTACTGCTCTTAAATCAGTACCTAAGTAGGGTAGTCGGGATCGACCCTGGCAGATGACGCGAATGGCAACAGGCCCATGAAGACAAAGCTCCTTTCTTCTGACCCTAATAGACATACCACTCGTTGCTATTGGGTCATCATATTCCACCACTAGACCTCCGATCGATGCTTCATCTGTGCTCTCCATCACCATCCGTTTTGAGCATCAACATCAGGTTTCTCCCGTTTGCTGTAGACCATCAGTGGATCATGTCTCTACCACATTCTGATTTACACTAGACGGTACACTGTTCCCTGACAGACAGGTAGTGGACCTTCGTTTTCCTGTCAATCTTTCGTGATGTACCATGCCGCAGAAACTCAGAGATCCCGTCCTTGCCTGAATTGTCAAGACCACGGACAGCGATACCTAATTTTGGTGCTCGCATGAGCCTGAGTCCCAATCTGCGACAACGATTTCCACCAATAGCCAATTAGGCGCGTCATCAGAGGAAAATTTATCCAGTCACATGATGTAGCACAAACACGGATTGTCAGGCGAGGCTGAGAGCAAATGCAACTCTGCCAAGCCTTCCTCTGCGTGCACCCGTAATCCTCCTCAAAACGTGGCGCGCGGGGTACGGTAGACCACAAGATGCCATCCCATTCTCTTTAGAACTCGAACGCAGTCGCCATGTCAGAACCCTACCATTACGAGCCTTTGAATGAGGGAGAGATCGGGCTACTCTCTGTCTCACTAGATGAGAGCGAGCCCCACGGGCTGGCTCTGAGTCTCCGCCACGTTGTGCTGGACGATGCGAAGGACAAATATACAGCCTTGTCCTACACATGGGGTCGTCCGGAGCTTTTCGATGACGACCCCACGTACCAACCTGACAACATCTGGACAGTGAAGTGCGATAGTGGAGTCATAGAAGTTCGTCAGAACTTATTCGATTTCTTGCAGCAAGTGAGACTTCAGGGCGTCGACAGGTCGGCGCTTTGGATCGACGCGGTCTGCATCAACCAGAAAGACAACGATGAAAAGTCCGAGCAAGTCTTGCGCATGGGACAGATCTACGCATCTTCACTCCACGTCGAGATCTGGTTGGGCAGCCGGCCAATCACATTCGAGGTGCGACAGATCATTGACGAGTTCATTCCAGCGATACTCGAGGACTATGAACACAGAAACTCTGATCCCCACATCTATCGCAGCATCGACATCCTGGATGAATCGTCAAGTGATCCGATCATACAGAAAATTGGTTACGAAAAGTGGGCTATATGGAAAACATCGTGGCAACAATTTCGGGCGCTCTTCGCCCGGAGTTGGTTTAAGCGCGGCTGGACGGTACAGGAGGCGGCTTTACAGGCGCCAGAACGTTGCTCCATCCTTGTCGGATCAGACGTTATTCCTTGGAATCTTCTCCTGGATTTCAGCAGTTTTTTGGACCAAGTCAATTGGGACCTTGTGCTGGATTTAAGACCAGGAGACGGATGCTTTGTACCCTTGCATGACCGACTTAAAGTATGTCACGACTTCCACACCAGAAAGTCCAAGGCCACCCAGAAGGGCCTCGATGCAACCACCTTGAAGCAACAATGGTATGTTGATTACCTAGAACTGGTAAACAGGATGTGGGACATGTCTTTTGAAGACCCGAGAGACAAAATATACGCGTATCTCGGGATCATGCTCCAGAGCAAACCGTCTTGGATCGAAAACAGCATAGTGCCCGACTATAGAGTAGACGATTTCATCGTATATCGAAACTTTGCAACTGTCATGCTTCAAAACGCTCCAGGCCTTGGGGTTTTGGGGCTGACCCATAGTGGTCAAGGTCAAAGGAATCCAAAGCTGCCATCCTGGGTACCTGACTTTTCAAATCTTCCCCTGAATCCATTTGGAGAAGATGACAACGCAAGCGGGAGACGACGCGACAGCTTGAACATACCTGCGATAAGGGGCAACTATCTCACTATCCGCGGCGCCCAACTCACATCAATATCTAGTCAGGATGTTTTGGAAAGTTTGTCCACAGATGCAAAGGATCGACTTGTTGCGTTTTCTCTGCTCCTGGGGAAATATGTAGGCAGCGGGCAGTGCATGCCGGAGGCGATATGGAGAACCGCTTTGAGTTCTTTCTGGCCCTTTTTTGACACAGAACATCGGCCACTCAGAGCCAGAGTTCGGCATTGGCTCTACCAGCGTCTCTGGAATCTATGGCATCAAGGCGGGAAACAGGAATCGCTTTCGATGTCATTGGCGCCTGTAGCAGACGATAATAATCTGATAGAGTGGTTGCCCACTCTCGAAGAGATAAAAATACCTGACGCACCAAGCCGAGACGATGATTTTGACGAGCTTCTGGGAGCCGCGCTTGTCCAAAGCGAAATATACCACATGGCGAGTGGACACTTTGGCAACGGGCCGCCTTCGCTGTATTGTGGTGATCAAATTTGGATATTGGAAGGCGGCGACGTTCCATTTGTTCTGCGACGAAATGAAGACGGCGAAACATATTCGCTTCTCGGGTACATGTATGTTCATGGTATCATGCACGGAGAAGCCATGACGGATGAGTTTCGCTCTCGTTTTGGGCCGGTCACTATTGTTTAGTGTTTTGCTTTCGGAGTTTCCTACTAGTTTTAATACAGTTTACATATGATCGGACGGTCAGGTTGCTTGGGATGGCGACGCAAGTTGAGCCTGTTCGACAAGATCCTCAGCTGAGAAGAGGAGTTGCGAATCCCTTCGCCGGGTATCCGGTCAAGAACAGTGATTCCGAGTCGGGTAGCCCCAGTCTGTTTTGATCCTACTGTGAGCTCCTCGACGGCGCCGGTGACCCGTGGACGGCTCAATCGGGCCGGGACGCGTCGTATGTACACCATCAACACGGAGGACACGCGGAAGGGCTAGCTGACGTGTACCGCTGCGAATACTTGGTACGGAGATCGATGGTGTAGTGTAGTCTTGGTCGGGCGGCTCTCCGGCCGTCGACATCACGGCGATTCAGAACGGGTTCACGCAGGCTGGCTACCAGCTGGACAACGTTGTGCTTAGTTTGAACTGAACAGTGTAGTGCGCAGGACTAGAAAGATAGCAGCATCCTCTAGTCTACCTGCTTCAACAGTTTCTCGGAAGCCTAAAGTGCCGTTCCTGCAGTCTACGTTAGCACATCACTAAGATACCTAAAGAAGGCCGCTGTAGAGAGAGCAATGCACACTTGCTACCGCTGCTATGTCAGCAGGTGGAGTGGAAGGCACTGACCAGTGACCATAACGGGATTGCAATTCATCAGCTGTATTATTCCGCGTCTCGCATTTTCTCTTGTCCATCAGTTACAACCCGAGCTCGAGTTCGGCAAGGTGCTCAGCCAGCGCACGTGGGCTCTTGGCTCATTAATATTGATTTCTTACCACTCCACTTCCAGTGAGCATCCTTCCTACCTGTGAACCATTTTGTCTCTGGCAAAATGCCGAGAGAAATTCACAAAAAGCAATTGTGATATCCGACAGATAAGCAGTCACCTCTAGTTTTTTCTAAAGCGCCGCCTCCAAGGAACTACCCGCAACAGGAAAATGCGGCGAAGAATAGCCAGCGACGAAGCCTCCATGACTTGTTGGTCAGGTCGACGGAAAACCTAAGAGATTAGCCCACCGTTCTTGATGATTAATTCAGGATGGCACCAAAAAGAAAGGCTCGGGATCTAAAGTTCAAAGTCAACTCTAGTTCCTGTGGGGAGCTGGGAGCTGGGAAGTTGCAGTTCTCTTCGAGGTTTCGGGGACTTGTCCAAGGCCCGTCGCGACACTTGCGGAGTATAACCGGCCGCCGGACTCAGCCGCCGTGTGCAGAGGGAGGTCTGGAGTCTACGTATAGATGGATGTTGCCATATTGCTAAGTTCTTGGTAAGGAGTCGTCCCACCGTCATCCCACGTGCTATGACGGAGCCGGGTGCGCCTCCCGCCAGATTCTCATTCTTCAAGACAGGGGGCGCCAGAGCCTTTTCTTCTTTGATCACGGGAAGAAAAGGCAAAGCCCATTCCAGATTGCCAAGAACAGGGGACCAGAGGACCGGACCAAATAGTCCCACGGGGGTCTCGAATGTTCGTGACCCGGAATCGAAGGCAGGCCCTTTTCCGTTCAAAAGAACTGTACATTCCGATTGGCAATAGTGGCAAGATGGTGAGGTGGTATTCAAGAAGATGCCAAGAGGTCGCCATTCCCAACTAACGAAATGCCGGCATTTGGCTGTCTGGCAATTCGTGCGAGGCTGGAGGCTCTGGTCTGGCACGGCATATTTCAAGGGACGCACCCAGCAATTGGGATCAGCGCGCGGGCATACGACGCTGGGAAAGCTCTAGCAGAGCATAGAGTTCGACGCCAGCCCTTTATCGTCCTGGCCTCTACCCCTGAAATCCGTAAAACCTTCACACCTTCCAGCCCAGCACCAGGCCCGGCGTTTCGGTCCTTCGGGAGCCCAACGCTTGTAATCAATTGCTCAGCGGGTCTCTCCCTGGCAGGCTGGGAACTCCTTCTCGGATGTGAACCAGAGTGTCGGTAGTTGTTTATACGTAATCTATGGCAAAATCTTGTTTTTCGCCCTCGATTTTTGAGTTTCTTGGGGTGCTTGTTATCGTCGCCAATCTCGAAAATGATCTACGAAATCTGGACCTTGCCTGTTCTGTTACCCAGGAGTCACGGCAATGATGAGCACGCCACACTGCATGACCGTTTCAAAGAATGCTTGCTTCTTCTCGTCAGTTGTCATATTCTGCCGAAGTCGCTCAACATAGTACTACCTATTGCCTACACCCATACACGTGTCAGCAAGACAGATGAGAGATTGAGAATTACTCTGCGCGTCTCTGATGGGAAAACCCCCCACAATAGGGCCAATAGCGTTAGATAACAGACCCTTGACTGCACTGCTGACAGTCTGCCACAATGAATCCACAGTCGAGAAATGCTCCGTACGGACAAGGTACAGACGACAAGAATTGTGGCGACCGTCAGACAGCAGAAGAAGGAGGAAAGAAAAAGCAAATTGTGATGAGGGCGAAGCCTTGCAGAATCCGCAATAGCCGCAGGCAACGGTAACGGCCAATCTTTCCCGGAGCAGGTAGGCGCGTGTATACCAAGTGGATAAGAAAACTCGCGCTTAGATCGACAGCTCGAGATCCCGGATTTAGATCCCGGTCGTCTGCTGTCTGCCCCCGGCCCATTGACCAATCGATAGACCCCAAGCTTGGCGACACATGCCAGAAGCAGACACATGGCCGGTCTGGAAGGGAAAGGCTCTTGGGTGCTAACGTCGTAGTGCAGTCCACGACCAGACTTGCACCTCTCGCAACCCAAGTCAGAATCAGTCGAACCGCACTTGCTTCTCCCTGGGTTTAGGGCCAACCGCGGCAGCGCGGGCATTCCCCTGACTTCTGCATCGTCCAGCGACTCGGAGGCTGCGTGTTCCTGGAGTGGCTTTTGTCCTCTCTCTGCCCTCTGTTACACCACAGCACGCTACACCACCACTACGGAGTGCAGCAGGCGCTATCCCAGAACGCCATCTTAGTTTGACAGACATCGAGCAGGAGCCGGCCGGCAGTTCTTGGCACATTTCCTCTCGTCGTCTGCTTACGTCTGTGGCTCATCGTCTCTTTGACCCTTCCCGAAGCTTACGCACACTTTATTGCACGCCCGGCACCATAAATCGTCTGATTTACGCTTCTGCTAATCATTCCATCTCGCCATCGCGGACAAAGATACCGTCACTTATCAGATCTGCCGTCCTCCCCCCTCATCCCTATACTGGTCTATCTAGCATTAATCCGAACTACTACTGTGGTTGCAGGCGTAAATTTTTGCCCCCCTGTCACGTACCGGCAAGGGCCTCTTTTAGCTGCGATACCTTCAAGTCCAGCACCATATTTGCACAACTTGCACAAGCACGAGCCACATCTACTTCATGCAAGGCTAAAACTTACCCTTGAGACCACAGTACACTGGGAAAAAAGGCCTGCAGTGACCAAGCACTTACATGCATTCGGCACACAAGGGTTCGTTAATCTCGCGAGACACCCTGGCTCTGGAGGTGCCAGGTGGAGCAGATGCCCGCCGATCAAGACATCCGATCCGGGCCCGCCACATAATCAGACAAGTGGGCGTGGGCAGGGCAGGACGAGATGCTAACGTTGCTAGAAACTGACTGAGACGACCCTGGGAATTTCGAATATGTAGAAAGGCTTCTCCATCCCACGTTGCCGTCGTCCGGGCCGTCTCTGCTTGGTCTCTCTCCTGGACGGTGTTAAACTCTTCTTTTTCCTTCATGTCGCTCGTTGCCTTCTCCTTCGATTCTAACGGGGGAACACGCCCAGTACAAGGCAACGCCTAAAAAAGAACTATTTTCACCATGGCCGTAGTCGAGAATCGCGGGCCGCAGTTGCTGGTCGTCTGTATCACGTTGCTGACGATCGCCATCGTTTCCATGTCCTTGAGAGTCTTCACGAGGCTGTTCATCGTCAAGGGTTTTGGTAAAGATGACTACTTGATGGTTTTTGCTGCTGTGAGTGTGATCCTGGACTCTTGATACTGCTACCGAGTGCTGAAATTTTCTCGTCTCCCACCTAGATTTCGTTCACTCTTTTCGTCACTTGTGCAATTACGGGCGTTCACTATGGTACCGGGAGGCATCGTGCAGACCTCGACAACGATGACTTTGAAACGGCAATGAAGGTGAGTCAGGACAATTGTTGGTATCACGAGCTTGGAAACAGCAATACTGACTGATGATGAAAGTTCTGGTGGCTCTGCTACATTTGGTACTGCGTTTCCATGATCACTTCGAAGTTGTCCATCGGCGTTTTCCTTCTCCGCATCACGGTCCAGCGCATTCACCACTACATTCTCTACCTGGCCATGTTCTGCTCCGTCATGACCGGCCTCGTCTTTTTCTTTGTCACCATCTTCCAGTGCCACCCCGTCACCTACTTCTGGTGGAAGGAGCAGGACGGCACCTGCATCGACTCGGGCATCATCGCCGCCCTGACGTACCTGTACAGCGCCATCAGCGTCATCTGCGACTTTACGTTTGCTCTCCTGCCGCTCCACATGATCCGCGGTCTTCAGATGCACCGGAAGACCAAGTACGCCCTGATCCCCATTCTGGGCATGGGTTGCGTCGCCAGTGTCGCCGTCGTCGTCCGGTTCGCCTTTATCGAAAACTTTAAGGACCCCGACTTTCTCTGTAAGTTGTTCACGTTGCTTTCACGACTATAGCAGACCCCGACTAACACATTCACTCTCAGGGGCAACATTGGACATTGCCATCTGGTCCACCACCGAACAAGGCCTCGCCATCACGGCCGGCAGCCTCGCCTCCCTGCAGCCCCTGGCCAAGACGGTCGGCCAGCGGCTCGGCGTCTGGGACACGCGGCGGACGCTGGGCAAGTCGAGCGACAACCACGCCCGCACGTTCGGCAGCAACCAGGTGTCGCGGCAGTCGCGCAAGAAGAGCCGGTCGGCCAAGGACTCGTACGGCATGACCACGTTCGACATTGACGACGCCGAGGGCGGCATCTACCGTCTCAGCAGCGGCGACGACGACAAGAAGGGCGCCGTCCCGGGCAAGAACCAGATCGTGCTCACGCGCGAGGTCGACATCACCAGCAACGCCAACACGAGCAGCGACAACAGCAACGGCAATGGAAAGTCGAACAGCAACAACAAGCGCAGCAGCCGGCTGTGGGCCGTCGCCGAGGGCAAGGCCAACGAGAGCGAGGAGGAGCTGACGGGCAAGTCGCCAAAGGACTCGTACCTCGAGCAGTTGGTCGTGCCCAGGAGCTTCCTGACCGAGGAGAGGTCGGAGAAGTCGTCGCAAAAGTTTTGATATTTTTGATCACAGACTCTGTTTAATATGTAATATGATACCAATCGTTTCCTCGACATTCAATCTTTTCCCAGTAAACATGCTTGAACTTGTGACACGGTACACCGACTTGCTCTCCACTCATCCTGAGATCTCACCAGATCTGAGCCAGAATGCACTTATTCCCAGAGACAAAGACGGAGTAGAGAATAACGGACCGGATCTCCAAGATAGCTGATCGATCTCAGGGGCTGTAAATCCGGGCATGGGGCCCAGTAGGGCCAGGCTCGAATCTAAATCCGATGCCCTGGATATTGGATCTGTATAATTTGTGGGTCCGAGCTGAGAGCCCTGCCACGTCCGGATCGGCGGGTTCCGATAGGGAGGGGGAGGGCGAAGGGAGGGGATGCCACGGGGCAGCTCTTGTCCTGACCGCAGGCTTACACGAACCTCGGCCACCTCGGCCACCTCGGCCACCTCGTTGGATAATGGGTCCTCGACGACGAGGAGCAGCGTCCGATTAGTGATAGTCCCCGGGGAGCGGTAGGCAGGACGATGGCTTCCATGATTAGCAATTTTGTGAATGACCTCTTTCTCGGGCCTCTGCATCGGAAGGTGGCCAGGTATCTAAACGAGACAACATGTGGTATGTTACAAGCCAGGGTCTCCCAAATCGCTACGGCTGGGCTTATCCGATGTAACAAGATTCCGTCTGTGCAGACCTGGGAAAGGTACTATCGCCGCAGCTGAGCGGGTGGAGAAAGCTTGACCATCTGCAGACGATATTCGTCAAGTACTGCGTCCAATACTCGTCAGAGCATCAGCCGTGTGAGTCTTGCAGAATCCCCTTCACTTTCGAAAGGGACTGAGTAGTTGCTGATGGGTCATACCAGACTGGAACGAAGAGAGCTTCAAAAGTCACATTCGGGACATACACTCGTCGGCTGCCGTATCCGACGCCGCGGTCCAGCTTCTCTGGCGGAGTTTCCACTTCTACGCCTACCATCCATTTCCGCGCGACCTGCAGGACGCAAGAATCGACTACGACGCATTCCAGCGCGCCGCCCTGCTTACTGTCTTCCGGTGCGACGGTCTGCTCGGGACGCGCGAGCTGGACTGGTATTGGCGCCGCGATGATGCCTTCTTCCACGACGCCAGCTTGGCGCGCATGTTCAGGAGTCTGGCACCTCAGGACAAAGTTCGGAGTGAGGGTCCAACAGGGGAAGATGACATGATATCCAGCTTGAGCGATGCCATGGATGTCTTGGTCATGCTTGGGCCCCAATTCATACATGCCATGCCGTCGGAAGGGCAGCTCGAGGCGGTGGCGCGGAGGCTGTTCGCAAGCGAGAACGTCGCCGCGCGAGGGGCAGTCAGACATCAAGACGTCTCGGTGTTGATGGATTTGTTGCTGAGAATGAGACTGAGAAAGGAGAAATGGGGGTCTCCTTCATCATGACGGCAGTGTCGTGGAAGCCGGTCCGGCAGATGAAGAGTTGACCAGGGCTTTGGTCGCCAGTCTCGCAACAGGTGAAAGCGAGATCATCACGCCTGAGCAGCTTCTAAGTTCAAAAATCACAATGGTGAGTATCCCGCTCCTCTCAGGACTCAGACGCGCAAGCCTCACAGACAATGGATAGCCAAATCTTCTTTTACGATTCCATCAGTTATGGGCAGTCTTGTTTCAACCTTCGATGGACAGCGACGAGTCGAGACCACACAGTCCAGTCACCACTATACCAAATCACGTTGAGGGGGCTCTTTTGCTCTTTACACCTCAGCTCCAGGCTGAGAGCGGCATTCTCATGCTTCGTGAAAGTCGAGATACACATATCACGCTGGAAGAGGTGCAGGTTTCGCCAGCTTCGGACAATTTGGCCATGGATCGATTAATGCAAGGCGTCTCGGGCGACTCTTCTTCCGAGTATGTCGTGGTGTTTACCGGCGACGCCCCCGGATCAGATTCAAAGGCAGTGATCGGCGTCTATATTTCTTTCCCTCCGCTGGCGATGGGGACCACTGCGGCAGTTCATGCGAGTCGCCGAATAATCCGGCGTATACTCTTTCAACTCCAGCCAGAGTTCCGTCTACTACAGGGTAGTACCAGATCTGACCTCGGGAGCCTCACTCAGATGGAGAGCGGAACTTCTCATATTGCAGATTCACCCGATATGCCTTACTGGGTAGGCAATCCTTCTGGCCGAGATGCGGGGCTCAAAGTCGACCCCCAGAAGAAAACAGTCACATTCACCCGTGGTGATGCCCGTTCTAATGTGGAAAGCGATTTGATAGTTCGCCAAGCTCGGATGGACATTTTTACACTAGGGCATGGTGTAAACCACAAAAGCGAGGACTGATCTTCTCGGCATCGCCTCAAAGCACACCCGCAGTGATTCTGTATTAATAATGTGCGTAGATTGAGCAATCTACATATTGCATCACCATTTCCAAGCAACTGATCTCTGGCCGATATAATGGAGTCGAATCGACTTCGGATTGGATAAAAAAAGCCCATGATTTCAAAAGTCTCAAACATCACTACAGCGATATAATCGATCGATCCATTTGAGGAAAAGCGCATTAGTTATAGGGCTGTCCGCCCCAAAGTCAAATCTCCAAACGTTCGTAAACATCTGAATGACCCCAAACGCTACGGCTCGCATAGGAACATGCATAGTCGTAGCCCTAGCGGAAGTCCAAGTCGAACCCAATAGAAAGAAGCGCACGTATGCCAAGTCCGCCAGCGTTCTCTGTAGATCTGACTTGGTCTGTATCTTCAAGCGCCTTGGTAGAAAACTGAAAATTAGTCAGCGCAAAAGCTTCACCACCCGGCATCATCCAGGACCAGAGCATAAGCGCCAAGTCTAAAGGCCGGCGGGGAAACGAATATGGCTTCATCGAACGTTGACGTTTGCACCGAGAGGGGGTTTTCGGCTTACAAATTGCCAATATTCGTAATGATGTTCCATGAAAATGCTCAAGTTGTGATTCTCTGATCAGTCTTCTCGACTATAAATGAGGGCGGACTCTCTCAACAGCTGGAGGATCTTATAAAGATCATCAACAATCAAGTTTCAGCACAACAAACAGACTCTTACAAAGTACAACATCACTTCACTCGATATGTCTCACCTGCAGTACTCCTATTACCCTGGCGTCGGCGAGACAGCCACCAAGGTCCACGGCTACAAGCAAGCAGTCCGCATCGGCGACAAGATCGAGTGCTCCGGACAAGGCGAGCAGCCTCCACCCCTCATCAAACATCCTCCTCGACTAATAATCAAAAAGGCGGCTGGTACCCAGAGAAGGACGAGGTCGAGTTCCCCAAGGAGATCAACGCGCAGATCGACCAGGCGTTCAAGGTCGTCGACCACACGCTCAAGACGGCCGGCGGCCAGGGCTGGTCGCAGGTCTACCGCGTCAACTCGTACCACCTGCCCCTCAACGACGAGAGCCTCGCGGCCATGACGCGCAACTTCAAGAAGTGGATGCCCGACCACCAGCCCATCTGGACGGCCGTCGGGGTGACGCGCCTCGGCATGGACGACATGCGCGTCGAGATCGAGGTCGCGGCACATGTCCCTAATTAAGAGGGTGTGAGATGGTGCTGGTTATGGGCCTGGTCAAGACTTTATTGAATGAGTGTGTGGCCATCTATCATTATCTAGCAACGCGCTGAATCCCGAATGTCAATCTTTACTCATATGCTTCCCAACCACCTCCCCTCAATATTGTGATCCGCTCAAGACAAGAACTTAATGGCTGGGCCCATTGTTGACTCACGCCCGCTCCAGAAGATCTTCCAGGTATTCCAATTGCTACGTTCTCCGGCCAAGATACTCCTCCAGGGAGGAATGGTACGACATATGATTCAACTCCCAGCCACCAATGAGACCGGTAAGTCGTGGATGCCCGTCGCACCACGTATCCAAGTAATCAACGTCAGAATCCGGACGTATGACGATGGAATGAGCTGGGATGTTGTGGGAGCAGAGATAGGCAATGGAACCTTCCAAGCCCTCCTCGTCGAAGGAAATATCTGCGTAGTCGCCAATCATGACAATGACCTTCTTGCTTGCCTCTTCCCGGGCCATTATGTCTTTGGCCTTTGAGATACAGAAGTCGTAGTCATTGTCACCCTCAGATGCCACATACTCTACCAGGTGGAAGGTAGCGTGGTCAAGCTTGTGTACCTCGTGGGTCACGTTCTCTTCGCAGCCGTGGACGAGGACGGCCACCCGTGCGTCCTCGTCCCATCGTGCCTGGAGAAACATGATGATGGAGCTATACGTGAGCTTGATCTTTTCGACACATCCATCGCCATTGTCGCTAAGGTCGACACAAATCACGACGAGACAATCCTCCGGCTCTTTTTTCTCTGTGAGTTCCTGCCACTGGAGTTCGTCCTCGGTTTCGGCAAGTTGAGCCTCGGTCTCACTGAGCTTGGCGCTGAGCTCATCGCGCTCGGCAGCGACGGTTTCCAGCTCCGCGCGGACCGAGTTGGTGTCATGCTTCAGTCTTCTGTAGGCGCGGCGATGTCTGACTGCTCGCTTGGTACCCGAAAGACGTGCGCTCTCAAGCTTGTCCTTTAGCTTGTCTCTGCACTGCTCGAGCTTCTTGTACTTGGCCTCTGCGGCCTGCTGATCCTTCTCGAGCTGCTCGATCTGATCTGACTGCGTCGCGGTGAGGGCCCGGAGTGGTATGGTGGCTGCCTCTACTTCA
Source organism: Pestalotiopsis sp. LF_19_12 (assembly GCA_023510015.1). Classification (NCBI taxonomy): domain Eukaryota; kingdom Fungi; phylum Ascomycota; class Sordariomycetes; order Amphisphaeriales; family Sporocadaceae; genus Pestalotiopsis; species Pestalotiopsis sp. LF_19_12. The sequence continues at coordinate 323,266 of JALYBT010000002.1, read as the reverse complement.
TCACGCATCGCATTCTTCAATTTCTCATAGGCCTGTGCTGTTGTATAGAAATCGTCTCTCCAAGATTCGACCTCCTCGCGTTGAGCCGAGTTGAGCTCCTCCAAATCGCTGACGCAAGTCTGCAAGTCATCGTGCTTCTCGGTCATCTCAAGGAGCTCCTGTTTGAGTTCACAGTTGGCCTGGTCCAGCTTCAGTACCTCACTGCCGTACTGAGCCTTTGTCAGCTGGCTCTTTAGATCTTGGATCCGGTCGGACTGGTTCGACATTCGGACCCGGAGGCTCCTGATGTGTCTTTCTGCCTCATCGAGCTCCGTGTGCTCCAACTGCTTGACCCTAGCCGTACGCAGCTCTGTCTGAAACTCCCAGATGTCTTCGGACTGTCTCGAGATGATGGCGCGGAGCTTGGTGACCAAAGCCTTCGAGTCTTCGTGCTCATCGTCCATCTCTAAGCCATCACTATCGGATGCTTCGCTGTCCTCGAGTTTCTCGTCTGTCTGGTCGGTGCCCTTTGCCCGCTTGGTGCTCGTTGCTTGCTCGCTCATGACAGGGCTGGTCTGACTGCGCTTCAACGACCTGTAATACTTTGAAGTACCGAACAAGCGGCCTCGGGAAGCGGGAGTTGCGATGTCCTCCCCTTCTTTGGATGCTCTCAAGTCGATCGGCATGTCTGCTGATGCTCCAGCACGAGCGTCTGTGGAGTCCTTGCTGGTTGCATACCAAGGCATGATTGTGTTTGGGGTTGTGACGTTTTGGGGATTGATGTGAGTCTTGTTGATCTGGAATCTGGGCTCTGCATCGGTGGGGGCAAGAAGCTGATTATATAGGATCGAACGTGGACTTTGTGAACTTCCTTCCCTGGGCATCACAGGGCAACCGTAATCGTCAATACCTAGGGATGTGCGCCAGGCAGCCAAGGCACTCTGGATTACCTGTCTTTCATTTCATTATCTACTTAGGTCGGTTGGGATCAGAATTATGCAGCTGGTTTTGGCAGGCGAAGATAAATGCCTTGTCTTGAGGCACGTCTTGCGGTTCTTCCTTCATTGGATGCCTCGACTAGGCACCAACCACGCATCGGATTCTACGGCTTCACTACGAGGCTTCATAGAGTTCAAAGAAGGACGTGGATTGAGGTTGTCCATTGTCCGAGGCACGTTCTATTGAGAAAGTAGGAAAGTCCATCATTGTCTACCCAAACCAGAGCAATTTGATCCCTATTGCCAATATTGAATCGACCGCTTTCACCATGACCTTTCCCCGCTACTGTATGACTTCAATCGACAGAAGGGTGTTGATGTGATCGATTATTTCCCCCCAACAAAATCGTCCAGGGCAGAGAAGTAGGATTTCTGGCTCTCAGTGCGGCCACCTGTCCGGACAGAAATCTGGCTCATTGAGTAATTTGTTCCGTTCACGTGATTGTAGCCGTTGGGCACCACGATGGAGTGAGCGGGGATTCCTTCCCTCTTGAGGAATGTGATTGCCATGTTGAGTTCGTTCCATTCACTGTAGTACGCGTCACCATCTCCGATCATGACAACGACTTTTCTGCTGGACTCATCTTTCTCCAACATGTTCTGCGCTTTGGGGAGACAGTATGAGTAATCCTCGCTGCCAGGGGAGCCGGTGTTGTTTACCAAGGTCAAGCTCCACTCCGAGATTGTGTGTGCCTGGAAGACCATGTTGGAACATCCATGAGTAATCAGGGCCACCTGAGCATCGGCACACTTGGCCTTGAGATAGAGGATCAAGTCCCGGTACACCTGCTTGACCTGGTCGAGGACGCCTATCAAACTAGCGCTGCCGTCGAGGCAGATGACAACGAGGCGAGAGATGGGCTTCGCGGCCTCTTGAAGCTGGCTGACCTGGGTTTTGAGCTGCTTTTCTTTGGTAAGGGCGACCTCGCGCTCTTTAGTTAGCGACGTCTCGCGCGCCTCCGCCGCTTTCTGCTTTGATCTAGAAACTTCAAGCTGTCTAGATTTCTTATCAAGTCCCTGTTGAAGATTCTTGACTTCTTCTGCATTGCTCTCCACCAGGGTTTCAAGACGTCTCATCTTCTCAGCGCTATCGCCTTCGAATTTTTTGGCTTCTTCTGCGATAGCGGACGCGGTGTCCAGAAGTTTTCTAAGATCAGCCTCGGCCGCAGTGCTCGAAATCTTGAGCGCCTCGAGCTCGGCCACCAGCTCCTCGATCCGCTTGTCTCGATTCTCAATCTCCGTGGCTAGGTTGTCGACGACCTTGAGCATCCTCGCCTCCTCTCTGTCCTCTTTTCGGTTGGTGCTCTTTCCCCGATGGGTGCTTTTGCCGCGCTCGTTCAGCTTGACGGTGCTCTTGCTGCGCTTCACTGATTTGGAACGACTCGAAACGGGTGGCGACTTCTCGGAGTCGCGGCCTCTGGAAGAGGGCTCTGCCTTGGCGGCTGGGATTGGAGTGCTGTCTTGCTCCATTTCCATCTCCATTTCGGTGCCCATGGCTGCTGCTGCTGCCGCCCCAGCCCGGGGGCGACGAGAGTTGTGGCTTGGTGCACTTCTCTGAGACATTGCTACAATCGCTTTTGTAAAAGTTTCTGGAAGTTGAAGTGAGGTCTGATGGTTGATGCTTGGGAAAGACCAGATGATAGAAGCCTGATTGTGAGCGTCGCGAGAGTACACCTTTATAGGTATTCCTGAACAACTCAAGCTGCCCGGTCGTCAATGGCAGATCAGTTCAGACATCAAAGGCGTAATCTTCTGCATCATTCTTGAAACTTGGTGTATCATACCTTGGATCTGACTTGCGCTGAAGCCGGGGTCAACAATGAAGATGTCTTGATAGGATTGAGTCGACTCGAAGCGTCGACCACCATGCAGTAGAATTGACCGTCATCTGCGGAATTTCTCCACGTCGGTGTACCCATCTGATTCATGTGTAGAATCGTAGACAGAATCATAGCGTTGATTCAAGATGCTCCATAAATCCAAAGATCGCGATAATCATTGTTGCATGGCCAAGAAAACAGTGGCACGAACAACGCGTTTGTCGCAGGCTCCGTCTTCTTGATTGATATTGGTCACCCGACAACATTCCAGATAATGCGATTCTTCTGTGGAAAGAATCTGTAGAACATCGGCCGAAAAGAACATTCGAACTGCCCTTATGACTACCGGTATATATGGCTGCTTACAACCAAAGTTAATTAGTCTCACAGCATCTTCATTCGAGTCCAATCTTGTCAACGAACCAATCAACCAAAACTTAAAGAATTCAATCACTCACCAAACACTTGAACATACAAAATGGGTCAGCCAACAGCAAAACACATTGATCAGTTCATTGCAGCCCACCCGAAGTGCACACGAGGGAGAGCCAAAAGGCTTCTCAAGGTAAGTAATCCTCAACTGAACACTGCATCGCCGGACAATCTCATGCTGATTTGACACGAGCAGGTCTACAACAACGATGTAAAGAAAGCTATCTCTCGATACCATTTCATCGAAAAGAGCACCGGTACGGATAGCGCCAGCAGCAGCGACGCCGAAAGTGTTGCTTCGTATGAGTCGGATTCTGCTGACGAAAGCGAGCATGAATCGAAAGATGACAAGCATGGATCCAAACAAGACAAGCATGGATCCAAAAAAGACAAGCATGGATCCAAGCAAGACAAGCATGAGTCTAAAGAAGACAAGACTGGATCCAAGAAAAATATAGTCCTTCCACAGAATGATGAGGACGCGTTTTGGCCTGCACTGATGCGCTTTCCCAAGCCCGTTCAGCTCGTCAAAGGCGGTGCCGACGGCTCCGGAAAGTTTGAGCTCGAGAACCTCATCGGCGCCATCCAGGCTGGGATCAGTGTGGAGCAAGTCCGAGATTATCTGGCCTTTTACAGCGAAAAGGTAGTCCGATCTCACATGAACGCTCTCCTGGACGACTACCCCGCCATGTTCTACATTGTCGAGACGCACAACATTGAGATGATCAAGCTCTGGATCAAGTACGGCGGCGATCCCAACAGCACATGCGGCGAGTCCGACATACCTCTTCTCGCCTTTGTGGTGCTGCGCGGCAGCCGGACGCTCAAGGCGGTGACGCGCACGGTAGAAACTCTGCTCGGACTGGGCGCCTCCCCTTCCTCCTTCCCCGAGGCTTTCTACAAGCGCTACGATCGGGACCTGCCGGAAGAAGGACTAGACACGAGCAAACTCCCCGATATCGAGGATGAGAACAAGAAGTGGTGCACACCTGACTTCGGCCAGCTTCTGACGGCGACGCTCAATGTTACAATGCGGTATTGCTTGGACAGAGCCAGCAGGGTTATCGAGCCGGCCGCTCGCGAGAAGGGCGTTACCAATCGACAGACTGCCGAAGGTGTCTTGAGGCTGTATCAGGCCATCATTGCGCAGCCTATTGCTACAAGATGGCTGATGAAAAAGTTGCTCGTGTAAGTCGGAAGCTGATGAACTCGATGGACCGAATACCCTTGCTAATGTTTGCTGAACCCTTGTGATAGTTATCTCGCCCGACAATCTGGGAAACCCTTGGTCTTGGTCTTCGCAGGGCCCAGCGGACATGGCAAAACTGAGCTGGCAAAAATGCTGGGTTCACTCCTCGGTGTCGAGATGGAATCGGTCGACTGCACAGTCATGAATTCCGAGACAGATCTGTTCGGTGGCCGCCCTCCGTACCAAAACTGGCAACAAGGATCGAACGTCAACAACTTTCTCTGCACAAACGACGGAGAGAGAAGCATCGTCTTCATGGACGAGTTTGAGAAGACGAATGAGCAGATTCACAACGCCCTTCTCATTCCCTTCCAAGAAGGTAAGCGCTTATTGCTCGCGGATTCTTCCGTACAGTCGTTACTAACTGACGATCGCATAGGCAAATACGATGACCGCCGTAATCCTGCGAAGCGGATAGACTGCAGTAAGACGATATGGATCCTGGCAACCAACCGATTCGACGCCACCATCCATCAGTATCATGAAGACAACAAGAAGGGTTTGGAGTCAGAAGACAAGGTCCTGCAAGATAGGCTGTAAGAAAAGACGTATCATTTTCAATGTGATATACTAACCAACTTCGCAGAGTCAAGAAACTATGCAGTGACCTGCGCAAAGAATCCATCGCCGCATTCGGCGCGCCCCTGACCGGCCGCATCAAAGATATCGTGCCCTTCCTGCGGTTCTCCGACGCCGAGGCGACCATCGTCGCGCACAAGGGCTTCATGGAGTACGAGCACGAAGTGGCCAACCCGGTGAAGCTGTCGGACAAGAAGGAGGAGGACCGCTACATCGGCAACGTCCGCATCGAGGTCAAGAACGACTCGAGCACCTTCTCCCACATCGCCAGGGAGGCCTACCTCCCGCAGACGGGGGCCCGCAGCATCTTCGACGCCCTCGAGAGGGAGGTGATTGAGGAAATGACCGCCTTGTACCTCAAGGACGGCGACGATCTCGATGAGGACCAGCCGGAGACCCTGTTCGAGATTGGCATGGGAAAGGACAAGCAAGTGGAGATCAAACTGATCCCTCAGCCTGAGGAAGCAGAGGAAGAAGAAAAGGTCGCCTAGGAGGAGAGCGAGGATTAGCTATGAGATGTGCTTTCCACTACCTACCTACTCTGTTGGCCAAGGCAGCCTGCGGATGAGAGTGGCCCTTTGCGTGTAGCACACGTGGGAGGCATCGTCTTGAGGACCTACATAGCACAATTTCATCATTGTATTCGGGTGATAATTTTTGCAACACATGCACTATTCATCGGTCCACCTTGATTGCCCTCGTGGCTTCATTCTGACTACACTGCAAATCGAATCAATTGGCCACAGGCCCCTCTTATGAAGCAACGAGGCATATTTCAGCCGGGTATGTACAGTAACGTCTGAATCGCAAAAGAAACCATAAGCTAAACAAAAGAACACACGATTGTGCAGGCCTTCTCGGGGAAATGACTTGGCCAGCGCTTGGCGTCATTATCCAGATCACTGCATCATCTTCACACCTATAGTCTCACTCTCTTAGGTGTGCAAAACGCCCATTGCCTTGCTGCTGTCCAGCAAATATACTGCCAACGCCGGGAATGATATTCGGTCCGGCTTCCAATGGCCCAAAAGCCGGACTGGCTCCTCGACTGCCACTGCCACTGGCGACTTCGGTGGCTGCTCGTCTGGAGGGCCCACGAGGACTTGACACGGCCAACCGTGGACTACGCGGCACGCTGGAGTGGCGGGTCTCGCGACGGCCCGAGCGGAGTTGAGCAATCTGCTCTCGAGCTCGGTTCAGATCGTTTTCAAGCTCTCTCACGATGGCGCTCTTCTCTTCAATGCGTCGGAGAAGCTCATTCACCTCGGCGTTTCTCTGGATCTGGTTGACCTTGACAATGTTGTCATTGGCCAAGCGCTTGAGCTTGACGATCTCTTCTTGTTGAGATTCAACCTTCTTGCCGAGCTCTACCGCATGACGCGAGGCGTTTTGGTACTCGGCCGAAGCGTACTCGCGATCCTTTTGAGCCAGGGCATTCCTCTTCTCCGCGTCCACTACTCGAGCTCGTCCCTCTTCCAGTTCCTTCTCTATGCGAACCATCTTGGCCAGTTCGGGGTTTTCGCCGTTAAGCAGGGCTTCTTGGACTTCTGACCGCTTTTGCTTCTCTTCGGCTAAAGACTCTTTTGTGGATGCCAAGTCCTTTTGTGTGACTTTTAACAGACTGTCAATATCACGGTGCTGTTTCAGCGCTGTGTCTTTCTCTTTCACGGCTATGCCGCGGTCTCTCAGTGCAGCCATAAATCGTGGCTGTATCCGGTTAACAGACGCAGTCCAGTCCTGGACCTCCCGTTGCGATCGATCTGCCAGCTCTTTGAACTGATCACGCTGTCCGCGGGTCTTTGCCAATTCGGCTTTCAGTCTCGACATCTCCGCTTGAATCTCTTCCGCTCTTGACACGGAAATCGAAATGACTGGCCCGTCTTGGGATGCTGTATCCTCTCCGACGAATGACTTCAGAGACTTGGGGATCTGGGGGACTGGTTTTGTGGTGATAATGCCCGCCTGGGCAGTCTTGGCCCGCTTGGCTTCTACTCCTACATCGTCGGCACCATCCTGCTTCTAGTTAGATCGTACCCAAGACTGTCTGATTCTCGGAGGGTCACATACCAATGATCGCTTGCGACCTGCCGGTTGATCCAGAGATCCATTAGGCCAAGAAGATTGAGCCTCATAGCCTTGAGAGCTCGCGGCAATGTGTTCAAAGATCGATTCCGATGGTTCCTGATGATCCCAGTAGAATTCGTCTGCATCGAGACCAAGAATATACAGGGCAAAGCGCTCAGTGACTTCGTGGGCTTCCTCGGCATCCAAGTCTCCGTCTTTGATGTCTGGGAGCGAAGCACACAGTGCGAGCAAGAGGTAGTTCTTGCGACTAAGCGGTTCGATCTTGTCGGAAATGCGCATATTGATGTGCTCAATGCTGGAGATAGTCACCAGACGCAAGGTGATCGGATGCTCGTTGGTCCAACGAGGCATGAGGTCTCGCCGGAAAGTGTGGTCAAAGCCAATGACGACGTGGTATTCGGACTGCAGCGCATACTGCTCGTCTCCGCCAGAGGGATGTAGGGTGACCATCAGTGTATCGAGGGACCAAGAGTTGCGTGTAGGGTCAGCAGCACTATGCTCATCCCTAATGATCTCTTCATCTTGCAAACGGCATGCTTGAAACCCCTGACATTCGAGCAGAGTGCCAAGAAGATCAATGATAGCGCCGGGTTTGGCCACTATCAATATCCTCTTTGAGGAGCTATCAGCCCCCAATCTATGCAGATGCTCGATCAGTGAGCCCACAAAAGCATATTTGCTGTGGGTGCTTCTGATGAACTTCGTGATCTGTTCTGGCGACATTTTTTGAATCGCCTCTAGCGAGAACGGCAGGTCGCAGATGTCCAGAAGCTGCTGGAAGATTCCATCGACACGAGCAACCAATGCGGCATCGGGCGCTTCGTAAGGAGGCACGGTGAAAGCCGCATTGTACGCCACCAGATCGAGGTTGCCCCTCTCCAGAACCTCGGTGTATTGAGGGCGCAGATTACTCGCCAGCGGGAGAGTGACAATGTACTCCTGGGGTGCAGTGTCAATGCAGGGAAGAATGTTGGGCTCGCCCGTCGTCGGCATCGGCATCGGCAAATCACCGGGTACGGACGGTGCAACATCCGGGCTGGCCTCGTGGTCGCTGAGAGGTTGCATATTATCCGTGGGTATAGAAGGGCTTCCGTCTTCATCGTTGCCTGCATCCAGCATGTCATGTTCAATAGACATGGTGAGATTCGATGGATCCAACGTCTCGGGCAGCTCTTCGGGCGGTAGTGCGTATTCAAAAACTGGCTCGCTCACCGGCATGGGTTCATGCTCAAAAGCGTGCAGAGGTTCTGCTTGTGGGAGCGACTCTTCTTGGTTGCCCAACTCTACCGAAGGCACCAGGAGGGCAGGGGAGATATGCAGGACATCTGCAGGTTCGAACGGCATTTCAGGTGGGTTGTCGTTGATCGGGGCTGGGGCTGGGGCTGCATTCTCTGCCGTTTTCGGCTCAGGGGCCTCGGCCGGAGGTGTTGCTGCTGCAGACGCCCCGCCAAAATTTGCCTGTGCCATTTGTCGCATTCTCTCCTGGAGGGTGAGACGCCTCTCGCTCGGTGGATTTGAATTCTCCATGTTGCGTATTGGCGTTTGGGTTATGTGGTGGTTGTCGTGCCTTGAGCCAGCAAAATTAGACGTCTTGGAATCTAATGGAGACTTTTGGGCCGACGGAGGGAAAGGTGATGCTGACTTGGCAGCTCTGGTATCATGAATCCCGCTATTGATGGACGACTTATCCAAATAGGTTTGAGCTGACGGGTGGGAATGGGATGATCGGGAACCTAGTCCAGAGAATGGAGGGGCTGAAGACGAAATTCGTGAATTACCATGTAATCCAGCCAAAATCTGCGCCGAGCTCTGCGGTCGAGGTTGCGCCGTCTGCGAGTGCCAGGAGGACTCTGGAACAAGGTCGTCTTGAAAATTGCTGATCTCGACGGAATCCTGAAAGAAGCGTCTTTGAGTTGAGGACTGGCTCCAGGTGTGGGGGACAATCTGGGCAGCTTGTGACAAAATGTCCGATGAACCGATTCCAGACTGAGGGTGTCGAGACAGTAGTGATTGGGAGGAAGATAGCGGGGTGTGAAAAGATTCTGCCTGTGACCTTGGCTGGGAGTCGGCGGGGTCAGTCGGTGCACCAAAAGAGTTGAAAGGCTCTTGGGTTTGAAAGTCAGATGCATGAAACAATGGCCGCGAATTCCACAAATCCTCAGAAGAATTCTGTGCACTGTCTTCGTGGGGAGGAGATCCAACTGTGAGGGCAAAGGACGTTAATCCCGGAGCGGGACTATCTTCTCGGGCTTGAGGCCAATCTGGCTGACGAGAAGGTATCTCAGCTGCTGCTGCAGACACTTGTGACTCAGGGCCAGGACTGCCAAGTTCAAATTGTTCTCTTTGGTCACTCTGTTGTGTGCACGGAATTTGTTGATGGCTCGAGCTGGACAGTCCAAGAAGGCCAGGGTTCTGTGCTGTGAATGCAGAAGGTTCTTGAGAGTCTGGAATGATGATGGCAGCAGACTCCTGGATCGAAGACAGCAGAGACGACTCGGACGATTCAGCAATTTGGCTCGATTTCGAAGAGGCGACAAGGACAGTGCAATACTCGGAAGGGTCGAAGCCAGGTCTCTGGATCAACTCCACCTCGATCTTCTGCAGGAGCAGACTGTCGCGGTTTTGAGTGTCGCGGCCTTGAGTATCGCGGCCTTGAGTGTCAGAGGTGAGCTCGCCCGTGGCCTGCGAGTCGAGGACCTCGGTGCGCCTAGGTTTGACCTCACTATCAGGTGCTGCGGCCGAGCTTTGCAGACTGTTTCCGTCTTCGTCTTCCTCGCCAGCGTCCGAATGTACTCTTTGCTCCTTCTGCCAGGCGGCGAGCGCGTCGTTTGTAACGTCCTGTACCCACTCAAGAGGGTAAGGTTCACCGTTCTGGTCGAGGCCCTCCCACTTCACGAGATATTTTGCAGTTCCCTCTTCGTTGAGACCTTGCGCGACAATGCACTCAATCGGCCAGAAGTCGCCCAAGACCTGCGTCTGTGGAAGCTCCTCCTCCTTCCTCTTCCTCTTCTTCTTCCTGGGCTCCCAGTTCGTATAAGTTCGCCGCCTGCTCCTCTTCGTCGGAGATGCTGAACTCGGCGCCTCGCTGCTCGGCGGGTGACTACTCGGCCGCTTGTGATCGCTCTTGCCGTGAATTGCAGTAGCAGGCAAGGGAGCTGTCGGGCTCATTGACGCCACGGTATTCCAATCTACAATTGGCGCACACGCCCATATCAGTACATCGTCCTGTCGCGCCAAGCTCCCTTGCAGTAACGGGGCAATAGAAGTGTGCGTTCAGTGGTTCTTACAGGCGCGATCTTCTTGTGCAGTCCCCGGGATGCTTTGAGGCTCTATTGCGTCGCCGTTAAGGTGTCGCGCTCCGAGCGTGGGTTGGTGGGGTGCCTCGCTAGCTCTGCTGGGGCGTGGGCGTAGGCGGTTGCGCCACATCTTAAGCAGGTAACTGCCTGGTGCACAGTGCACACTGCAGCCAATAGACTTGGTACAACTTACAAGCACTCTACTGCACATGTGTAGCTTGCACCTAGAAACCAGTGACCAATCTACTCAAAGGTAAATTGTAATGCATTTATGCTCGGACAAGGAGGAGCCAATATTTTGATTATAGTAAGTGAGCAATAGCCAAGAGCTCGGTGAATCACACAAGCAGCCGGCGATGAAGTACAGAGTAAGCGTGAAACAAACACAATACTGTAAAATAAAATAAAGAAAGAATGGTTGCCTACAGGCCTACTAGGCATTGATTGGAGCAGTGCTCAGTTTGCAGGCATGATAAGGGGGCATTTGAGAAACAAGGAAAAAGTCAGATCACATTGAAAAAGGCTTAATAAATGCGCGAACAGGATTTGACACTGATTGCACTTTCGCATATGTGAAACTTCCAACTTGCACTTTCCTTTTGAGATCATCTTGAAGGAAGGTAATACTTTATGTGAATAGAAATTGGTAAGAACGTGTAACAGGACTTGAAATATGATTGTGTAAATGACTCCTTTTGTGATATGACGACGGCAATGATGACTAGTGCTCGGAAGTGATGATATCTCTAGCCCTGAGAATTGGAATTGTGCTGTGTGTTATCCGAGAGGATAATAGCAAAATGTATTGTTTGTTCCTTATATATGACCCGATAAAGCGACTTCGATGCTTGGATATTGCTGGAAGGAGTTGTCTTGATTTGATATTATGCTTTGAATCTGCTAGGTTTTCATATGAAGCAAGAACAGATGCTTTCCTCACTTTGACATGTTTTGACGACATACTTAGAACATCTGACAGTTGCTATATTAAACCTATGCGACTTTTCCAGATCAATCAATAAGCGATACAGGTTCAAACAAACACAGCCAAGCTGAGGGCTATCGAACAAAACCTGGCAATTACATATTTATTATATAATGGCTGACTCGTAAGACTTGACACCAGAAAGTTGAAACATTGCGCCGTTATAGTCATTACTGTGCCGTGTCACCTTGCCAAAATTGAAAAACTGTTACGTAGGATGACAGTCTTACAGGATGACTGAAAGCCAATTTGATATTCTTTACAGAATTTGCAATCATGCAATGCTTCAAACCAAGTTGATGCGTTCCGCGGCGTGTAGCTGGGTTAGTATACTGCAGCGGCTCGAACTCCCCGCTACCGCAACTGCCATATGCAGATCCCCCAGAAGATCATACGACGCTCCGGCAACTTCGCCAACTCCCAAGACAAAATGCTCCCGATGAACTGCATGAAATATGAATAATAGTTCCATATTTACTTTGGCAAAATGGCTGCTAAAGCCTCACCCAGATTAACTCAGGTCCACTGTTTGCGCATCCGTCGCCATGACGCATGTTCCACGTTACGTCATAGACCAGGTACGACCACGACGACGGACTCGGTCCCCGGATTTTCACGGTTGAACAGATTGTATTCCTCCAGAAACTGTTCCCTATCACAGTCGAAACACCACTTGACGCTCAGAAGAAGTCTCGCTTCGAAATCGCCAACGATGAAGCAGTACACGGCCGAAGAGCTCTTCCCGTCACACTCGGGCCTCGGAGAGTCGCCGCTCTACGACGCGGCCTCGGACAGCCTCTTTTTCGTGGACATCAAGCACCACCTGGTGCACTGGGTGCCGCTCGCCCTCGGCTGGGACGCCAAGAGGACGTACACCTTCATGGAGCCGGTCACCCGGCTCGAGCTGGTCGACGGGCGGGCCGACCTGCTCGCGGTCCAGACCCGGCTCGGCTTCGCGCTGCTGGACCTGTCCTCTGGCGTCCTGAAGCGCATCGCCGGCGTGCACCACGGGCAAGGCGAGAAGGAGCTGGACGACCAGGTCCGGATGAACGACGGGGCCGTCGACGCCCAGGGCCGGTGGTGGGCCGGCACGATGGCCCTGGACGAGGAGAGCCGGATTGGCCGCCTGTGGCGCCTCGAGCATGGCGAGGTGAAAGAGTTCCACGTCGACGAGGGCGGCAAGGGATGGCCTGTGCCGAATGGACCCGTGTGGTCACCGGACGACAAGGTCATGTACGTGCCTCAAACGCCACAAGGTAAGGTGTGGCAGTACGACTACGATATAAAGACGGGCAATGCCTCGAATAAGCGCTTGTTTGTGCATCTGGAGGACGGAGGTATGCCAGACGGGCTTGCCGTGGACAAGGACGGGCATGTCTGGGTCGCCGCAAACTCGAAAGGGAAGCTCGTCAGGTTCTCCCCTGGGGGAAAAGCAGTGGCCGAGGTCCAAGTGCCAGGAGCAAAAATGTGCTCATGTCCGGCATTTGGCTCCCCTGACATGAAAACTCTCTTCATCACATCGATCGCGAGTGATGGATCTTCTGGACACGTGTACCAGGTGAGAGTTGACGTTGAGGGGATTGCAAGGCATAAGTATCGTCTGGAGGAGGCGATGCAAAACGGAGCGTAACGCAAGCAGTTTGCTGGGCACTTTTGTTGATTCAAATACATCAAATGAATTCATATCTTCGGGGGTACGATTTGCACTCCCATTTTGAAGTGACGAGCGTCGGCTGTGACGTTGACAAACATCCAAGTCAAGATGACTGGCAACTGCAACTCTGTCCATAAGTTCATCAGTGAATCGAAACCACAACTCGCTACTTTCGCTGAAGATTACTTTACTATAAATATTCCACTTGCTGCCGCGGGAAGTCCGAGTGCTCTCTTCAACCATCATGAGGACAAGGAAAAACACCATACCTTAAGATATTCTAGCTTGGAGCGAACGGAGCAATCACACCAAGGAGAATAACATCAAGATGACTTCAGAGCAACAGAGAAGATGCCACTGGTTTCCGACGCTTGTCCAAACCCCTGCGCTGATGAGCAATTTTTCTGCGAAGACCACCGTTGCACGTGGCCAAAATGCGGCTTCGCTCGCACTCCCATGGCAATGGAAGGTACAGAAGCTCTCGGGGGTCTGGGGCTTTATCAAGGTCTTGACCGCATGAGATGGATATGGCACCAACCGAAGGGCTTTTGCGGTCTGCACCAATGCCCCGTTGGTGGGTGCTGGTGCGCAAGGCTGCTCAAGACCACTTGGACCATGGCAATGCCAGACGCACATCAAGAGACCCCGAGAGCGGCGGAGGGAAGCCAACTCGGTCCCAGGCGTATGCGGACCTCGGCGCAGACTCGGCAGCAAGTGGCTTCGACCTTTCCACCAAACTTCCCACCGCCCGACGTCGAAGGGATTCGTGCTGAAGCGTCTTGGTTTGCACGCACACATTTGACTGCCCATTGTAACCGGCATCAGTGCAAAGGGGATGAAAACTGCGACAGCATTGCCAAGGTCGGAGAAGAGTTCTGCAGTAGGCATGCTCAAGAACATGCTCGTCCTCCCCCCATAAAACGTCCGCGCAAGAGTAACCGCCAGGGCAGATCGCGTCGCTATTGATGAGAAGAAACAAATTCTACCATGGACAATGTGGAAACATGATGTCCACTGCGGTGTTACTTAGATAACATCATCAAGAACATGCCATGCCAATTAGAAATCCGCATTGTCCACCAGAAAATTGTTGTCGAATGTGACATCGAGTGTCTTTGCTGCAAGTGACTGTGAGCACGGTAAGCATGACGTCTGTCTCCTACCACATGATCAAGGCAAACGAAGATCGACTTGTGTGTTTGTTTAAATGTTTCTCATTGATGCTTTACACAACAAAAGAAATACCGTCCTCTAGTCTTCGCCAAAGCCGTGTCTGCCCGTTCACCAATGTCGCCTCGGGACTTTTGCTTCTAAAGGTTGTAAGTAGTAGACATATACACATCTGACCATCCGGGTTGGATGACAGTCTCTACACCGTTGGTTCCGAGTGGCATCCCCTCATCCAACTCCAATTAAATCAGTCGATCTTCATGTTTCCAGAATCGAGTGTTGCCGAGGGTATCTGATCAAAGCCGGTTGTTGGTCGCTTATTTGGCCTCCTCAGGGTACAGGTCCTCCTTGAGGAGGATGCCGAGCTCCTCCCGCAGGGGCTTGAGCTCTGCCAGGTACTGCTCGTACTGGCCCTTGTTCTCAACCTTGGCCTTGATGCCCTCGAAGATACGGACGGCAGTGGGGAAGTCGTTGACCCGGCGGGCAGCCTTGAGGGCGGCAACGACGACGGAGGGAGAGGGGACGAGATCGTAGGCAAAGGCGTTGTTGAGGTTGCGCTGCAATGATACTGATCAGCCGTCTGTCCGGATGTCTGTTGAAGTGCTTCAAGCTGTAGAGGGCAGCGGTAGGCCGCAGTTGTGGAAGATGACGCAGTAGCCAAAAGTGGCATGATCATACGATTCCCGAAAATTGAGTTTGGATGACGGGCAAGAATCGCTTACCTGCAGCTCGAAAACATCTTGTACGCTCTCGAATTCCTTCTCATATCTAGGCAAGAGGGTTCAGTTAGCCATTGACGTCCTTGAAGACGGGTTTGATGTCCAATTGGATGCTATCGGAGCTGATGATGCGCGCACATGGTCTGACCGGCAGTCCAGGGCATGACCAACAGACAGCTCGGCGTCGCATAGCAGGACTGATCAATTGGACTCGGTGGTGGGCGTCCTCACCTGGCAGTGAACTCCTCGAAGGTCTCCTCGGCGTGAGGGTCGCTGCGGCGGGCAACGGTTGTGCTGAAGTTGGAGGCAGCAATCATGCTGGGGGCGATGGCACCAGCACGGCTGGCGACCATGGGCCGGCATGCGCGGAAGATGCTGGCAGAGGGCCCGCGGGCGATGGTTCGGAGGAGAGTGGTAGAGGCCATTGCGTCTGGACGGTCGCGGATGGATGTGATTTGAGTGTCTGGCGAGAAGTGGATGCTGGGGGACGGGGCGTCGCGAAATGGTCACTGGAAGCAACTGAATCGTGAGATTCGAAATATCGTGGCGGACCAGAGGAGAAAAGGAAGTCGCTCAATTCACGTAATCTGATTGGCGAGAAACTGCAGGTGGACCCTGCTGAGCTTTGCAATGCTTCAGCCACAGCGTGTTGCTAGAGCCGGCACGCTGGGATTGTTTGCTCCAGCTGCCACCTGGGGAGCCTCCAGGGGCCCGGCCACCTGGGGAACTGAGCGACTGGGCACCCGTCAGGCATGCACAGCATTGGTCAGTGCGCTACCTTTACATGTGGCGGTGCGCAGTAGGTACCTAGCATCCAAAGCACCAGCCATCAGCAAGCCACCTGTCAAAGCATCCCAAAATCCCATTGTTCGATCTTCCATTCGACGATGAGCGTCACGGTTTGCACGGTTGCATCTGAAGCACATGATCATCCACCACCGACCTAGCCGAGGAACCGAGTCTCCCGTATCGGATCGGACTATCAAGCGATAGGATGGTCAACAGGTAGTGCATGCAAGCATTTCCACGTTTCTGCCTTTGTCATGTAAGGGGACGCTCGTCTAAGTTGTCGTATTGTACATACATGTAGCATGATGCAACTATCGTGCATATACTACCCTCCGTGCGTCAGAGGATTTGATATTCCTCCAAAGGACATCACGTCTAACCTGTAGGAACTCAACAGAGACCTGATGGACTATTTATCGTGTTTGCTGCCGAGGCCATGTTCGACAAAGGAGATGACAGCGCACTGATTTATGTGGACTCCTAATGCAACCTGCATAATAGCGGGGATTCTATCTCTGATCCCAAATTACACAGTATCCATACGAGAAAGCTGGGAAAGGAACCGTTGACAGATCAGATCTAGCATACTACCTATAACATTCATGTGTATACTCGACTATGCCGTTGTTTATCAATTCAACAGAACGATCAAGCAGGTGACTGAATATATTAGGGTCGTTAGGACTAGGTCCAAATATGAATGAGACAAGTGTCTGGAGGTCCGTTAACCTACCCGTAGTGGTCGCCTGACTACATATATGTGGTAACCTTATTGAATACGGAACGCTTCCTGGTATTATTTCAAATTCAACAGTTTGAGAGACTTTATTACTGGCCTGAAAGTCCGTTCTTGCCGTTCTGCTGCTTTTTTTCCCGCCGAGGCACCCGTGCTCATAACATCATCACGTGGCAGACGAAATTGAAGATTATACATGGCAGCTTTCATTGGTTCCTCGTCTTGGGAGGCTACATTAATGTATCTCGCTATGCAGCATCGCAAATTAGCTGGTCCTAGTAGGAGTCGCGGCTCTGCCGTTTCTTGCAGCTCAGCCGGACATGAACAGCCTTGGTACTAATCTTTTTTTCCCTCCTGCAGCTGAACACGACACGTTTACGAAGCTGGGCCAGTCCAAGATGGTAATATCCAAACGGCCACTGGGTACCTAGCGTGGGGTCCCGCGGATTCCGATTACTCCTAGTGTTCTAGTGCTACCGCTATGCTGCTTGTTGAGCTTCTACTCACTCCCCAGGACAGGGGCCTAGCGCCCAATGCTAGGCGAATTGCGATGGCCGACGAAAAACTTTAGTGCCATTCTGTTATTTCCCCTTTTAATTCACGGCCGTCCTCTCAGAACGGTACAATTCCATAATAATATTGGCCCTATCCGGCTTCTTCTTCTTCTGCTTCTCTTTCTCACTTTCGAAAGGCTGCTTGGCGAAGCGATCGTTCAGAGGCGCTCACTTCCCGTCTTCGATTCTCTGCTTCTTCTTGTCGCTCCTTGTACCGGGTCCTTTTTACTTCTTCTCGACCCGCGTTTTCTGGCTCGCGCCGCGACTCCCGACACCTCCGCCGAGTCTCCCCAGACCAAAAACTTTGCGCCCTCGTCGCACAAGCTTTCTCCCTCGCGAAATCTGGTCAATTGAACAGACGGACTTTGGAAGTGTCTGCTCGCTTCCTCCAAAGCCATGGCTAGCACATCTCCCGCGGCTCTTCTCGAGTCGCTGCCGATCCCGACGCTCGACAGACCGTTCGGTATCCAGCTATGGCCCATCTTCAACAAGGCCTTTGAGCTCGTCGCCGGGTACCCGGCTGACGATTTCAAGTTCGTCACCGGCAAGACTCCCATGTCGACCCTCAAGGAGACCTCAATCTTCGTCGTTATATACTACATTGTAATCTTTGGAGGACGGGAGCTGATGAGAGGACGCGAGGCTTTCAAGCTCAAGTCCCTCTTCCTTATCCACAACTTCTACTTGACGGCCATTAGCGCCACCCTGCTCGCCCTCTTCGTTGAACAGCTCCTCCCCACCGTTGTCCGAAAGGGCATTTTCTTCGCCATCTGCGACCATGACGGCGGCTGGACCCAACCCCTGGTTGTTCTCTACTACGTAAGCAACCTCCAAATTAGGAATTCTGGGCATTGGCAGAGACTAACGGACATCAGTTGAACTACCTGACCAAGTACCTCGAACTCCTGGATACCGTCTTCCTCGTCCTCAAGAAGAAGCCTCTGAGTGAGTCTAGCCGCCCGACCAAGAGCAGTCTCAGAATCTGCTTTGCTAACTGAACACCTAGCCTTCCTGCACTGCTACCACCATGGCGCCACCGCTGTTCTGTGCTACACTCAGTTGATCGGTAACACCTCGGTTTCCTGGGTTGTCATTGACTTGAACTTGGCTGTCCACGTCATCATGTACTGGTACTACTTCCAGAGCGCCCGTGGTGTCCGCATCTGGTGGAAGGAGTGGGTCACTCGTTTCCAGATCATCCAGTTCATCATCGATCTCGGTATGTCCAACCCGCTGTGCTTGCCATTGGCTTTTCGCAATGCTAACCAAAATCAAAGGCTTCGTTTACTACGCGTCCTACACCTACTTCACCTCCACCTACTTCCAGTGGATGCCCAATGCCGGCAAGTGTGCTGGAGAGGAGTTCGCCGCCTTTTCCGGCATTGGAGTCCTCACCTCCTACCTCGTCCTCTTCATCTCCTTCTACTTCGCCACGTACAAGAAGGATGGCAAGGCGCCTAGTGCTCGCAAGTCCCTTCGCCGTATGTCTCAGGCGCCTGTCCCCGAGCCCCACGTCGTGGCCGCCGCCGTCTCTGGAAGCCAGATCAAGACTCCCAACAAGAGCGGTGTCACCACCCGATCGCGCAAGGCATAGATGGATCAAAAAAGAGGCGAGAATGCGATTCTTTCTGCTTTAATTAGCACTCGCCACGTTGTATAAGCTCGGCAGTGCGTTGGAACAAACAGTACAACGAGCGACTTCGGCGCGAGCAATGTATTAGTCTCTTTTTTCCATATCTTGACGACCCAGCCCACGAACCGAAACCACGAACAAACGCCTGTATTCGGAATCGTGGCGGGATAGATATTCTGTGTGGATATGTGTATGATGGGGAAAACAAAAAAGAAAGGTATAATGAGATGTGTGACTGATGGGGGGCGGACCGGAAAGGCTACCTAGAATTGCGTACATGCTGGGGAGAAAGCATGAATCGCTGGTATAGAGCCTGGTTCAGATCTGATTTGACTGTTAGATATAATTGCAATGGCAGAGACCAAGGTGTCCTGCCAAGCTCGACAGATGAGCTGGGTGATAGCAAAATAATAATACGATCAACTACAAGAGATGGTGGTGTACTTGGTTCCGTTGATGATCATCAATTCTGGTATTTTCTCCCTAGTCCCCGGCGGCCCAGCCCGAGACCTGGCAAATGTGACCCGTCATCACAATGGCCATTGTCCAGCTTTCCCATAAAACTGGATTGTCTCGGGTGCTTTGTTCATTTGTCTCCCATACCTGTAAGAGAATGTCGACAATTGCGCCATTGTATTATATCTGGTGTCTTTGTTCTTCGGACATGGTATAAATGGCCGGTCATGACTCTGTGTGCAAACAAATTATACGTCAAGTGGAATACCTCACGAGTGACAGCAAGACCTGCCGCCTTTCACTTTCTAGTTGTCCACCGAGGTAGGCTACCAGTCTCTTTCCGTCTCTCTTCACAAGATGTCAGGCTACCAAGGATACCCGTCCCCGTACACCAGCTACGGTACTGGAGGGACACCGTTCATGGGAGCAGGCCTGTGCATAGCAGGGAGACCGACGGCGGACAGCGTCATGCAAGCCCTCGACGGGTCGCTGAGCGATTCTGTCACTTTTAGCATGGAGTACAGCGTGCCGGATCCACGCGTCGTACATACTTGCGACGTTTGCAAGACTGACATCCTGCCGCCCCCGTGGCGACGCGTTCGTCGTAAGTATTGGAAGAGGTAAGGTATGTCACTGTGGTAGGGACTCGGCTGGAAGGGCGCTCAACCTGGCGCCAGTACCTTCCAATGGTTGATGTTTCGGTACTGGATCGATCAGGTCGGTACATATTCCCAAATGTTGTTTCCAACCATTCTGCCTCTTGACGGGGAGTTTCCAATGTTACGGATATAGGCTTCAAAAGTCTACAAGTAGACCACAATGCACATGTCATTGCGAATCAATGCAACTGGATAATACACGTACGTGCCAGAACATTTCTATTAGTACAAACAGAAAGTAAGCTTGATCTCAACTTTGTAAGATATTGTCTGAAGATCGGGGACAAGGATATAGCCTGAGAAAAATTGTTGCTATCATGAACTTCCTTGTTACTAGAACCGATAACAAAATCACATGTTTGTCTGCCATCATCTACCCAGGTAAATGGTTATTAATGACACGAGAAGTCGTCGTCGTAGCTCGACTGGCAGTGAAACCCAGTTCAATTTTCCAGTGCTCTGAATGTCAGAAATATGTTCATCAAAATGTAGAATAGTAGTATTGAGACCCCCAGGGTGCATGTGCCAGCCGAAAGATACAAGATACATGCTGGCCATGTCAGCAGGCAGGGGCTCGACTCACCAGTCCAGCGTTGAGGCCCGAGCTTCTCGCCATTCCTTTGGAGCCTAGCGCGGGCGCGCATCTTCCCTCCAAAAATTGCCTACCTACCATACCTGCTGCTTTTGGGTTGACAGGTCAATCCACCACCTTTCCTTTACCACCAAAACATCCAGTCCAAGACAACGTTCTCGACGACACCGTTCATCATGTCGTGGAGAAACCAGGGAATCACGGGTTCCAACAACATCCCGCTTGGAAAGCGACGATTCGGAGGCGATGAAGATGGCGACGACGGCGCTGCCCCCATCAAGCGCGAGACCAACGACAGTTACATCAAGCGCGACACGAGCGACAGCTATGGCAACGGCGAATTGAAGCGCGGTCGCAGTCCCGAGCCGCGCACCGATTCTGACGGCCCTCGCCGACGCAAGAAGCGCAACCGATGGGGTGATGCCTCGGAGAACAAGGCTGCTGGCTTGATGGGCTTGCCCACGGCCATTGTCGCCAACATGACCAGTGAACAGCTCGAGGCCTACACCCTGCACTTGCGCATCGAGGAAATCAGTCAGAAGCTCAGAATCGACGACGTCGTCCCTGCCGACGGCGACAGGTAAGTCCATTGACGGATACCGCCTGGATGATCGAGGGGTCCCTTTGCTAACGTCTGACCACAGATCGCCTTCGCCTCCCCCTCAGTACGACAACTACGGTCGACGTGTCAACACTCGAGAGTACCGATACCGAAAGCGCCTCGAGGATGAGCGACACAAGCTCATCGAGAAGGCCATGAAGACCATTCCTAACTACCACCCGCCCCAGGACTACCGCCGTCCCACCAAGACTCAGGAGAAGGTCTACGTGCCGGTTAATGATTACCCGGAAATCAACTTCAGTGAGATTACTAACCCTCTAACCTTTCTAACAAAGTCCCCTTCCCCTTCTCGTTCAGGATTTCTTCAGGCTTCGCCCTGCAGCTATGCTACCCAGGCTGCGGTCAAGTCTGATATCCATCTAACCTTCCCCAAACTGCTATACTTTTGAATTGTAGACACCATACTAACGCCTAGCTCCTTTGTAAAGTTGGCTTACTTATTGGCCCCCGTGGTAACACACTCAAGAAGATGGAGACAGAGTCCGGCGCCAAGATCGCTATTCGCGGTAAAGGCTCCGTCAAGGAAGGCAAGGGAAGATCTGATGCCGCCCACGCCAGCAACCAGGAGGAAGATCTGCACTGTCTGATCATGGCCGATACTGAGGAGAAGGTCAACAAGGCCAAGAAGCTCGTCCACAACATTATTGAGACAGTAAGTCACCATGCCCCATAGGTGTTGAAAGAGTGGAGACTCACATGGACATTACAGGCTGCCTCTATCCCCGAAGGACAGAATGAGCTCAAGCGCAACCAGCTTCGTGAGCTTGCTGCTCTCAACGGTACTCTCCGTGACGACGAGAACCAGGCCTGCCAGAACTGTGGTCAGATTGGTCACCGCAAGTACGACTGTCCCGACAAGCCCAACTTCACCGCCAACATCATCTGCCGCGTCTGTGGCAATGCTGGCCACATGGCTCGTGATTGTCCCGACAGACAGAAGGGCGGCAACTGGCGCAATGACGGTCCCCCTCAGCGCCCAGCTGCCGGCCAGATTGGTGGTGGCGATGCTGTCGACCGAGAGTACGAGGTATGTCAACCCTCTGCCATTGATAATATGGAAGGCCAATGAACTAACATTTTGACAGCAACTTATGCAAGAACTTGGCGGTGGATCTGGCGCTGCCCCTGCCCGTATCGAAGCTGGCCCAGGTTCCTACAACAACGGCGGTGATAATGTCAAGCCGTGGCAGCGTGGACCTACGGGCGGTCCTGCACCTTGGCGGTCTCGCAACAACGACTCTGGCGGCGACAGCGGTGGTGGCTCTGCTCCTTGGCGCGACCGCGGAGACCGTGCTGACCGCGGCGACCGCCGAGATGATCGCGGACGTGGCTACGACAACCATGGCGGCAACGACTATTATGGTGGTCAAAGCTACGGTGGTGGCGCCCCGGCTGCCAGTGGTGGCCCGGCCCCTTGGCAACAACCTTCTGCCGCACAGGTCCCCTCGTATCCCGGCTACGGAGCCTACTCTGCCTACGGCGCTGCTCCTGGCATGGGCCCTCCTCCCGGTCTTCCCAGTGGCAATGCCATGGGCGCACCTCCTGGATTGCCTGGCAATCTCAGTGCTCTGATCCAGCAGTACGCTGGCGGTGCCGCACCGCCCCCTCCGCCGCCCTCTGGAGATGCACCTCCGCCTCCTCCCGGTGACCAGCCTCCTCCTCCGCCTCCTCCCGGCTCTTAGATGTGGCGGCACGATCGGAACACCTCTCCTACGGCACTAACAACAGAGGCAACACGACATTGATTTCTTCTCAGCAACCACCCATCTGTACACTGACATCATGACCACTGTTTCTTAGTCAAACGAAGGTGCACACTAATACTAGGAAGTAAAGCAGGCCAGGGCAGATAATCCGCTGGCATTGCCTTTTTGTAAGAAGATCAAGTAGCAACCCACAGGAGAAAATTGATTCATTGCGACTAAGGCATGTCGCATTCCGTTGAAGTCTTGAAAGTTGAAAGCAGACGGAAACTCGCAGATTAATTGGAATGAAAATATGAAGTGAAGAAGAGCGCTGGAAATCACTAGTGGCGAGTCGACGGATTTCTAGAGATTCTATAGTAAAAAAGTCTTGTACAGAGTGTCCATTGTCTCTGAGCCTCTCAAGTGTCAATCGCTCCATGTGACCTCTACTAGAACAAACTCCTATTCGATCATCGTTGGTCTGTACACTTTCGATAGCACTGGGTGGTATCTCGATCGCTCCTACTATGTGTTCTTGGAGGTAGGACAACTGGTAGGAGTGCCCTTTGAGAAGCGACATGCAATGAAAATCATGGCAAGTACATCCCCGTCAAGACGTCATTGCTCCTTGTGTCAAGTGCCCGGGGATGGAATACATCTGTTCTGAGCAGACACATTGAGCCATCTTCAAAACCTTCCCAGCCTACTATTCAACCCTATTCCCGATACTGATCTGTCCTAAAGACATTCAATCTCCGAGATGGCGAATCCATTTGCCTTCAGGCCACCGCAGGTCACTTTCTGGATCCTCGTGTATTTCCTACTTTTGGCGCCCATCATCTACCTTCATGAGTCTGTCCCCGCCGCGCCGTCCCTCTCACCCGTGCAGGGCCTCAACCTCACACAAGCCTGGGCTGATTTGACCGTCTTGACCAACGACTTTCATCCGTTCAACAGTCGAGAAAACGATGTCGTCCGCGCCTGGCTTCTTGCGAGACTTGAAGAAATCCAGCAGGAGAACTACGCTGGAGGACCCATGTTCATTTTTGACGACAATGTCAGCAACGTCACTATGGTGCATCTTGGCCATGAAGGCTTGGGTCATATCCCATCAAAGTCGCAGAGAGCCGGTGCCTACTACGAGGGCAACAACATTATTGTCTACATACCCGGCAGAGACGATCCCGAGATACTCCGATATGGGCGCGGCTATCAGTATTTCGAGAAGAATTCGACCGCAAAGGCCGGAGTATTAGTCAGCGCTCATTTCGACACTGCCCCAATGTCCCCAGGAGCTGCTGATAATGGTGCCGGTCTGGTCTCGATACTCCAGATGATCACGTACTTTACATTGCCCGGCAATCGACCACGTCACGGCATTGTCGCTCTTCTCAACAACAATAAAGAAGGCGGTCTGTGGGGCGCCAGAGCTTTTCGGCAACATCCACTTGGGCCTTTCTGTCGTACATTTCTGAACCTGAACTCTGCAGGAGTCGGCGGGAAGACGGCACTCCTTCGGGCAACTGACCTGGGAGTGGCGGATGCCTACAGAAAAGTCCCCAGTCCTTTTGGTACCGTTCTCTCTTCGGACTTATTTAAGTTGGACTTTGTCGAGAGTGATACGGATTACAGCGTCTTCACGAAGGAATCTGGTCTGCGGGGTCTCGAAATGGGCTTTTATCGTCAACAGTCCAAACATCATACCAAGGAAGATGATGTACAGCACATATCATTGGACAGCATATAGCACATGCTCTCCAATGGGCTTGAAGTTGTCAAGTCACTGTCGGGGGATTCGAAACATGTGGATGAATCCACATCCGCCAGTGTTTGGCTCGACCTGTTCAGCCAGGTGTTTGTGGTCTTCGACATGAACATGCTTTTTCCCGCGTCGATCATCATCTTGTCTCTCACTCCTCTCGTACTTTTCTTGATCATGTGGATTCTTTACCAATCCGACAAACTTTACTTCTTCTCCTCGAAGAAGAAGATATGTGAAGAGGCCGCCCTTGAGCCGGTCTTACTTGGTGGCACCAGAGGAATCATGCGGTTCCAGCTTGCCTTTCTCTTCGCTTCGGCAGTTGTGTGCGGATCAGGACTCCTCCTAAGCACGTACAACCCTTTTGTCATCTATGCAAATGGGTATGCAGTCTGTGCTATGATGGTATCGCTCTTTTACCTTGTCTTCTGGGTCTTTGCAGTAGCAGCGGATCGCATTCGGCCATCCGCACTTCACCGCGGATACGCTATGTTATCGCTCTACGGTTACAGCTGGAATACTTCCTTCTTTGCGTCCATTGTGTCGAATCGATTGCGTCTGGCATTTGGATACCCATTCGTTCTTCTCGAAACAGTCCTCTTCATCGCTTCACTCATCAGCCTGCTGGAGCTTTTTGCGTTGCCAACCAAAACCAAGTTTGCTCAAAGTAAGTTTCTCCATCGAGCTCCAAGGTATCATTTCGTGAGCTTTGGCTATATTTTGCAACCAGCCACGTCAATGAAATGTGCTGCTTGTACATACACTGATTGACAACAACAATTCAGGTATTCACGATGATCACGAGCTTCGAGACTTCCATAATGCTGTTGGTAGCCATGAGCGTTCAGTAACACAGACAGGCGACGAGTCGAGCGACCCTGATGAAGACGAGCAATCACCTGCCAATGAGACAAGCCCACTGGTTAGGGAATTCCATCATGGCCAATCGAGACCCCCTTCTACCGCATTTGGAACAGTGTATCGCAAATCAATTGCGTCTATCCAAAAGATAACACCAGAGATCGCGACCACTAAAGACGCACACAAGCCCTACGGTGATGAGCAGCTGTGGTCAGCAAATCTACCATCTTCATTATGGATGGTACAGTTTTGGCTTGTCGGACCCACCTTCGCCTTGATAATTCTTTCTCACTGCTCGGCCCTTTTGGGCTGGATAATTCAGAGAAGCGCCGGTGGAGATGAGGTGATGGGAGCATACATACTCGTGGGGTTTCTCAGTATTGTTTTGGTCCTCCCACTTACTCCATTTTTGCATCGAGGTCGACATTTGCTCCCAATTGTCATGCTGGTAATATGTACCGTCACCATGACCTTTAACCTCGTCACTTTCCCGTTCAGCGAGTCGGCCAAGTACACGATACGTTTTTCACAAGACGTCAACCTGGATAGTAGAAATTCCACCATTCAACTCGCAGGAGCGGAAGAATTTATCCGACCTGTACTGGCCAGAGTCCCATCCGCCATGGGACACGAGATTGCCTGCTCAAAAGATTTTGGGTTCAACATCTGCTCGCTCGATGGATCTCATGTCATGCCGAATATTGGCAAGGCTGGAGGTGATGATTGGTTGTCTTGCAGCTCTTCCAGAGACGACAACGCTGTTCGAATCACAGTCGACGGCAAGAGTACCAGAAAATGCGGAGTGGATTTTTCCAATCCGATATCTTCGTTCAAAGTCGACGGAGGCAACGGACAGGTGGAAAAGCAGAAAATGGACAGCATTACGCTGTATCGTCGACATTGGGACACACCGTGGAATGTACAGGTCAATACGTCGACAAGGGAAGAAATAGATGTAAAGGTGTGGTGTGAATGGGGCGAAATGCATCGCTTGCCATTCCTGGAGGAGGCTGTTCATTACCTCCCGGAGTGGGTGACTTTCACGTCCTTTGGAAACGAGCTCCTTCGTGTTTCTCGTACCTATAGAATTTAGTCAACCTACATGTAGACGGTTAGCCACAAACCTACCTAGTCGCCGAATATAGCATATCGCAAAACAGGCGCTTATATCACGCCCTGAATTAGAAAGTTTGTTAGACTATTAAGGCTTTGCGAGGAGAAGTTTCGTATAACCAGAAAACTTATGCTGAGTAGGTACGTATGGTCAAATAATTTATGGTCAAATAATTCGAGACACCTTTCGCGCAGTGGCGTGGTTGGTCGCTAAACAAACGCGCTAATCATGTCCATCATCTCTGTAAGATACTTCACCTAGAACATTGCCTCTTGATTAAGAAGGGGGAAAGTATTCAACACATCACATAATTCAGAGCGCAGAAAATCCCTTGCATACTTGTTTCATGTTTGTCCTCTGATATTTTGCCATCATCGGCGCTGTGCCACATGGACCGGCACCGAGGTCGTACCGTATTTACTATCTTCACATGACGTTTCATGATGCTCCACAATTATTTACTCCGCCGATAAAGACCGCAGGCACCCGTACGCATCTAGAGTCCTAGATCACGAACACCAATCATCAAGCTGATACCGTGCGGCGCCGCGGATAAGATTGGACTGTCGAATTCTGTCGAATATTCAAAAGTCGCTGACATACAATCAGGCTGATCGCCTCACCAATTGGCAGCATGGCGACAGTCAATGAGAAGGGTCAGAGCCAGGCGCCAATCTCGGGCGGCCTCAGTCCCGCGGGCCCTCGAAAGCCGGGCCGCGTCAAGACATTCATAGATTCCATGGCGACCAAGTGCCTCTGGGTATACATCGTCTACCTCTGCTATGAACTATGGTCCAGACAGAACCCGCCACGGACGACCGCGTCCGCCCTGGAGAGCTGCGCCTGGAACCTGCTGAAGCCGCACACGGTGCTTCTAGCCGTGGACCCGATTGAGCGCTCCGAGTTTCTCGAGCGCCAGGCTCGTCTCGCCGCCGCGCTCAGCGATGCTGGCGTCGACGCCTTTGTCGCTGAGCCTTCGGCCTCGACGACGTACTATGCCAATATCTCGTACACGTTTGAATTATCAGAGCGCCCGTTTCTCATGATCCTGGACAAGGACGCACAGTTCTCCTACCTGGTCCCCAAGTTCGAGGCCGGCCGCATCGCCGGTCTGGACATGGTCTACAAGGACAAGAAGGTCATCGCCTGGCCCGAAGAGGAGTCCCCCTATGAGGTCTTTGCGCGCGAGACGGGCTTGTCCAAGGTCATGGTCGACGAGCACACCAGGTACATGATCGCCGCGGGCTTGCAAAAGGCCGGCGTGGAAGTGGTGCCCATGTCGGAGACGGTGCAGTCGCTCCGCGCCGTCAAGACCGAGTCCGAGATCGCCATCCTGCGCGGCATCAACTCGTACACCCTGCAGCTGGTTCGCTCCATGCAGAGCTGCCTGTCCCTCGACACGACGCAGGAGACCATCACTTCCGTGGCCCACAACCTGTTCAAGCGCGGCGGCGTGGGCGATGGCTTCTGGGCCATCGTGCTCTTCGGCGACCAGGCCGCCTACCCGCACGGCGGCAAGCACGGCCGGACGCTCAAGAACGGCGAGTTCGTCCTCATCGACATTGGCTCGATCCTGCACGGCTACGGCAGCGACGTGACGCGGACGGTGCTGCCCAACGGGGCGACCGTGAGCGCCGAGCTCATGGCCATCTGGGACGTCGTGCACGAGTCGCAGGCGGCCGGGTTCAATCTGATGCACGCCAACGAGACGTGCTCGGTCGTGGACGCGGCGTCGCGCGACGTGGTGCGCAAGGCCGGCTACGGGCCGTACTACACGCACCGGCTGGGCCACGGCCTCGGCCTCGAGATGCACGAGCACCCGTACCTCAACGGCGCCAACAAGGAGAGGCTCAGGGTCGGCGAGGTCGTGTCCAACGAGCCGGGCATCTACGTCACGGCGGAGCAGGCGGGCGAGGTCGGCCGCGACACGGGCTTTGGCGTCCGGCTCGAGGACCCGATCCTGGTGACCGAGGAGGGGGGCGAGCCGCTCAGTGGGCACCGGGCGCGGTCGCCTTATGATCCGTAGAGCGTGTGTATGATGTATTATAGATATGTGTAGTGTTCAGCTAAATCATGTTTACAGACTGAATCATGTCTTTTTACTATTTATTTCCTACGTGCAACTTTTGCCGCTTCTCGGTTCGGCCACCATGAATATAACTAGGCTTCCAGACAATCCAGGTATTCGCTCAATCCCCCAAATAAGAAAATCAGGCACGGATTGGCGAGCCAATGATGATTGCGGGACGTTTCTGGCTTGCCTGACAGGTACGATATCAAAGTAAGCTTCCTAACGCCCGTCATGGCTGACACGAGGAGCCCTGTCAGGGCCATCCGGCCAACTGCGTTGTTTGTCTCAAAGCGGCAAGTTCGCGGCACGATGCTGAAAGTGCAGGTCTTGTCGAGTTGTCTTGAACGAAAGATACCAGTATCGCCAAGCAATGTCGACGAGGACTCATCCAAGGTGGCCTAATTGACATCAGCCTGACCAGGATGGACGACTTCTGCCTATGCACGCGAATGGGTGTTCAAAAGGAATCCTCTGCACCGAATGGCACATTAAGCGAGGGTTGTCATTGGCGCTGCCATCTCAGAGGACTATCAGCACAAATATGTAGGTCCCAACGGCAATGGCGAACCTCCAACAACCTTAAAAATTCCTCCTACAGAAGGTCGCATATTGGAGATTGTGGTTACATCCGGTCCGCATTTGGGGGAACTTCATCTATATCCCACCCAACACCTTTTGAGAAATGGCCCCTCCACCGAGAAAAGCAAATCGGTATGTCTTGTGCGGTTGAGGTCTGGAAAATTCTGAAAGTTGAGGGGAGTGCCATGGACTGCCCTACCTCGATACTTGTGCACGTCTATATCCAGCTGGAGCGGTACACACGGTGATACACGGCGCTGGGAATCGATCCTCCGTATCATTTAGGATGACGTTGGCAGCCACACTGATCACTGGCGACCTTGGATATTGATTAACTCCTGTAACCATGAAGAACCAGAAATCGTTCTCTGATTAGTTGATTGCGTCCCTGCCTGGTGTCCGGGTTGACCAGATTCCAGCCCACCAGCGGAGGGCTCTTGCCCATTTTGTGTCTATGTGGCCAGCCGTGACACCATTCTCGACTCACTCGATATATGGCCTAGATCTGCCCAGACCAAAGCCGACCAACAACCACGAAAGATTGATTTCTGCACGAGGAATATTTTCTTGTTTCTTTCCTTCCTCGACTGATTGAGCTCGAAAGTCTATTTAACTCGGGCGATCCCGGCACAACCTTGCTGCACTTCATCACTCACGACGAGCCACGAATTCAACCAGAACACTGCAGAGATCGACAATTGACATTTAGTCAGCCAAGAGTATACACGTCTGCACTCACCATGAAGATCTCCATCATCCTGGCCACTCTCGCGGCCGCCGCCCGCGCCGCCCCGGCAGAATTGTCGTCGACGGCTACCGCTGCCGCGGCTTGCACGACGGGCGACCCCGTCGTCACCGCCGGCTACACGATCAAGTACGCCGTCGCCGTCCCCACGGCCGTTCAGGCCGGCGTTGGATATCAGCCCGATGCGGCGTGGGCCAAGCAGCACGTTGCCGCGACATATGTGAGCTCCTCTCTCTCTCTCTCTCTCTCTCTTCTTGTTGCTGTTCTTTTTTTTTTCCCGTCTTTTCCCGTTCTCCTTTGCGCAAAAGTAAGAGACTGACAGAGAGACTCACCCTATAGACATATGGTGTTCCTGACCCTATGGAGACGGGCTTCGCCTATGCCCAATTCAAGTGCCAGTACACCTGCAACAACGCCCCCTCGGGCTCAAGCTTCTTTGTCCAGTACGGTGAGTTGGTCATGAAAACCCGTGACTGTATCGATGATGCCGAATAAGTCATACTGACGGTCTTTATCCTGTTTGTAGTTAGTGGCCAATCTAGTTCTTCTTGCGTCTGCTACGACGAGCTGTAAGTCTTCTTTTTCTTCACGTTTCTTTTTCTTTTTCTCGTGCTTGTTTCTGGTGCGGCACGGCTCAGACACGTTTCGCTTGGAACCGTGTCTTGTCATCTACTTTCTTCTTCTTCTTCTTCTTCTTCTTCTTCTTTCCCTTGCTGACAGCTCCCTCTCGTCGCAGTCTCGACCCCGAGACGTTTGTGACCGGCAACGCGACCATGGTCGGTGCTTGGAACGCCATCTGCGACGTTACGCACCCGGATGTGCCCGGCACCAAGACCTCTTAGGTATCTGATGAAGGAGGGAGGAGGTTGTGGGAGGAGATGGGTTGTGTCGATAAGGGGAGCGGAGAACAAAAAGCCGTGCGGGCGTTTGTGGTGCGGGAAATTTGCTTTTCTTTTTCAACATACTTCTGTTGTCGGTGGATGGATGAATCGGCTCGGTTCTCCTGGTTCTGTGGCCTTGTATCATTAGAGCGATGAGATGCAGTCTCAATAACATGTGAAGAATTCAATTCGCAGTCAACTGCAGTCAATCTCAAGTGGGGACTGAATCATATTGCGATAATAGGTTGAATTACGAACACATTCGACCTGAGAGTTGATACCCATCGAAAGACTAGTATAGAACAAAAAGACTCATCATGGAAAGTATAGTAGTCCATATTGCCGAGACGATGTGTTGTTCGATTCGAGGCTGAGCGCTCATGATCGCGGTTCTGGAACTTTCAAGTATAGCGTTCGGCATCGTGTGTCCGAGCTATTCGGTGGGCCAGTCGCAGTTCCCGGGCGGCCTCAGAGGCGCTGGAGGATAGGCGAGTCCGGCAGAGCACCTGTGGGATGTGAATCTGGCTGCCGGGTTTGCCGTGAAGGGACCAGTCGGCAGTGGTCGGCACATGCTCGCGATCATCATATCCACCGCAGACAGTCATACACTACAGTGGACACGGAGGTGGTGGATTTCAGAAGATGCGGAGGCCAGATGCGACTGTAGCAGACATGGTGGATATTCCGTACACTAGGTTAGGTACTTACAGCATCTCTGTCGCTGGCGTATGGGCTTGCTACTCAATATACGCAAGAATCATGGACAACCAACATTTTCGTCGTCAAGTCATGAACCGAGACATGAAGAAACGAGAATCCGGAAGACGCCATGTTCTTCGAAGAATGTTGACTTTGAATTCATGAAGCAAATATTCTACCGGAATTCAATCATAACGGTTTAGGTGAGCTGAGCGCTGAACTGCGCCTCCACTCTGGTAGCGCAGGGGAGTTGAAGGGACCAACAGTCCACTGACCCCGCGGGCCGCAGCGCTGCTCAGCCCACTTGGTGGCGATGACATCAGGCTCGACTCTTCCAACTTCTGCCCTGCTGTCCCTGGCTGAATGGGCTCGGTAGACGTTCTCATTGGCGGACTGGGCGAATAGCTTCGTAATGGAGCTCGCCGCTGCCATAACGCGTGCACAGAACAGCAAACAGTAAGTCAGTGCGGAGCTCCTCGAAGAAAGATGCGACGCGGATTCACGTTCCATTGGCCGTTAATGCTGCTACCTAACCTTAGTCTGCTGGTTTGTGCTGTTCAGAGGTGAACAGGACCCTGAATCAGACATCCCCGTGCCAGGAACAAGCTTGCTGCTTCCAAGTTCTATACTCCAGGTAGAGTCTAAACTTATTCCCCCCACCTCTTGCTTGTCCATTATATTTAGTGCTTCTAGTTGTATATCAGCTCCCATCAACCCACCAACCGAGCATCTCTTCTTTCTTCCTCGACTCTTCCTCGACAACGACAACCACAACATATCAATCACACAGCAATACATACATACTCACAGCAATGAGCGCACCCTCGAATAACCAACATACCAACCCCGACTACTATGCTGAGACTTCCAGTGTAGCGGGCGCCCCTCCCGCAGAGCTCTCCGGCGGCACGCCTCCTGTGCTTCAACCCGGCACCGGCCACGCAGCAGAGCAGAAGCCTCCTCAGTACCAAGAGATGGTGCACCCTCCTCCCTCTGCCAGCCAGGACTACTATCCTCCTCCGCCCCCGGGCCCTCCCCCGAATCAGAGCCAGAACCAGTCCTACCAGGCGTACCACCCGCTTCAGTCGAACCCCGCCGACTACCAGCAGCACGACTACCAGCAGCCAGAACAGCCACCGCCGAGCTACGAGCCTACGCCGGGCTTGAACGTCCACGGAGATGAGAAGCCACCCGTTCTGCCTCCCCGGCCGGCCTCGAGACCTGGGTCGAGTCAGGAGCAGGCAGCGCCCTACTTTCCTCCTCCTCCCGGGGCCGCTGATGAGCAGCAAAAGCAGCAGACTGCTGGACCCTCGACGACGGGAGAACAACCATACTCTGTAGGGCCTGCAGTAGCCGCGGCTGGAGCAACGGGTGCCGCAATTGGTGCAGCTGGATCACAAGGTCAGAACGCCGATGGCAAGAAGCAGAAGAAGACGTTTGGCGAGCGGTTCTATGACTGGAGCGTCAAGGCCGGTGTGCCTGTCAACAAGATCACCAACAAGCTGGGCTCGGAGGCATTCTGGCCCACCAGCATGGACAAGGAATGTGACAAGGCTGCTCGCATTCTCAAGTCTTTCTGCAGTAAGTTGTTCTTGTCACTCATGACATGAAAATACTTGTTGGTTGTACGATTGCTAACCATGATTATAGAGGATGGATTTTACACGGAGTCGGCGCAGCCCCCTCCTTCGCCTGGCCACGCCACCAACCCAGGCCCTGCGCACAACCCCAAAGCAAAGACACTGGTCAAGGTCCCCTCCAAGGCCATTGCACAGGCCAAGGGTATTGCCATCTTCACCGTCTTCCGCACGGGGTTCCACCTTTCTGGCGCTTCGGGCTCTGGTATCGTCATGTCCCGCCTACCCGACGGTTCCTGGTCTCCCCCTTCGGGTTTCCTAGTCCACACTCTGGGCGCTGGTTTCATGGTCGGCCTCGACATCTACGATTGCGTATGCGTGTTGAACACTGAGGAAGCCGTCAAGGCCTTTACAAAGCCGCGTCTCAGTCTTGGAGGCGAGATTGCCGTTGTGGCTGGACCTGTGGGTGCCGGTAAATCTCTTGACGCAGCTATTGGTGCTGGCAAGCCAGTATGGTCATACATGAAGTCTCGCGGCTTCTACGCTGGTATCCAAGCAGACGGCACGGTTATAATACAGCGCCCCGATGCCAATGCGGCCTTTTATGCCGAGAAGGGTATCACTCCCGAGCGCATCTTGCGTGGTGATGTCAAGCCTCACCAAGGCCTGGTCAGCGACGGCGGCAAGGGCGAAATCGTACCATGGCCTCTCGGTTCTCGACAGCTCATGGAGGTGCTGAAGAGCGCCGAGGGTGGCCAGGCTGACGAGAAGGTCATTGAAGAGGTTGGCAAGGGACCTACCCCTGGTGACCTTGCTGGCACTGAAGGAGTTGGCCACGGGGAGCCATCCGCACAGGGCGGTATTCCCCCGCAGGCTGATGTGAAATATGCTTAAATGGAGAGACATGGCGAAAGAAAGTAATACCCGAGTAATGCCGTATGAGAGAATAGCTACGTACCTAGAGATACCAACAAATTAAAGATATGTAATGACGAAAAGACCATTCTACGGCCGACAGTATAGTCTCTCCCTTGAAACATTTCAGCCCCTGCCAGATCAACGACTACAATGTCTTGCATATGTCTTGTGAAAGACCCAACAGGGCGCCAACCGTCAGGCTGATGAATCAGCCTTGTGGTGATTCAGTGTCGCCTGACTATACCAACAGAAAACTGCTGAAATGTGATCAATTTTCATATCCGAGAACTGAGTATATTGCAGAAGAAGACATTGACAGTGTATAGGCAGATTGTCATGACTCAGCTCCAGTCTGTGCTGAAATTATATCTACGCTATAGTGTTGAATTGGTTACTGCGGGGCTCAAGGATAGTATCACTAGTTGAGGGCACCAGTTTTTTCTGAGATAGGGGCGCAACTGAACTTGTTGTAATCATTATCATGACATGAAATGCATATGCAAGTATTAAAGTAACACAACAGGTAAGACGACCTCAGTACGTCTCTGTCCAGCAGACGCCCTTTTCGCACTTGGCCTTGAGATCGTACCGGCCCTCGGCAATGGCGTGCTGGACGGTCCAGTGCATCTTGGGCTCGCTGCACCGGACGCCGCGGTGCCGGCCCAGGTTCATGCGGACGTGCTTCTCCCAGCCGTCGCCCTCCTTGGTCAGCATGCGCAGCTTGATGGGCCACAGCTCGAGGATCCACCAGACCCGGGCGATCCGGAGCATGTCGTTGCACTTTTCGAGCCCGTCGAAGTAGTCCTCGTCGGACTCGGACGGCAGGATGTAGTTGAGCTTCTCGGCCGAGGGCGCGTCGTCGATGCGGTCGTCGGCCGACCCGATGGGCAGGAAGATGGAGCGGCGGTGCAGGGGCGCCAGCGTCCCGCGCTCGTACTTCTCGACGAGGCGCGGCGGCGGGCCGGCGATGGGCCGCACGGGCTGCTGGTACCGCGGCCAGAGCGTGGCCACGTCGAGGCCGAACTCGGCCAGCCGCGACGTGTCGAACAGGATCCCCGTGTCGCAGTCGAAGCACTGCCGCAGCATCCACCGCAGCGGGATCCGCGACAGCATGTGCCGCGTCTCGTTGGCCACGGCGCCCCCGCCCACGTCCGCGTGGCACCCCATGAACCACACCTCGAGCACGTCCGTGTCAAAGTACCGGTCGCGGTGGTGCGCCCGGTCCTGCTCCGAGAACTTGCGCTCCAGGCTGTCCTGGCTGCTCGACAGCTCCTTGTGCGCCTTGGGCCTCCCGCCGGTGGTGTAACCGTTGGTGTACCCGTTGGTGTGACCGTTGCCCGCGACGTTGTTGGCCGTCGCCATGGCGGGCGTCTTCCTCACGCCGAAGCGCCGCCGCAGGCGGCCGGACGGCGTAAAGTCGACGGTGGCGCGGCGCTGCATGTGCTGGGCGGCGGCGGAGGGGTTGGTCTCGGGGTTCTCCTGCTGCCACTGGCAGACCTTGAACTTGGCGCGGTGCTCGTCGAGGGCCATGGCGTGCCGGAAGTGGCGGATCGAGTTGGTCGGCGACTTGCTGAAGGGCAGCCGCCGCGGGATGAAGCCGACGCTGGCGACGCAGTCCCACACGCCGACAAAGTGCACCTCGACGTGCGTGCAGAAGGTGCGCTTGAACCCGGCCGCCAGCTTCCTGCCCTCGGCCGTGTCGTCCTTGTAGAAGTTGTACGCAAAGTTGAGCTGCGACCCGTTGCTGGCGGGAAGCAGCCCGACCTTGTGCAGCATGCCGGACAGGCAGCGCACCGTGTAGGCGCCCCGCGAGAAGCCAAACAGGCAGATCTTGTCGCCCTCGTGGTAGTTCTGCATCAGGAACTTGTACGCGTCCTTGATGTGAATGCCTGCGTACGTGTGTGAGCATTGTCAGCGGGAGGCCGCAGCGTGTGTGATACTCTCGGTGAGAGCCACTTACCCAGTCCGCTCCCCACCGCCATGTCCATGGCTGCTCCGATGCCATTGGACAGCCCGCCCTTGTCGTAGGTGCCGATGCCGGACTGGTAATATGTCACCTGCTCGGCTGGCGAGTGCTTCTTGAGACAGGAGACAAAGTTGACGATGTTGCTGTTGTCGTTGTCGAACTGGTCGCCAGTGCCGTCCAGACATATGACGAGGGTCCGCGGGTGGTGCTGAGCGTCTTCCGACTTTCTCAGAGCCCGCATCGTGTAGGGCAGCCGGTGATTCTTGAGGTCGCCCTCGGGCAGCGGACCGTGAGAATCCATGTTTGGTAGAAACGCGGTGTCTTGGATCGGGTATGACCCTGTCCTGCTGCGTTTTCTCTCCATCTTGGAAATTGGCAAGAGGATGAGCTGGAGTGACGCTGCCTGGAGTGACGACCGGAGTGACGATGTCTGCAACAGGAAACTTCGACAGCACGAACTTCAACAGAGCTCGATCAGTAATGAGACTGACAAACAAGAGGAGAGATTAGTGATCTAGCAAGAAGGCAAAGACGACAAGGAGACGCCAGGAATCCACCGCCGCGATAGGGGCAACCTTCGCTCAGTCGTCATCCCACCACACGGCAGAGTATCGATACCCCTTCTTTCCCTTACCCTTCGTGCCCTTTCAACCTTTTTTCGACAACTTTTTGGAGATCCGTCTTGGCACACTCCTAGTCCCGGACGCCGATCACGTCGTGTAACTGGAATAGTTTGTACAAATGTCTCTTCAGCTCATGACTCGACCAATCAGCTCGGCCGAATGACAGAGCTTCATGTCCCTCATGTCGCACACGACGTGGAGTATCGCCGACCAGCCCAGAGCCAGCGCTGCAGTCAGAGCAGCCAAAGCAAAGCACAGCAGCCAAAGCAGCTTAGGAGCCACTGGAGGCTTGGGTTAATGCCGGACCAAGTTGCATTTTACGTTACAAGCGTAGGACTGCGACGATCCATAAGCGTGATCAGTAAGCCAGCCACCCTAGTTTGAACTGCAGTCAAAGTCGAATGCAGCCGTGTATTCCCACCCAGCTAGACTATCTCCGGAGGTATAGCACTCTTTCAGCATGGCTCACGCCCAGTAGCTGTCATGACTTGGGCCAACACGTTCTTGTCTGCTCCTCTAGCGGTGACGATCTCCTCTCAGCTTCGATCGAATTTGCAATGTGCATACTCTAGCGCCCACATCCTATACCCAACTGGCCGGGTCGAGATATTGCCTTCGATGGTGCGTGGAGTTGTCCGCCATAGGACCAATGAGACAGGCCTCTAATGCCTGCAGATCGGCAACCTCATCGGCTGGCGCATACCAATCTCCACCCATCCCGCCGTCCCGAGCCCGCTGTGGGGCTGCCCAAAGGAGAAGCAAGACGGCGCTATCGCGATCCGAATCGTGACCAATCGGGACGGCGCGATTCGTCTTACACGGCCATGGTCGTACAATGGATCATCGCAGCTTGACGCCCTCGTCAAGCACATGCCGAGATGAGACACAGACATGCACAGCACACTACACAAAAATAATCATGTACTGCGCCATTGGGTGGACACCACCTGTGGACAAAGCTTTGAGCCACCCAATCCAATTTACACAGTCGATCTACCTATCTAGTATCCCCTGGAGTATAGTGTCAGTGTCGTCACGTCACTGTCGTGCTGCTTGATGCAGGTAGTGTAACCGAGGCACGGAAGAGACAGAGAGTGAGGGTCAAGCTGATCGGTGGTCTTTTTCCCGGACGTCAGATCCTGGAGCTCTTTCTTCTTCCTCTTCTCCTACACTCACAATAATACCCAATTGCTACTAGAGCTGCTCCTGTCCCAATCCAGCAGTTCCCTGTACACATCCATCACCATGCCTGGAAAGTTGAAGTCTCTCATTGGGAGCATTAACAGGCGCCCCAGCAAGGCAGCCGACGGCCGGACAGACCAGCAGGCTGCCGCTGCCGCCGGAGCTATCAACGGAGAGAAGACGGGCGTCTTCTCTGACCTGGCTGGACTCAGCTTCAAGGACAAGCACACACTTGCCCATGCCTTGCCGACGCTTGCCTCTGGCGAGGCCCTCGACGACAAGGACCTACTGTTGGAAAAGGGCGTGGCCATGCTGCAGGGCATGCACCCCAACAGCGGTCTAAGTCAGGGCATCTCCGATGCCTTCATCACGATGCTCTGGGCGGACCTGCCCCATCCGGCCCTCACATCAGCCGGGCCGACGTCGCGGTACCGCAGGCACGACGGCGGCGGCAACAACCCGTGGTTCCCCGAGATGGGCAAGGCGGGCTCGCCGTACGCCCGCAACGTGCCGCCGCTGAAGCCCAAGGGGCCGAACCTGCCCGACGTCGAGGCCGTCTACGACGCGCTGCTAAAGCGCGAGGGCCCGTTCCGCAAGCACCCGTCGGGTCTGAACCGCATGTTCTTCGCGTTCGCGACCGTCGTCATCCACGAGTGCTTCCAGACGAACCGCAAGGACCCCTTCATCAACGAGACGTCGAGCTACGTCGACCTGAGCACGCTCTACGGCAACACGGCCGACGACCAGAAGCGCGTGCGCACCTACGAGAACGGCTTCATCTACCCCGACTCCATCGCGTCGGAGCGCATCATGATGATGCCCCCGCCCGTCGTGGCCGTTCTCATCATGTTCTCGCGACACCACAACTTTATTGCCGAGTCTCTCATCCAGGTTAATGAGGACGGCAAGTACAAGCCCTGGGAAGAGCTTAACGCTGAACAGCAGAAATGGTGAGTACTCAGTATTATTGTGTGTTACCTTCTTTCATACTAACCACTTTTCTGCGTAGGCAAGATGAAGACATCTTTCAGATTTCCCGCAACATCAACGTCGGCTTCTTCGCCACGGTCGTGCTCAAGGACTACGTCTCGGCCATTCTCAACACGCCCCGGGCCAACTCGGAGTGGAACCTCAACCTGGGCAAGGAGATCAAGAAGTCGGGCCAGCGCGTCGAGCGGGGCAACGGCAACGTCGTCTCGGTCGAGTTCGCCGTCCTCTACCACTGGCACGCCGCCCTCAGCGCCGCCGACGCCGACTGGATGGAGGGCATACTCAGGTCCGAATTTCCCGACCTGGCGTCCATTGACGACGTCACCCGTGAGCAGTTCATGCAGGTCATGATGAAGCACGGCCACCAGCTCATGGCCACAGACCCCAGGGAGTGGACCTTTGGCGGTCTGAAGCGCCAGGCCGACGGAAGATTCAGCGATGTCGAGCTGGCAGAGCTCATCAAGAATGCCATTGAGGAGCCGGCTCACGAGTTTGGTGCTCATGGCACGCCGGCCAGTTTGAAGATTGTCGATATCATGGGACAGCTCCAAGCGAGAGATGTCTTCAATGTGTGCACACTCAATGAGTAAGTTGAAAGGAACCACTCCTCGTGTATGGCAGCCAACTGACCTGATTTCAGATTCCGGAGATATCTCAACTTGAAGCCATATGAGAGCTTCGAGGAATGGAATGAGGATACCACAGTTGCCAGGGCTGCACAGCTTCTCTATGGCCATATTGAGAACATGGAGCTGTACCCTGGTCTGATGGCAGAATGCACAAAACCTGCCATCCCAGGCAGTGGTGTCTGCCCTGGACAGACGACCGGCCGAGGTATCCTCGACGACGCCGTGTCACTAGTCCGTGGCGACCGCTTTCTGAGCTACGATCTCAACAGTAACACTCTGACACACTGGGGTGCATCGCTGCTGCAGGACAACGCCGCGGGTGCCTACGGCGGCATGTTGCCCAAGCTTCTGTTCAGAGGTTTGCCTGGTGCTTTTACCGGCACTTCGTCCTATGCCCTGCTGCCTTTCTACACCCCAGAAGCAGCGCGCGGCATCCTCAAGGGCAACAGCGCGCTAGACAAGTACGACGTGCGCAGGCCGCCGAGCGGAATGGACATCATCAGCGTCCAGACCCACGAGGGGTGCAAGCAGGTGTTCGAAGACCGCGAGAATTTCCGCGTCATGTACCAGGACGCCATCCGCAACTGCACCGCCGGCCACGACTTCATGATTGGCTGGGACGACGCCAAGCGGCACGACGAGCGGTCCAGCATCCTCATGAAGGTGTTCATGGAGGACGGCTTCGAGAAGGACATTACCAACTTCTTCAGCATCAACGTCAAGAAGCTGATCGGCACCAACTCGCTGACCCTCTCCAAGGGCAGGCGGTCGATCGACGTGGTCCGCGACGTGACCAACATCACGCCCATCCTGTGGCTGGCCGACAAGTTCGCCATCCCGCTCAAGACGCAGGAGAAGCCCAAGGGCCTGGTGTCGGTCTACGAGGCGTTCGGGGCCTACCTGGTCCTGTTCATGTACCAGAGCTTCAACATCATGCCGATCAACGAGTGGAAGCTGCGCGAGGCGGCCATGAAGGCGGGCGACGCGCTGCGGCCCATCTTCGAGACGCACCTCAAGACGCAGCAGGGCCTGAAGGAGAAGGCCGTCGACTGGCTGGCCAAGGGCAGCGCCTTCGAGGTCGGGCCCCAGGCCGACCGCCTGTACCACGCCCTCAACGACTCCAAGCTGCCCCTCGGCGACATGGTCGGCGACTGCATCGGCATGGGCGCCCCCGTCGCCGGCAACATCACCCAGCAGGCCTC
Source organism: Pestalotiopsis sp. LF_19_12 (assembly GCA_023510015.1). Lineage (NCBI taxonomy): Eukaryota > Fungi > Ascomycota > Sordariomycetes > Amphisphaeriales > Sporocadaceae > Pestalotiopsis > Pestalotiopsis sp. LF_19_12. Next base: position 282,778 of record JALYBT010000002.1, on the reverse strand, counting down.
GCTGCTCATCGACCTGTACCTCAGCCCCGGCTACGAGGTGTACAAGGAGCGCATCGTCGAGCTGGCGCACATGGACCCGGACAAGTCGGACCGCGAGCTGTACGGCTTCGTCATGGAGGGCATGCGCCACGCCGGCGTCGTCCCCGGGCTGCCGCGCGTCGCGACGCGGGACACGGTCGTCAACGACGGCGCGCGCGGGCCCGTGACCGTCAAGGCCGGGCACACGGTGCTCATCGCCACGTCCAAGGCGGCCATGGACTCGGCGCAGTACCCGGAGCCCGAGAAGCTGAACCCGCACCGGCCGTTCAAGGACTACATCCTGCTCGGGCACGGGCTGCACTTCTGCTTCGGCGCCCGGCTGGTCACGCCCGCGCTCGCGGCCACGCTGCGCGAGGTGTTCCGGCTCAAGAACGTGCGCCGCGCGCCCGGCAAGCTCGGCCGCTTCACCATTGTCGAGCACGACCTGGCCGGCATCAAGATGCGGCACTACCTCGACTCGAGCTCCAAGGAGTCGCCGATCCCGACGTCCCTGACACTCTACTACGATGCTTAATGTTGTGATGGAGAGAGAGAATAATGTGGAGTTTCGTTGATATGACGCTTTATGAGAATGGACTGGAAATGAACTAAAATCTACGGATCAAGTTCCGAGTTTAGGCTTTTTGTATTTCGTGATCCCCTTTTGATACCTTGATAGTTTGATAGTTATGATCAGTCGTTCCCTAGTTTCAATGCTGTGATTCTGCTTATTCTCGGTCTCATACTTAATTGAGATGCTGCAGAACTGTTTGACTATCATGCTTAACCATTCAACATGGACAATCTGGAACTGCTGCGCAGAAGCTCTGTTTCTAGTTTCTCACTCCATTTTCGAGCGCACGTCACAAGAATTATCAAAGCATAGTAGAATACATCAAATTTTAATTCCTCGATTCATTCATGGGGCTCTAAAATACCAGCCCCGTGCTCATTATTCATCGCTACATGTAACCAGTACCTATCTGCCGGAAAAGAAAAGGGCAGCAAAAACTATAAATGGTTTTGCAAAAAAACAAGCACAACTAATGCACATCAAGTTGCGCATCCAACATCCCTCCCAGCTATACCTTCTCAACCCCTCAGACGGCTCATGGACGGGTCGTACAGCGGCTCCGGCGTCACCGTCGCGGCGATCCTCTTGCCAAAGTATTCAATCTCCACGGCGTCGCCCTCCTTGACCTCGGCGGCCAGGTACGTGTAGGCGATGGGCTTGCGCACGGTGTGCCCGAACGCGGCGCTGGTGACGTATCCGGCGGCCTTGCCGTTGACGAAGACGGGCTCCTTTCCTAAAATCATGGACTGTCCGTCGTCGACGGTCAGGCACCGCAGCTTCTTCGTCACCGTGTCCTTGGACCGGCCCTCGAGCGCCGCCTTGCCCACGAACGCCGCCTTGTCCGCCTTGACGGCAAAGTCGAGCCCGGCCTCGAACGGGTCGTGCTCGGTCGTCATGTCGGTGCCCCAGGACCGGAAGCCCTTCTCGAGGCGCAGCGAGTTGAAGGCGCTGCGCCCCGCGGCGACGACGCCGTGCGGCTGGCCCGCCTTCCACAGCGCATCCCACAGCCGCAGCCCGTTGTCCGCGCTTGCGTAGATCTCCCAGCCCAGCTCGCCGACGTACGACAGCCGCATGGCCGTCACCGGCACGCCCGCGATGGTCGCGCGCTTGGCGCGGAAGTACGTCAGGCCCTTGTTGGAGAAGTCGTCGGGGCTGACCTCGCGGATCACCTCGCGGGCCAGGGGGCCCCAGAGGCCGATGCAGCACGTCATGCCCGTGACGTCGCGGACGTGGGCGGCCTTCGTGGCGTCCGCCTTGGTCTGCAGCCGGGCCTCGCGCGTGAAGTAGGCCGTGTCGACCGGCCCGTTGACGCCGACCTGGAACAGCTCGTCCTCGAGGCGGGCGACGGTGATGTCGCTCTTGACGCCGCCCTGCTCGTTGAGCAGCAGCGTGTACGTGACGGCGCCGGGCTTGCGCGACACGTTGCCCGTGGTCAGGCGCTTGAGCAGGTCCACGGCGCCGGGCCCCGAGATCTCGAGCCGCCGCAGCGGCGTCATGTCGAACATGGCCACGGCCGTCCGGGTCTTCCACGCCTCGGCCGCCGCGATCGGCGAGTAGTACTGCGCCGACCACGCGTCGCGGTCCACGGGCTTCCACTCGTCCGGCAGCTCCGCCAGCAGCTTGGCGTTGTCCTCGTACCAGAACGGCCGCTCCCAGCCGCCGACCTCGAGGAAGAAGGCGCCCAGCTGCTCCTGGCGCGCGAAGAAGGGCGACACGCGCAGGTTGCGCGGCGAGTCGCGCGGCTGGTGCGGGTGCAGGATGTCGTAGATCTCGACAAAGTTCTGCTGCGACGTCTCGCTCACGTAGGCGGGGGTGAGCTGGACCTGCTCGAAGCGGGCGATCTCGCACTCGGCCAGGTCGACGGCCGACTTGCCGTCGGTCAGGACCTCGGCGACGGCGCGGGCGACGCCGGCCGAGTGCGTGACCCAGACGGCCTCGGCGACGTAGAAGCCGTCGAGGTGCGGCGCCTGGCCGACGAGGGGCCCGCCGTCGGGCGTGAAGGAGAAGATGCCGTTGAACCCGTCGGCGATCTCCGTGTTGCGTAGCGCCGGCAGCAGCTCCTGCGACAGCTTCCACGCCGGGTCAAAGTCCTCGGTCGTGAACTCGAGCCGCGACGGCATCTTGTGCTCGCTGACGTCCTCGCCCGCCTGGGCCAGCGACGCCGCGTCCACGGGGATCGGCCGGTGCCCGTAGTAGCCGATGCCGTACTGCTCGCCGTGCTCGCGGTAGTACAGGTCCTGGTCCTGGTACCGCAGGATGGGCAGCTTGGCCGAGTTGGGCTTGACGGCGCCGTTGGTCTTGGGCTCGGTCTCTCCCTCCTCGGCGTGGAAGCCGTTGGTCTGCGGCAGCGGCGTCGTCTTGGCGTACTGGTGCGCCATGGGCAGCAGCGGCACCGGCAGCCCGACCATCTTGCCAATCTCGACACCCCAGAAGCCGGCGCACGAGATGACAATGTCGGCCGGGATGGTGGCCTCGGGCGTTACAACACCCGTCACGCGGCCGTCCGCCTTGTCGATGCCCGTCACTGGCGTGAACTCGAGGTACTTTACGCCGGCGGCCTTGGTCCGCTCGATGAGGAGCTGCACCGCCCTTGCGGCCAGCGCCAGGCCGTCGGTGGGGATGTGCAGGCCGGCGAGCACCATGTCCGTGTTGAGGCCCGGGTAGAGCCTCTTGCACTCGGCAACGTCCACAATCTTGGCGTCGATGCCCCACGAGTGGGCGTAGCCGAGCTTGCGCTTGAGCTCCTCGACGCGGGCGGGCGTCGTGGCGATCTCGAGGCCGCCGACCTGGTTGAAGCAGCTCTCGCCGTCCTGCTCTATCGAGAGGAACTTCTCGACCGTGTACCGCGCGAACAGCGTCATGGTCTTGGAGGCGTTGGTCTGGAACACGAGGCCCGGCGCGTGCGACGTTGAGCCTCCGGGCATCCGCAGCGGGCCCTGCTCGACGACCGTCACGTCCGTCCACCCGCGGGAGACCAGCTCATCTGCGATGTTGGTGCCGACGATGCCGGCGCCAATGATGACGACGCGTTGTGAAGTGTTGTTGCTTGTCATCTTGGCTGTGTTGTGATAGTTTCAGCCTATACCCTTTGGACAGGGGGTGGCGGCTCAGAAAGGGGTCTGTGCTGAGATCTAGTATGCAGATCTATCTATACTGAATTGTCTGCAGTCAAACAAGTCCAAGTACAGATGTTGAAAGGGGTTCCAAGGATTGCAAAAATCCTGGTGATGATGATGAAAATGAAGGTCGTGATAAGTCTCAATGGTATTGCACAGAATGAATTCTGAATTTATTATGGTGATATGCCTTCAAGATGGCTCATACTATAATGACTTATATCATACCAAGCTAATCTGAGCCGAAGCTATCATAGGCTCAGGTTATCAGCAATACAGTCCATCAACTGGAGACATGACATCACGTGACCGGTATAAGCCACCGGATACCGTGTGCAATCGATGGCACTCGCCTCGCTTTTGGATGGATGAACGAGTGAATGTAAATAAGGTATCCTCTGTGCGATCTATTGCCTCACACCCTCGCTATCTTTAGACTTGGCTTTATGAGCTAGCACATCCGTTTCACGTAGCTTCCCAGAAATATGGAGGGTATGTTCGAGATAGATCTACAGCTTATCTCTGAACCACGCAAGCGGCACCCATCAATCGAGATACGGTATATGCGAATCGCAATTCAATATGGGGAATTGAAACCCTGCTGATCCTCCCTAGCGGTGAAGATCCCCAACCGTCATAGATAGATGACCTCGTGAGGCATTCCAAAGGCAGTCGGTAGTGATTATCGTGAGTACAGTACGATGGGCGGCGTGTCGAAGCCCAAGTAATCTTTAGCACCAATATGCTTATACATCCCAATTGCGGGGAAGAGTTCGTTCTAAGATGATGGAGGCATGAATCCGCGGGACTACGACTTGGGAATTATGTAATTCGTGGCGGACTATTTTCTCGTGTTCATGGTCACAACGTCGCTGAAATACGATAGTTGCCCGGGGCATATGATCACTGACCTCTAGCCGCGCAGAGAGACCGGGATCCGAACTATGTCAGCTGGCTAGGCAGCTCAGGTAGGGTTTGGCTTGAAGGCAGTGTAACAGATCTGCTCCGGACGTCTGAAACGTTGACACATCAGTTCTCAAGCCATCCCGGCCAACGGTCTCTAGCAAGCTTGTCGAATCAGCTGGGTCATGATTCGCCTGACTTTGCCGGATCTGACGACTTGCCAGCATGCCGGAGAGAGCATGTGGCCGTGCCAAGCAAGGGTAAGGAGTCAGTCAGGCCATGCTCCCGCCGCCCGCCTCCACATCGCGGGCGCGCTATCGAGCGGGACGCAAGGACGTGGTGTTGTTGTTCGTTGTTGTTGTGTCGGGGATATATGCAGGGATCTGCCGGTATCGTCCTTATGTTTCTCTCTAGTATTACCGTCTGATGCAGGGATACGATTACCTCTTTAGGGACGACTTATCTGGAATGGAGCCAATCGGTAGGTGGAACCGACAAAGCCGCCCTGCACAAACCGAGCTTGTGAATCATATAAACCGCCGAGATCGGTTGTCGCTCTGCATGATAAGCTGCCGCCCTTGATTGGGCCAGTCCGAGCTTGGAGCTATTCTTCTACCCCAGATTCCCGGCAGATCCTCAGAGTTCGCCGCTCGGACAGGAGCTGTCCTGTTCTTTCTTGCCAAGTCTAGCCTGCTTATCTCGATGCAGCTTGAGCCGCAGGGGTCCGACTGCTAAATCATTGGGTCTGGAACACCCCGATGCTGTCATGGCCCATCCTATTGCCAAGGTTGCGTCGACTATGCGATCCACCCGGCCACTAATACACTTGCTGCAGGTTATCTAGAGCAGCAAGCCAGACGGAGACTTATGTCCACTCGTGATACTGTGATTATTGATACCTTGCTGTCTGATTCATAGACATGACAACAGTGACGAGTCCATTGGGCAGAGAATCCTTCGGGAGCTGCTCGAGTTGACAGGCGAAAAGGATCCGGCGCAGATTTCCCGCAACATTGCTCCAGTGGAACATGTACAAGCCTCTTTGTGGTAGAATGAGAATCGGATGCCAGTCGACACTGATTTGCTGCACTTTCGATCAATCCTTTGCACGTTGGGTGAAACTTGAATGTGTGATGAAGTCGCTATGATCCAATTCACTAATAGAATGTGCCACCACTAAAATTACCGCCCTCCCACCATGGTTGCTGTGGTGTTCGATTATCATTCAAATCAGACTGTGCCTGTGCCTGAAGCAAACCCAGGTCTCCCAAGCTTGCAAATTGCGATAGATCCGCGTAGAGCCATGGGGTCGTATTAAAGGTAAGGTTGTCTGTCGGCTCGAGATTCGTCTCAGTCCAGACCATGTTCCGCGGAGTGTCTGGCTTTGTCGTGGATGCTGAGGCCAGAGGGGCTCTTTGTCCTCCGTCGGTGGTATCCACCGTAATTTCTGGCGAGGTTGCGACGACAATCTCTAGTAGTGAGCATTCGCTGAAGTCTTCCTGCGACATCGCCGGAGTGAGAGAGGCATCCAGAAGGTCGACGGAAGGGTTGATTGGCGACACTGTCATGCAGTTGAATTGCAATATGTCCCACATCAACGGCACGCTCAAGTTGAGCTTGGATGGCATCCAGTCCTCGACATCCATACTATCCGAGTCGGCAGCGATTCGCGTCATCCTGTCTAGATTCAGGTCCTGTGGTCCATATTAGCCCATGCTACCCTTGAAAGGTGGCGAGAACGTACCAAAGCTGCGCAGGCTGCAGAGAAGGGCACGAAGCTTTTCAGAAACCTCCTGCATTTGGCAAAGTCATTGTGCGACTTGTGCTTCAGCCGTGCCGCTGCTGCACAGCAATAGTAGAGATGAACTGTGGCAGCTATAGCGGCCATGTGCGCGAAGAACGGATCCGTGAGCTGTACTTGCCTGTCCACAATCATGTCAATGATGCGAACGATCCAGGTTGCATGAATCAGCGCCAGCTCGGATGACCTCCGCCAGAAAGTGTTCGGAATCGCCAGGTTCGGATTGTGTTGTGCCCCGACAATGTAGAGGAACGGGTGGTTGAGTACGGTGGGGATGGCATGATAGGTGAACTGCTCCTTCAGCCACGCCGCCCAGTAGTCATGGTTGTTTCTCAGCTCGTCTATCTTGCGCTCGTAAAATTTGACTGAATCGTATCGATGGCAAATGGGGATCCGATTCTCGGTCTCCAGGAAATCAGAGCACACCATGGCATATGTCGAATCATGCCGCCATGGCTCCTTCAGAATGTTCTGAGAACAGTCCGAGACGTATCTTCTCACGCGGCTCCAGACCCATCCCAGACGAAGGCCCGTATTCCAGATTCCCGGCTCGTCCGGGGTCGATGTGCCAAGACTGTCTGTCGGAAGGGGTGGTGTCTTGGGGCCCAAGTCTGAGAACAGCCCGTGAACTCCACCAGCTGGACCATAACTTGGCCTGCCTATCTCGACTGGTATGCTGGGCATACCGTTCGGCCTGCCGTAAAAGTGTTCCAGCAACTGGAGACTCCAAAAGAGTTTCTTTTTCCGCTCCAAGGTCGGGTCTGTACCGGTATACATGGATTCCACGTCGAGCATGGCGGACCGACAGAGCTGAATGGCCAGGCCCAGATTGAACTGGCCGAGATGAGGGTTGCCGTCTAAGTAAATGTCAGTCTTGTTGCCATTATTTGCGTTCCATTTTCAACGCACCCATAAAGGTAGAATATGAGAGAAGACACAGGCTCTCAATGGTCGAGAGGCTGACGGCACCGTTTGCAATGCGAAGCATGATTAGATGCCTCGCATCATTGCCATAATGGCCCGTCTGATTATTTTGTCTTGGCGAGAAGTGTGAGGTCAATGCTAGAATGCTGTATACAAGCTCATCGGGAAGTGCTGCAAAATTGGTCACGTCTTCCCTCTCAAAGCACCAAATTGGTTGTCTGTGGCAGTGGTTAAAGTAGGTTCTGATGCCGCGAGCGATATCAACTTGGTCGGGTCGCGGCCTTCCGGTTGTAGAGTCAGTATTGGCCTGGCTCGCGGGCGTGCTTCGCTCAGGAGCCGGGCTCGGGGAATATGACTCCTCGGAAATGTCAGAGACATCTTTCGAGGGCCGCCGAGGGGCTGGGGTATATGCCGGCCTGGCACGATAGTCAGCATGTTGAAGTCCAGTAAGTGCGAGCGGGTTCGCATAAGTACAGGTTTCCATTCAGGATGCGATCTAGCTTTTCTTCTAGGTTCGCGAGCCTCTCTTCCTATCGACTGGTCAAGAGACGCTCATCAATGGACGGTGTGTCACTCGATGTACCGAATGGCCACTCCGTGAATTTTTGATCACGGGCGCATAAGAACATGGCTGATTCAGGCGTGTGCAAGTAGAGCACGCCGGCTTCTCGCCCGGGCAACGGGTCTTCTTTCGCCTGCCATGGACGGTCAGCAATGAGAAAAAGCGACAGGATGGCGAGAGAGGAAGACTCTCTCTCTTTCTCGGGAGTGATACTTACCTGCAGGGCAGACAGGCATTGTGTGATCTTCGGCGGCCCCGCAAATTACTGTTGTTTTCCGCTTGAGGCGTCATGAAGCAAGCCCTCGCAAACAGTCTTTTCGGTATTATGATTGATCTTTTTTTTTCTCTTCCTTCTTTTCTTCGAGGTTGAGCTCGGATATGACGATACGGAAGGAAAGCACGGGAAAAAGAAAGTGTGGGGTAAGTGGAAGGAGATACAGGGTGGGTAATAGGTAGGTAGCTGCTAAGCTTGGCATCAATCAGCTTGAATCCAATGGCAGGCGCCGGGATTGGGGGACTTTGGTCGGGAAGGTCCAGTGGAGATGAGAAGGAAAGTGCAACGTGCTAGCAAGCCAAAACGCGCCTGCCTCCACTACATTATCATGATTATCTACCGACTATCTATTGATTGCAGACGAGATAATAGATAAATGACCAACCTCCGATTCGTGCGCGAGTCACACTTTTCGTTTGAACCAGGTAAGCGGGATGCCGCGGCGCCGACGCCGGCGATAAGCTAGAACAGAAAGGAATAAGAAAAGAGCAAATTGACCGAGAAACGAAACTCGACGTTCGGGGTCCTTGTTACAAGACTGCGAAAGATGGGATGTGAGAGAAGGTGAGAGAGGAGTCGAAGGGTGTTATGTACGAGGTGCCCCCAAAATATTGACACTAAGAAATGACTTGTCCAGTGCGTGTAGGTAACATTCAAGATAGCGCATATTAAAAAACTTGCCGACAGTTCTCCAATGTTCTCCAACGCATTTCACATCCATCCCAGCATGATAACCCCCAATATTAAATATGGCCCACGAAGATGATGCACCGAAGACCGCCTCGGCAATCATTCTTACCTAATCTGCAGGAAGAGGAACTCCGTGTAGCAGAAACGGGACCAGTCTCAGATCTCGCTGGGTGCACGTTCGTCGTTTACCGTCCCAGCCCAATGCCAATGACGGAAACTCGCCGCGCTAGGTTGGTTATACTCGCAGATACAATGGGTCTGCATTCTAGAACAACACAATGAGAACCTGGGAAACCACATTCCAAGCCACATGCACCCAGTAGCCGTTGCAACCCACCAGAATAAACCATACACTTGGAAGCCGGATGATGCACGGACAAGAGTAGTGACATGGGACTTACAGATGCATGCAATGCACTCGAAAGAGAGGATAGAGCAGCAAGTCATACAAATGCACAGATCGTCGATGAAATTACTGGATTCGGACTATATGGAGAGATGTAAGGACCATAGTATAGCCTCTCTCGTCACAGACAACATTTACACGTCTGATCGTTACGGTACATATCACAGAGACATCATATACTATTGATATTCAAATATGCCATTAAACGTCGTAATCAAGCGTAAATACACCCTTTCGTTTCCCATTCATGCCATTCATTAGATCTATAACTTGGAAGTCTTCTGGACGTCCTGGAGGTCCTTCATCTCGGACCTCGGCCAGTCCGGGTTGAGGCACGGGTCCGGGCGCTCGCGGTCCCACGCCCACTTCTGCACCAGCTCGGGCGCCAGCGCGCCCTCGATCATCTGCACCACGTACTTGCCCAGCACCGGGAAGAACTTGTACCCGTGGAAGTTGCCGCACGTCGCCACGTACAGGCCCTTGGCGCCCGCGTGCGGCGAGATGATGAAGTCGGCGCTCGTCGTGAAGGCGTCCCTGGGGTCATACATCAGCAAAAATGTCGCGATCGTGTTGTGGCGGGAATGACGACTTACCAGCAGATTCGGTGCTTCTCCATCTTCCAGGATGCGCCGTTCTTGCCGTAGAACACCTTGTTGGCGTAGTCAATGTCCTCCTTGAGCTTGCCGGACACCTTCCACTGGGCGTAGTCCGACTCCGCGGGAGGCGCCGAGAGGAATTTGCCGGGCAGCACCTCTCGCGTGTCCCTGAAAATCGTCTGGCCCCACCACTTGAGCTCCTTGTCAGGAGTCGGCGGAAGGCTGCCAATAAAGGGACCTGTATGAAAAGTTAGCCGATGTGTTCAGATGGATGAATAGTATAGGCAGTGAGAATTACCTGTTGCGGCAGTATATCCCTGGACACCGACCGGCATCGACGCGAAGCGCTTGTGTGTCTCGTCGTCCAGCGTGGTCATTCCCGTCGTGATACCTCCGGCCACGATGCGGGAGCCGGCGCTAATCTCCTTGATGCCGCTGCTGTGGGCGCTGTACTCCAGCAGCTTGGGCGTGTAGGCTCCGGTGCACAGGATGGTGTGCGAGGCCGACAGGACCTCTCCCCTAGTGGTCTTGATTCCGGAACACCTGCCGCCCAGATCGAACTGCAGTGATCCGACCTCGCCCACGTGGTACTTGACGCCCAGCTCCAGCGTCCGCTTGGTGACAGCCCTCAGAGCGTCTCCGGCGGCAGCCCACCCGCTGGACTTGTTGACGAGCACCTCCTTGACGCCCGTGTAGTCGGCGTCGTCAAAGAGCCCGCCGTACAGCTTGCGGGCCTCCTCGATGGGCACGGCCTTGAGGTCGGCCGTGCGGCCCAGCTTCTTGTAGTTGTTGATGACGTCCTGCGCGTAGTCGCTGCGGCAGATCCAGTAGATGCCTGTCTCGTGGAAGTAGGGCTTCCAGAGGGGGTCCGACTTGAAAATATCCTGCGCCTCGAGCGCGAGCTGGCAGTAGACAATGTCGTCGTAGTCGGCGCGCACCACCTTGTTCCAGTCCCACGACGCGGCCACGCGGGTCTCTGCGTCGTATGCATCTCGGTCGACTATCGTCACCGATGCATGGGGATACCTCTGGATCAGGTGGTAGGCTGTAGACACTCCAAAGACGCCCGCGCCGACAATGATGTAGGATAGCGCTTCTGAAGCCATGTTGACGACAAGATGATGTGCCGGATGTGATGGGGATGTTGAATGGTTACTCTTCCACACTGGGTTTGCCAATCGATCAATACTACCACACAAGCACACTCGACTGTTACACCTGCTGAATGTTTTGTCTTTGTCTAATTGGACTTTTGAGAACAACAAGTACCCAAGTAAATAAATCTTTGCATTTTCCAACCAGCCAGCTAAAAACTATTACAACTTCGCCAAGTATCGCGGCTTGTCATCCGACATCGTCGCTCAACATGAGAGGGGGGCGAGGCTCGGGTGGGGTCGGCTACGAATCCGGAGGCCGGTTCATGACCCGGTGGGTACAGTTGAGTAAACCTACTTCTCGCGATGGGGATGGGGGTGGGAATGGCATGTCGCTGGGAACACCTGGGTAACCTCCATCGCGGCCACGACTCGCAGGCCAACATTGCACAGAAAGCAGCGCCTCATCGTCCATACTATAGATTGTTGCCCAACTTCGCGGGCGCATATTGGTTCTACAACTTTATCATGGCCATGTCATACTGCAGCCCAACCTCCACCGACCGGTCACGTGAGCGTATCATGGTCATGGACCCCGGATCGGCAAGGCGGAGATCAACGCCGGTCATGTGACCGGTTGCTATAACGCCCCAATTCGGCAAGTATACGATAGTGTGCGATTATGAACGGCATCATGATTAGCCAAGCCAAGAGGCTGGAACGGGCGCTAGCTAGATAGGACAAGCCATATCATATATGAGACTGATAAAGCAGCAGGAAGGGCAACGAGTCCCCATAAGGCAGACTGAGACTGAGTAATAAAAGAAGCCATTCTCGAGTATACTGTCTATCCAGTTCTGGCGAGAGGCACAGATTCATCTTTACACACACATTCTTCAAGATGTTCGAATTAACTTCGTACTATTCGCCAAACCTTCTCTTCTTTGGCCTGTTCGCCTCGGCGCTGGCCATGGCCTTGTCATTCCTCTCCAGTTTCTATAGCAAGAAGTCGGCGGCCGGCTCGGAAGAGTCCAAGCCATCTCCCGTGAGGGCTCTGCCGGCATCATGGTACACATCTCAGGACATGTACGAGCTCGAGAGACGATCCATCTTCTCTAAGCGGTGGCTCCTCACAACGCACAGCCTCAGACTTCCCAACAACGGAGACTGGCTGCGCTACGAGATCGCCGGCTTCTCGTTCGTCATCACCAAGGACCGCACCGGCACCATCAACGCATTCCACAACATCTGCAGACACCGCGCCTTCCCCGTCGTCACGGCCGAGAAGGGCAACAACAGCATCCTCGCCTGCAAGTACCACAACTGGACCTACGGGCTCAACGGCAAGCTCACCAAGGCCCCCGGATACCAAGAGCTCTCGGGATTCGACAAGTCCAAGAACAGCCTCTTTCCCATCCACGTCCACGTCGACACCAACGGCTTCATCTGGGTCAACCTCGACGCTTCGGAGAAGCCCACGCCGTGGAACGAGCACTTTGCCGGCATCGACACCCAGGACCGCTTCAAGGCTTACAACTGGGACGAGTACAAGTTCGACCACACCTGGGAGATGGAGGGCGAGTACAACTGGAAGATCCTGGCCGACAACTACAACGTAAGAAGTCAAAATCCGAAAGAAATATGATGAACAAGAAGCTGACATGTTTTGCCTCAAAGGAATGCTACCACTGCCCGACCACTCACCCTGATATCCCTCAAGTTGCCAACCTCGAGGCATACGGCGTCGTTACTGAGAAGGGCTACGTCCAGCACCTCGGTCGTCCCACTCCCGAGCAGATTGCCAAGGGTTTCAACGTCGCCGCCACCTACTACTTTCCCAACGCCTCCATGAACGTCTCGTAAGTTTATTCCCATCAATTTGTTCAGTCAATCAATATCCAGTAGACTAACAATTTCTGAACAGCCCCCACTTCTTCTTCATGCAGCGCTTCGTGCCCAAGGGCCCCAACAAGTCCGTCATGAGCTACGAGGTGTACCGCAACAAGAACTCGAGCGACGAGGACTTTGACGTGATCAACGACATCTACAAGCGCGTCATGTCCGAGGACAAGTACCTGTGCGCCAACGCGCAGCAGAACATCAACGCCGGCGTGTTTGTCAACGGCGAGATGCACCCCCGCCTCGAGCAGGGCCCCCTCTTCTTCCAGTCCTCGGTCCGCGACGCCGTCACCGCCCACCACCGGGCCGAGCGCCGCCGCGGCGCCGAGATCTGGCCCGCCCGCCAGCAGCTGCCCGGCACCGCCAAGGTCGCCGCAGAGGACATCAGCTTCTGCTCCTCCATGGACTGCTCCAAGACCGAGGGTCTCGAGTGGTGAGCGAGAGACAGAGAGAGAAACAGAGACAAGAAACTGAAAGGAGTCGTCACTATTCTGCCGTGTTGTTGAGATGTTGTTTATTTTTAGCGTAGCATTTTGTCCAATTTGTCCATTGAAAGGCATTACAGGAGGGGGGATTCAATGTCGGTTTATGATATGGGATATGGCATTGGGTTGTTTTACAGGGTCAGCGGGAATGACGTACGAGATTGATGAATTAGTACTACCACTACCAACAATGAAAAAGTATACCCGTACTTGGCTCTCCTGTCGACTGTGAAAGTTGTCGATATGTAGCTCTGAAGAGTAAATGAAAAGGAAATATTCCCCTTTGATAATCAAGCGTTGGGCCAGAACACAGCTTAGGGTGATCGTTCAACAACATTGAAAGGATCCGTATGCTTTACGACAGTGAACAAATGAATGTATTGTTAAACCCAGACTAACACCCACAACTACCTGTGCCCGAACCCATCGCTATGCAATAAAAACCAATGATAAATGACCGTAGAACCCCCAAAACGAAATATCAGATGAAAGCAACCCCTATGCAATGCCTACCCGTGTCAACATTCCATCGAAACCACCCCCTCCCAAAATTCCACCCTCGTCAAATCTAATAAGCAACAAAGCTCAGCCCATTAGGCGTCCCATCCGCCGGCGTCCACGCGCCCGCGAAATCCTGCCCGACACTGACGACATCAAACTCGCCAACGGCCGCGGCCTCGAGCACAAAAGTCTGTCCGGCCGGGCACGGGAACCCGCCGGCATACACAAACGGGACATTCGGGTCGACGACAAAATCGCCGCTCTGCCCGGGCACAAACGCGATGCGGCCCAGGCCCCGGTCGCGCAGGTTGCCGCTGTGCTGGTCGTCGAGGTCCTGGGTGATACCCGTCGAGAAGAAGTCCAGCTCGCCCGTGCCGGCGACCGCGTCCGACGCCAGGCCGGAGAAGAAGCGCGCCGCGCACGTCAGGCCCGCGACCGACGGCGGGAAGGACACCTGGTACAGGGTCGAGGTCTCGGCGCCGCCGCCGCGCGCCGTGTTGGTGCCGGCGGCGGGCAAGTTGGTCCCGGCGATCACGTCGTGCGTGGCCAGCTCGTTGGGGAGGATGGTGTACTTGGGGTCGCTGGTCTGGCGGGCGCGCAGGGGCGTCGAGCGCGCGCTGGCGGCGGCGACGAGGAGAGCGGCGGTGGTGAAGGCCTTCATTTTTGTATAAGTGTAAGTGGGTAAGTAGGTAGATATAAGGTGTTGGATTATGTGTGGTGAATTATTAATTGTTTTTCTGTCTTTGGTGTGAAAGTGCTGAATGATGTTTTGGACATGTCATGTTATAGTTGGCATATTCTCAATCTTATATATACACACTTTCAAGTTTTAATCATCAAGACCCATCATCGTCTTCTACAGGCAAGCGGCGATTTCGTACTTCGCCCATAATAGCCTGCTGCTGAAGCCATCGCGAGAAATTCTATTTTTGATAACCACTCACAAGACCGCTGTCACTGAGCCTCTCGAGCGAGCCGTCGGCCGAGCGAAGCGAATGAACTGTGCCGCCACTTTTTTCGATCATCCTTGGCCCGATTGGCTGTTACATGCTAGTCGATCTTGGCTGGAGGCTCTGATTGGTCAGGCGCCCAAGCAGACTGCCATTTACAGTAGTAAGTTCTCCTTCAGCGCAGGATTAGTTGTCCTTGCTCCGCCCCCAGCAGAAATCACGACAAGAACTCTAGGCAGGAATCAATCCGGGTTAGGCTATTGTGAGGCTTGAACCAAGGTGCTGATATCAGCACTATAAGCAGAGCTGAGCATTCGCCTTTCTTCAGCGACGACTGCCACATTGATATGAGCACGTGTACGTACTTCGTATACTGCATTATCACCTGCGCCTCACTGAAAAATAAACGTCCAGCACCGGGAGAGTCCTAGATGAAGACCAGTTAAGCCGGGCGTACCAGCCACAGCCATGAGCTGTCCCGGAATTGACACGAAGTTGGTCTCCGGGATGCTTCTGTCTTGGCATTCCAGAATGTGCCAGCTGAGCAAATAAGCCGCCTCTATTTCTCCGTTCGCTTTTGTAACGTTTCTTCGACGGCTTACCGGGGATCAAATCTCGGATGGCGCCATGTGGCCTGCATCGTTCCAAATTTGTCCACCAGATGTATGCCGCGCTTCTCGTGACGAACTTCGGGCGCAGCGAAGGACAAAAAGGAAAGGAAAAAGAAACATGGAGAAGTAGGAGAGAGAGGCAAGTAGCATGAGAAAAAGATCATTCTAGTAGAACAGCAAAAATAAGACGCTCTCGATCGGGGAATTGAACCCCGGTCTCCAGCGTATTCAAGATTGAATGACAAGCTGGCATACTGACCACTATACTAATCGAGATTCGTATGATTCGATGAATAGGTTTTGATTTATTCTGGTATTGATTCATGCAAAATTTGCACTCGGGCCCCGCTGGATTAAATGAGTTGTTATAAGCCATGGTCGGCGACGAGGTCAAGGTCCCACCCGCTTAGAGCGAACTGCCATGGTTTGGACGTGATAAAGCGCATTCTTCTCCTAGCATAGGTATACGACATTCCATTCTAGGCAGCATTGACATATAAAACAATAAATTCAACATGCGTTTTGAATGACGGGATTTGACATTGAATCGGGAATATGTTCAATAGACAGATGATACATATAGTATAGTATGCTAACATCCAGCGCCCGTCGCCGTCGCCAATGGCCCTAATCATTCTAGAATGACGAATATTTCTACAGGAACAGCCCTTTGACGTCAACGACATGATCGATGCCCCTGATCACCAGGTTGCGCCCGCATGAATGTTGCGAGCCAGCGTAGAAATGCCCGGGTGTGGCCAGTCCAAGAGGTGGCCATGGTCCCGTCTAGGTAGGACCACATTCTGTGCGCCTACAGTAATGCTCGTCTGGGCGCGGCGCTTGTGCTGTCTCCTTGCTTCTCTAATGTTGTAGACATTATGTATTCTTTCGACTTGCTCCTAATCCCAACCTCGTAACTCAGTCATCAGCATCAGTCACAGCAACAGTTGGTACTGGTGGTACGTCGTCGGTGGGTGGTGGGCTTTTGGGTGCTTCTCCGTCCGTCGGCGCATCGCCCGCGCTCGCCGTGCTTCCACTCTTCAACCTCCTCCGCCTTGCTCGCCTCTCTTCGGCGGCATTGCGGCGCATATTAGTGCTTTCCCCGCCGGCATCCTCGGCGCCGTCCCCGCCGCTGCGCATATCGCGGAGCAGCATCTCCGCCCGTGAGCTCAGGCTGTCTTCCGCTGCTTGGGCAGCGGGAGCTTCCGCGGAGTCGGGTGACAGAAGCCCAGGACTAGTCGGCCCTTCATTCGTGTCTGCGGCGCTCGTGCCATCCGAGCGCAGTCCGGCGGCTTCGACATCTGGTATCTCGTTGACGTCTGGGATCTGTTGCCCACTGGCAACGCGCACTTGGTGTCGGTCCTTGAGACGCGCTCTCCGCCTGCGGTCGCGCTGATCTCTTGCCTGTGGAGCGGCAGCGCGCAGCTTCTCGAGCAAGCTGTCCATGGCGCCCGCACTCGCCGGGCTCGGGGGTGCACCTCCAACCTCGGCATTGACCGAATTGATCTTGAGCTGGGCGTGCTTGCGCTTCATGCTAGCCTCGTTCCTACGTCTCGTCTCCTCCATCTGCATGTTCTTCTCACGGGACTTCTTCCACTCGTTAAGGAAAAGAGCCAACTTGGCAAAGAAATCACGACGAGCGCTCTCGTCCGCGGGATCTTCGCCGTAGAACACCATGATGTCGTTGTACGTCTTGACCATCTCCTCGAGATACAGACTCATCTGCTCGGCCTTGCGGCGCGCGTCCTTCATGCAGCGTTGAACGATTTGGCTGACGCGGTCTTGTGGGTGGAACTTCTTAGGGTCGGACAAGTTGCCACTGTCAAGCGACATTTGTACGTTCTTGATGTTGTCAATGTACTTCTTGGCATCGGACTGCAGTTGTTCAACATTGACCTTCTGCACCGAGATGACGGACTGAATGTCAACCGCGAAGCCCTCCCATTCGGGATACTGGTTGCGGACGATACGTTCGACCATATCGGCGAGGGTGGATTCGTTCTTGTCATCCTTGACCATGCCAAGACGTGCAAGCGAGCTGAGCTTGAAACCGCGCGCCTGCTTGTTCGCGTCGTTCATGTAGTTACCGATATCCAGGATAAGGCCCAGAACGTTCATTAGCGACACGGAATCCCGCAGAGATTCGGACACGTCGACAACTTGTCGAATCTTGTCATTGATCTCGTCGTAATCGGACTCGAAGCTCTTGGTGAGTGCCAGTGCACGCATCCTGCTCTTCCAGTAGTAGTGCAGTTCATAAGCCGTGTGGAGGTAAATCTGATCCTCTCTGGTAAGTTCGTTTGGATCTTGTTCTCGGTTCTCATT
The DNA here is from genome assembly GCA_023510015.1 of Pestalotiopsis sp. LF_19_12. Classification (NCBI taxonomy): domain Eukaryota; kingdom Fungi; phylum Ascomycota; class Sordariomycetes; order Amphisphaeriales; family Sporocadaceae; genus Pestalotiopsis; species Pestalotiopsis sp. LF_19_12. The sequence goes on along the minus strand of JALYBT010000002.1, from coordinate 265,049 downwards.
ACTAGCATTGGGCCCTGTCCAGTCCTTGCTGTACGGTGCCATCTGTCTCGATGTTTGATCGGGGATATTGCACAAATCGTCTTTCTGCAGGAAATCCATGACCACGGGATTGTCAAGTACATCCTTGTCGCAGTGAATGATCATTTGCACAATCTTTTCCACAGAATGTTGCGAAAATTTGGACAAAGCAATAGCTGACCTGTACGTTAGCATCTCGAAAGCGTCGAAGGAATCTGGGCCACTTACCATAAGCTTTTCGCAGATCTCCCGATATGATCTGCTTCTTGTCGTCTTTCTTGGAACCTCCTCCCATGCCGAGCTTCTTGATCTCCTTGGCCATGAAAAGCTTCTCGACTTCATCGAGGATACCCTTCTTGCTGAGCTCGATGTACTTCTCTTCTCTCTCCTCGGCAGTGGGTGCATGAGCAGCCCAATGACTGGCCTCGGGGGCATCAACCTTCTCCCAATGGATGTTCTTGAGCTTCTTCTTGGGCCGTACAATGGGCAAGCCGAGGGATGGCGCAGCAGGAAGATTGCTTTGAGCAGACAAGAAGTGACCAGACATGGCGCCAGGCATGGGCGGCGGAGGAGGTGGAGGCCCTCCTGGTACACCACCCGGCATGGGTGGCGGTGGAGGCGGCGGCGGAGGTCCACCAGAGCCAGGCAGAGGAGGAGGCGGAGGAGGTGGAGGAGGACCACCAGAAACAGAACCGGGCAGAGGAGGTGGTGGCGGCGGCGGGGGAGGGCCACCGGGAAGCTGGCCAGGCATAGGCGGAGGGGGTGGTGGCGGCGGCGGCGCACCGGGAACGGAACCGGGCATTGGAGGTGCGGGAGGTGGTGCGCCTGCGAGTGCACCAGGCATCGGGGGCGGCGGAGGCGGAGGAGCAGCGCCTGTGCCGGCGACTGCAGCCTTTGGAGCATCCGGATCGCTGGGCGTAATGGGAGATTGCGACTCCATGCTGGGATGAGACGGGCCTGTGGTGACATCCTCGCCATCTTCCGAATCGCTCGCATCGTATCTCTTGCCCTTGGCCTGGATTTCAGACATGAGATTGCTGGCCTGCCTCGGGTCCATGACTGGTCTCTTGAATTCAACAAGTCTCGGCTTCTCGTAAACAATGCCCTCATCGTCATCGTCGCTTTCGGGGATAGTCTCGGTACCAGCACGTTCTTGCACCGGCTTCCTCGGAATTCTAGTTTGCCGGTTGACAGCACCAAGCACACCACCCATCATGCTGTTGTGGAAGCTTTCAGGGGGCATACCCGAGCCCTCGGGCGCAGAAAAGCCGTCCATTTCCTCACGTAGAGCGCGCAGGCGGTCCGATGGACCGACAGTATCACCCCATACTCTACCTTCGAGCTTGTATTGTGTCTTTTGTCTTTCGATCTGCATTTGCAGGCGTTCCATGAGGCGTTGCCTGTCCAGTATACCTTGCATCCGAACGGGATCCTCAGCAGGTGCTGCTGCTCCCGGCTTGTTGTCAGCACCGCCCTTAGCAGCTTGAGATGCAGCAACATCCTGTGCGTCCCGGAGCATGAGATACAATTCTCTCGTCTCAAGCTCATTGCGCTGAGCCTCCTTGGCACGGATAGTCTGCAGATTCTCGAGTTCGGCCTTGAGTCCATCAGCCTGCCGCCTCTGTGCCTCGATAAACCTGGCTTGTTCATCGAGTTGCTTTTGCATTTGAGCAACAAGACCATCAGCACCCAGCTCCAACTTGGCTCTCATGTCGTCTCGCTCGGCCATGGCAGCGTCGGCAATCTGCCGGCTTTCCAATGCCTCATCTTGAGCTTGCCGTGCCTCTGAGTCAGTGTGTAACTTGTCCAGCAGACTCTGTACGGTAAAGTTCAAGCTCTGCTTGAGATCCATGTTGGGAAGCCTCCTGTCCATGGCCACGTAGCTGAGCATGGAGTCCACCAGCTGGAACATGCGCAATCTCTCTTCTCCGTCATTTTCCCGGATGAGCAGCAAGTGCTGCAATGCCGAAATGAAGTAGTCCTGAGTCTTGGTACCTAGGATTCGCTGCTGGATGGCATCGACAATCTGAACGGGGTCGTTGAGGTCTTTGACTTCGCCCTCAATGTTGTCCTTCATGCTACTGCCCTCCTGCTCGAGCATGTCCTCATAGTCAATAGCTTCATTGGTTCGGTACCGCTCCACTTGCTTGTCAATCAGGTCATACTGAAAGGCCTCCATTTTGGTGAGGATTCTCTTGATCCCACAAGCGCCGAACTGCGCCCGGAGGTGCATCCTCAGCTGGAGGTCCTTCTCCGGTGCGTCGACGATCATGTTGATGAGAATGAGAGTCGCAACGGCATATTCCATGAGCAGGTTCTCCATGCCGATTCCACCACTGCGCACCTCTTCGCTGGCACCGACCAAACTTCCCATTTTGCCTCTGCCATCGACGGTGACCTCGACGAGGCGCATCCAGGCGTCGAACCGCCCATTCTCGTTCTGTTGGACCTTGACAGCGTCCATTGCCTGGATGACCTTCAAATGGCCATCGCCGTCTTCCCAATGACACAAGAAGGTGAGGACATCGCTGACCAATTTCCTCGTAGTGAGGCGGGGCGATATAAGTGAGGTGGACAGGGACACGATGACCTGCTGGTGGGCGAGAGCATCATCGGCACCGTATTTGTTGTTGAGCAATGCCTTGAGACATTTGATAATATCGTATTCCTTGTCGAGGTTCTTCTCGCTCGTCTTGTGATCGGACGGGGCAGCAGGTCCCACCGCGGTCTTTCGGTTGATTTTCAAGAGGAGGGTCGTGAGCGCTATCTGACCCTGGCATTCGATGAACCTCTTGACCCAGCCGATCTGTTGCGTTCGCAGATTGACTTCAAGACTTCCCATTCCCTTTGTATCGAGACTGTTGTCCATGACCTTGCGTACATACCATTCGGGGGAGCCTTCCTCGTCGGAAGACGAGATGGGTGCCACATCGACGGCCGAGTACTGGTTGTTTACCTTTGCGACCTGTCTCCGTTTCTGTTCTCCTTGCATTTCGGTCAGGCGGTCCTGGTAGATGAGCGTCCATTTTTTTGCGGTCGGGTACGCAACCATTTGACGCTTCGCTTGCTCGGGCAAGTTGTGCCATCCTCGCTTCTGCATTAATTCGTAGAACATCTGCTCCGTCACTCTATCGTCATCGGGTCTGGCCAGTCTGTCTTCGGATCCGGCACCATTGGATGCTACACTGGGAGCGGGTGGGAGTTTCGTCACTCGGTGCGAGTCTCTGCCGGAAAGATTGGAGTTGAACGAGCTCTGGGACGTTGCGCTGGGTAGAGCTGGTAATCTGGATGAGCGTGGGGTTGTCGCAGAATCTGGGGGTCCTCCATTACCTGAAAATACGCTGAATTGATCGCTGTCTCTGTGAAGTCTGCTGGCCGACCAGTTGGAATAAGCCAGCGAGTCGGATCTCTCGCCAAATGGGCCGCCCTGCGGTCTGCCTTGCCCACTCATGGTACTGCCCCGGGGCGTTTGTCCAGCAGTTGGTCCCCATTGTTGAAACTGGGTATTGCGCTGCCCAGTCGAGGCCATTGTCACGTTCGAGTGGCCTGGCGGCGGCCTAGGTCCCGAGAGATGTGATCCTGCAGACATGTGTGCGTAGCCATCCGCAGTTAGATATTGTTGGTAGTCACCAGTAGCTCTGTTCATTTGGTGCGGCATGGGATCGCGTCGGACTGGTGTTTGGTCTGCGCGAGGGAGATAGTCGACAGGTACGGGGTTGCGTCCATCCCGGCCCGTGGCATCGTATGGTACGCCAACGCCGAACTCGGACGAGGACGAGCTGGGACGATCGACGGAGATGATGGAGGATTCTCTGCCATGTCGAGATCTCGGTACGGAATGAACGGATGCGGCATCGGTGTCGTCGCGGCGGTCGCTGGAGCTGCTCTTATGCTTGCTCCGCGAGAAGAATCCTCCTCCCTTGGCGCCAGAAGCCATGACGGCGGCGGGAGAAAGAGAAGAAGGGAAAAAAAAAAAGTTTATAGGTCAGGCGTCAAGAAACGCCGACTCTCCAGTGGTGGCCTCCCCCAGACGTCGAGATTCGTAGTCTCGGCAACGGGGCGACTTCAACGGGAGAAAGGCAAAGAAGTCGACGAAGGCCGTCGTGATGAAGGACGGAGAGTCGCGTGTGGGCGGCAGTTCGGAATTCGACTGCAGGATGATAAATTGAGCTAGAGCGGGCTGGCTGGGCTGGCTGGCTGGCTCGAGAGAATGTAGCTACCGCAAAGGGGGGTCCAGAGGTCCAGAGCCCAGCGACTCGGACTCCAGCGCGGTGGATATTGGAAATCGAGATGCGCGTGCCAGACTAGTTGAAGCTTCTTCTTCAGTCTGCTGGGTCGGGCTGTACCAGGCTGGGGGTTAATCGCATCGTGTGTACAGTAGTATGTTCGTGTGCGGCGAGTAGATCGAGGTCGAAAAGTGTGCCGTATCTCGTAGCGAGCCGTGCATCAGTCGTGTATGGGAGACCTGCATGAAGCGAAATCCGTTGAGCATGGGGGGGTTCTTCCAAGTCCTTCTTTTGGTCGGGGATGTTTTCTGGTACGGTAAGGTAGGTAAATGCTCCCGCGTGGGTGCGGCGCATTTATGGTATGGAGACACTTGTCGCAGAGACACGCGAACTTTTAATACAACAGACACAACCGGCTGTCTTGATCGCACGCCTGGCTTGAAGATGGGATCGAGCATGCAACGAGGAAGGGCACGCCGGACAATGAGCGATCGGAAGGGGATCCTGGAGAACAGACAAAACATACAGAGGATTCATAATACTCCGGCCGGGAGGTATGCAGCCGTATCAATTAATTATTACCGGGAGTGGCGTGCGAGAGAGCGTGGAAGTGATTGTGTGTGTGGTTGCTACACTGTACGTTGTTAGATGCATGCAGGAACGGAGGTAATTGCCCCCAGTGAGGAGATGGATATTCTGCTAGGTTACCTGGTAGGTTGGTTTGGTGGTGTAGAGATCCGATCCAACGTAACAAAGCATACAGATTCCAATACGGGAACGATTCGAATGCGACAACAACAAGGAACAATGCGTTCTTCTTCCACGACGACAGATAAATTCCCCATCAGATGCCTCCTTGCCGACACATTATCAGCAATGGACGACAGTGCAAGTTGGAAACGAGACTCTCCTCCCCCAAGAAAGATGATTCCTACATTATTTCATTATGGTCAGATGCCCGACACAAGCGCTACAAATTCGACCCAAAGCGGACTGAGCTCAGGGGTTCCACCGACGTTTTGGGAGCGTTGACTGGCTGTTGGACGAGCCTAATGCAGATGCATATGTTTAGAGAGTTGCCCGAAGCCCGACTATTGGTTGGCCTCTTCCTTGCGGAATATATTCAAATGTCTAATCCTTGAAAATGTTTGGTCGAATTCAACATCACACATTCAGTTATAATGGCGATCAGCTGTGTTGGTAATTGACTCCGAATTGAACCCGCCTACAAGAGATCAGGCATGCTTTCCGTTCTTGTCCTCTCTCCTTTGTCCAGTATCCCCTTGCATTGATCAAGCAAGAGCTATGAGGCCATGTCCATTTCTGCCGAGATGGAGACTTGACTAGTAGTAAATTTCGTTTGAAACCCCATCTTCAAACCCCTGGATGCACACATGACACATTGGAGGAAACATGCCAGGGCTGTCCACGATATGCAATAGCAACAAGCGGCTCTCGCATTGTGCGAGTGCTGTCCTACCAAGCTGGGTAGATCGGATGTATCAGGACATGATGTTTAAGTTGTCAATCTGTGCCTGACGGCCACTCAACCTTCCAAGTGGGCCATATATTCATGGGCAGAACGTGGCCTGAGCAGAAGCTGGGGAAGCCGGGAAGCCCAGTGGACCAGAGAGCCATGTAGCCGAACGATCAGCTTTCCACGAGATCGATGGTGTCGTCCTGATCAAGAGAGAAGTCGGGAAGTTGATCTTCTGGGTCCATGCTTCTCTCTCTTCCTACCTCGACCTTGGGAATCGGAGAATTATTTCGTGCATGCACCCGTGTCGTAGTATTCCGTGGCTACGGTACCTGGGCTTCCGTCGATAGTCATCATTGTGCCCCATAGTCGTGGACGGAAGTCGATGGTCTCCTTTTGGATGACGAAGAAGACTGCCAGCTCCACCCGCTACGCCGTACCCCTTTTTCGCATCTTTCGTGTTCTCCATCCTCTTCTTAGCCATTTCGCTAGGAGATTTTGGCCCTGGGACCGTTGGCTGTCGAAGCGCACGCGTTTGACGCGGCCCATTCTTTTTGACATGCATATTCAGTGCAAGAGCATTGCCAATCCACGGCCGCGGGTGCCCGGGCGGCGCCGCCTGGAGAGCCAATGACGCGGCGCTAGTCGGGAGCTTTCCCACTGAGCAGCTTCTAGAAACCCTCTATCCATGCATCCCCTACCTTACATTGGCTACCACCGACGTAAGGTAATCACCTCGACGCTGAGGGTTGATTGACCACAACCTGCACCCGACTGCACCGGCTCTCACAGCCTGTCTCGCGGAGACGTCCACAACAGCTGTGTCACCACTGGAAGCCTCGGAAATTGCAGCGATTCGGGAATCCCCATTGCGCAGCCAAGCCGAGTCCGATTCGTGGCTGATGCTCTGAATACGTGTACGCTTACCTTGGCTGTCGGCCATATCGCAAAACCTCACAGCCTGGCGCCCATCACCAGTAATTCATAATACCAAGCTCTGCAATCACCGGCGTCAGGTCACGTTTGGATGGCAGTCTAGACATCATGGGCTCTACTCTATCTGCTGTCAAGGTTCGTCGCATTCATCAGACAAGGCTGAGTAGAGGCAGCGCGACGATGCTAACCTACCGTCTACCTAGACTTTGATAGTCCCCGCTGTCATATCACTAATACTGTTCATCACCTGCTCCTACATTCTCGTTCCGCTCTGGCGACAGTACCAGGAGCGCTACAGCCAGTATTTACCACTAGAATCGATATCGACTCACACGACATCGTTCCGGGTTCGAGCGCAGAACGCGGTCGCAAAGTGGTTGGTTCCGGCGAGGTGGCGCAGAGGAATACACGAGCGTCTGGTTGCGGCAGGAGGTTCAGACGGCGGCTTTGATTCCGACGACGGCGAAGAGCTGGAAGATGTGGAGGAAGAACGCAGACACGCCCTCAGTCTGGACACGAGCGGCCGCGCAGACCATACTGACAGCAACAGGAGACTAAGCAGAGAGTAAGTCGGTTCACGTTGTGAATGACACTGTGCTGATATCACGAAAGTCTCGAAGAAGGTTTCATGGACGACAGCGACGACGAGACAGATGCCCGGAGGGCAGGTCGGTGAACCATGCTGGTTGTTTACGGCCAATCTGCGAAGAAACGATTTCACCATTCTTCCATTGCGCGGAGGATTCGACTTGTGAATCAGACGGGAAAGCGTTCAGCTCTGTGAATATTACCAGGCTCGATGTCAGCCAGTGTCGATTCCTGAGGTGTCGCAGCTGCTCGAAGCAGGATCAAGCATGTTATCTCTGATATCTGGAGGCGGACTGCTCAAGGCAAGTAGGAAATACTATCGCATTGAGTCGACCACTGCGATTGTGTCTAGACGAGCTCGAAGGTAGTGTGCTGAAATGCTCGCCCGCTCTGGATAAGGCCATGGAATATGGATCAACCTGCAGTACTAAGAGAACGAGCAGCCCGGGAGAGTAGCCACGGAGAATTCCCAAGTTGTCACAGACGGCACGGCTCCGTTGGCTTGTTTGATTATTCGTATTCTTTGAATCCGTATTCATAAGGACGACGGAGTCATTTTGAATACAAAGGGCAAACCAGATCTGCCACTGATTCGGAAGCCATTGTGTTACTGTAGCACATCAACCATGTTTGGATTTTCTGACATGGTAGCCTTGCCTCCGAATACTGGGGAATTATTACACTTCTGCAACAGTCTACATATACGATGCAGTAGTCTAGACGGAAGAGCCGACAGTCAAGGTGTCAGGCTACTAAATAATCTTCTGTCAATACCGACAAGGTTCTTGATAGTGTGATTGTTCTCGTGCGCCCAAGCGGACCGCTGGATCCGTTCACATGATGCAAGAAAGATAAGGTGTCCTGTCCTGCACTACAAGGATGTGCTGCTGATGGCGTTGGCGGCGTCAGCATTTTGCCAGATTCTGGCATTCCTGTTCCCCCTCACGTCGACAACTAAGAGCCGGCGTCGAGACCTAAAGAGTCAAAAATGTCTCTCGCTTGGCCTGTCCGTGTGTCGGCTTAACAGCTCTCGCAGGAGGCCACGGCCAATCGTGTCAGGTCGAGACATGAATAGCTCCAGGCTTGCCAGACTTTATCGCCCCTTTCAGGAACAAACTCTTGACCGTCGTGTTTTCCAAAGGTCGAGCCTTTTCCATGGAATCTGTCGACGAGGCTGCATCTGGCTAGGTTGGTTCGTCTGAACGTGATTTCTTGCTGCCCCAGCGTGACCGGGCGACCAAAAGGTAAGCAAGGAAGAAGCCGAATGTTCTGCGCCGACGAGCCAATAGCTGGGGGTTGCCCGATTCATGAACAAGTGTTTGGCAACCTAAGGTTGTCACCTGCATCGTGAGGGGCATTCCTCTCGAATCACCTTGCAAACCAACTGCCATTTTCCATTACTCCCGATGAGCTCATTCTCTCAAACATCCACTACCCGGTTCCTGACTGGGAAACTTGGATTCTTTTCTTTTTTTCCATTCCATTCCCCCTTCCAACACGGACAAACACGGGGTTATTTCTGGTATCCTCCCGTGACTCGGCAAACAACTGGATCATCGGGACAAGCCGTCTTCCCTAGGCAAACCAGCTTGGAGCTATTCCACCCTGCAGACTAGGTGCTACCCCTCCATCTCTGGACTGGAGAGTCACTACACCACCGGATCCGTCTAAGTTCCATCACGAGGGGCCATCCCCCGGCTCGTTCTGTCCACGGCCCTTATCGTCACAGGCCAAGGAGGTCCTCCAATACAGGCTCGAAGTCGGCGCACTTCAACTGCTGGATTGCGACACCAGGACCAAGAACCAACGGATGTGGATAAACAGCAGCTTTTGCTGTGCCAGTTGATGCCGGCCCTTCCCTTTCGCTTCTTCCTGCGGACCATCCATCTCATCTTCGTCGCCAACTGGAGTCTTGTTCTCTGCCTGCTATCTTTGCGTGGGATCTTTGAAAAGATCGTGAGCATGCGCGTTCGCAAGCTGGTCACGCTGCCCGTACGGCTCCCCCTCAAGCTTGTCGACAAGCTCGCACCGAATCTAAAGCGATGGCGTGCCGACCGCGCTTCATCTAGTTCCCCGGAAGAAGGTACAGCTGAGAACATATCGGAGAAGGCCCCCCAAGTTACACTGGCAGCGGACTCACCTCCTCTAGAAGAATGTCCGATCTGCCATGATCCCGTCGGCGCCGCCAACCCCGAGGGCACCGTCGAGTCCTGGACCTCCCTACACTGCGGCCACAAGTTTGGCGACGCCTGCCTCCAGACCTGGATCCAGGACTCCCTCGACCGCGAGGATCCCCACAACCCGGAGCCGACATGTCCGATCTGCCGGAGCGTGGCCAAGCACCCGACCTGCGGGCACTCGGTCTGCGCCGTGCCGACGTTTGAGATGGCGTGGCAGGCATGGCAGCGGTATCAGCAGGCCCTCATGGAGGAAACTCTCGGTGGAAATCTTAGACCGACAGTCCGGCCGCGCAACCGGCTTCAGCGACGGGAAGGTCACCCCAGCAGGCCCACGTACACGCCGCCGCGCCGGATGGCTGACACGGTCGGCGAGTGTACCGTTTGCGCCGAGATTTCGAAGAGAAAGGCGCAGGAGAAACGGATCCTGAGCTCCGTGCAGACGGGCCAGGCGCACGAGGACGTAGAGGTCGCGACCATATCAAGAAAGTCGGGCCTCCTCAATTTACGACGAAACATACGAAGAGCCAACGGCGAGCCGTCCAGCTCGACCGCGAGCAGAGAGGACCGGGGACGCAGCATGATCTGCAATACTTCGGCGCCGCGGATCCCTACTCCGGTTCCGGTCGGCGATATGACTGTAGGAAACAGGAGAATAAGCTCTGTCTTTTGAGCTTTTGTTTGACGACACAACAAGGCGCACAAGGCGCACATAAGGCGCTTGATATAGGAATCGATACTTGACTTTTGGATTGGGGAGTTTAGAGGTGTTCCGGCTCTGGCGTATATGACTCGGATCAAGATGGAGAATGGTTGGTAATACTATGGTACAGGACCTGGACGACACTACGATTTTCCCTTGGCTGCATTGCATACTATACCATACTACTTCCTTTGCATAAGACGCCACTTGGCACATAAATTGACATGTTCAGAAAGTGGTATAGACTTGGTATCTGGCGATCATGAGGCATTGCGGATGCCACCAGCAACATTTCGACCAATATAGCATGATTTGGCTGAGCTCTCATTTATTTACAGCATCCAAGGCAAGATCGAGACTTTCGTACCTTTTCTTCAATAATGCGTCCATGTCCTTCATGTGTCTGTCATGGTAGCGGAAAGCGTATAAGAACGACGTCAAGCAGTCATCACATGCCTAGAACATTTCTAGAATTCTGGCTGATTGCGTCCACCAAGGGATTATAGTCGACTTATACGAACAGTTCCAGCAGGGATCATACCCAGCTAACGGGCCAAACCTCCACCAATCTGCCCCGCAAAGGCCTGGACTCCTTCCGTGGCAGTCCCCTAATGTGACGCTATTTTTACACCTAACCCACCTGACGTAGGCACCGTCCCGCCATCCATTCGTTAATTGAAAAAGAAAAAGTCGCGTCTCGCTCAAGCCGCGTCTGGTGAGGCGCCCCGAAAATCCCACCACCAGTTCCGACCATGAGGTTCAAGACGGAATTGAAGAATGTGCGCACGTTCTCGAGTAAGGCAAAATCCTCCAAGTATTACTTCGAATCAGTCTTCTGACAGCATGCAGAGCTCACGGCAGCGCTCTCGTCGCTCGAGAAGATCGCGTGGATGCGCCTCGATGACGAGACTGTGCGCTTCACGGTGATACCAGACCAAGGCTCGCAAGTATGGGCGTAAGTCGCATGACCCAAAAACGAAACTGCTTCTGATGGATCTCAAATTATCTTGAAGCTGATCATGTTTCCTTCTTGCCTTCTAGGTCGCTGTCCATGGACCACATTTTCGACTCGTACCAACTTCAATCCGCCGAACAGAACAACACGATCAACCTCGAGCTGCCGTTGCTGCCGCTTCAGCGCGCACTCAAATCCGCCGTCAATGGCACGTCCGCCAGCCTGCGCCTCACCAAGAAAGACGGCATCCCCATCCTGTCCATGACCATAACAACATCGACGTCCAACAGCAACACCTCGGGCGCACCGTCACGGTTCGGGCCCGCCGGCGGCGCGGGCAGGAACAACAGCAGACGCGGCGAGTCGACCATGTCGGGGGACGGCCTCGGCGGCGACGACTACTACGACGACGACGACGGCATCTTCAACGTGGAGCCGCTCGAGATGCACCTGAACCGCGAGCGCGAGAAGATCGTCACCCAGGACATTCCCGTGCGCGTCCTGCACCCGGACCACGTCGAGACCATCATGCAGCCCAAGGTGCGCGAGCCCGACGTCCACATCCAGTTGCCGGCCCTGCTGTCCCTCAAGGCCGTCTCGGACCGCTTCACCAAGCTGGCGCTCGCGGCCCGGGCCGGGGGTGCTTCTGGTACTGGTGGCGGCGGCGGCGGCAGCCTGGCGTCGTACTCGCCCAAGCTCGAGATATCCGCCAACATGCACGGCTCGCTGCGGCTGAGCCTGCACGCCGAGACCCTCGAGATCGCCAGCCAGTGGGACAACCTCGAGAACCCGCAGCTGGACCCGGGCCACCTGGCCGGCCCGCTCGACGAGCACCCCTCCACCAAGTTCCGCGAGGAGGGCCCGGACAAGTGGGCCACGGTGCGCGTCGACGGCAAGGACTGGAGCAAGGTGCTCAGCGTCGGCCGTCTGGAGGGCAGGGTCATTGCGTGTTTTTCCGACGAGCACGCTCTGATTCTGTACGTCTACGTGCCCCAGTACGACGACGTTGGGTCGGATGACAGTGTTGTCACGGTGAGATATCTCCCTTCTGATCATACCTTCTTCCTTTGTTCCTATTACTGATACTTTCTAGTACTATGTTTCTTCTTACAGCTTATAAATGGCTCATGCCACTGTTTGGTCGTGGTATGGATCAACGAAACACATTGGTAGGAGTTATGTCGTATTATTAGCTTGCATGATGTAACGAATAATGAAGAGATGTTGCATGACTTGGCGTTCAGCATATGTTGGCTTGGCTTAGCTTTGTATTCAACGAGAGCAGACTATGTTATTGTTAGAGACGGCAATATAATGATGCATCAATCCATACACTCGTCCACGGAACACTGTTTGCAAATGTAGGTCCCATGTCCTCTGCTTACTATTGAAAGTATGGAACGAAGTACACCAGTACCCATTTGTTCACCGAATTCTACGACCGCAAGATGTGCAGAAACCTCTGGACCGCAGCATTTGGGGAGTCGGATCTCGATCCTCTGGTTTTCCTAGCCGACCTAGGCTTCTTTTGCTTGCCGTGTTCTTGATTGACGCCATCAAAAGCGCCGCGTCACAAGCCATGTCATACTGGCACAAACGTTTATCATTTTGGGAAACACCAAGCATGGATAATGTTGCCTGTCGTTTCCGTCATTTGTGTCGGACGGAAACAACAAGTGTTTTCCTCAAAGTTTTGACGACAACCCTGGACTGTTGTTGTCCGTTTGACTGTCCCAAGTGACAACTTCCGATGACTCTGCTCTCCGGGATAGTTATGACAACAAGCTGGATTATTTTTGTCCGGTCGACTGTTTCCAACTGAACACTTCAAAAGAGTCATCCAATTTTGTCATGATATCTCTGACTCAGTGTACTGCCTGGGGTCTTTCAGTCACGGTGGGAGCAATTGATATATAAGTCGGTCGTCGCTCGCACTTGACATGAATTATTGATGGCTGTAGAGGTACAACCAATCTGGTCGTTTCAAGAGATAAGCATTTAGGTTCATATTAGTATGAAGTCTTGACAGCAACTTCATTGCGCAAATGAAATCAATCGCAGCTGTTGTAAGCGACCAGGTCATTACGTCTTATCTCTTGGTAGTACTCACTACTCAGTCTTACCAATGCCATACACTGGATGTGGGGACCTTGTTGCGGACTTTGAGTCGAAGATGAAAATCTGCCCCCATATTGACGACCACGAGATTGAACTCGTAGATTCACAGGATCGGAATGATGCCAAAGTTTAAACGCAACCTCACATTGATGCCCAGTACAGCGATGGATGGTCCACAATGTATGGAGGACAAGACCAAGTCGATCGCCGAAGGAGTTTGCTTTACATCACAACCAGACACATCACTCAAAGGAATGTTCTCACGAAGAAGTCGGCGAACATCATACTGGTGAACTCCGGGGCCGGCACTGTTGGTAACAAGACTTTGAAGAGATCATCACTGCCCAGAATCAACGCGATCTTCGCAAGGACAGTCCACAACAAGGACAAACACGACCAGCCCGCTGCGGCTGAGCGTTCCGACAGTTATTCGCCCTGGGACAACTGGGCTGCCTTTATATCCTCTTCCATTGCTCGAGGAGACCATGAACTGTATCTCCAAGGCCAAGATCTCCACAAGGCTCGACATTCGACACCTCTGGACCGCGTCTGTTGCTTTATGATATGACGCCGCGACTGTCCAAAATCTATTCTATCGTTGTCTGTTTCAATCGGACGGGTCATTCGTTCCAATTTTCTTTTTCTTTCTCGTTCACGCGAGGTTACGACGACGAGGCGATCTCGTCGAGTATGCTTTATCACTGTCTTGACGCTCACAAACCAGAACTCTACGCCATCACGGTCGAGATCCTCCGATGCATTGGAGAAAACGTTCTCACTGTCCCGACATAAGTATTCAATTTCATATGGAGCTCAAGTGCAGACTTTGCACCTTATAACGGATAGAAGCGCATCACTTCTACAGTATACTTGTTCATCAATATCTATATCAATCGGACGGTTTAATCATTTCACTTTTCTTTTTTGGACATGAGTATTAGAAGGCACAGAACTTTTATTCTCAATCTATGCGATGGAGCAGAATTATCTCCTTTCTTGCGGGTATCGTCTTTTCACCGTGTCATGTCGCCCATCGATTCCCGATAATGATCATCATTACCATCGCAGTCAGTGATCCCCTTCAAGTTTCATTGACCACGCATTCCTTTGACCGATGCTCGTCACTGTTCAGTCCCGGTATTCAATCTACCACCGGTTTCCCGCCCACCATGCGCCATTGTACAAGACCCTCCCTAAGCCTTGTATCCCTTGAAAGCTCCAACGATGCCGCCATGGGTCAGCTCGTAGCTGCCCTGGTCGGCGCCGATGACGAGCTCGGTCTTCTTGCGCTGAGCGCGGGTGTTGGCACGAGCGGCGCGAGCCTCGTCCTCCGCGCGTTTCTCGTATGCGGCGAGAGCAGACTCGCCGGCGATAGCTTCCTCTCTGGTCATTCCTTCGGCCATGGCGAAGTCGATTCGGGACTCCAGAGCGGCCTTGGCCTGCTCCTGCTTGGAGGGGTTAACGCAGTTAACCTTCAGGTGGCCGGTCTCGCCACAGCGGTAGCAAGTGGCATTCTGGCGGCGCTCCTCGCGGTCCAGGAAAGCCTGGCGCTTGGCCTCGCGACGGCCCTGGCGCTCGAGATAGGCCTCGTGGTGGGCATCCCGCTTTGCGGCCAGGTCAGCGACCTTGGTGGTACACTCCTTTTGGAGATGGCCAAGCTGAGAGCAGTAGTTGCAACGTTGCTGGTTGATACCAGTGGTGTTTCCGATGACAACGCTGCGTCCACGAGCGCGGCGAGCGATGGCAGCCTTTCCGATAAAGACTTCGTCCTGCTCCATCTTGGCAGGAGCGGCGGGAACATTAGTCTGGTCGGAGGCGGTAGAGCCGTCGGACGGAATAGCCGACTGAACAATGGTCGGGGTGGCACCCTCAGGAAGAGACCAGGTGTCAGCGACGGGGTTGTCGCTGACAGTGACGCGGACGTTGTTGTTTCCGCCCTTGTTGGCGCGGGCGCTGTTGTTGTTGACCATGGTGGCCCAGGAGGTGGAGGAAGCAGCAGCGTTGGAAGACATCGTGATGCGGTCGTTATTGGTTGTAATAGGTTGAGAGAGAGAGAGAAGGTTGTAGGGTTGGTTAGGTTGGAAGAGACGAAAATACCGTTTGATGGTGGGTGGTTTCCTGCTTTTCGAGCTCTTGCTGATGATATGCAAGAACAACTGTTTGGAATGTTCGAAGACTGTTCGAACTGTTGCTTGAGTGGTGATTGATCGTTGAAGAAGATCAGTCAAGATACTCGAGGAAGCTGGGGATTGTTTGTTGTGTTTAGGTTTGAATGGAGTGGTTGGAGAATTGTTGTTGTGATGATGGAAAATTTTGGTTGGACTAGAAGGGTCAGGAAGCTGCAATTTATAGGCAGAATTCTCAGCTGGCTGATTTCCCAGACAACAATCCCTTTGGGTGAACAATCCCTTTGGGCGAACAATCACATTTGATGGCAACTACAAAGCCGCGGTTCAGGAACTTGGGTGGGCGCGGGAACAATCAAGCATGATGGGACTGTCTATTATTCTCTTTATTATACTCAGGCATTGTCGAGTCTGTCACAACTTAGGCACTGCCCATTGTCTTAGGTTTTAATCAATGCAGTTGCGAAGAACATTCTTTTGAGCTCTTCCTTCAGTTGTGAATATTCTTTCTTCTGCCTAGCTGATCTACTTCCGAGTGATTGTACAACTCTCTCAAGCTTGTATAGGATGCCTCGATAATCAGACGGGTTTTTCGTCCGGGCAGGTACACACAAGACTCCACCTCAAGAGGCGGACGGATGGAAGGAACTCAGGACGAAGGAGTAATTATCTCTATCCAGTCAAGCCAGCACTGGCCCATGGTACTGATGCCAATGTGAAATTTCCAAGGTCAATGTTGCGCGGAGCAGTCGCAGCTGAAGCTCAAGAGCAGGTGGGGGACGTCTGCGTTTGCAAGGCCACCAGGCAACCAGGCAACCATTGAAAGACATGAAGACCTTAAAGATCATAATTGACAAAGAATCCATCACAGGTCCTGGGTCAGGGTCATGACCTGTCTAAACTAAACTGGATGCTGGTTAGGCCAGTGGTAGTGGTCTGCCTCCGATTAGACCGCTCAAGGAATTCTTTTTGTCTAGACAAGCAGTTCAATTCCTGGTGGTGCTTTATTTTTTACTATTGATTTTATTAGAAATACTTTGTATTTTCATATTCCCAGTTTGTCCTATCTCCTTTATCGTCCGTCGTCATCAGAAAATAGGGTGACACTTTCTGCCGCCGAAGCAGCCTCTGCGGACAAAGTTGACAACTCCCGAAATCCACGACACCATCATCGCTCGCCTAGAATATTGCGACCCTCAAGAGGCGACCACGTCGACGGCTGTCTGGCGTTCTTGGAAGAAGACTTGGGTACGTAACACCGTAACTAATCTCGTATGCAGAATACGAGATCTCCCGATGCTTCTGACGATCCGATCAGTCGGTTCTTGAAGATACTTAGAGCGTCGTGACTGGAAAGTCCGCCGTGAAGAACCAGTGCTGCCGTTACTGTGGCCAGAGCGGTCACATCCAGAAGGATTGCCCGAAGAAGGCTGCCGATACAGTTGCCAAGCGCAACGCCGACTACAACGCCTTTCTCGAACGCCAGGCCCGTCGCTCAATGTACCAATGTGCGCAGACATCTGAATGTATCCCGAACTACAGGTTCTTCTGGACGTCGCCGAGGGAAGAGCGTCGATCCGATACACACATTCTCCATTGGCATCTCTGTCCAAAGCTCGCGTGTCCTTTTTATCTATTTTCTTCTCCTTTCGGTCAAACGTCTACTCAGCGGTTCCTTTTCTCCATCCGCACGATCAATCTTTAAGTAGTCAGCCAACGTACTTGTCGAGATTTAATCAAAAGCACAATGTTGATAACTGGTGAATGTTCACTCCGTAGAATGCAAAGAAGCAGACGAGATAGTTCGCGGGTACCAGTTAGGATGAGATGACAAATAGAAAGTCGAGTAAAACCTCCACTGATGAAACGAAAAGCGATGAGCCGTCTTGCAGTGATATGTATATAAGCGCCATGCTGGTCAATCTGTTGAGGTTCACAATGCTGGATCATGTCACTTGTCATGGAACACTGGTGGCACACTTAAGCAACTGTCCATTTCACATATTATCAATGCCTAGAATACAGTCTACTGTGAACCGTCTACAAGTACAATCCCTCTGGCTCGCCCTCCTGCTTGGTCTTGAGTACTCTCTCGCGGGCGGACCGGAAATCTGCCATCTGGACCCTCATGCGTCGCTCACGCAGAGCCATCAAACCGGCCTCGGAGCAAATGGCCTTGATATCGGCACCGGAAAGGTCATCCTTTTGTGAGATGAACTCGTCCAGGTCGACATCCTCGTTGAGGCTCATCTTCGAGGTGTGCAGGTTGAAGATCTTGCGCTTGGTGTTTTGATCGGGGTTCTCAAAGAGAATCTTTCTGTCGATACGACCAGGTCGGATGAGAGCCGGGTCGAGAGACTCGATCTTGTTGGTGGCCATGATGACCTTGACGTCACCACGGTCATCGAAACCGTCCAGCTGGTTGAGAAGCTCCAGCATAGTTCTTTGAACCTCACGTTCTCCACCAGAAGTCGAGTCGTAACGCTTTGTTCCAATGGCGTCGATTTCGTCAATGAAGACAATGGAAGGAGCGTTCTCGCCAGCAACCTGGAATAGCTGTCGTACCAACCGGGGACCGTCACCAAGATACTTCTGAATGAGCTCCGAGCCTACGATACGCAAGAAGGTTGCAGATGTCTGGTTGGCAACGGCCTTGGCCAAAAGTGTCTTTCCTGTACCCGGAGCACCGTAAAGAATGACACCCTTGGGAGGCTTGATACCCATCTCCTCGTAGAGCTCGGGATGCAGCAAGGGCAGTTCGACAGACTCTCGCACCTCCTGGATCTGCTGCTCCAGACCACCAATATCAGCGTACGACTCGGTCGGAGCCTTGTCGAGCTTCATGACATTGACGGCAGGGTCCGCATCATCAGTCAGAACACCGACAATAGAGACGCTCTTGTGATGTAATAGGACGGAAGCACCGGGCTCCAGCAGGTCCTTGTCGACGAAACTCATGATGCTAACATAGTACTCGGGCCCGGTCGTGCTAGAAACGATGGCGTGGTCGTCGTCGATCATCTCCTCCAGAGTTCCAACCCCCATGGGGCTGCCGCGCATGTCGTCGACCCGGCCACGCTCATCGGCATTTCGGTCGCCAGCATCCAGCTCTGAAGCGGCAGGACCAGCGGCATCCTTGGCAGTCTTGGCCTTGCGAAGGCGCTCCTGGTTCTCGACGTACTCTTCTTCGAGCAGGAGGTGATCGTGGATTCTCTGCATGCGCAGAAGTCGGAGCTTGCATCGGCTGGTGGGATAGACGGCAGGGAGCTTGGCGGCAGCAGAGGTGCCACCCTGCTTTCTCTTCTTGCGACCGACGCGGGTGGTAGGTCTCGGCGGGGGCTCGTACTTGGGCTTATCCTTCTGTTGATGGGAATGTAGTCAGCAAGCTGAGCTCGAGGTCGCAAATGATGCCGTCACTCTCGGGAGCGCTGCACGTAGACTTACCTTCTTGTCCTTGTCATCTCTGTCGCCGGGGGCGCCGCCGCCCATGCCAGATTGGTTTTGACCCTACATCAAAGTGATTAGCAAGTTTGGTGGTGACGTTGGGATGAGCTCGGCAGCTTACCATCTTGGCGATGTGAAGACTGGGGATCTATTCAACAGTCGGCGAGGCTGCACTGATTGATTGAAAAGGGTATGTCGATATTTCAGTCAATCCAAATTGCAGTGATGGAATGTTCCACTGCAAGAGACACCAGAGGTTTCGAGTGAATACCTGGTGGTGCGGGTGTTGTGTGTTTCGATGATGAAGGGAGGTTGTTGACGTTGGAGTGGATGAGGCAAGAGACCCAAGGCTAGCGAGGATGCTTGCTGTGCTTTGGGGGAGCTCCAGCGATTGATTGATGACCTTGCAGCTGCTCCAGTGTGCCGTAATCAGGCGACAGAGAGGACGCGCCAGACTGACTAAGGCGCCTGCCTGTAGCGTAAAGCCTGTGATGAGGCTGAAGCTTGGACAGAGTGTGGTTCAGCAGGTTGTGGAGATGTGGCGCACTGCTATGCTATCTAATCTTTGTGCATGATTTGTTCAACCGGGATTATCCGGCTCCCTGGACTACAGCGCTTGGGTCCAACCAAAAAGCAGAGCCAGGGCCCGAGCATTCACCCGAGCTAGCACTGGCTGGGCTAATACGTGCAATGGAACCTGGGTCCCAAGCAAAGAAACCAGCATCGTCAAGTTTGACAGCTCTTCGGTTGTAAATAATACTACTCATCTCTTTCCAGAGCCCCTAGATCTACCGTTCACATCAACGGTCCAACAACGCAACTGCAGATCCGTCTTGACTGGCGCCGTCTTCTGCAGCTTCTAATCGACTTTGACTTGACCTTATCAGGCCGGTTTCCCACTTCAACACCACATCTCAAGATGCAGGCTTTCTCGAGACAGCTTCGCGGCTCTGGCGCTGCCACTCTGCGCCAGCTCTCCCGCCGCGCCTACAGCGCCAACGCCTCCCCCTACTCGCAGACCATTGAGAACCTGCGCATCAACGGCGACACCAAGGTTCTCTTCCAGGGTTTCACCGGAAAGCAGGGAACGTGAGTGGCTTATCTGCCCTTCTTCTGGTTGCAAAATCTTGATCAGTCCCTTGCTAACCATTGCGGCTTTTCAGTTTCCACGCCCAACAGGCCATCGAATACGGTAAATTCCACATTTGCGACGCGCATCCAACCATCGAGCATCCTCTGACATGATTCAACATTCTAGGTACCAAGGTTGTTGGTGGCACGAATCCCAAGAAGGCCGGTCAGGAGCACTTGGGTCTCCCCGTCTTTGGCAATGTTAGCGAGGCCGTGAAGGAGACTGGCGCCACTGCCACCGCCATCTTCGTTCCGTAAGCTCTCATATTCACGGTGACATCCCGTCACTGCGCTGTGACATGCACGATCTACAGAACTGACATCAAATGTCAGTCCCCCGCTGGCCGCTGCAGGTATCGAGGAGGCCATTGCCGCTGAGATTCCCCTGGTCGTTTGCATCACGGAAGGTATCCCTCAGCACGGTAAGTACTCATCTTTGCGCAATCAAGGCAGGCCAAGACCTGCAGGAATTCCAATCTAACGCGTCACGACAGACATGGTCCGCATCACTTCCATGCTCAAGTCCCAGTCGAAAACCCGCCTCGTGGGCCCCAACTGCCCCGGTATCATCGCCCCTGGCCAGTGCAAGATCGGTATCATGCCTGGCTTCATCCACAAGCGCGGTCGCATTGGTATCGTGTCGCGATCCGGTACCCTGACGTACGAGGCCGTCAACCAGACCACTCAGGAGGGTCTCGGACAGTCGCTGGTCGTTGGTATCGGTGGTGACCCCTTCTCGGGCACCAACTTCATTGACTGCCTCAACGTTTTCCTCAAGGACGAGGAGACCGACGGTATCATCATGATTGGTGAGATTGGTGGATCCGCCGAGGAGGACGCTGCCGACTACCTGCTGGCCAACAACACCAGCGGTGTCGACGGCAAGGGCAAGCCCGTTGTCAGCTTCATTGCTGGTATCTCTGCTCCCCCGGGACGCCGCATGGGTCACGCCGGTGCCATCGTCAGCGGTGGCAAGGGTGGTGCCGACAGTAAGATCAAGGCTCTTGAGGCTGCTGGCGTCGTTGTGGAGAGGAGCCCGGCTGGCTTGGGCCGCGCCATGCGCGAGCAGTTTGTCAAGCGCGACCTGTTGTAAAAAGACTCTATTACATCATTGGACGAGGCTGACTGAATTCGTTTGCGGGAGGGGCTGGATTGGATTGGGAAATCTGTGTATATCCGAACTTGATGTGGAAGCATGCGTTTACGATCCCGTACGCCTGAGCTGACGAGGCCGGATTCGGCCTGGCTGGCGGCCGGGGCAGCACGACATGCATGCTGCATCGAGAAACAGTCGTCATGTGTCGGCGTCTTTTTTTCTATCAACTCTCATAGACGGAGGTGGCAACGGGGCAGTGCATTGTATCAAACTTGTAGTGATCATGGCAAAAATATTACCAATCTTCTTTGTCTGCTGCGTTTGAGAACGGGAATATGCTTTGGCCAGATTCATCCGCGATCCATCCAGACAGTCACCGCTTTCATTCTGCATACATGAGTCATCCCATTTCAGTAGGTTGTAGTGATGAAGCGGAAAGCCACAGCATCGTCGGTTTAGAAAACTGGAGAGCACGTCGTTTGCAACATGCAACTGACCAAATCCAGGCAGCGACCACAGCCAATCATGCTTGATTTGGAGCAGGAACTGCATCTACCCGATATTACGGTATTGAGACAAGACATGGTGAACCAATTGCAGCCACGAGCGGACTGCAGCTGCAGAATACTTTCTGGAGCCTCACATATGTGCCCAGTCCCGGAGACTCTCCGCGATGTCTCATGCGCCGGTCCGCAGTTCTCAATTTGTCAACTCTCCACGACTTTCTGCATCTTCACTTCTGATGTATCATGTCGGAGAACCAACGGCGGTGCTCGGACGAAAAGAAACACCGATCAGAGGTATTGCTCGTCCTTTGCAAGTAATGGATCTGTTGTCGGTTGTGTTAGTCTTCAAAAGTTAGTGAGAATGGATGGCGCGAAGGGGAGTATCTATACCTGATGTATACCTCACCAGTACATCTGCGAGCCCAATTTGTGACTTTTCAATGGTGAAGAACAGATAATCGTTCTGGGATGACGTTTCAAATCAGCAGAAAAATATATACACCAGCTTGACTTCCAACTCAAATCATCCTCAGGTTCTCCAGACAACTTGCACTTCATCCTTCCCTACCGTCATATTTTCTTTTGTCCTGTCCTTCATTCTCTTCTTCTTTGCCAAAATCATGGCATTTTGAATTTTCAACTTCTTCTCTTCTCACACCTTTCCTTCCTGTCATTGACCTGCAAGGTCGCTGGTGGAATCCCAATACACCACCTGACTTGGCAGAGTCCCGACGAGTGATGATCATCACTCCCAAGACTGAATGTTTGACTAAAGATTCATGAGACGCCCACGACGCGACAGGTAAGCCTCTCTTGGCTCCCCCATGGACAGGCATGACATTAACCCACTTGACAGGTAACCCTCCCTCCAATGCACTGGCATGGCATCACATGTCTCTGTCATGCCATGGGCTCGGCCGGGGATGGGGACTTCCTGCTGGGCGTCCACCATGACCGTGGCGTATACTCCTTGTTCAACGGCAAAGGTACGAGATTCCCTGGTACATTGCTTGGGATCCAGGACTCCCACTTGGCTTCGCAACATGGCTAACCATCACCATGTGGATAGCACCTGTCTTGAGCAAGGCTACGCCATGGTCAGGTCTGGCCTGGTCTCGCGGGGATGAAATCTCGGCTTGGAGAGAATAAGTGAGTCCCCAACATGATCCCTCGAGCCACCCTTGAGAGCGCACGAACACCGACGACTAACCACCGAGGCACCTAGGCAACACTCTGCAGCTGTGCTATATGCACATAGGGCGCCCTTCGCTAGTGAACACCTACGAGGGCTATCCACCGCAGAGTGTTTTTCTCTCTATCGGCTGCTGTGCCTGGTTCTTGGGAGGAGCTGTCGGCTTCCAGTGTGACTTCTTCCAGTGTGACTTCACTGGCGTACAGTGTATCTTGGGAGGAGTCCGCGGGCCCTTGTCACCGTCGATCGAGGCGCCGAATGCTCCCGGATGGTTTGCCGGTGGGACCAGGTCCCTGCTTTACCATTGCCTTTTCGCAGGCAGTGAGGACCAGGTCAACCTGGGTATGGTGGCCTGGTGCTTGAACTGGGTCCACGGTCACCACCCGATTGCGGTGACGCCTTTTGTTGGCCGGATATTACGGGCAACAACGGATTTTGAGGACCCGGCGAGTCAAAGACGGGAGATCGAGCTGTGTTTTAACGGTTTCGCGAATATCGGAGCTATTCAACACGTAACCGGCAATTCACAAAAGCATGACGTACGGCATCAGATGGCCAGCCTTGACGAGCATAATGCTACGCTCCATGCATTATGCACGGCAGACAGGTCGCCGTACGTTGCGGATCGGCTCGATCTCTTTACCGATCGACAATTTCTTCGGTTCCGGGACTTTCAAGACTGCCACGCGACCCCCCGCGACCCACCCTTTACAACCTCTTCCCTTTACGAAAAGCTATTTTCGTGGTGTGTAAGACGATCGCCAAGGAGTATGGCATAACCCGCGAGGAGATCCTACAGCTTTGCTGTATAAAAGCTCCTGCGCCATCGGAGGGGTACGTGTTCTTCCCCTTTTACCACCTTTCGAAGCCAGAGGGACGAGGAGGAACATTGGGAGACTAGCGACAGGAAATAAAGTCTGTCGAACCAGTGCAGAAAGCACTCGCGCGAGACGGGGTTTCTTTTGAACGAAACCTGGGGGGATCTCTGCTCCTCGCCATTGGTGCGGCGTGGTTCGGCCGGGCCAAGAAGAAGGTCGCCCAAGCAAGTGCAGAGCAGGCCACCGCCTCGGCAGCTATACGCATTGGACGATAGGATCCGTCGAGCTGATGTGTAAGTCGTACAATCCTCCTCTACCACATGCCTCACTTGGAAACACGGTCTGACAGCTTGCATATCCAGGCACCCGGGACGACGGGATGTATTACCAGGGCAGGACGTTGCCTTGAACCTCACCAGGAAGGCAGAAGAAAAGGTAAATACATCCACTTCCTTGTTGAAAAGATCGACGCTCTAACGGCTGAGAGTCTCACAGTTTGAAATCAGTCCGCTTCCTCCAAGAGATGCGCACCATGTCCAAAGAAAGCCTCCTTACGCCAGTGTCGGATGACGACTCCAACCGCGTAAAAAAGGATGGCTCGGGCTTGAAGTGCGAATATGTTCCGGACGAGTTTCCCTGCCCGGGCATAGGGTGCAAGGTAAAACCTTTCACCCAGGAAAGGGACCTTGAAAGGCATCGGATCGATGTCTGCAGATTTTGTCCCAAATGTGGACGTGCCGAGTTTGATACCGCTAAGGATCGGGTCGTGCACGAAGCGCCCTGTGCCGGGACAAAGCTCGTGGAGCCGGACGAGTTTACCTTTCCGTGCTTTCATAAATTCAGTTACACTAAAATCAGGTGGAAGCGGCATGTACATGTCGGCTATGAGTGTCGACTGCCTACCAATCTTACATACGCAACTTCGGGCTGGTCACTATGAAGTGTAAGTCGTACCTTTTTCCGGAGTCGTTGCGTCATTCAGACTCGCGTGCTGACAACAGCCATGTCAAGGCATCGGAGACGGCGGGTTCCAAGGCAGGACGTTGCCCGGACTCTTGTCGCGTGGATGGACGTATCTTCGGGGCACTTGAAGCCGAGCGTTCAGACCCCGAGCGACGGTATGTACTATGACCTCAAGTCAATTGTAAGACGAGCTGGAGCTGACCAGGACACAATTGCCAAAGCTTCGTGACGAAGGCCGATATGATGAACTGCTGGAAGCATCATCAGCATTGGAACGTACTTGCTCTCGTTCCGACTTGTGCCCCAGATGACTATACGATTCAGGTAAGACGCTCAACCCTCCCACGGCGACTGCCTATGCCAAACAGCAGACTGACCACAGCCCAGACAAACGATTCTGGACATCAGCCTCTGGGCAACATGGTCTTTAGCAACAATGATGGTTGCACGTCGTCCCTGCCATCAGTCTCAGTCCTCCTGGTTACTCAATAGGCTGAGACAACGTGCAACCAACATTGCTGCCATTGATCATGTGTCTTATTATCCTGGCTGTTTTTACCCTCCAGAATATGTCTGCTCCCGTCACGACTGCTTGTGATTGAGAATACTCTTTTCTCTATGATATCTGTCATACAAGCTGGCTGTCGGGTTGGGTCTCTGGTGCCCGTTGCGACGGGTGCGAATTCCGCTGCGCTTCGCCCGCAAGGCTGTTGATATAACCTTCTGTCAGCATGCCCACCGCACAGAGTTGGCACTCCCAGGAAGTCTCCGTGCCTCTGGCAACGTCGAAACTTTCCCCAAGGTGACCCCGCTCGAGGCCTCGCGGCGGATTGTGAGCGAACGGGGCGAAAAGGCCTGGGGTATCTCCGGCACGGCTGTTTGCTGGAAGGGTCTCTGCTCGAGCCGACCACGACACAGTCGATCCCTGCTATCCCACAAGAGGCGCAAGAGTCGAGGCTTTTCTGGGCTCTAGTAGACAAAACACACTTCTTCCGTGACTCGACAGGTTGCCCTGCACGCGGCCCTTCGTGCTTGGCCCGTTACCTGGCGCTGGCAAACTCGTCGTGAAGGCCTCTGCGGAGTTTGCAAATATCACGGCGCATCTCTCGCGTCGACACAGTATCTCCAAGCATTGCAGAGGCTCTCGTGACGAGTTTGCCAGCGCCGGACTGGCCCAGCACGAAGGGCCGCGTACAAGGCAACCCGTCGTGTTCCCGAGGGAATTTGGGAGCATCCGCCGTGGCAGATCGACGGTCCCTATCAGTCAACGTATGTACCCTCCCCATTTCCAACCATTGACATCCTGGATCGAGGCTAACAGGTATACCAGTAATGACTTGGTCGCTCGCAACCCTTCCAATGCGTCGATGCAGAGCGTGCTCAGAGACGAGTGGTATAATCTGACATACTGGTTGTTCTACTATTCAACCATGTCTACCACGAGTCGTGTGTTGCGCATTACCAGGACCGCCATGGTTCTCGGCGAGAATTCCACTGCAAAAAAGCAGGTTGTTCTCGCAGGTTCCTTATAGATGGCAGTCTGCGTGATCACGAACAAGAGCACCTCGAAATGCGGCCTGCCTTGCAGAAGGCTGCGATCAGGTATACCAGACCGTAAACTCACTGAACACGCTTATGCTTCTATGCCATGATCTGGTTCATGCGGTCTGGCAATGCCACGAATGCGAGGGCACTTTTGGCCGCGAGTGGGAGTCGAATAGCCATCAAGGCCTACCACACCGCTACGAATGCCCCGTGAGTCAATGCGAGCTCCGGTTTAGAACTGAAATCGCATTCAATGCCCACCTCTTGTCGTCGCATCCTACCACGCCCGATGCTGCTAGGGTGTACAGCCAGAGCAAAGAATTCCAGCCCGTCCGATGCCCGGTTCATTCCTCAAAAGTGAGTAATTCAAAAAGTCAAGCGTCGTGTCCGAGGGAAGCTTACAAGTCGATTAGAGATTCGGAAAAAAAGTCATCGTTCCGGGAGTGGCGCGATATACTAGAAGTCGGTCTACTATGATCAGACAGATCTGACCGACGATGAGGTGGATTCCTTCATAGGTACGTCTGAGCGAGTTGCCGGGTCTTTACGACGCTAACTCAAAGATCCTTGAAGCTTCTTAGGAACCACAACCACCAGATACGAACGCGACAGTATCTCGATCGGCATCGAACTCGGCAACATTTTCAAAAAGATCCGACGTTTCTTTCAGCTAGCCCAGTTGGAGCTGGGGCACCTTGGGTGCCATCTTACGAGGTCTCATATCCCGTTGAGTCTCTACCCGAGGCGTCTCCGAGCGTACCCTCGGGCCTTGCACTCCGTGATGGCAAAACCAGTGCCCATCACGGGTGGGTCAAGACTGCCGTGCCGGAACTGACGAGCAATCTGGGGCGCGTCCGCGCCGGACTGCAGTAGGGGTAACAGATGACGGCTTGAAGACATGATTACACAGTTCAAGGCAGACTAATACCTCAACCTGAAGTGGACTCCTCCAGGTGTCTGCTGCCGCCCTACAGAATCGCCAGGGCCATCCCGTTTGCCAATCCGCCGCGCAACTTGACCATGTCTCAATCCGAGTCGGAGCTCCGGGGCACCAGGACGAATGACAAGCCCGGAACATGGTGTGGTTGGAGCACCGCAGCCGGCGTGGTCCATCGCCGAGACCATAAACTCGCCACAGCGAAGCTAATCTGCGGAACCATCACATTAAACACCAATCCGACGCGGAAGGCATCGCGTACGGGCAGAACTATTGCGTCTGCCCGTATGGTTGTAATAATGGGATGGTCTACACAACACATTCATGCAGGTGCCGGTGGAAAGCCCCCTTTGGGACATTGACCCAAGCCTCGGCGGCAGAGCCTGGGACGGGTCAAATACCCGACATCCAACGAGGTCGCCAAGCAAAGAGTACAGCATGTCGATTCTTCTGAGCATCGGACCGTAGCCAGATGCGAGTGTATCACATAACCTTGACTGATAACCTTGGTTGCGTCTTTTGCCCGGCCATAGGAATGGCGGGTACTTGGGTAGGCAAAACCCGGAGGACACAGATCTCGCGCGCGACGATGGCAAGCGCAACATCAGCATGGACATGTATACAACAAACACTGCGGTCTGCGCCTTTTCGCTTAAGGCTTGGGAAGATGTTGCGGAGCAACTAGATCGCATCGTCGACGATGGGAAACATCGGGAGCCATGAGTCCTCCAGCGCGGCGAAATAAAACTTGGGTAGCCACACTTTTACTTTGTGCACCTGTAGTTCGCCGACGCGTCTGCCGATGGACGACACCGAGTTCAAGGAGCTGGAGAGGCACTCGACTCGGATTACCAAGATGGCGACGGCCAAAGCAATGCTTGACAAGCTAGACGGCTACGTCGATCGTATCCAGGAGCGGGAGGAAGACTTCCGCCGGTACCGACTTCCGTCAGTCTTGAATAAGCTGTGATGATGTGCCTAATGCACCGATCGTAGACCAAGTCTACCAGCGACGACGAAAATCTATGTGTCCAGAGTGCCGGCAGTGGCCAATAACCTGGTGATGGACCGTCAAATAGTAAATTGCGCGTCACAACCACCCAGTAAATTCCTGGCCAAGTGAGTTGGTCGAAAAACCACTGGCGTGCAGCACGGCAGTTCTTTCCTTGCAACAATGACCTAAAATAATCTGAGACGGCGTCGCGGGTTCGTGTTCTTTGTACGGAGCAAAGAGGGCTCTCGATTCTACCCTGGCACTACACTCTCGATCATGGCCGACTCTGACGACTGTCAGCTATATAGAGCCCGCCATCGCTCTCGGTCGGCCTCTGTTCTCATACCAACCACAAAGACGTGAAAAACATGCTCAGCCAAATATCACTAGACGGCCCTTGATTGCTTTCAGCCTTGGACTTTCCAATACTGAATAACCCCAGCAATGAACTTTGATGACATCAAAGCGAGGACTGGGACGAACCTGACCGAGGCTTTTGGGCTTTTATTCGTTTGTGGTCTTATACAAAAGAGATCGATGCTTAGCAGACGGCATGCCAGGGGAGATTGCAGCCCGGGCCACTGGAGCAGCCCACTTGCCGCTGCGAAGAAGAGGGCTGCAACAGCCGCAACTGTGCCGGACGGGCCTACCAGCCTGACTCTATGAGTCCGCCGCGGGATCTAACACGAATCTAGGAGAAATGCACTCTCTGCGCGACAACTATATACCGACCTGACCCCCAGCTGCAGTACCCTCAGCCGTGACAGTGTTCGGCTGTCAAGTCGATATTCTCTGTGCACGGCGCGGTCGTCATTTAGTCCTATAGGCCAGCCGACAAAAACAAGAAGGGCGAGGGCAAGGGCAAGGACAAAATGGAGGGCAAGGATGTTGTCAGAGAATTCCTCACGAAAGCGACGAGTCTTTTCGAAATAAGGAATCACCAACTCCGTGAGTATGATCGATGACTCTTCTCAAGCTGTTTCTGAGTCTCAAGGATTTGTAGTCCAAGACGAGTCGGACTCTGGTGGAGATTGTCAATCACGTTGGTGACAGCAGTGACTCCGCCGAGGACATCAATTTAACAAGGACCGGCGCACCTGCAAGAAGTGCAGACAGTATATGACGAGGACTTTGAAAACTTCACTGCTCTCTTTACACTACTACAAACATTACTACTACAGAAATGCTTCTATAGCTTACTACACTAACGGCTGCCTTGGGTGATGGTTATCGGCCGGGCCAGGGAGGAGCGCTCGCGATGGACTGGCATGGTTACTTCGGCAGCTGGGCGTCAACACTATGAGGATATCAAGTAGGAGGAGCGTTTCTTGGAATCCACGCTCCTCAAGCTCTCGGCTTCTGAGCCTTGGAAGGTAGACTTGGAATCAGTAGAATGCAGAGGAATTCATCTTCTCAACTGAAACAATACAATTGTTGTCCATCGAACACGCGAATACTCACAATCATGACGGAATACGTTTTCAGAGTTCTTCTCGCCGAGTGTGTGAATGCTTATCTCGTCGAGTTTCCATGCTTCAGGACCATCAGGCTGACAGGTTTGGTTGACATTGATTGACATCGCGACGCGATCAATGCCTTCCGGATCAACCACATTTGCAATGAGAAGGCCTCGAATGATATGGGAATCGTCAGTGTTGTTGCTTGCGACAGATCAGAGTCACGATCAAATGGGCCTCGAGCAACCCACAGCTCAGCTCCATTGACGATGTGTTCAATGCCAATGGAAAGATATTTGTGCCACGATCGGATGTTCTCCATCACTTTCGAGCTGTATTCATGTTTGGTAAATTGAAGAGGTGTAATAGCAGATGGGTGCCGGAGTATTGTCGCGAGATAATCCTTTCATGCTTCCGAATCAAGACTTTGCAGAAAGCATCAAGGCTCATATTCCAAGTTCGGATCTCATCTTGTCAATAATTTCCATTCTCATATTTACTTTTCTACCAAAACAAACGCTCACACGATCACGTCCCACCCTTCCTAAACCGACTCGTTCTCCTGAGCGCGGCACCAAACTTCCAAAAGATGAGCGGCGCCGGCACGCCGACGACGACGGCGACCAGGACCAGCACGGAACCGCCCCAGCCATAGCCGAGACTGCGGAACAGCGAGGGCGCAAACAACGGGAACGCGAACGCGCCCAGCGACCGCAGGAAGCAGCACGCCGCCGACGCCGACGCCGTGTGGTGGTTGTAGCAGTCGGCAATGTACGCGCTGATGCATTGATACGAGATCATGCTGCTGCCGGCCATGATGGCGACGCCGAGCTGGACGAGAGTTAGTAAGGCATCAGGTAAGAGTTGTGGAATGCCACGGGATGGGTACTTACATTTGGCAACAAAAAGTGGCAGTGCTTCTCAGCCGTCCATGCGAAAATAGCAATTCCGCACGGCGTGATAATGGCCGCCGGAATCATGAGCGGGATGCGAAACTCTGGAATGCCAGGCTCCTTCTCCGCAATGCCGTGCCGTTGCTTCTGTCTGGCATAGACCCAATCCGTCAGCGGCCCGCAGACGGCGACGCCGACGAGCGACCCCAGCGCGAGCGAGAGGTAGTTGAGCGACGACGTGCTGACCGACATGCCGTAGACGTCGCGCCAGAGGGTCGGGAACGACGAGATGATGAGGTACATCATGCCGTAGTTGAAGGCCTGGTACAGCGCCAGGGCCTGGATGATGGGCTGCGTGGCCAGCATGGCCCAGGGCCGCGACAGGGACGTCCGCAGCAGCGAGGGCAGCGTGCGGTCGGCCCGCTCGTACTCGGTCCGGTAGGATGGGTCGCCGGTGATCTTGCGCAGCGCCCTGGCCTTGAGCCCGAGGAGGCGCGGCGCGTAGGTCTCGTGCAGGAAGAAGAAGGCGGCGATCTGCGTGGCCAGGTTGAATATCACGATAGCCCAGAAGGACCATCTCCAGGTTTTGCTGTACTCTAGGAGATATCCTCCAGCTGTGTGTATATGTTAGCCAAGGACTGTCATCAAACATGAGGAAATACTAACCAATTGGACCAATGGCTGGACCCAATACGGGCGCCAATTGGTACACGGCCAGACCCTTTCCTCGCTCTTCTGGTCTCCAGCAATCTGCAAGAATGCCACTGCCCATCTGAGATTCCGTCAGTAAAATGAAGCCCCCAATGTTCAGTCACAAACATACCCCCATTGTCGCACTCCCACCCAGACCGGCCATGAACCGGAACGCAATGATCTGTGCCTCGGACTGCGCGAAACCGCAAAGCGTCGTAAAGACGATGAATATAAGATTGCCGAACCTGATGATCCTGCGGCGGCCCCAGACCTCGGAGCACGGCGAGAGCACAAAGGGCCCGACGGCGTACGTGATCATGAAGATGGACATGACCAGGTTCATCTCCGAGGCCGAGGTGATGTGCAGGTCGGCGGCGATGGCGTCGAGGGCGGGCGCCGTGATGGACGAGGATAACGGCGAGAGGAATGTGAAGGCGGATACGATTAGGGATATCTGTGAGGGTGCATTGTATTAGTAAGTGGGAGACGAGTATACGAAGGTTGGGGAACTTGCAGTCCATTTTCGCCGTTTACTCCAGTTCTTGGGATTTGCTGGGTCTTCTGGACCTTCCCATGTGACCTGTGTTGATCGTGAGTTCATATCGTTAAGCATATTGTTGGTGTTGGGTTTCTACCAAATAATCCTCTACTTTTTCTTGTACCACTACCGGAGTCGAGGTGCCACTGCGTGGAGGAGAAGCAGGTTCCGAGTCCATGGTGATGAAGAGTCGGTGTTTGCCTCTTCTGATGTGTCGGTTTTGATTGATGAGAGTGGTGTCAAGTGTAAAGTGTGACGTTGTATTGTACCGACATGCCCAGAAGTCGAAAGAGTGGCGTGTAAGTGAGTCGAACCTATTCACACACAAGTTTCCTCCGTTTGATCGATGAGCAAATTAAAGAGAAGAGAAAAGTCCAAGCCAGCTCCCATCGTACAGAGATGTCCACCACGAGGCTACTAAGGATCTATTTGTATTTTTAAGCTTGTTGCTCAGACTCTAGGAAAGCCATTCGAAAAATGGTTACCTACAGACTATTGTCGGGCTGGCTTCCTTTCTTTCAACCCATGCTCTTTCTTCTTATGCATATTTGGTGGGGCACACAGCTTCTCAGGTAACGGCTGCATTACCTATACTGACATGTGGCGCGTGGGCTCCATGACGGCTGGTGTGCGACCAAAGAGGCTTATCGAATATTGTGAATTGACGGTTGAAAGCTTCACGACTGCTTCGTCACTGATGACAAGTGAAATATGCTCAATCTGCTGTGATTCACACGAGTATCGAGACTCTCGAAACAGAGAGAACGGGAAGAGAGGCGACTCGCTTTGTGCAGGAAGGAAACAAGCATGATGCAGCCATACCTACAGAGACGCATGCTTACACAATTCTTCGTTACTATTGCCTGGATGCGTTGTTGCACAATCTGATTCGTCTAATAAGACTCAGCCTCCTGGGCGAGACTACATGGTTTCTCTAACGTCCGTCTAGTATTGGGGGCGGTCTTAGACCCGCCGCCGGAGATATATTCCCTCTCAGCTCATGGAGCCAAGAACAGGCGAGCAGCATGGAATGATAGTGCAGAAAACCATTATAAGCTGAAGAATTATACGCCAATTAGTCATAGGGCAGAAATGCCAAGCAAGGGTTCTTCATCACCTCATCAGCTGACTCTCGTAACGTTGACCATTCACAGCCAAGCTCAGTTGCCTTGCCAATTGGTGGTTATTATTGTTGCTGAAGACACGGCAGTTGACGATTCCATTCAGTAGCAGCTGCTTCTTTTATGGAGACATTGAAGACCTTCAAAAAGCTTCATCTTCACGATATCGTCACGTTTTAGGGATACGGCCTTTTACTGGAAGCAGATCAGTAGCACAGAGACCCGGGAAGATGCGACTCTGACAGTCAATGGTTCATGTGGGCGAATGTATCACGAACTCTCTTGGTCGAGGTGTATGTATTTTTATTTTTATTAGTGCCGTTCCCCTGCGCCTACAGAATGCTGGCACTGCTGAACATGTGCCGTCCGTGTGCTGTTCTACGGCTGTTCTAGTGTATGAAGGTGATCAATGCATGATTCCGTGCCATTCCCCTGGGAGAGGGAACAATAATGCAGAACTGATTGGACCTGAGCCAGCACACCGACGGTCTGGAAGCTCTGCGACAAAAACAAAAGAAGAGACGGATCCCCGCGTGTGACCGGGGATTACCTGCAGGTTGCAGCAGCAGAGAATATGAAGACAGTCTAGGGGACCGGCCACCGCCGAAGGAAAGAAAACAAGGGGCTTGTAGGGCTGTGGGGTAGCTGGACAGTGGAAACGAGGGCGCATTTACCGCTAACAACTTTAAGCATTAGTGGCCGCCCTCTAGCCCTGTAGCGGCCTAGGCAGGGAGGCTTGATGAACAAGACCCCTGGAGCGGCCAGCCAAAGACGCCACTGGGCCGGTATTCATCTTCTTTGGTGCATCTTGTGGGGTAATGGACAACAAATTTAACCCTCTGAGGAAACTGCTCGTGTGAGTCCAAAGCTGAGTTTGTTTCCAATGGAAGCGGTCAAGGCTGGAGAGAAGGAGAGAGAAGCACTCAGTGAGAATCTAGCTTAGATGGTTAGGCGCCGGTGCCGTTTACGATCAGTAATACCTTTGCTTGTTGGGGACATGGGCGATCCGCTTTCTAGCATGAGTGAATGGTGAGAATTTTCACTCTCAGCCACGTCTTTCCTAGGCTGTATTCGACATAAAAGAGAGGATATTGGAGGCTGTCCCGGGAAATGACATTGTTTGTCGCAAACACGGGTGCACAGCTGGAGCACAGAGACAATGCTAACCGAAGAGACGGCCAGGTGCCGAGAGGAGGAGTCTCGGGTGCCAGAGCGAGCCGAGCAATTGTTGTGGTCTTTGAGAAATAGTTCTTCTTGTATGACCTATAATTTCCATTTTTGCTCGTCAAGCTACCAAACACGGTGGAAGATGAGGAGCTTTGACACTGAAAGAGCGAAAGAAATGTCTGTCCCCGACCTCGTACATGATGTAAGCTTGCGTTTATACTCCGTACTGTCAAACTATCACCCGAGCCTCGTGTTTTCCCAGGATCCTTACACAAATAGGTATATTCTCCGACGATTGTACTACTGAGCACACGCGGAGTGGTCAAAGACATGTTCGCAGACACTGTTGAAACATATACTACGATTATTTTAATTGGTAAGATGCCGTCGGCAGGTGGTAACGAGGTCACAAAAAGCCGTTGCGATGACACGACATCGTAAAAAGCACACTTCAACTCGAACAGAGATCTGCGTATCTCCTCAGTGCCAGATCTCCCTGCAGAGAGCACGCAGAGACGAACCTCGGGTATCGGCAGTCTGTGTGAGATCATGCCCACGAGTGCTGGCGATGGGCGGTGGCAAGCCTGTGACTGCAACCACAATATGTTTAATGGCGACGGTTGTGATACATATAGGCTCGGATGTTGACATACCGCAACACGACCATGAGCACCACACATGTCATGATGCATCTAGCCGTGACGATGGGAGATCCCCTTGTCACCAGAGTGCTCCAGGAGATCTGGTTGGGCTAGGCGTTGGAAGTACTCACGATATTCACACATCGGCTCATCATATTCCACCTTGTCAACGGTAACCGGACAGCCAAATCATTGAATGATGATTTCAATACATTAGCCGCAGGACAAGAACGTACACTTTCCTACACTATGCTCCAACTGTATCAATGGCGGGAAGAAGTTCCAGCCGACCAGCCTAGTTCCCATTAACCTCCTCCTTCTTGAGCGCAAACTGCTTAAACGTCTCGAGATCCGCATGCCGGAGCGCGCTGTCTTCGGTGGCATCCAGATCGACCCTGGGCACGCCCTCGCGGCCGATCTTGCCGTCCTTGAATGCCTGGACGGCCTCGAGCCAGCGCGTCGTGCACAGGCACCACTTGCAGCCTCCCGAAAGCCCGACGGAGCGCAGGTCGTTGCCCCGGGACGCCGAGAACTGGAGGAACTCGTCGCTGACCACGCCGGCCACCGCGTGGTTGCCCGGGTCCTGGATGCTGGTCCGGCAGAAGCCGTCGCGGTAGAAGCCCGTCATGGGCTGCGTCGAGAAGAGCTGCAGGGGCTTCTTGAGGACTGGGGTTTTTGGTCAGCGCTGCTGGTGACAGGGAATGCAGTGCGGGGTGACTTACCGTTGAGGCTGGGCATCTTGTCGGAATGAATGGGATGCTGATGTATTGTTGCGGTAGTTGGAGAGGTTACAGTGAGGAAGTACAAGACAATTGAGAATACTGATAAGTGGATATCATTGGAAAATGTCATGATCCATGCTGTGACGATGATCAATTGTGCTCAGGTCTCCACGTCAGAATGGTGTGTGTGTTTCTAGCACTGGCTTAGTGATGTCATAGAGACCAGTTACTACAGAGTTTGGGGGTGCATACAGCTTTGATATTACTATTATCGGTGCAGAGGTCCAGCTATACATCAAGTAGATAGAATACATGTCATCTATCATAGAACAAATATAATCATTTTTTCCATATTATGATACCCAGAGATTAAAACAATGCAAAGCTGTCTGTCATGCAGATCCATTTTGAGGTGGAGTGCCTATACTGCAGGAGCTTCAGCACAAGACCCTGCTGAAGGCTCCGCTAACAAACAAGTGCCAACCTGCTATAAATGCCAATGAATGCCCTAGATATCTCGACACAGACTCATATCATACACGTATCTGTGTAAAGAGGGAAGTTCCTATTTTGTTACCGCACAACAATTTCCAAATGCAAAGAGTGCCTAGAAAAAGATCTGTGAAACAATATTATACCTGGACACGTCTGCGTGACCCAAGACACCTCGAAGGCCACAACACCAGATTTGTTTACTGCCGCGCATCCAATTTGATCGATTTCGCCGTCAAGAAAGTTTTACCGCTTTCATCTATACTTCCGGATATGACTGATTCTCTAGGATCAAAATGTCCGACTTTGAAATAAACAAAAAAAAAAACCAGACGGGGCATATGGCCCTGGAGATAGAAGAAACGGCAGCCCCGAGCGCCACCCTCGAAACTTTATTCACTGATCACAGCAATATTGACAAAACACAGCGGCAGAATAAGCCAATGGCGACTCCCTGTTTTCTCCGCGTGGGGAAAGTGGATTGAGGTATACTGGCCAGCAACGACACTGCCGCTTTACATGTGTGGTTTGAGATCACATTTGGCTTTTCGAAATGGCAGTTGCCGCTGTATGTTGATCTAGACACGGAAAATGGACTCCTGCCATTCGACATTATCTACTATATCGTCCCAAGAAGTCAGTTCGAGTCAATACGCAGCAGTGTTCTGTATTCCTCATCACTATCTTCACTGTTGACGACATACCGGCTTTGGCTTTTCGGAAATAGATATGTTTTTCGTAGACTTGGCACTTTTCCGGCCATAAATGTAGGTTTGAGCCATTTGTGTCTGTAAGGAACACCAACATGGCTTGTTTACATATACAAATATTTTGACACCAGAAAGCCACACGAGAAAAATTTTGAACCTAGATAACTTGTAGTTGTGTCTGTACCCAGCGGTCTCTTGCTTCCATGTCCTATATAACTATGGCCCTCTCCCCCTTGACCCGACTCAAATGTCTATTCCTTCTATCCCTCCAAACATTCATCAGACAGAATCAAGCTTACGAACCAAGCCCAACTCTATTGCTCGAGCACACACTTCAACTCCAACTGAGCCACTCACCCAAATTCAACTCTCAAGCACTTCTGTTCATCTGAACATCTATTCCTTTGCGGGAATCGAGTTTTCTCATCTCTTCTCTTTTCCACTCAGACACAATAATCCTCCCCAACAGCATTTCATCGATCATACACGATCTTCACCATGCCTGCCACCAAGTCGAGCATGTCAGGCCCAGACCACTACAAGGTCCTCGGCGTCAGCCACAAGGCTTCCAAGGAGGAGATCCAGGGCCGCTACAAGAGGCTCGCTCTCGAGATCCACCCCGACAAGAATTCCAACGACCCCCATGCCTCCGACAAGATGGCCAATATCAACGAGGCCTACCAGGTGCTCACCAACAGCGCCATGCGCCACCACTTTGACGTCGCTTTTGGATATGACAAGCGCCCCGGCCAGTCTGACGCAGTCCCCCGTGATCCCAGCCGCCACGACGACCAGAACGATGGCGCCGGCAGTAACTGCCGGGCGGAGAAGCGGGACAAGCGTGGCCGAGTCAAGGGACGAGGAGTCGCCAGGCAGGCCGAGAAGGAGGAAGACGAATGGAGGGCTTACACTATTGAGGAGAAGTTCTTCTCGTTCGAAAGACACCACCTTCCGGGGGACAAGCCAGACCCTGATTCCCGCCCCGAGCCAGAACTGCACGCATGGCAGAGAGTGCTGATGGCGAAAAAGAGTGGCACGGCGCTTGTGGAGGGCGACATCGACCATACCAAACCGACTCGGGCTACGAACAAGACCTCCCGGTGCAAGTCGATGCCCAGAAAGCGCAAGTACATCAAGCATCCCACGGTTCCTAACCCCTTCATCGACCCCATCCGCCTCATGGAGCGCGGCCGCGGCAAACTCGTGAGCCAAGAAGCTCGCGATCTGGAGAGCAAGCTCGTCGAGGCCAATCGGAGGGCCTGGGAGGCCAACAAAGAGCTGGTCACCTTGAGCAACGAAAAGAGAGCCTTGAAGATAGAAGAGAGAAAGATCAAGCTCGAAAGACGGATGCAGCCGCTTGAGCGAAAGATGGCGATTTACCAGGCCATGGGCCGCGCCAGTGCCGAACTGAGCCGCAAAACGATTGACGAATTCGGAGAACGCGTCGACAAGCAGCGAGAGGCTCGGCAACTCCAAGCCGCCCAAGCAAAGAGCTCCAAGTCTGCCAAGGCCAGAGTTTCTGGCTCCGATGCGCCTCGCCTTGATCAAATCAAAGGGCAACCCACTCCAGAAACCTCCGCCCTTGTCCTCCGCCAACAGCGAATCGACGCCATGATTGTCGCCGCACAAGACACATCGCTGCAGGCCAGAGCCGAAGTGCAAGACATCACCCGCGAGATGGCAGTGCTCTGGTCAGGCGAAGGCGCGACCTGGATCAAGGACAAGATCGTGGCGGCCATCGAGGAAGAGTTTGACCTCCGAAATTGGCAGTACGAAGACAAGCTCTGCGCGAGGGAGTTGGAGCGCCCGGTAGAGGACCCCGTGCACTCTCTCGAACTTGAGGTAAAGTACCTGCGCAGGATGCTCGAGGCCCGCGCCACATACGCCTCCACGCTGGCCGACGCCGGAGCCGACGCGGACGCCGTCGATCGCTGTCGCAAAGGCCGGGGCCAGTACCAGGCCTTCGAGCAGGACAAGGAGCTCTTCGAACACCTATCGGATGAGAGCATCGCGAGGCTCGAGAAGATCTGGGGAACACAGGTCATCGGCGCCGAATGTTCTGTAGCTGAGCCGATCCAGCAGAAGCTTAATCTCATGCCGCAGATTACCAGGAACCTCTACCCAGAATACGTGACGGACGAGGTTTACATGCACGACGGTGTCCTCGACATGATCCCGCTGCCATCCGAGGAGCTCGCTAGCGCGCACACGTATGCGATGGATGCGGCTAGGTTCCAAGACGAGGCCCTCATCGAGGCGCTCTCGTCAAGGAGGGAGGCACAGACAGGTGTCGTTGCTGAGGACCATGTTTTGGAGGTTAATTTGGGTACCTAGGTAATTGCAAGCGTAGTGGCTAGGTTTATGATTAGGAGAAAGGCGTCAGCCGGGATTCAGTATTTTCTTTCGTCTTAGGATGAATTTTCTGAATAAATGATGGAATACTATACTTACCAATGTCTTCGTATTAAGTGCAGATTGGCGTCTGTTTGAATCTGGCCAGTTTACCGCTTGGGGAAGGGAACTTGAATTCAGCGGAATCTTGAAACATACCTCGGTTATAATCGCTACAGTCATCGAAATGCACTCTTCAAGTCCTCTATCCATGTAAGAAATCTGAGCCTTCGTCTACAAGATCTCGAGATCGAATGGCGCTTCAAACATGCTGTCGTCTAGAGCCGTAGCTCTCGTCAAGGCAGCACGATCCAGCCCAGCAGTGAACTGCGGGGGAGCAATCACCGATACAATCTTGCCCAATGTCGATCCTTGACCGTGTAGATACGGAGAATTTGTTGGATTGTTGCATCATTCGGCCAATCGCAGTATTGTTATGTTTGAATTCTGGATTTGTACATCGCCGACTTGGGCGCACCACACGCCGTCGACGTCTTTTTGACCGTTGGGCAAGACCTGTAGGGCCAAGTAAAACGTATTCCGGTATCTTTTGTATCTGAATTTTGGAGGCATGTGACTGGGATCCAGAACTTCACCGCATCACGGCACTTTTGGGGAGAAGTCATGAACAGCCTAAACGCATGTCGTAGCTTTTCGACCAACCTCATCGATGATGCGATGCATCTCACGAGTCCATCCCGTACCAGACTCGCGGAAATCAGTGACGTATTCATAAGACGAGGAAGGCACAATCAGAGGTTTACGCAGTATAGACGCATCAACAGATATCAAAAGGTAGGCGCTGTTGATCTGGACCTCCATTCGAGAGGGACCCAGACCTCTTGTCTACCTGGTGCCTTCCTCATATCCTCAAAAACGTCACTCTGCTTTGCAACATTGCACAAGGGAGGAACCGTCCTAGCAGTTCTTCACTGTACCTACCTAGATAAGGACAGATGCCCCAGCCATTCGATGTTGGCAATCCTCCCATCTCCCTTTTTTCGTCCCAAGCATCACGTTTCCCAAATCGTCCTAACCCATTGTGTACCGCTCCAAAGAAGATTCTCACAATCGCGCCTCGGCCGCCAATCTTGGCCCAGTCGTAAATCATCCCAAGTCATCACCTCAAGTCATCATCCCAAGTCGCCCGCGTTGGTCGCGGACCTTCACCATGGTCTTAGAAACGGCTAACTCACGTCCAAGCATTCTTGGGCACACGCGTCTCTCTCTGGTATACGTATCGCACTCGGATCAGCCCGAGGATGGTGGTTATATCACTGGATCTGAAACAACTATCGAGAATGAGCTTTTTTATTAACGGGGACCGAATCGCCGTTGCATCGCTACCTGGTCTATCCAACGAAACACTCCGAAAAACGTCTCAAAGTTCCAGCTATCTTGTAGTAAAAACCAGAAGTCCGATACAAAGAACAGAAAGACATAAGATTGAAGCTCTATGCGTCGATGGAAAACAGCATTTAGGAGACAACACCTGGTTATGCATGTATGAGACGGGGGCACGATGCCTGTTCTGAACAAGGCTTTCACGTCAGGAGATGTGCTGGATTTTGAGACAGGATGTACTAGAGAAGATAATGCGGTTGTGAATCAGGTGCATTCGGGCACCTGGTGAAGAGAGAGGAGGTTCTCAGCCTCAAGCTACAGCGACATCTATGGGTCATGGCTAACAGGATACACTGCATTGATTTTGAGGGTGTTAAAATCTATTTTGATGACTGGAATAATTTCATCGGATCTCTATGCACTTGGATGAGCTCGACCTGTGTTGCAAATTAGAATGAATTGAATATGTCCCTGATTACCATAGCGGGAAATAGTGTACGCAAACAGTCATTGTGTTGCACCCAATCATTGTGTGGGGCAGCAATCATTGTGTGCCAGCGCAATCATTGTGTGGACTTCCCGTATATTCTGCCCCTTCCCTCGGGGAGGGTGCTTGCCATCCTTAATAGCAATTAACGAGGCTTCCTTCCATGTGTAAATCGTGACCTGTAAATCCGTGATAGCGTAGTCGTGTGTGACCGTAGACTTTTCTAAATAACCTGTTCGATCCCAGTGGCCACCATATTCTTTCTATTTTCAAAACCAAATACGGTAAAAATAAAAATTCATTTTTGAAAATTTCTGAAATTCCAAAAACCACGAATCTTTTGGACCCACATTAGAAGATCCGGCCAATCAGAGGCCCCCCTGGCGAGCAATCATTGTGTTGCACACAATTATTGTGTGCCACACAACCATTGTGTAATGAAGCAATCATTGCACTTCCACGCAATCATTGTGTAAAAAACAATTATTGTTTACCCACGCACGCCGCCGCTACGGTATCCTTTGGCTTGACAAACAATGATCAGTAATAGGAGACGCATGTAATATTGACGCTGTGGTAGTGCGTCAAGGAATACAAGAGAAAAACAACCAATAACAGGTGTTTTTAAAACTATTGTCGACTCGGCAGATATTAGTCTCTGGAGATTAACTTTCGAAGATTGAAACAACTAGATGAATGACGTGAAGAGGAAATACGGCAGTAGTGAGGTCCAATTCTTTCATTCGACTGCGGGAACTGTTCTGGATGGTCCACTAATACAGTATCACGGAACCAACACACCTTATGCATCTAGATCTAGCCTTGTTGAGCCAGGTCATGTCACGTCAATCGATGCACAGGATCTCGTGTAACTATATCCACTTCTGGTCAGGGCGTCTTTAAACGACTCGATCAAGCATTCCTTCATTCTGCTCTCTTCGTTTTGTCACCTTGGCCCTGAATTTTCCATCTCTTACACAAATCTTCAACCCTTTACACCATGGCCGAGGTACACATCAAAGAAGGCCGGGTGCCCTTCAATATTCCATCCCTCGACATGGACGAACCCTGCTTTACTTATTACAAGGTGGTCGGGGACCTCTCCTGCGGCGCCCCTCCAGTCGTCGTCGTCCACGGCGGGCCCGGCGCCGGCCACGAATACTTGCTCCCATTTGCGGGCCTGTGGCGGGACTATGGTCTCCCAGTCGTGTTTTACGACCAGATCGGCTGCGCCTCGTCGACTCACCTGCCGCAGACGGCCGGTGACGAGTCATTCTGGCGGGAACAGCTGTTCCAAGACGAGCTCGACAATCTGCTCGACTTTCTACAGCTGCGCCGCGGCCCCGGCTTCCATCTTCTCGGCCAGAGCTGGGGCGGCATGTTGGGCTCGGCGTTTGCGGCGCGCCGGCCAGAGGGGCTGCGCAGGTTGGTCCTCGCGAGCGCGCTGGCGAGCAAGGTCCTGTCGGCCCGCGGTGTGCGCATGCTGAGGGATCAGATGCCGGCGGATATGCGCCAGGCGCTGGAGAAGGCGGAGCAGGAACAAGATTACGAGAGTCCAGAGTACAAACGTGCTCTGGATTATTACTATAGGAAGCACGTGTGTCGGGCCGACCCGTTTCCTCCGCCGGCGCTGTTGCCGGCGCTGAAGAATTTGAGCACGGATACGACGGTCTATCGTACGATGTAAGTCATGCAAATATCATTTTCTGTTCTCAGCATTTCTTAATCTGGGGTCATCCTAGGAACGGTCCCTCACCGCTGACGACGCTCGGCTCGCTGAAAGACTGGTCCGTCATGTCTCGACTACCAAAGATCACAGCTCCGACACTCGTCTACAATGGTGAATATGATACCTCACATGATATCGCGCAAGTCCCCTTCTTTGAGCTGATTCCACGAGTCCGCTGGATCACGTTCCAGGGCGCCGGCCACATGTGCCACGTGGAAGGTCCCGAGATACGGGCGAGGATTATAAAGGTTGTCGGCGAGTTCTTGACGCAAAGTGATATCACTGATGTGTCAAGCACTTGAGTGCAGTGAGTTTGCAGCGACTTGGTTGGTGAAGAGAAGAATTTAAATTGCATGGTCCTGGAATGAATCCGATGAGATACCGTCACCACTTTCTGAAGCTCACTGGAATTGCATGACCGAACCGCATGGTCATTTGCAAACGAGACTCTTGTTTCGATTGAGTTAGTATAATCGCAGTGCAACGTTGTATCTCAACAATACTGGATTGGCTTTCACTTTCGAACATAATCTTATATCTACGTAGCAACCCCAAATCGGCAATCCGGAAAGCGGTTACCAAAGAAGAAGAACTCAAAAGGGGTTCGAATAGATCTAGATACGGAAGGGACGTTACATTTTTAATTGTGGCTTCAAGTTGCCACGAGTGATCGTGCAGACCTCCCGCAGGTACGCCTATCACAACTGGCAGAAAGGCCCGACAGCTTGGTACGCTTGACCAACCCGAAGCCTCTCCTCGTGGTTTTAAGGTTATCACAACTTTAAAATCGATGTTCGGACCGTTTGATCTTGGATTGCCCAATGATGATCGTTACCGGCCAGAGCTTCAGAGCCTCGGCATGCTCTCTTCAGGATAGCTTTGAGCCAAAAGAAGCGTCAAGTCGTTTGACACGAAACGGTATGCAGGTCCTTGGAATTATAGAGGTCTTTGACACGTTCCAGGCCGTCGGAAACCTTCTCTTCAACGAATGCCACGTGAGTGAAAGTATATTTCTGTACAGAGATGTATACGAATATGATATGTCGTAGAGGTTATCTGGGAGCCCACGGGTTGTGCTCAGAATGGCGTTCCGTCGGCTTTCCAAACGAGGTCGGCTTTGAGATTGTTACTTATAGGTGGCAGTTCTCACATCAACCTGTCAACTCGATACTCATGCTCCATGGTCACTTCACAAGTATCAAGATACTCCTCATCCATCCTATTACATCGTCAGTCACAAGTCATGGGCCAAGTAAAATCAAAGCTTCGGGCAAAGCCCACCGAACCGACAGAGCCGTTTCCGCTCGAGAGCGTCCCCATCGATGTGCTCTTCATGATCACAGATTTTCTGGACCCGGTGGCATGCATGTCCCTGGCAATGACATGCAAGCCATTTTACTACTTGCTACACTCACGGGGCAGACTCGACAGCGAGGACCGCCAGGCCTTTGTCGAGCAGCTCGAAAGGGATCTCGGAGCCGAAAAGTGGTATTGCCACTTTTGCTACAAGCTGCATCCGTTCCAGTCGGACTGGACCCCAACGGGCAAGGAGATGTGGCCGGACGCCCCGAGGAAGCAGAACGGCATCATCTCCTTCCGAACGCCTTGTCGGTACGAGCGCCTCTGTAACGTGGGCATGACCTTTCAGAGGAACTCGTGCGGCGGCAGGTACAACTATTACAACCTGTAAGTACCTATATGACCTTTCCCAAATATGTCAAGAGTATACCGACTCACGCTCGCCGCAGCGGCTGGCACCACGCCCGCCTGGTCATGAACAGACACCTCTACGGG
The DNA here is from genome assembly GCA_023510015.1 of Pestalotiopsis sp. LF_19_12. Lineage (NCBI taxonomy): Eukaryota > Fungi > Ascomycota > Sordariomycetes > Amphisphaeriales > Sporocadaceae > Pestalotiopsis > Pestalotiopsis sp. LF_19_12. The sequence continues at coordinate 220,920 of JALYBT010000002.1, read as the reverse complement.
GCTCCCAGCGGGCTGCCCCTGTCCAACCTGCGCCGGTGCTTCGCGGACCCAGACAACCGGATCACGCCGTCCTTCATCCAGGACTGGTCCGCCCGGATCATCCAAGACGAGCTGATCCTCCGGGGAGTGCACATCTGGTTCGCGCGGGAGCGGCCCCCCGGCCCGGACGGACGGACTACGGTCCGGAGGCCGTTCCACCGCGACGCCTACCACCTCTGCCCGCACATCGTGGTCGCGCACACCACCCCGTGGCCCCACGCCGGGCTCGGCATTGTCTCCCAGCTACTCTTCTGGCGCACGCTCGATTTCTGGGAGTGCCGCAATCAGTTGCAGTCTTGTGACAAGTGTCTCACCGACTACACCGTCACGGTCAGGCGGGTCAAGCCGCCGAAGAAGAAGAAGACTGGATCGGAAACGTCGACCCTGGATCGGTTGCGCAGCGCCAGCGTGCGCCAGATTCGAAGGGTGTTGGGTCTCGACAAGAAGGACAATGCCGAGAGCAGCGATAGTCCCGGCAGTGGAATCCAGCCACTTCCACCGCTCCCGCTATCGACATCGACATCGACGTCGTCATCATCATCAACGTCGTCATCGTCATCGACATCGATAATGACGAATCAAGATGAAACCCCCCAAGAGAGCGGCTGGCTGGTCACCATCAAGACGTATCACCAGTTCGGGACGTGCCGATCGCCAACGGACGTCAGATGGCTCGGTCTGACCATGGACCCCGGCAACACGACACGGATGTTATATCGAGATGACGTGCTGTACCCCATTGGCAGAATAAAGCGCAATTGGAACCGTCGCGATTTTTCTGATTACTGGAATCAAGTCAAGAAGATAATCAAGCCTACAGACGAGGCCGTGGAAGTATGAGAGGATCATTTGTTATACTCCAGGAGGATGGAATTGGTACGATACTGTAAAGTATTTGATGCATACGGCGGCAGATCGTACTGCCCAGCGCTTTCGTGGGATTCGGCTTTGAGAATGTTTTAGGAACTATATACACAAATGACTTCTTCTAAAGCCACATTGTATTCATCGTCGCTCGCACAAGCGCCACATCAGTCCTTCGCATCGGTGCGGCAAATGGTGACGAGTTTTCCTATATACCTACACTCTGATTATCCCTGACCTCCCATTTCGAGAACGATTATTCTATGGTTTCTCTAATAATGTATCTCCACCATCTTTCCGACCAACATTACAAACCCACTCGTAATTACTCTTCCCTCTCACTCCTCCCCGGCTGCGATCTTCTACTCACAGCACTCGCATTCGTCGCGACCCGTGCCACATCCACATCCTTGCCCGTCTCACCACCCGCAGCACTGTTCTCACGCCCAGAAGAAACAGGAGCCCTTCCGCGCTCCGCCATATCCTCGGCGCTCTTCCTGTTCCCGGCGAACATAGGCCCTCCCGCACCAGCCCCCGGCGACGACGACGACGACGCCGTGACGCCCTCGTCCTGCGCCTCCTCATGATGTCCATACGACCCACCAATCCCCTCGAGCGTAAACGGACTAGCCGTAGGCCCGTCGAGCAGCCCGAGCTCGTCGGGGGAGAACAACTTCGGCAACAGCAGCGCGCGCACGGGAATCAGCGCGAGGATGAACACCGGAAACCCGATGGCCGCCACGGTCTGGGTGATGGCGAAGGTGGCGCCGAAGCCGACGAGCTCGAGCGCGACGAACCACCAGACGGCGGCGCGGCGGCGGACGCGGCGCAGGGGGTGCGACGCCGGGGTCAGGGCCGCGTCGCGGCACAGGAACAAAATCTTGGCCGTGATGCCGTTGCCCTCGAGCGCCTGGTAGCCCATGATGAAGAACAGGCCGGCCAGGACGGCCTGCGGGATCAGGTGCAGCACGACGAGCAGAGGGCCGCTCATGGTGCCGAGCGTCAGCAGGCCCTGGGCCAGGTTGGAGACGCGCTGCTCGACGACGCGGGTCGGTCGGTACGAGATGTGGCCCTTGTTGTTGCTGTCTCCGCCGGCCTCGTCGTCGTCGGCCTCGGCCACGGTCACGCACAGCGATTCGGTGTGGAAGGGCGCCTGCGGGATCAGACCGTTGGGGAACGGCAGGCCTAGGAGGCCGGCCACGCCCGTCGTCAGGCCCAGGAGGAACAGGTCCCAGTGGAAGCCGGCGGGCTTGCGGAGGGGAAACTCGGTTCCTTGGGCGATGAGCGAGGAGACTAGTCTCATGTTAATTGGGTTGATCTCTTCAAGTAAGTATGACATCGTGCAACTCACCATTGTGATCGAACCAGAAGAGGATAGTCAGCAAAATGGCAAACGGTATAGCCAGGAACACGTCGCTGACGGGAATGTCCCAAAAGTGGATGAACCAGCCGCGGTCGGCGGTGGGGAAGAAGCTCTTGCTCGTGGGCAGCCTGTCGAGCTCGACGGACTCCATGCGGCCAAAGTGGACGAAGCCGGTGAAGAAGATGACGGTCAGCGGAGTGCCGTAGTCCTTGAGGAAGACGCGGACGGGGTGCCAGAACAGGGCGCTGGCGCCGCCGAGCTCGCCGCAGGCGTAGGCGACCATGAAGACGAGCAGGGCGACGGCGATGGACAGGTAGAAGGGCGCCTCGGTGCCGAACCGCTCCAGCACCTGGATGCCCTTCTGCAGGTAGATGAAGGCGACGTAGAAGCCGAAGATGTCGCACGGGAACCGCGTCACGTACTTGAGCCAGTTGCACGAGTTGGTCACGGCCAGGATCCAGTGGAAGATGAGCGACCAGATGCCGATCCAGCACATGAAGGCCAGGTAGTTTGTGCCCGTCGGGTTCATAATGTCATAGACGGTGCTGCGGGCTGGGTATTAGAAATGCACTACCTTTCATGTTGAAACTCTTGGTGGTATTGAGAGTATGACTTACTAGTTGAACACGGTAATAGGACCAGTCACGCCCACAATGACAAGCGGTTGGCACGCCAGGAGAGCAAATACTACTGCGCCGAGGACCGAGGAGAGAAGGACCTCGTTGACGCCGTACTGCATGTCTGTCTTGGTGAACATATCCAGCGAGAAGGCAAGCGCCGGCATGATGCTATGGTGAAACTCATGTTAGCAGGCAGGAATTGTTGTCGACGTTGATACACAGATCCCATATTAAAATCGAGATGAACCACGATAACAAAGTAGACTGATCTCCGCCCGGCTCATGCATGCGAGGGGCTCATCTCAATGAACATTCCCCAGATGGAATCCTCCAGGCAGTCTCCGCCGTGCACGTCAAGACGTTGCATATTCCCAGGTGATGAGGCATACCAAGAGAAAGAAATGACTGAATAAGAGAAAAATACTCACTTGGCAAAATACATGTACACGGTCGCCGGCACGACGCGATAATCCCAGGCATCGGCAAAGTCGCTCCAGTAATAGGGCGCGCGGCGTCGTATATCATTGATCATGCCGCGGAAGAGGTGAATCTTCCACCACCGGTCGGGCTTCTCCATGTCGCCGTCGTCGTCGTTGTCGTCCTTTTCCTCGTCGCCATTTCTGTTGTTGCTGTCGGGAGCTGGTGCGCGGCGCCGCCGGCCGCGTAATGCGTTCTTGAGTGGCGACTTGCTGGCCGCCGCCGCCGTTGTGGCGCCGGACGCTGATGGCGTTTCTCCTCCTCGTTGTTCTGTCGTGGGAACAGTCGCCGGGTCCTTTCCCGTATTTGCCATTGTACGGAAAGACAACAGCGAGGAACAATACTGTTGACCGAATAATATACACACCCCTTCGCAAATCGGTTGCGGCGAGAAAAGCGTGGCGCGGTCTTGGTGTGCTCAATGTCTTTGACCGCCGCCCGGGTTTGGAGTCCGGGTATAATAGCGCGAAGGCGTGGTGAGACCCCGAAAAAATTAGAGTATTATTCTTTGCTCAAACAACGAAAAGCGACGTGACTTTCTACTCTTGACGGCTGTGTCTGAAGATATCGTCAAGAGCCGGTTGCTTCTCTTGAGTTTCGGTGTATGTGGACAGAATCAAATTTGGAAAAAATAAAAACAAGACGCTGAAGGCAAACAGAAAGAATCATCAATCTGAACCCCCCGAGTAATGTGGTGATGCAAAGGCAGTATTCATACCAGTACTATGGTACGGGCCTAGAATGTTAAATAGGGACGGGCTCGACAGGTCAGTCAGTCATCAGTTACCAGTCGAACTCCATCTCGATTCCAGTCCAGTCCCATACAAATTCAATGTTCCCCCATTTGCCATTGCCCAGCATTTTAGCGTCCCCTCTTTTATTTTCGTCCAGGATCAGTTTTCCTACTGCAGAATTGCGTGGCTCTAGGTTCAATGACATGCCGCATATTGAAGAATGTATCTCGGAAGCCAGAGCGATTCGCCGCTCGGCTGTCGCCAGCTTTATCTTGAAGATGTAGTCCATCATATAATCCATGAACCGGTGAACAATAGACATACATGAACCCTTCGGCAGTGGTCTCCTATCAACTTGTTTCCATGATATTCTTACGGTGAACGAAGTGTGTAAGACGTGTACCCCACAAAGCGTTGAAAGACAGAGTTCTAGCGTGGAGACCATTTACGGCGTGGGGCACTTTTTTGCTGCCCGGGCAGACAAGTTTCAATGTGGGGACTGTCTATGTTCTATGCCCATCTGCGGAACTACCAGGAACGGAACGATGAAAGAATGCGGCAAATACACAGCAAACAGAAACCGATCTGCCGTGTGGTAAACGATTACCAGCCACTCTGGACCTTCCCACTCCCGGCTGGCTGCTCTGAGCACATCCTGTCCGTCATCTTCAAGGCAGCATCAAGGTAGTATTGAACAGTCATATGAAGAAACCCCATCTGAACAAAATAGACCAGACTCCATTTTCCTATGATGAATGTCTAATCTATGGAATATCTTTTACAAGGCATCTTTGAAACCCCGACGTTCCCATGCCACAATACCAATATACTTTACATAAGGTGAGTTGAGAGCTTGTGCTATATGAGGACCTGCAGTGATCGATCCAGCCCTTCTCTCGCGCAACCATGTTTGTTAGTCCCAGCCGTTCGACGCCCCTACCCGCCATCCTGTCTGTCCTTCCGTTCGCTAGGCGGCTGCGCAGATTACCTCCGGAACTCGTCTCCCTTGAGCTCCTTGAAGATTGCCGGCTGCGGTGGGACGCCCGGCGTGCCCAGGTCGCCGCTGGGCGGTGAAGGGGGGATGCTCTCCTGGCCTGGGGTGGGCTTGTCTGGGTCTCCTCCGAAGTACTTGTTGAATTCCTCGCGGTCGTCAAACGGCCTCTTGCCCAACAGCCGCACCATGTCATCACGCGTCAGTACCTCCTTGGTGAGGAGCTCCTCTGCGACAATGCCGACCTCCTTCTTCTTCTCAATAAGGAGATCCTTGCACTGCTTGTATGCCTCGTCGACAATGCGGCGCACCTCGGAGTCAATGGTCTGGGCCGTCGACTCGGCAAACGGCTTTAGGAACTGGTTCTCGTCGTTCTTGAAGTGGAGCGGTCCAAGCTTGTCCGACATGCCCCATTGTGTCACCATGGCTGTGGCCATGTTGGTGACCTTCTTGAAGTCGTCACTGGCTCCAGTGGTCACGGTGGGGAAGTGCAGTTCCTCCGAGATGCGTCCGCCCAGAGTCATGGCCATGCGATCCAGGAGCTGCCTCTCAGTCATGAGGTAGACGTCTCCCGGGAGGTACTGGGCGTATCCGAGCGCACCCGAGCCACGCGGGATGATGGACACCTTCAGGAGAGGGTCTGCCCAGCGGAAGAACCAACCACAGATGGCGTGGCCGGCCTCGTGGTAGGCCACTGTCCTCTTCTCCTCGGGGCTCAGAACCAGAGACTTGCGCTCGAGACCACCAATGACACGCTCGATGGCCTGCTCAAAGTGCTTCATGGTAATGGACGGAGCGTTGGCTCTCGCAGCTGGTAGAAGAATTAGTAAAGATTAAGTGGAATGTGCCAGTATTAACAATAGACTCACCGACTAGTGCAGCTTCGTTGACACAGTTTGCAATGTCGGCACCTGCAAACCCAGGCGTCAAAGCTGCCAGTCTTCCGCTCAAGTGTTCAATCTCCTCATTGGTGACGACCTTCTTCAGGTAAACCTTGAAAATGTCTTGTCTGCCCGCCATCGTAGGCCTGTCAATGTTGATGTGGCGATCGAAACGACCGGGTCTCATGAGGGCCTTGTCGAGGACATCTGCTCTGTTGGTACCGGCCAGCACGACCACCTGCTCCGTCGTGTTGAAACCGTCCATCTCGGTCAGAATCTGGTTGAGCGTGGCCTCGCGCTCGTCGTTGCCACCGCTCCACTTGCCGCCACCCTCTGATCGAGACCGACCGATAGCGTCGATTTCATCAATGAAGATGATGCAGGGAGTGTTCTTGCGCGCCGTCGAGAAGAGATCTCGCACTCTCGAGGCACCAACACCAACAAACATTTCAACAAACTCGGAACCGCTGACACTGAAGAAGGGGACGCCAGACTCTCCGGCAGTAGCCTTTGCCAGGAGCGTCTTACCAGTACCGGGAGGACCTGCGAGGATGGCACCGCGAGGGATCTTGGCTCCTAACCGCTGGAACTTCTCGGGCTTCTGCAAAAAGCTGACAAACTCCATGATCTCTTGCTTGGCCTCGTCCATGCCAGCCACGTCGCTAAACTTGACCTTGACGGAGGCGTCGTGATTGAAACGCTTGGCCTTGCTCTTGCCGAAACCGAACATGCCGCCGGCACCACCGCCGGCGCCGCCAGGTCCACGACGAGATACCCAGTAGAGCAAACCAACAAAGAGTAGCGTGGGTCCAAAGGCCAAGGCAATGTTGGCAAGACCACTCTGTCCCTGGTAACTGACGGGTATTCTCTCCGCCGGAGGAATGCCGAGTTCCTTCTGCGCCTCGTCCAGTCTTCGCTCAAAGGCGTCGACGGAGCCAATAGAGAAGTAGTAGTGGAAGCCGGGGCTCGTCGCAGCAGAGTCGGGGTACATGGAACGGGTGGCCTCGACATTGAGATCTACCCGGACCTGGTTGCCGCTGACGACCATTTTCTCGACCAGGCCCTTGTCCAGGAAGTTCTTGCGCAGTTCTTGCCATGTGATCTCGCGGCTGTCGCCAGTGAAGATGGAGTTGTAGATCCAGTAAGCAACGAGGGATCCAATGATGGTGGTGAGCCAGTCGTTACCCTTGAGCGGGTTTTCCGGCGGCTGGTTAGAGTTCTTCTTGTTGCCCTTGTTGGCGCCACCAGAGAAGAATTGCGAACCGGGCGATGACTTTTGTTCATCGCTCTTGCCCTGTTCCTTTTCCGAGGGCTTCTTGCTAGAGTCCCTTTCGTTTTCCTTCTCCACCATCCTGTTTGCGATGTCGGTCGAGAGGGAGTTGATGGACTTGAGGTACTGGCCGGCATCTCTGAGGCTAAAGGTGCCGTTCATCTTCTTCTGGATGAGCTGCTGGAGGTCCTTGGGCACACCGGTCTGCTTGAGTTCCTCTATCACATCCTCCGGGCCGTGTCCCTTGTACTTGGGCAGCCACTTCATGCCCTCCTTGGTGGCTTTTGCGAGCTCTTGGTACTCGGCCTCGGACAGGTAGACCCATCCTTCGGGCAGAGGATCGCGCTCCTTCTGTTGCGCGCCTTCGCCCTCGGCGGGCCCGGGCGATGAGGTGCTCTGGACCTCGGGGGAGGAATCTGGTGCGCCATCCTTCTTCTTCTCGGAAGGCTTCTTGGGGTCCTGGTTCTCGCTGGAGTAGTAACGCAGCTGCTGGTGTCGCGCAGCCCAGACAGCAGACGGGACCTGGGAAAACCGCGTCGTCCTCAGGTTCGCGCGCGTGTAGACATTGAGGGAGGACTTTGAGATGCGCGCAAGGCCCGTCGACCGCCGGATGAAGCTTGACATGTCGGGCAGAGTCGACCGCGCCCCTCGGGGAATGGCTCTGGTGTCGGATGAGGCGGGATATTCTCGGAATGGAGGTGTCGGTTCGTCTCCAAGTCTACCTCATGGAAGGCACGCAGGTCTGTTGGTAACCTGGTGCAGGTCGTGGTGCAGAGAGTTGAAGAGGTTTGACTGAGGTTGGGGGTGGGATGACTCCTCTACGCTGGCGCCTCGTCGGACTTGTGGTGGACTTTAGCGGCGTTCAGCAGATTTCTGCTTTGCCTCCTTGAGCTTCGATGTGCTGATCAAGTCATCATCAATTCGTCCCCGGTGCTAGCATTCTTTGGGACTAGTGTCCAAAAGCTCAACCCACTGAGTCCCGACTTCAGTGATGTGGAGCCACCTTAGACATGCCATCGTGGGGCCACGTGATGATATAGTTCTTTGTCTTCTGTTTTATATATTGTTCTCCTGAGAACCTATGCTCGAAATTTCAAGCATGGATTGTTTAGAATTCTGTGTTTACCTTTCTGAGATACGTGATATATCACGAGCGAAATAGGGCAGGCCGACGTTTGTTGTTCAAATACAAGCATCCACCCACCGTATGAGAGCATTTCAAGTAGAGTTTGTGAATACCGTTACAAGTCTTGAAACAGCTTATAGAAAGGCCCAATTGAGTTTACAGCCGTTTCAATCTCAAATTTGAGATATTCAATACCGTTGCAGTATATGCATTCCACGGTTTATATACTTCTTAAAATGGGTATCATATTCCCGCCCACGGCACTTCCCTCCCAGTGCTACCCTGCCGAGATCCTGTTGGCGAAGACAGTTACAATTCATGCCCGGCCTCACCTATAGCCGAAGACGAGCGCATAAACACTACCCATTCCAAGTAACGAGGTACAACATTCCCCAAGTTGCGCTGATAGCAGTGCAGGGCATGCGGATCCCCCGGTCCCCGAATCACCAACCAACAAACCCGATCCCCACTCGGCGTCCTTATGAGCAAGTATACAAGTTAGTCGAGTCCGATCATACCGCTCAAACTTTCTTATCTACTCATTCTACGAATCGACAATCATAATTTGGTGGGCACCGGCGAAGTGTTTTATGCTTGATTTGTGGCATGTATAGCACTCTCAGACCACGTCTCACAGCCTCGTCCGAGATTGCCAGAATTATTCTCAATGTTACCGAATGATGATCCCAGGTAGGTATTCAACTTCACCGTGAGTCCAATTTTTGAGCACTACTGATTGTTCAGGATCATACACCTGTATGGTCTCAAAGTGTCATGTCGGAAGCAATCGAGCCCACGGCAGAATAGGATTGCAAGTTCGATGAGATTCATGATAAACCGGTGAGTGGAAATTGACCATGGCTAATAGATATTTTAGGTATCAAACAGTATACCGCCGACCCAACCAAACGCCTATGACTGCCCAATCATTTACTCGCAACTGAGTTCACCCATCAATGCATTAATTCCAAAACTGCTCACGGACTTCTTCTCATTAAATCGTCACCGTGCCTCCATTTTCAACATCCATCGTTTTGATATTTCCGCAGACATTCCGCACTTTTCTCGTCTCACGACCGTCATAAACCGCCATTGTTGTTCATTGTGCTTCCATTCTCGAAACTGGGGTAGGCTCCGCCACTGAACTCGGCCCAGTCCCAGTCAATGCTCATCGGCAGTTGCCATAGATCCTGTGGCAGCAGAGCGGGTGCGAAGCCAGGTACGTTGGGGTTCTGCAAGGGCGGCGACGCTATCGGCTGGCCAAACCCGGTCAGATCATGGAAGTTATTGAAATCAGGAGTATCGTATATCGGGCCCGTGCTGGGGTGGTCTTGTGGCCACGCGTTGGGACCATCGCGTGGTGCTTGACCGTTGCCCGAATTTGCCGTATTCATCGGGCTGTTATAATTCGAAGCTGACGACTGGGGAGTGTGACCACCCTGCATTCCCGGCGAGCCTGTCGAGTACGCCACAGACCCTCGTTGTTGCCTCTGCTGTTGGCTGTAATGCGGAGTCGGCGTGGCCTGTGACGTGGTGGACCGAGGTGTTGTGCTTGATTGCGCTGAGGCGCTCGGGTTTATCGGCTTGGGTGGATCTTGTGTCCTCCTCTTCCGTTTCGATCCCTCCTTTTCGGTCTTGTCTATGATGGTCTTGGCAATACGTTCAAACTCGGCGCACACACCAAGCATTCGGTGAACCCCGCCAGTCTCGGCCTCCTCGCCTAACGTCGACAAGAACGTGACGACTATGCTCATCAGCTTGGTGTCTGATCTCGCCCGTGGATCCAGAGGATTCTGCAGAATGTTGCCAAACAATGTCATGAGCGCCGATACGGGGAAATACAAGGCCAACCTGGGGCAAATTAGCATGAGGTACGACATGACAGATACGGAGGAGCATACCAGACACATTGGTTATCACCTTGCGGTATGTACTTCAGCAACGAAATGGTAGCACGTGCTGCTGAGGCACAAAGAGCAGCTGAAGCAAAGACTCGCGGGTTCAAGGGCTTCGCATTCAGGCCCTGGATCGCATAGTTGGACAGTCTGCTGGTCCAATATCCCCGATGTACCGACATGCGGTGGATTGTTGTCAAACAATTATAGTAGGAAAAGTGCAGCATGACAATGTGGAGGATGAGCGGGGTGTGCGAGGCCTTGATCTCGTGTTCCGGTCTGAAGTCAATCGGAATGCTGTCTTTCCAGTCCTCAAGTGCCTTGTCAAGCTCGCCAATCGTGTTGAGGAGCTCACCCTCGGAGAGCTTGGCAGCCTTTGTCGAGTACAGTTTCTTGTACACTTTACTTTCGATCGTGGTTAGCTCACACATGACTCTGAACAGATTCATTTTTCCTTTGCCGTCAGCCAAAGGAATATTGCCAATGTTGTCTGCCGGGTTAGCGGCTGGGAGTTCGACACTCATGTCGTCATCATCCTGAGCTGGAGGTCTGCCGGAGCGAAGACAAAGATCCTTGTCCAACATGTACGCAATCCAGAAGACTCGTTTCCTCTGCTCAAGCTCGATCGGGTTCAAGTGGAAGCCGCTGCCACTCTTGTGAAGACCAATGCTGTGAGAAAGCCGAATTGCGGCAGCAATCAAGAGAAATGAGGGTTGCGGGTTCGGGGTTCCCTGCATGAACAAGGCCATGCCAAGCAAGGCTTGCACGCTGAGCAGGTCAGTGTTTCGCATAGTCAGCTCCGCAAACACGCCCATGGCATTCTTCATGTATGCCCAAGCCTTCTGATCCTCCTCCTCGGGGACGAGCTTGCTCATGACGCGCAGGCGATGAGCCGTCGCCAAAACAACGTTGAGACTCGCCCACCATCCAGATCCTTCATATGGCTCATTGGAGTACTGCTTCTCGACGAGGTGCATGAACGTAGGCTGGTGAAACACTGGGAACATGCAATTGAAGTTCTCAAAGTAGTCTTTGAGGAGAGACATGGCCTCCGGCTTGGGTGGCAGAGGTATGTATACGGGCCGCCGGAAGACATCAGCAAAGATCTCGGGCTTCCAGCGGGTCCACTTATGGTCGTCGATGGAGACTTCGGAAATCATGTTCTGGAAAGCGTCGTCTCCGGTCTTCTCATTCACCCATTGGATGCCCTTTGGCGAGAATATCGAGAAGCCAGACGATGAACCTAGATTTCCGTGGTCAGTTTGGGTCATGCTAATTGGTGAGATGGGGTTGTGGGAATTACCAAAATAACGTGTCTCGCCAGACTGGTTTGTAACGAGCGAGCACATCATCTCTGACAGGCCCTCGACATCCTCTTCAGACTTCTCTGGCACGACCGATGAGTTGCGCCTCTTGTCCTCATCCTTGTCCTTTGGTGGTTCAGGCGAAGTCAGTGAGCTCTGTGGAGTGGATGCGGCACCCTCGGCAATGGAAGTATCCTGTGATGGCGATGCTGGATTCGACGTGGCCTGCGAGGGCTGCCTTGACCGTTGTTGTGCCTTCTCGGCCAACTTCTTCTCCAAAGTGCCCAGATCGGTTGCGCCATCCTCATCATCTAGGAGTCCTGCATGACTGTGTTAGCCTGGTACATGTAGCTGAAAGCCGCGACATGAAATTGCGACTGGCACAAAGCGAGCATGTCGTCGGACTGTAAGTCCTCCTGACTTACCAGCAAGCCTAAGCAGACTTTCCATCCGACCGAGTCTGTTTTCGAGTCCCTCGATATATTTGGCACTGCGGCAGACGTGAGTCAGGAGTTCGACAACATTGGGACGGACGCCATGCTTACCCTTTCGGCGGGCTTCGCTTCTTTTCGACCTGAGTGAAGACACAATCCGTCTTGTAGTTGATGCAGTGCGTGCAAGCCGGCAGCTTTCCGTCGCACTTGATCTTCTTCTTCCTGCACATATCGCAAGCCTATATATAAGACACGATCTCTTGCTTAGCCATCGCGGACCGATATTCTAAAGCTACGGCGCAGGTGGAAAGCCTGGCGCCGGGAGACGCTCACTCACCCTCGCTATTCTCCTCCTCTTTGCATCCTGGTCATCGCCCAGCAGTGCCGAAGGGTCGAACATTTGGAGCTCGGGGGGCAGCATGGGAAGGCCGTCGGGCAAGCCATAGCTGCCGAAAATCTGGGGCGGCCGGTTTGTCAACGGCGGCGCATGCATGCCAGGAATCTGGAAGGTATTCGGATCGACTCGTAGGTGATCCATTGTGATCGATCTTTGTTGTCGTCGTCGTTATTGGTTCGTAGTTGTGGCGTCTTCTCTTTCCTCCTCCTCGTCGGGGCACTCCTGAGATCTCGGGTCGCTCTCCTCCTGTCTGGTGTAGTAGCTCTGGATTACCAATATCCTGAGCTGCGCGGAGCAAAGCGAGCCGCCGGAAGCTGCGGGATTGGGTCGCCTTCTTCGTAGGTCGCAAGTTACTATGTCAATGTGCAATATATTCGTCGAGTATGACACATGTCGGTCTTGAGGAAATCGTGAGCAGGCACAAAGAAACAGACGAAGCGGGACGGCGGGCGGCGTCTCTCGGGTTTCGAAAGAGAGTTGGGTAGGTAAAGTTTGGCACTATAATTGAGATCGATCCACGAATTCGGGGCAAGGAGGCGAGCGGGCGGCGGGCGGCAGCAAGCAGCAGCAGCAAGCAGCAGGAACGTGGGAAGTGGGTTTCAATTGAAAGATGGAGAAATCGGGAAGAAAGAAGTGGGCTGGGGGGTCTTAGTGGTCTTCGTGCTACCTAGCTGGGATAATCAATGGGTTAGTACCAGGCTTGGCAAGGGTTTTGTTAACGGTATCAGACTATCAGCAGGTACCGAATTCCAGGCTTTTTTTTTCAGAGCAGGACTCGAGAGTAGAGCAGGCCAAGAGAGACTATCTATCTGTCTGCGGCTGGAGAGGAGACGAGATCGTGTAGTATGCTCGTTACGTACGCGAGTAGATAATGTAGGCAATAAATGGCAGACGGATGGATATACTTTAGATGCAGAATGGTTGCGGCGGCAGCAAAGACAAGAGCTAAAACGAGATGCTACGCGCTAACACCTACAGTATTCATGATCCCTTGACCACAGACTGAAAGAAGCTGCCCCTACCTCGACTATGTAACCCCTTCTTTTCCCCCTCCTCTCCTTGCCGAGATGTGTAGGTGCTACATGATAACTAGATTGATGAGTTCATCGTGGCTGAGCACGCTGGTTCTGCAGCAGTGAGCGGTAAAACACGTCGTCCTTCCGTACAGGGGACCTAGAAAAGAGATAGCGTCTTCCTTTGTAGTACACACGACAAGACAAGACAAGCGAGCGGGATTGGGGAGGGGTCCTATCTCCCTTCTAAAGTCCGCCGACCGGGCCCAGCCCAGCACCGCCAGACAATGTGACTGCGGCAGAAGTCTTAGACGTCAACGCCTCCTCTTAGGCCGCGGTAGCAAGGTTATTTTGGATTCTTTTTTTTCTTTGCTTTATAATCAGGATTCATTGCTTGTCCAACAGAAGGCGTACATGCTTTCAAATGTCATGCTTTTCTGTAAGGAAGCCATGGCTAACGGCGTTCCGTGCTGCATTGCCTCTATACTACTACTACTATTTACAGTAACAATGGATTGGCCAGCCAGGCCTATGCTTGTGATGCCCGGCCTGGTTCATGAAGGAGGGGTGTTCAAGGCGACATCATGGCGTCAAACCCCCGGTTCCGAGAGAGGCCGTCCCATACCTGGACTCCCAGGAGTGACGATCACGCCAAAGCATCAAGCGTCGAGTCCATCGCCGTCTATTGGTCGGCATGGTCGGGGCTAGGCGTGGTATAACCGCACTGACATGTCCAGCCAGTATGTCCAAGGGTCTCAGCGCCTTGTTATTCCCAGACTCCAGATGAAAAAAAAGATGGTGATGCAGTAGTTCGTGTCGACGTGTTATTCATACTGGCCATGGACCTATACATCTTCATGTTATAGTTGCGCTTTCACGAACACGCAAAAATACTCCGGGGGTGGTTTGCGGGGTACGCAACGGAATATTTCACAGCGACTACTCTGTACTTTTCATATTCTCGTCATCGTATGACTTGCCGTGACACGGACAGTGCCCCGCGATGAGCAGTATCATATTGGGGAAAAGAGAATACCCACATGCATAAGAACAAACGCCTTTGTTTGGAGTGATTACGGGATGCCCTCACTTTTTTTTTCCCCGTCAGGCACTGATTATTTTTCGGATGCTGTCTGAGGTCTTGGTAGGAAGCGCCCCCTACGGTAGGGGTCCGCCGTCACACCACTTTAGAAACATCAGGTCGAAAGAGAGAACACGCTTCATTTTTTGCCGAGTACCGATTTTTGACGCCCCGACCTTGCCCGTGCCGTTTGGATTGACGCACAGCACGGCCAGTTCCATTGTTTCTTCATACAATGGCCTCTTTCAAGTGTGGCATCGAATGGGGATCAACTAGAGTTGAGGCCAAGCATGTTAATTCTCAGCTGACTATCATTCAGCATAACAAGTACGAAGTATACATAGGATGTTTCTCTGCAGACCAGCAACAAACACGCAAAAAGGACAACGACAGCGCCAGCAAGGCAGTAACCACCTGCCATCGAAAATGGATCAAGTGCTAGTTATTATAGACTTGTCATACAAATAGCTCCTAGCAGAGCCCCTCTTACCATATACAGGCATTGAGCCCAGGATCAGAGCCAGTGAGATTTCGTGATTTTCGGATTCTTCGCGAATGCGGCGAACCTGCGCCTTGTCGCGTATATGTTGCTTCCGAGAAATCCGGGTGATTTATAACATAGAGTCAAAACATATTTGAATATGCTCATCTTGGCACTTGGGGGACGCAACATCAAACAGCCCGTAGGTAAGCATCATTGCTCCGTACAAGCCTTCCCACTTTAAAATCGTCGACTTGGCTCTGACAGCAGGCTGTTCGTTGTCAAAGCGGGTGTAAAAGTAAGTGAGAATAGGTATATGTCTATTTCACATAGCATGTGCGGTTCTATAACGAAGGGTACAAAATAAAAATAATATCGTAAGATGCAAAGTTCAAACAAGCACATGTATATTTAGTTTTGTTATTCTTATTCCAATTATGGCTTCGAAATCAACGATGCTGGCCTCGGTGCGGATTCTCACCTATTTTGGCAATTGCTGGTCATCAAATGGAAGCCTTCCCAAACCACTGCATCAAAGTGACCCATCATGATGCCATAGCAAGAGAAGATCTTCCAACCGTCCAGAAGATCTTCCAACTGTCCGTCCGAGTGGTATAATGCATCGCATCACGACAAAATAAGGCTGACCCACGGATGGGGCCCTCCTTCGGCAGTTGGCTGACAACCAACATCATACTTACATGTGTACAAGTGCTCCATCGACGTATGTACGGACGTCCCATTCCATATGGAGTCGCGAGAAAATCCACGGACGGGCGGATGGTCTCGGAGCACTTTTTTGTGTGTCTGCTCTGGACATGTCCCGCCACGTGGGTCGAACAACCGTCGGTTTCTGACTGCAATGGCCATGCCATGCTGGCACGACGAATGTCCGCAGCTCAAGGTATATCGCCGGCCCTACGGATACTGCAAGACAGTTCATCAGCCTCAATTCTCAATTTTCCTTCTTCTTCTCTTGCTCTCCCCCCAACCACTCCTCCCGATTTGTCATTGCGCGCGCCCGAGCGGTTGCGCCCGAACCCGGGTTGACGTTGTATGCTCTCCTCTCTTCCCACCCACCCCCAATGCGCGTTTCAGGACCGTCTCAAGCGGCTCGACGATGGGACGGTAACTCCCCGCTTCCCGCCGCCCATCAAGGGGACCCCCCATATAGTCTCGAATCTGCAGATCGAAACGCGACGCACCACCACGCGAGCATGGTGGTAACCCAGTCGTCGCGGGCTGTTGTTCGTTGGTTCACGTCCCGGGTCCGGGAGGGAGCCGACTCCTAGTGTGCTTGTCAGAATTCAATGCGAGCGAGCGAGCGGACGAACGATCCCGTGTCGGAAAAGTTGCTACGTTTGCATGTCCGGATTCAGTCGGCCTGTGATTCACCAGTTGGATTCAACCCCCTGCCGAGATATGCAAACTCAATGCGAGATGGCTTGTCATGGGACGATTATCTTTAGATTATAGACAGCCCGAAGAACAGTGGTTCCTCGGCGGTGTGGTCTTCATTTCTTACTCCCAGCGGGTATAGCTGGGTCGCTTTATGTACATGACAAATCGCCGCCCAACGGTTATGGACGGTTTGCAAGGCTTCATCACAGAAGCCTGCGGGAATCCTCCTCTCGTGAATTTTTCCACTCATTTATCAAACATTAGAAACGCCAATCCCATGCCGCAGGCATATGAACAAAAGCCAACAGAATGCCAAGCGGTATCATCGAGGTCTGAAAGATATACAAGCAAATACGCGCGCTGGAAGATCGTGGTAGGTATCATATCTCTTCGGTAAATCTGGAGCCGGAGCCATGCGAGGGATCATATATAGATGAGCCATCTGCCGAAGCATGGGAACGACCCACGGGATCCCGCGGGGGCGGCGACAGGCTTGGTGTAGCGAAATATGAAGCCTCTGTTATTGGCATCCGAGCCGGGCCAGCATGGAATACTGGTATGCCGCTCTCGGGACGCATCGGCGAGCCCACTGCCAGCCTCGGCATGTCGGGGCCGGCGAGGGAGCCTTGCGAGTCGCGGTAATAAGATCCATCGGTCATCATGGTGTCGCGCGCGTGCGTAGACGGTTCAGAGTATCCATCTCCCCCGTGCTGCAAAACAGAAGGCAGTTTCCTGCCCGAGACCTTCTGGAAACTTCTCTCTGTGCCGTTGCTCCCCGAGGCATTCGTCCGCTGGGAAAGCCGCTTGCCGCCAGTCAGACTCGCCAAAGCCGAGGGGATGAAAAATGGTGTCGTTCGTTCGGCCATTTGTCCTCCCATTCCGCCGCCGGATGAGTTGGGCGGTCCACCGTTGCCAATGGCACGGTTGTTGGCGCCCGGAAGGCCGCCGCCGTTTCCATCGCCGAGTCGCATTCCATTGCGCTTCTTGTATCGAAGCAGCATCAGAGCTGCGATAAGAATGAGCCCAATACCAGCGACTGCACCTAGAACACTCCCTGCGACAGTCCCAGCTGATGCGGAATTCGAGGTTGACGCCGAGCCAGAGTCGCTGGTCGAAGTGGCAGACGCTGCCGAGTCGCCTGTGGCCGCGCTCCCGCTGCCGTCGCTGGTGCTGCCGGCGCCGCCAAAACCCGAGCTAGTCGAGTGACTTCCATGGCTGGACCCCGTCGAGGTCGCCGAGTCGGTTAATGAAGCAAAAGTTGAAGTAGAACTGGAAGAGACACTAAGCAGTGTCGTGGTGAAGGTGTCATTGTATAAGATGGTGCCAGACGAATGAGCGAGTGTGGATGTGGTTAGATCAGTAAAAGCATCCGCTGTCAAGGTGTCATTTGTAGTAGAAGAAGAGGAAGAAGAAATTGACGATGTCGCCGAAGAAGCTGCGAAAGCCGTTAGAATGCATAATCTTAAAGCTAGAGGAACAGATCAGGAACTGACTGGTAATAGTGCTGTTTGCAACGCCAGTAAAACTGGGAAATGGTGAAGTAGTAGTCAAAGGAGTGGCAGTAATTGAAGCGAAAGTTTCGACAGTCGGAAATGAAGATGTCATGGAGGAAGAGGCTGCAGCGTCTGACGATGAAGATGCAGCGTCTGCGGACGAAGAGGTTGTCTCGGATGCTGAGGTCGATGCAGTGGAAACTGCCGACGCCGTGTCTACTGAGGACGCGGTCGCTGGAGAGACAGACGATATGATTGTGACAGCATCGTCGGACGAGTGTGTGTTGGCGTCGGGCGAGCTCTCAATGCCAAAAGTTGCAGTAGCGCTGGCGTCAATGCTGGCGTAGGTGCTGCTGGCGTCGGGCTCGCTTTCGATCCCAACTGTGGGCTCCGCAGTGATTTGAGTGGTGGTTGGTTCCGAGAGCTGCGTGGTGGCGCTCACGGTCGCGCCGCTCGAATCAATGAACTGAATGACGGAAACGGTCTGAATGACATGAACGATTGATGCCGAGGTCGTGCTACTGTCGGCGGCGTCGGTGCTGTCAGTGCTGTCGGTGCTGTCGCTGCGGATGACGCTGCTGCTGCTATCGGTGCTGTCGCTGCGGATGCTGCTGCTGCTAATGCTACTACTACTAGTGCTGGGAATGCTACTACTGCTGCTGCTGCTGTCGACAACAGTATAGCTGCCGTCGGACGACTCCTGGCGTTGATGCAGCCTCTCGTGGTTGTGGTGAGAACGAATGTGGTTGTTGTGATAAGTTTGGTGAGAAGAATCTACGTCCCGGGCCTGAAGGAGTGAAGACCCCGAAACTGAATCGGTCATCGCGCGTGGCGGTGAAAGTTGAATACGAGGTTGAAGGAGTGTGTTGGTACGCTGGGGGGGCAAGGTGCTGCTGAATGCTGACTCGTCCGAATGAGTGTGCGCGCTATGTGGGTGGTGTCGATCGGCCGGGTACTTCCATCCTCGTGTGCCTGTTTTTGCCTCTCTCTTGCTTGCTTACTGCTGGTTATCTATCCCTCGCTTGGCTCGATTGGACGGACGGAAAACTGGGCGGACTCGTATGCAGTATACTGATGGATACGCTTGGTATTTTGCTGCCTTGTCGATCTCGTCCAACTATTCTTCTTTTTTCCAGCCTTCTTTTTTCGCTCCCTCCTTTTGGGTGGTTGTTCTCTAGTAATATTGTACGGTCGTCGCTCCTGGGGCGCCGAGACCAGTCATCCACATCACGACGACACAACGATCGGCCAGGGGGGGTGGGGGGAGATTAGAGAAAGTGAAAAACAACAACAACGCGGGAGTCGGAGGGAAGGACACGGAAAGAGGAGAAAGAAAAAAGAGGGAAGAAAAGAAGGACGAAAAAGGCGAGGAACTACTCTGGACACGACGACTGGGGGGGCACGATTTGATAATATGTGCAAAGAAAAAAAACACAGCGAGCAAAAAAAAAAGCCGTTTTAATTAAAATGAGCAAGCAGAGGTGCTATGGGCCGTGATGAGAGAGAGCCACTCTTTTCTCGCTCGTCGAACGCTGGGGTATTGCTGCTGCTGCTGGCTGCTGGCTACTGCACTTGTTGGTGGTCTTGGACCGTCGTGTGGTTCCTACTATTCTGTTTTTCTTACACACTTTCGCTTCCCCTGCTTGCGGCCAGCGAGGGATGGGATGGGATGGATGGGATGGATGGATCGATGGGGGGTCAGGTAACAGACTGCGGCACTATGGAGGAGGCCACTACATTATGGAGAGGCACTTACGACGCAGCGAGACCAAGTGTTCATTTCGCTTGCCAGGCCACGGGCAGAGGAGCAGTTGAGAGGCCAGCAGGCCAGGGGTTGTAAACAACTCGAAAGCCACGCCTAGCAGGTACTCAGGTATGGGGCCAATCAATCATTGAGCACCGGCCGGGATGATGCCAAGCAGAACATCGCATCCAGGGTTCTCCTGGCTGGTGTAGGGCGCCCCCTTCTCTTCCGTCCCATTGGTTATGGACTCGGGGATCTGAGCGAATCTGAGCAGACGAACCTTTGCTCGGTTTGCAGAGCCGGACATTGGATAATCCTACACAACGTCTTGCTCCTTCAGTATCAAGTCTCGGTCGTGCACATATTGCTGGCCCCGCCTGGCGAACCTGGGCCATGGTCATGTTCCATTGCATCTCTCTTTTCTCTGATTGAAATCTGGAATGACTGCATACCTACCTGCCTACATACATTATTGGCCATTGAGACGCATCCGTCCATGACCTGACCAACCTACCGCGAGCTCCCTGCCTTGTTACGCACCTACCTACCCTACCTAGGGGCAATTTGATGTACCTAATGTAGTGTGTCCGCTCCCGCTAATAAAGCGCAGTAGTAGTAAGGTACCGAACGCTCTCTCGGGTGCTTCTAGGTGAGTTGCGCCTAAAAATAATTATTCCCAGAACTTTATTAGGCAATGTGCGGAAGAAGAGTTTTTAGCCAGGCCCAAGCCGCCGTCTGCGTTCGTGTTCTCTCTTTTCCTCCCCCCAAACCCATCTTGCAGGAGCTTCGAGGAGCTAAACCGCCCGAGGCAGAGTTCGAGGTGCGACGGCTTCCTCATTCGTCGTTAGCAGGATGCAGGTACGCACGATGCACAGCAGATGCTAGCGGGCGGCACGGCGGCGTTGGGGGGGCCTTCTAGTGTGCGAGATGCGCGTGGAAGAGCGACATTCTAGCA
Source organism: Pestalotiopsis sp. LF_19_12 (assembly GCA_023510015.1). Lineage (NCBI taxonomy): Eukaryota > Fungi > Ascomycota > Sordariomycetes > Amphisphaeriales > Sporocadaceae > Pestalotiopsis > Pestalotiopsis sp. LF_19_12. The sequence continues at coordinate 200,357 of JALYBT010000002.1, read as the reverse complement.
TGCAATAGGTAGGTTCATCGTGAGGTCTGGTATGTAATATACGTACCTTGGTAGATCGATTGGTGACAATTGATCTATCTCAGTAGCAGTAGCAGATAGGCGCTCACCCGTCACCTTTCCAACAAGCTAAGAAAAACTTCCACCTGAGATGGCCGTTGGTTTTGTTGCTGCAGCCGCGGGCGCCTCGTATTCGCCCACTAAAATAATTCTCGTGTTGAGGCTGCAGCAAGGTAGTACCCGTGGCACCTGACTTTTCATACTCTGTGCATATCTCTCCCATAGCTGCAGGAACGTGCATCCAGGTATCTCATCCTCCTCGAGAATCAAAGTGACGGACGGACACTCTTTGTTTTCGTTTATTATGGATGAATATTTGTGTCGAGTTTTGTGGACATCTTTCTTTGCATAACCATCGGTATTCCCGTCAATTGCCCATATTATGGCTCAGGTACTGCTTCGTAGGCGATGCGAGTGAGTCTACGGCCCTCCCGCGTATCCGCGTTCTCGTCATGGCAACGCAATGCCGCAATTGCTTAAACAATTAAAGCCAGCCCTTGCATGCTGATCGATCGACCACGTCGGCTGAGAACCGAACTACATACTACTATGCATCTCACACCTAAACACTTGCAGAGGGCTTCATAAACAGCAAAAATCAGAGAAGAGGCTCCATTCATCTCATACGTCCCCAATGGGCGCAGCGTGGTGATGAAGCAGACCCAGTCGCTTGCGTGCCTGGGTCGCTAAAGACGCAGGGCCAGCTCGAGGACCGTCCAGGCACGCCGCTACCTCGACGGGGTTAAGCGCCAGCGAGACGAGAGAGATCAAACCAGGACCGGGCCTCTCCATCTCCAGCGGTCCCTGGGCCCATGAGCCGAAGTGGACCACTGCACCGTTGCTCTTCATTTGCAGCTTGCATGGCTCTGCATTCGTCAGCCCAATGGCATCCCTCTGCTCGTCAAGCATTCTGGCCCGCTGAACGTCATGATCAGCATCGTGGGAAATCACCCATCACGAACTGATTGTTCAGTGCTCGACGAATAAAAAAAAGGATGAGGGGCAGCAGGGAGAAATAAAGGGAATGAGATGAGTAGTATAGGCCCTTCATCTCGAATGTCTCAGAAACACGAACGGTCATGACTAATCTACATAACTTTTCAAAGTTTGGATGATCTCGGCGGGCGGGCGGGAACGGACGACGCGCAATCTGGAGGTGGCATGTTTGTGACAAAGATCGCAATCGAGAATTTTCTTCTTCCTTGCGAGGAAGAGAAGAAAACAAAAAAAGCCCGACTGATCATCGGCCTAACTCCCGAGACTATAATAGATTAGAGTGTTACTCAAACATCTCTTGGCATCCTCGCTAAGTGCGAGATGCAATTTCCTTCATCACATGGTGGGCTGCTTTCGTAGCGCTCGACCGCATGTTTCCGGCTAGGATCCAGCTGCTTATCGTTGCATTCAACATGGTCCATGTGCTTCTGGACCAGCGTGTCTGGATATTCCGAATGTGTCCTGGGTCACGACAGATTGTTCGGAGTCGGGATATCGGGATCATGATCGGAAAGCACTGGACACCACGTCGTGAGAGCATGGAGCGAGTACTACCTATCTGAAGACGATTCGACGGGCTACATATCAAATGCTGTGGGCCGTGGTGATGTTTCCCCAGGCGCTTGCTCATCACGCTGATCTCGTGGGAATACTATCCCCATCTGCGTCTAGTGAAGATCGTCCAAGTGGTGCTCTGACGTTGATCACAAACTTAAGTTTGGCCTTGTCAGACCTGCCGCGCAGCGTGAAACGAAACTACAGTTGACTAAAGAAGGACCTGAAGATCGTTGTAAGGGAACTAACGAGTTGGTGTTCCGGACTTCCAGTAGTCTTCCATTCAGATTTATATTCTGTCTCATCATATGTTCGTGGCCGTGACTTGGTCTGTCGCACTGCCTATATACTCCGTACAACACAATTGCTACTCAATAAGCCTTGGCTCAACAACTGCTCGGAAATGCGACGAGTCTGGCTATTCTCAATTCGCAGACATGCTGCATTTACTTCAAAATCTGTGGAATCTGGTCGGGAGAAACTTTGCACCGCTAATTGTAAATAAAAAGATTGTTTTTTGTATGGGACACGCAGGATACACATAATTGGCAGTCCGGAATCTATCCAAATTGTCCCTGGAAAAATTGATAAACACGTCTTCCAGGCTGCTACTTCGAACTGGAGGTGGAGGTAGAGTATAATATGGCACATTCCGCATATACAGATATAGAATTTACTCTATCAACCAGGAGCTTTTGATACAAGTGACAAGGCATAATCAAATTTGCACTCTTCCAGTATATTCTATCAATCAGGGTTTCCAATAATACGGGTTACAGGCGAAGTCAAGTTCACAGTCCTCTCGTATATCTACTTCACGAATTGTACTTGACAATATACCCAGTAATCAGGCAGAGTATACTAAAAGAAATAGAGCCCAGCCACATAAGATCATGGCATAAGTCAAACTGAGTAGATCTCATTGAACCATTGCGCCGATTTTGCCGGAGTCAAGCGAATATTTGTTATAGAAAACATTAAGATCACCACACACGTAGCTTTGTTTTGCAAATGCTAGGATTGCAACCTCGTGCGCATTTTCAATCTGCCCTTCTCGCCAATGATTCTTTCCAAGATGAGCATGGCCAGTGGTTTTAGGTTTTTAAAATTGTTTGCCGTGTCACATTGTGAGTATGCCTGATTTATCAGTCAGACCACTGTACATACTTGAAGCATTTGCAAGTCACTTATTTATTTCGCTTGATATTCCCAATTTCGACGTTCAAAACCTCCGCGAGTCTTCAGATAAAGACGAGCCAGCATCGAATAATGACATCTTCATATAGTGGTTTCGTGACACACCCCAACATGAATACGATATACTTAAACCAGCGACAATCTTGGATGTAAGTTGGTAGATAAATTCATATAACGCCTCTATTTCTTTTTCCACTGCTTGGACATATTTACATGTCCGTCCCGGACCGTCCTGGATGCAATGTAGCTAATTTTCCCTCCGATATATCGACCAAATTATTATTTTACCCAATCTGATCACATTTCCCTCTGTCCATCTCATACGCTCAGCGTTCCCTTGGTGCTGGGGACCTCGCCCTCCTTGCCGGGGACCCTGCTGGTGGCCATCTTGACGGCGACGGCGAGCGCCTTGAAGGCGCTCTCGGCGCGGTGGTGGTCGTTGAAGCCGCGCAGGCAGTCGACGTGCAGGGTGATGCGGGCGGCCTGGGCGAAGCTCTCGAGGCAGTGCGGGATCATCTCGCAGCTCAGGTCGCCGATCTTCTCGCGCCTGAGGCCGAGCTCGACGACGGCGAAGGGCCGGTTCGACAGGTCGACCACGGCCCGCGACAGCGCCTCGTCCAGCGGCGCGTACGCCGACCCGAACCGCGCCAGCCCCGTCGCCGAGCCCAGCGCCTGCGCGAACGTGTACCCCAGGGCGATGCAGACGTCTTCGGCGGTGTGGTGGTCGTCGACTGTTTTGTGGAAGAATCATATGTCAGCAACTACCTCCGAACTGGCTTGCTGCTCGCAGGAGGGAGGCGGCTACTCACTGTGAAGATCGCCCTTGCAGGCAATGGCCAGACTCCAGCCGGCGTGCTTGGCGAGGGCGTGCAGCATGTGGTCGAGGAAGCCGATGCCCGTGTTGACGGAGATGGTCTGCGACTTGCTGGCCTGGCTGGCGTGGGCCTCGGTCTTGGAGACGAGGCGGGAGTCCGTGTCGGGCGGGAAGTCGCCGCCGTCGAGGTTCAGAGCCATCTGGATCTTGGTCTCGTTGGTATCACGGGCGAGCGCCGCCCAGCGAGCCTTTGGTGCCTCGGAGCCCATTGTGTATTGTATGTTCTCGGAATGTGTGATCGTGTACGTGTGCAGGTATCCCCGGTTTGCAGCGATATAGTCGAGAGTCGGGCAGCAGGGGGTCGTCGTCTATAAGTATAAAAGTGTCAAGGGAAGAAGGCGGGCATATGATCGCATAACCGAACGGATCGTATAATTTTTAGAATCCGCCCTCCGCTAATCGGATAGCGGCCGATTACCTTCCCAAGCTCTGCCTGTGTCTCAACTCCCACCCAACGCCCCGCCAACGTCAGCGCCAGCAGCAGAGTGGGGGGAGGAACTTTGGTTGTAGGGGGTCTGGACTGCACTGCACTGCACTGACCAGCCCAATGCAAATGGCCCCTCCAGATTTATTACGGGGGAAGCTCATGCTTATCGATAAGCCCGAGGTCCGCCAAAAATTATTTCCCCCGTTCGCGGTCGGCTTTCTGGTTCGAGATCGCTTCTGAAAAAAGTCGACCCCGAGACCAATCAATCCTTTCGCACCCGCGCAAACTCTCCCGACCCCGTCGCACCGACAGTAACAACAAGACAAGATGGGCGTCTCCAGGACCAAGACCGTCAAGAACAAGCATGCCACCAAGGGCTCGGGCATCGCCAACAGCAAGGCCTCCCGGTCGGGGCCCGTCGACGGCATCGTAAAGGCCAAGAAGAACGGCCCGCCCAAGTCGTCCAAGCCCCAGGGCAAGGGCGCTCTCGCCGCCCTGCAGGCCAAGAGAAAGAAGAAGGTCTACGCCGAGAAGGACCTGGACATCCCCAAGCTCAACATGGTCACCCCGATCGGCGTCGAGAAGCCCAAGGGAAAGAAGAAGGGCAAGGTCTTTGTGGACGATCGCGTACGTCCACTTCATGCTCTTTGGCCAGGCAGTGCTTTCAAAATACCATATACTGACTTTCTTCAAACAGGAGAGCATGACCACGATCCTCGCACTGGTCCAGGCCGATAAGGAGGGAGAGATCGAGTCCAAGATGATGAAGGCGCGGCAGCTTGAGGAGATCCGCGAGGCCAGGCGGGTCGAGGCCGAGAAGAAGGAGGAGGAGAAGAAGGCCCGGCTGGAAGACACCAAGGACTCCCTGCGGAGGAAGAGGAGCCGGGCCGCCGCGTCCAGGCCGAACCCCGACGCCGCCGACGACTCCGTGGTCAAGGAGGCCGTCACCTCGGGCAGCAGGGCCGCCAAGCCCAAGAAGAAGAGAGTCGCTTTTGCCTAAAGCCTTTCTCCTTTTTTCTCGTCGCGTGTTGGTTTCTGTTTGTTCAAAAGCATTTCGATGGAGTTTCGGCGTTGTGGGATTCTTGCCGTGGCCGTATCACAGGCGGCTCAATTGCAGGTGCTCATCTAAATGAGCACAACAGAAAAAGAAAAGATACCCCCAGGTATAGCATCTCGAAACAATACTATGTCAATCTATGACGAAGCATCATTTACGCATGCATCTGGCCTACCTGGACAATATCTGTTCCTATGTTTGAAGGGCGAATATAGGAAATTGATGATCAATCACGAAAACCGCCAGTAACCGAAATAAGAACAATATGCGACTTGCCTCGAAGACTTTTTGAAGCACAAAGTCGTTTGTCTTTTGTGAACGACAAGTTCCTTGACCATTTTGGACATCATTAAATATGTGGTGTCAAGCCTCTTCCAGTGATGATATCTGGATGCTCGACGAGGGAGCAAAGTTACTAGGATTGCATTACTTCAAGAAACCGGGCCTAATTTCGAGAAACACTGTCTATACCTAGGGGGCTATATCGAACCATGTGTATCAGTTCCGAACATACTCTCTCTATTAGTACAGGAGTAATAATCATGTCAAACATATTTTGAAGTCATGTGAGGAATGGTATAGATCGAGATGTTAAGTTGGTGAATTGACGAACACCTATTACCAATACATTTGCGGTCATGTAAATATATATGATATTAAATTATATTTCTCATATAGTATATACCAGCCAACAGTGTGTTGAGGCTTTCGTAGGTTACGTAGGTCGTTTTCTCATCATAAAGGATGATAGCAAGTCAAAAACACAATTTTGACCCGCGCTATTACTCCGGGTATCATGATTCATACAGTTTCTCGTCAAGCTGCCACCGCAGCTACTCTCAGCTCCCCATCCTCCTCGGTCTGTGTGGACATTTCCATCTTAAGCGTTGTTGTAACGGTTGTAGGTACCGTCGTTGTACTGGTAGTTGGACGGGTGGGTGGTACCGCCCATGCCTGGCTCCTGGTAGACGTGCTGACCAGCGACGCCGTGATGAGCCATTCCGTCGTGAGCCATGCCGTTGTGGCCCATGCCAGTGTGTGCAACTCCATTGTTCATAACACCATTGTGCGCGACGCCATTGTTCATGGCGCCGTCGTGGGCGTAACCAGACTCTCCGTACTTGTTGTGGGCCATGCCGTCATGACCGATGGCAGTGCTTTCGGTGTTGTAGCTCTGGCGAACCTGCTCAGGAGTGGTGTGCTGGGGGAGGGTGTTACCGTCGGAGGTGGTGCCTCCAGTGCCGCGGCGGTTGAACATGCCCATGAACTTGTTGCGACGACCGTAGCCGGAGGTGTAGTTGTTGGCCGGGCTGGGACCGAAGCGCTTCTCCTTTCTGCGGTGACGGACCAGCACAAACTCCAGCAGCATCGATAGCAGGAAAAAGAAGCTATCGTAGGAAATTAGCATATTTGTTCAGATGTGTAGGTTACAACAAGAGTACTCACATTCCGACAATGGCAACAGCCAAGCAAGCAGTCTGCATCTGGCAAGCCTGTCTATAGGTTGGCAGGTTGGTGAAGCCACTTGTGTTGCTAGTGACCTGGTCTCCAGCGTTGCCAGAGCCGAACGGAGTGTTGACCCGGCCCTTGCAAGAGCTGGCTCCGTTCCTGTTGGCAACCGCAACGTAGATGAAGGCGCCGATGAAGCATAGATCCAGGATGATGGCGATAAAGGACGTAAAAGGGTGACCGGCGAGACAGCACAGCAGTGCCAAGCCGAGTATGGTGTACAATACTGCAGCTCCCGATATACCTTCGACCGCCCTCACCCAAATTGGAACACCCAAACGGTGGTTGTGCTGTGTGGCGAGGAAATAACTGAACAACGCCAAGATGACAGCGGCACAACAGAACTGGATGCCTCTGATGAACCACTGAAGGGACTTGAGGGCGAGACCTGATTTGGCGCCCATGATTGCTGTATATTCGTGCTACACGCCTCTGAAACGGTTGGTGTAGTATATTATGGATTGGTATGGGTAATGTAAGAAATGTGAATTCAAAAGAAATTACACGAGAAGCCGGGGAAGGAAGAGGGTTGAAATAAAGATCACAAGCCCGGCAAGAGACAAGGTCTCGGATTCAGCATGCCGGGCGATCATGGACCAGGCAGTGAACTCGGTCATCGAATAAGCGCGCTCAGACGAGCTCTTGGAATCCCCATTGTTCAGACGACCCAGTGTGTCGCATGCTGCTGCTGAGAAGAAAAAAAAGTCGATGGGACTAAAAGTGGCGATGACGGATGGACTGGAACTCTGTTTGGTCCGTCTCGCCCTCCCTTAGCACGTAGTGCCGCACTTCATAATGTCATGGCTTCCGCATTCCACTTCTGCAGAAAGCTGTTGGGTCCGAGGCAAGGCGAAGGAAGCGGATGTTTGAGCCTTGAAAGGGTGGGTTGGACCCTGCATTCGCGCGCCTCGATGAGCCCCCCGAGCAGTGACGAAAACATCACAGGCAGAAAGAAAGGCACTTGAAAGACCTCTGCGGGCCATGCCGAGCATGACATCACGCCCCGGTCTCTGAGACGATCGCGTCTGATTGGGCAGCCGGGCAGCGATCTTCACCTCGGCCCTGTCGAGATTGTGGCTGTTCCTTGATCTGGAAGCCACAAAACGTGTTGAGCCACACTGGCCCGTCCAATCAGCGATGACAACATCCCTCGCTCCTCTCGTCCCTCCCGCTCGATCCGGCGAGACACGCCTCTGCTCCTAGCGAACAGCTAATAATAATGATGGTGCTGAATTAAGGATGGTTGCAAACAGGATCATCCCACTTGGCTCCCACGCAAGAAAGCCGAGAGCGAAAGCGTCCAAAACAAACCCGTCGTCCAGTTGGTCACCAGCATTTGGCTCCAGTTCCGCTGCCCGAGCCAGACCTGCCAACCTTGACGCCGTTTCCGCTAATGCTGCACCACAAACCAGCTTATGAGGCTTCGAGGATTGGAGTTCTCTGGGAGGCCTTTTGCCCTCTGCCCTTCAAGCTTTCGATCTGGCCCGGTCCCAAAGACCTAGAGCTAAACCCTTTGACCCTCTAATCCTGCAGGCCATGCCGCCGTTGTCCAAACAAGCTCTGCAAGCTCCCCCAGCTTCCAAGCTTCGTCATGAAATGCTGATATAAAAATGACGATACAGCAGCAATACATAGTTGCATGTATGAGATGGCTCTTTTTTTCCGATTTAAACTATCCCGCCAAGCCAAACGGCTCCTCTCTCCATGACGGAATTGAGTTTCACCTATATCGGCCGATGCAGCCGCATGAATCTCTCTCGTGCCTGGCCCCGACCCTTCTGCCAAAACCACATAAACTTCCTGATCTCAATCCTATCTTGCATACATGTGCCATGACTAATTCCGCCAATGTGATATGAGCTCATCACTCATTACTTGTTGCAATATTCGCGCATATTTCAGCACTCAATCTAGATTCATCATTGGTAGAATTGTAATTCTTAGCAAGCAGACGGCGGCGGCCTCACATGCCCGGTTGCTATTAAGCATGCTTGGACGCAAACCTGTTTCCCACGATACCACATGCATGAAGGGGCTGGATCGAGTCGAGCTTGTTTATATAAACTTGATCCCGTTGATCACTGACTCAAACAACAGCGAGCGCATGCCCGCGTGGGGGCTCATGCGGAAACATGTCTTTCCCACGACTTGGACAGATGGGACTTTCTTACCATGTGGGATTGTAACCAGCAGTATATTGTGGTATGAGGGTATCTATATAGTAACGCAACGTGAATAACCGAGTCCCGCATCTGGTATGTGCGAGGCCAGTCGAACAATCAAATGACTCTATGCTCGATGAGGGCGCTAGGCACGACACTCATCTTGCCCCCAGATAACGGTTTCGACCCATCCACGCCAAGTTTGCACTGGACCTTGGCCGCGGTCCTACGACGCCTCGGTGTCAGCCAGGGCGATACTCTGCAACTCGCGAATGTTTCTCTCATCCTCCTCCTGTTGGAAGTCTTTCCACTCCTCCTCCGTCACATGGAGCCATTGAGATATGATGCTTGTGGCAGCCCACAGCTCTCCAGAGATCATGAGCCTCGTAACTTCGAGCGCTAGGATATTGCCAACTGTCCGCCAGCAGAGCCCATCCAGTAGACTGACTTGGTACATGGCGGCGGTGGGAAGGCCTCGTCTCCGAGCGAATGCACGCGCAGTGGCCCGTATGGCGGCCGCGTCAAATGGGGCACAAATGGTGTATGTGACAAAGTTTGTCAGTATGTCCGTTGCAAGGACAGCTGGGAGACTCGTCAGGGGATTGACGGTATATATCGGTTGCTTGGCCGGTGGCTGTCCACCTTCTCCCCCAAAGCTGGGTCGTAATTCCGCAGACCACACACCAGCAGGCTGTTCGTTAGAGTCGCTCGTATCGACATCAAAACTAATAAGTGTCGGGTTCACCATGTCGGCGTCTTCCTCATCAGTACCGTAGTCTTGCTCACCGCCCCGACTCGAAAAGGTGCTCTGCCTTCTTACAGCACCCAAAGGAATACCATTGTCAGCAGCCACAGTCTCGTCGCCTTCCAGAACTTGGAGGGTTCGTGGGTCCCATTCGGGACTCCCGCCGTGGCGAATCTCCCTATCAACACCACCGAGGGTAGGCGACTCGGGTGCAGTCTGCCATCCGTCATCGGGTATGGGCGTCCTGGGCTCGATCGACGCACGAGGCATGTATTCATAGAGAGCTGGTCTGGGCAGATGCCCGTGAATGCGTGGCCAGATGTTGATATGGACAAAATTCCAAATGCGGCCGCAGAGGAAGAAGGCAGCATACGGAGCCACGTTCATAACGAGACGATTGACCCAGGACCCAGCGGCTGCGATGCTAAGGACTTCCATTGGTGGTGGTGCCGGTATTGGCGAGACATCTGTGAAGGGAATAAAGAACTTCCATTCGGGGAACCAGCTCGAGCCCGAGATGAGACCCAATCTCTGCATGGTCAAGAAGAGATGCAAATGGAACTGGCACCACGAGAGACCAAATCTCGCCCTAGATTCTTGTCAGAGTGGAACCCATCGGCGGCGATTCATCTACAACATACCAGCGTCTCTCCAGCACCCAGTCTACTGACAACCGCGTCCAGTGTATGCCCTGCATGACCAGGAATGGTGGCAGTCCAGTCAGGAGTAGTTGACTGAGCGAGCGCTGTTCTCTCTCGTAGTGCATAAGCTGCAAGAACTCTATATTTGAATAGGACTTGTAAAGCTGATGGGTGGTGTTAGCATTATTCTTGCCATGTTTGTTATCTGCCATGGAGTGACGGGCATACCATGATTCTCTGCCGGACCCCATGGACACCCCAGATGCCAAATATGCCAAGGGACCTGCCAATGTTGAGCAGAGTGTTGCCGGTCTCCGCTTCGTACTGTTGATGGTCTCTAGCTATCAACATCTCATGTGACTCGGCATGGGAGTCTGGTTCTGCCACGCCGATGACCTCCATGACCTCGTTGTGAGCGCGGATAACATCTTTGATCCGTTGCTTAGACTCGGGATTGATGATGCGACCCTTCTCGTCGTATTGGCGTGGTGGCTCACGAGGATCATCCTCGCCTGTGCCATACACGACATCATCGTAAGGCGAACGGCCCTTGGATTGCAAGTCAGATGGGATGAGCATCCAGTGCCGTGGGGGGATATCCGAGGGACAATACTCACCAATGCCATGGACGTCAATGGTCCTAACCTGCCCATGATGACAAGTACTCTTCAGTCCTGGTACCTGAGCATGAAGACTCGAATTTGTAATGAGCAAGTACTGGCTGCAGAATAATGCATTGATCGGACGCTAAGTCATGTTTGTTGCCGGGCTTCTCCAGCAGACCAAAAAGTGGGATGCAGATGTGAAGAATGGCTTTCACCTGAGGTGCATTGTAGCGACGAACTTACTGTACAGCAGGGTATTGATGATTTGACTCGTCCGCCGCTTTCTGAAGGTCAGCATCCGCAGTTCTGGAAGAGGCTCCCCTGGGCCCTGGCACAAGCTAGAAGCAGCGACCCGCCCAAAGGCTCCAGCACGGTGCACCAGATGCTAGCGCCCTGACAGGGGGCCATGGGCGGCTTCAGTGTTCTGTTCTGGTCCCCGCTGCAGGCGCCGATAAGATAAGCAAAAAATTTGGGAAGTCGCAGCATTTCCACTGAGAAGCTTCATAGCGGAAGCATTTTGCAGCAGCAATTTCGAGTCTTTCGTTTCTCTTGTTCTGCTCGCCCGTCATGACCAGCAAATCGCCCTTCAAGACCACCTTTGAGGCGGCCGAGGTCATCAGACCCATCTTCACCGGCGGCGCAATCGGTCTAGACAATGGCGCCCGTGTTCTTGCGACGACACTGGGCGAGGATGTCGTCTTTACCGATCTGAAGACGGGAAAGCATCTGGGAAGGGTCGAGGGTGACGGAGAACAGATTTCAACCCTTACGAGTATGTCGATATCCTCGCTGGAAACAAAGTCTGTACCATACTAACCAAGAGCTAGTAACGCCCTCTGGCTCCCACCTCATTGTGTGCTCGCGATCCTTGTCCATGCGCATCTACTCGCTCAAGTCGTCCGAAACGAATGGCGCCATCAGCCACCAACTGCTACGAACCCTCAAGCCCCATGCGACACCTGTCATGGTTCTCGCTGTCGACCGAACGGGAACCCTTCTTGCGACTGGTGGAACCGATGGTGGCATCAAGGTCTGGGACATTGCTGGTGGATATGTCACTCACACTTTCCGAGGACCAAGTGTCCTTGTCTCCGCGCTGCATTTCTTCGAGGTCGCTGCGAACTCGAAAAAGGCTTCCGAAATCAACGGCGGAAAAGACGACAAGAAGAAGCGCAGAAAGTCGCAGACTGCGGCAGACGAGCCGGATGAGGAGGAGTCGGTCACTGCTAGATTCCGACTCGCTTCCGGAAGCCAGGACGGCAAGGTTCGCGTCTGGGACCTGCACAAGCGCAACGTTGTAGCAAACCTCGAGTCGCATGTCTCGGACGTCCAGGGACTGGATTACTCTCCCGAGCAGGATGTCCTGGTGTCCGCTGGGCGCGACAAGACAATCATCTGGTGGGATGTGCGATCGTGGAAAGTACGAAAGGTTGTGCCAAGTTTCGAGCTGGTCGAGGCTGTCGGTTTCGTTGCCGGGGGAAGCCTCACCTACACTGCCGGATCCAATGGCTGCCTGCGCTACTGGGACACGGAAACAGGTCGAGAGCTCACCAAGGAGCAGAACGCAAAGGCCGAGCCCGAAGCCATCGTTGGTGCCCTCTCGAGACCCGAGTTGCCTTTCATCATCCTGCTCCAGGTCGATCACACATTGGCTCTTTATCACCAGCCTACCAAAGAGTCCAGCTCGCAAATTCCGGAACCGTTCAGGAGGATATCTGGTACCCACGATGAGATTATCGACCTGCAGTATCTACTTCCAGACTCTTCTATGATGGCCCTGGCCACGAACTCTGAAGATATCAGATTGGTCTCGGTCACGGAACCTGGTTCTGGTGCAACGGTTTCCTCAGAATATTTTGGACAGGATATTGCGCTCCTAAAGGGACACGAGGAGATTATCATCTCGCTCGACGTAGACTGGTCTGGACACTGGGTCGCAACGGGAGCCAAGGACAACACAGCCCGTGTCTGGAAGATTGACCCGGCCAACAACTCCTACACATGCCACGCCGTATTTTCGGGACACGCCGAGTCAATTGGTGCCGTGGCATTCCCCCGAACGAGGCCTCAGGAGGGCTCAAAGGCATTTTCTGATCCTCTGAGCCACCCACCAGCATTCTTGATCACTGGATCACAGGATCAGACCATCAAAAAGTGGGACATCCCGCGTGAGTCGCAAGGCACCAAGAAGGGCCTCCGAGCCGCATATACTCGCAAGTCCCACGACAAGGACATCAACGCCATCGACGTGAACCCCACATCACAGTTGTTTGCTTCTGCTTCTCAGGACAAGACAGTCAAGATTTGGTCAACGCAAGAGGGTGAAGTCCAAGGCATTCTGCGCGGCCATCGCAGAGGTGTGTGGTCGGTCAGTTTCGCGCCTTCGAATACTCCCATCATTCAAGGCGAACAAGGCTCGGTCGCAGGCAAGGGTGTCATGATCACTGGAAGCGGTGACAAGACAATCAAGCTATGGAACATGACAGATTACACATGTTTGAGAACTTTCGAGGGCCACACCAACAGCGTCCTCAAGGTTGTATGGCTGAACATGCCACCCAACGAGGAGCGAGCCAAGAAGCCCACATTGTTCGCCAGTGCAGCCGGTGATGGTCTCGTGAAGGTTTGGGACGCCAACAGTGGTGAGACTGAGTGCACTCTGGACAACCATGAAGACCGAGTCTGGGCTCTTGCGGTGCAGCCCAAGACGAATATGATTGTGTCGGGAAGTGGAGATTCTACCGTCACATTCTGGAAAGATACCTCGTCAGAGACCCAAGTTGCAGCGACGCAAGAGCAGCTCAAGTTGATCGAGCAGGAACAGGAACTTCAAAATCACATTCACGCCGGATCGTACCGTGAGGCGATTGTACTAGCACTGCAGCTCAACCACCCTGGTCGCTTGCTCTCGCTATTCACAAGCGTGATCAACACAAAGAACCCCGAAGCTGGCAGCCTGACAGGACTGTTGGCCGTGGACAAGGTTTTGGCCAGCTTGTCTGATGAGCAGCTGTTCATGCTACTCCTCAGATTACGTGACTGGAATACAAACGCAAGAACGGCGCACGTAGCACAGCGGATTCTTGGAGCTCTGGTCAGGAGTTATCCCGCATCCAAGTTCTCCAACCTGTCTGTCAAGGGCGCTCGTGGGCAGAAGAGTCTAAAGGAGGTCTTGAACGCTCTCAAGGTCTACACCGAGAGGCACTACAAGAGGATGGAGGAATTAGTTGATGAGAGTTATTTGGTTGAGTATACCCTGCAGGAGATGGACAGTCTTGCGCCAAGTCTGGGTGGAATGAATATCACGGATGGCACAGATGGCGATGTAATCATGGCGACGTAGCTTTGATAGTTTTGCTACAGGTCAAATCGAATGAAATCTTTGGATACGAAGGGTTGCTTTACCACCCGCTCTCGCTTTTGGCGTGGCTATATCTGGCGGCTACTATAGGTCTCGGCCCAGCTGACTTGGGATGAAGGGTCGTAGCATGATGGGCCATTATTAGAGTATGGATCGTGCCAAGAGCAAGTAGGAAGTCTCAGGGGAATGCAAAGGATGGTGACCTGGTAGTAGGCCGGAGCATCTCTTCGGTAATGCAAACGCATGCAGCTCGGCCGCAGCTTGGACGATGGGACGAACGGGCGAGACTGCTTGGCTCTCCGAGGATTGTATTTATCGCCGAGCATCCTCACGTGGCACATTGATGACGAAACTGAAATGCACGCGATTTGTGGTAAAAAGAATATATCTGAAGTCGAGTCGTGCCCGTTCCTGTTTCGACTAGGTGGATATGGATTGACCCCCTGGCTCCTAGCTCATCTCGTGCCGTATATTCACTGGTGGAAACACCCTCGCCCAGCGTTACATCAAGAACCAGAAGAAAACCCCCGGCGGTCGAGCGGAGCCGGGCCCCGGATTCCTGAAAAGGGTATACGGCACAGATCTCGTCGGTAGATTCGAGCAGGTGCCGTGCCACCATGCCATTTACAGATTCTTTTTATACTATTGCTCCCAGGGGGAGGCAAACTGATTTGACAATGATCGTCACACTATAAGATTGATCAACAGTCGTTCGCTTCATACTGTATCACCAACTCGATACCCATTATACCCGCGCCGGCCGTCTTATAATATTTCAGCTTATTCGAAACCCTTCGAAACAAACCACCGGCCACACAACTACTGTTTCGTCTTATAATTCCCAGACAAAGAAGAAAAAAAAAATGAAGTTCGCATCACCTCTCCTGGCACTGGCCCTGAGCGCCCTGCACGCCACGGCGTCGCCCACGCCCGTCGACCACGAGCTGGCGCCGCGGGCCACGCCGACGCTGTACCTGTGCGGCGACAGCACCATGGCCAAGAACGGGGCGGGCGACGGCGACACGGACGGCTGGGGCCAGTACATTGGCGACTACGTGAGCATCACGGCGGTCAACGACGCCATCGGGGGGCGGTCGGCGCGCTCGTACTGGGACGAGGGCCGCTTCGCCGCCGTCGCCGCCGCCGTCACGTCGGGCGACATCGTCGTCATCGAGTTCGGCCACAACGACGGCGGCTCCCCCGAGTCCAGCGACAACGGCCGCTCCGACTGCCCCGGCGCCGGCACCGAGACCTGCGTCTCCGATAGTACCGGAGCGACCGTCTATACCTTTGTCTACTATGTCATTCAGGCCGCCAAGCTCATGACTGCCAAGGGCGCCACTGTCATTCTGTCGTCACAGGTAAGAATTGCTTTCTCCCCTTAATAGAGATCTGTCTATATTCCTTGGATTAGGCCGGAACATGAATCCATCACGTCAACTTGCTCTGGATACAAGAACCTCCCCCTTTTGACATAACCACACACAAGCACATTTCCACTAACACACCCGACCGTACAGACGCCCAACAACCTCTGGGAGACGGGCTCCTACGTGTACTCGGCGCCGCGGTTCGTGGGGTACCAGAAGACGGCGGCGGCGGCCATCGCGAGCTCGAGCGTCACCTTCGTCGACCACTTCCAGGCCGTGGCCAACATGTACGCCAAGCTGGGCGACAGCGCGACCAACGCCCTCTACCCCAACGACCACACGCACACGAGCCCGACGGGCGCCGACCTGAGCGCCCAGGCGTTCGCCGAGGCCATCGCCACCGCCATGAACGGGACGACCAGCCTGCAGCAGTACGTCGTCAGCGGGTACCCTACTCCGTACCGCTTGTAAGAAAGAGAGGGAGGGAGACAGGGGGTAGTAAGGTTACGTTTCGATTCTACCATGTCTATATTGAAAGTTATTTGTCACAAAAAGCGTCATCTGGATGCAATTCTAGTCTGTACATACAGCATCAACTACCATATTTCAGCGTCTTGATAATGTTATCCATATTCTGCGTACAATCATCATGATTTGAAACCCTTGGCTGTTGTGATCGGAGAAGTTCTAGCTCATGTGCCTCGTCTAATGTCGTTTGTGCCGCCCCCGTCGCAAAATCACATATTCGATTCTCATGTCTGATGTTGCCCCGACCAAGAACCAAGTCGGATCAGTCCGTGTCGTTGTGGGGAAATCTCGCTCATTTGTAGACTCCCAGCCCGGGACCCTTGAACAAGCGATCCTTCCAGCTCTTCTCATTGCCGCTCTCGTTGTTTCCCGTTGAGGTTTCGCCAGCTCTTTCGGCATTGACTAGATCCCAGTTCGTGCCGGCGTGCGCATATCCGCTATCTTCCCTGGCTGTGTGTGGTTTCCCGAGGTTGCGCTTCTCTGGCACGGGTGTGGTCTTTAGTTGCGGAGTGCTCTTGTCTGACACCGTCGCAGAGTCCTGGTCCTTTGTTGTTGGGGACATTTTGTAAGGATAACTTGACAGATTGGGGATAGACAAAATCTAGTGTACGAGTTATACAGCAAGCTTTTGGCTAATACGAAAAGATCAGATGAATATAAGCTTATTTCTAGGATACAGCCGGGCTTATATACAAGTAACGAACGACCAATTGTGGGGACGTTTCAATCACAACTGGGCGCAGCAAGCTGCAAGACCAGACGTGACGTAGAAAAGCCAAGGCGATCAGCAATCCTTCAAGAGGCGCAATTGTGAGGCTAACTCGCAATTCTGCAGGCTGGTATGCAGCTGACTGCCGATCTCCCGGTTATGTCTTGGTGGTCAATTGCCCAGTGGATCCCCCGACTATATTGTCTATCGTGGACATCCCAGAAGTGACAAATATACCATCTATGCGTAATTTATACTGTTATATAGTAGGTTTTGACATGCTTATCTATTACACGAGAATATCATATAAGTACTGATCAGCTAGCTGTATTATCGCTAGTCGACTACTCCACGAGAATGATATGGAAATGTTCTCCGGGTGCATGCCGCACTGAAGTGAATGCTTTTCGTCATTGGTGATTCAATTTTTATGGGTCTTCCTATGGATGTAACTCTCCAACTGCTGCCTTGTCTTGAACTGCCGAGAATGTTGACATTCTATTGTCCTCCTAGCTGGAGGCTGCCGAGAATTGCACTCGATCTTTGTTAATATTTTAATTGCTGAATAGTAAATAAGGAGCTTGTAGGCGAACAGTCCACATTGATGAGAAATACGATACAGAGTATTTCTGAGTATAAAAACCTGCTCTGGTCTTCTTAATCAAAGCTTATGGACTTCCTCCATTCATTCATATTGGAAAACATCAAAACACGCCATCTTACCCACAACATACAACATCAAAACTCAACTTCCACACACTCAAAACTAACAGATTCTATCTACAAAAACGCCAGGTGGAACAAAACAAATGCCAAATCATCTCAGCAATCTTTGGCCCGGATTGAATTCAACCCAAGGCCTAGAGAAGACCATTCTTTACACAGAACAAAAGGAGCAGATGTGCAAAAGCTGTCTCTGGACAAAAGTCCTCAACCACGAGAGATTGCGCATGAACACTTCAAGAACATGTGACCCGCAGGAACTCCTCAAGCTCACCAAGAGCTGCTTCACCTTCAGAAGTCAAGACGCATCTTGCGCCAACTGGTTTGGCAATGTGTATCGTCGCGACCGCCAGCGCAAGTTTGAGGAGTCGAGCTCGGGCTTGAGCTCGGACGACATCAGGAGTATCTTGTTGAGATACATGGTAATGCTGGACAAGCTCTTCTTTTTTGGACTACTTACTATGAGAGACCGGAACGCCCCAGAAAATAGGTTTGTCGCGTTGCATATGCTCGACCAGCGTTTTCCAAACGCGAGAGACCTATTCGGTGAGTTTACGTCGGACGGCTCACAGCACAGGATTGATATTTACACCCACGGCGATGGTGCCGAAGGTGTCTTCGGCGCGTTGCCACTGGGTCATCTCTTGGGCACATTAGCCCACGAAATGGTTCACGCGTACTTTTATTTAGTCGCTGACCACGACTCTGCCGGATTCAAGGCCAGCTGGAATGATATCAAGCTGGGACACTGCCAGGTGTTCTGGGCAATTCTAAATTTCATCATGGAGAAGCTGGTAGGCTGGGTACCCGAGTGCGAGGACCTGCTCTATCAGCAAAGCGAGGCACTATCAGAAGACGGCTCGTCAGAAGACAAGTCGCCGGAAGACAACTCACCAGAAGACAACCCACCAGAAGACAATCCACCAGAAGACAACCCACCAGAAGACAGCCCTTCGGAAGACAACTCGGAAGACAACTCGGAAGACAACTCGGAAGATGATGAGAACCTTCCGAGAATAGAGACAATGTGTTGATGACAATTTGAGCTAAGTAGGTAGCCAGCTAACATAGATGTCGTTGGCGCGGCAGGACAACTGGATATGACACATGAATTTCAGAGGTAAGAAATGTGCGATGGTCGCAATGAACGATTTCAAAGCTGAAAAGTTAATAAAACGATACAAAGACTGCACCTAGGCAAAATGTGGCCAACCCGAGTGTCGCCCGCTCCGTTTGCACTCTCAGAGGCTCCTGGGAGAACTCTGGCAAAACCGTGGCTCATTACCTACCGATCCGGTTGCAGCACCTGAAGCAAGGTTATTGGGGCCAGTAAGTCCAATACAAACAAGAACATCCGGGAAACTGGCCGAGTGGTTCAGGGCGCTCTATCCCCCACTCCTCCAGGGGTTATCCGTGGCGCATACGCTGATTTACCTTGGGTTATCCGGCCGCTGATCTACCTCGCTGAGGTTATCCGGCGACTGATTTACCATCCAGGTTATCCGGGGGCCTCATGATTTACCTTCCTATTTTTTTTAATTTTTTATTTCCAATGTCTGAGTACATCCTTGGACAATTATACACTTTCGTGCCATTGGCAATGAAACTCGGCTTTTCGACCACAATAGCACAAAATGACCGTTTTTTTTTTTTTTTTTTTTTAAAAAGCGTCATATGTTAAACTCCTTCCAGTATCTATCAGGTTACCATGACATGTACGTAACATTTTCAAATCATATGTTCAGGTAGACAATATTTATCTGGACAAGTTGAGATCAATAAGGTGGTGTTTTATGTCTAAGTGGTCATGGAAATGGTGCCCCACCAACCACGCTGGCCGCCAAGCGGCGCCAGCTGCAACGGCAACCGCTCTTCAAATTTCCACCCTGCGCTTCGGAAGTGATGATATCAGCATTCTCGAACGCCAGATCCAAGGACCCATAACGAAACCGCCTAGGTCTAATCGAATTAAATGATCCATTGGGTATAATCATGAGATGACACAGGCGCATTGATCTTTTTTCTTTTGCTGTGGATTGACAGAAAAGTCGCGGCGACATGAGGTATGCCGACTTTCTCATCGACTTGGCCTCGGTCTTCCAAGCTTCGAGATCCGTCGCCTCTAGACACGTGGAGCTGCGCGGGAGGCAGTTGGACCGCTATGGCAAGACGTCGAGTATAGTGCGATCCGTCAGGGGACAGAACGCACAGGGACCAAGGCAGCCGGGCACAGCGGCGGATGCGTCACCGGCGCCACAACCAGATGTGGCCGCGTCGCCATCAACGGCCACCGGCTGGGAACCTACCGGAGTCAATCCCCCTGGATTCGAGCCTGTATCTTCTAGGCCGGTACACGAGCCCACATTATCGGAGCGCCGTGATGCGTACCAGGATATCGCCCAGGGGTCCTCGAAGCAGCCCATCCCGGAGGTCCCGCTTACGCAGTATGATCAGGGACGGCCTGGATATCATCCTGCAAACCCCAAGGATGCCGCCCTGCATGCCAGTCTGAACGGATCAGATATGAGCACAAGCTCGGCGGCGGCGACTGCTGAAGACGACGTTCCCCCGGAGGTGGACGTCAACATCTTCCACACCAACCGCGGTGCGTCAATGTTGGACGGGCACAAGGATTACTTGGGCAAGATACGGCCCGCTGCACCTCCCCCGAGGCCGAGCTGGTTCAAGGACTTTGGTCATGATAAAAAGGTTGAGCAGCCGGTTGCGCCTACGTCAGATGCTCCCAAGCCAGAACAAACAGAGTCACAACCTGCAGAGGTCCTCACGTCGCCTTCTGCCCCAGAGCCAGTAAAGACCAGCGATGAGCTGCCCGCGGAACCAAGCGCACCAAAGGAGGACGTGGCGGCGTCTCCAACAGATCCTCTGGCAACACCAAAGGCGCAAGACGTACCAGAACCCAAGCGCCAGGGCGCAGAGCAGGAGCACACGGACATGGTCAAGAAAGTGCTGGCTCAAGCCGAGGCCACGGCGCCAGAAGCAAGCGCCGCAGTGCCGGCCACGGAAGCAGCAAAACCTGCCTATGCCCTCCGCGAATCCAAGGTGCCTTCCTCTAGGCTCGGTCGCATGTGGAACTATGGCAGTCTGGCTGCGGGTATGCTCGGAGGCGCCATCAGTGAGGGAGTCAGCCGCGGCTTCGGCGGCGGCTCTGGCCAGGGCTCGGTGATGCTGAGCTCTGGAAACATGGAGCGCCTGGTGTCTAAACTCTCTCAGATGCGTGGTGCCGCGCTGAAATTGGGCCAGATCATGTCTTTCCAGGACTCCAAGATGCTCCCAGCGCCCATCCAGGAGGTCCTACAGCGAGTACAGGACCGAGCCGACTACATGCCCGCCTGGCAGCGTGACCGCGTCCTCACGGCAAATCTGGGTGCCGAGTGGAGGGACCTGTTCTCAGAGTTCGAGGAGACGCCCATCGCAGCAGCCTCGATCGGCCAGGTCCACCGCGCTACGTTGAAGTCGGGCGAGGAGGTGGCCGTCAAGATCCAGTTCCCCGGCGTGGCCGACTCGATCAACTCGGATCTGGACAACCTGTCCGTGCTCCTCCTGGCCACCAAGATGCTGCCCCGCGGCCTGTACCTGAACAAGACCATCGACAACGCGCGCGTAGAGCTGGGCTGGGAGTGCGACTACGAGCGCGAGGCCACGTGCGCGCAGCGGTACCGCGAGCTGCTCGAGGGCGAGGAGGACGTCTTCGTCGTGCCCAAGGTCTACCCGCAGGCGTGCGGCCGGCAGGTGCTGACCATGGAGTTCATGGCGGGCGTGGGCGTCACGCGGGTCACGTCGTTCACGCAGGAGCAGCGCGACTGGATCGGCACGCAGATCCTGCGCCTGTGCCTGCGCGAGATCACCGAGTTCCGCTTCATGCAGACCGACCCCAACTGGACCAACTTCTTGTACAACGCCGGGACCCGGAAGCTCGAGCTGCTCGACTTTGGCGCCTCGCGCGAGTACCCGGACGAGTTCGTCGGCATGTACGTCAACCTGCTGGCGGCGGCGGCGCGGTCGGACCGGGCCACGGTCAAGGACCTGAGCGAGCGCCTCGGCTACCTGACGGGCCACGAGAGCAGGACCATGGTCGACGCGCACCTGGCCAGCGTGCTGACGCTGGCCGAGCCCTTCCTGCAGAGCGCCCCCGACGTCTACGACTTTGAGGACCAGACCATCACGGAGCGCGTCAAGGCCCTGATCCCCGTCATGATCCGCGAGAGGCTGGCCCCGCCGCCCGAGGAGACGTACAGCCTTCACCGGAAGCTGAGCGGCGCCTTCTTGCTCTGCGCCCGCCTCGGGAGCAAGGTCAGGTGCAAGGTGCTGTTTGAGCAGGCCCTGCAAAAGACGGATCTGGAGGTCAAGAGGTAGGGGTAATGTATCATATTGAAAATGAAAGACAAGTAAGAAGACCAAAAATGAAGAGCTTTGTTGTATCACCACTTCTTGTATACATAGATCAAGACGACGGACAAGGACTGTCATATATCATAGACAAGCGAGGCACCGAAAGCCTGTGTAATGGTATCATTTGAAAAACAAAATGTAGAATACTCTCCACAAGCCCATGAGCCAGGAAGACCAGACATCCATCTCTCGATCGCGTCCTTGAAACATTGTAGCCGTACAGCCCCCCGCTCACTTTCACCGCCACTACCTGGCCCGCCTCTCCATGGGCAACTCCTTCCTCTCCTTGGCCACGTCCTTTTTGCGGCGGCGCACAATCGCCTTGTCGACCTGCCGCTTCTTCATGCCGGCGAACCGCTCCGTCAGCACGCGCTTGCGCTGCTCGCTCTTCTTGAGGTAGAACGGGTTCTCCTTGGCGCCGCTCCGCACCAGCTCCTTTTCTTTCCTCCGATGCTCCTCGACGACGCGCCGCTCCGCGTCCCGCCGCTCCTGCGCCTGCTTGCGGCTCTGCATGCTCGCGAGCTCCCGCTCCAGCCTCCCCTTCTCGAACGGGTCCCGCGTCTTCTTGATCGTCGCCCGCAAGGTCTTCATCTCGCCGTCGCGGTACTCGCCCAGGAAGGCGTAGTTGCGCCGCAGCGCGTCCTGCGCGCGCTCCTCGTCGGCCGCCGTGCCCTGCAGCGGCGGGCCGAAGCGCGGGTCGCGCCCGGCCTTGCGGGCGACGCCCGCGCCCTCGACCACCTGCCGCCGCCGCGTCACCGGCTTCTTGGACGTCATCTCGGCGGGCGCGTGCTTGTGCGCCCGGCCCGCGACGGGCTTGATCGTCTTCTTGCCGCGCCGGTCGAACTCCTCGGGGGACGAGTCGTCCGAGTCGGAGCCGTCGGAGCCGTTGTCGGAGTTGTCTTCGTCGTCTTGGCCGGGCTTCTGGTGTTTCCTCCGCGAGGCGGCGGGGAGCGACGCCTGCGCCTTGGCCAGGGCGCCAAAGGAGATTTGCGAGGCCGCCAGGGCGGGCTCTGCGTCGTCTTCGTCGCTTTCGCTTTCGCTGTCGTCTTCGTCCATTGCGGAGCCGGACAGAGGCTCTCCGTCGCTGGCATCTTCCTCGTCGTCATCTTGGTCGTCTTCTTCTTCCTGTTGCGACGAATCGCTCGGGTAGTCCTGCTCGTCTGCAAAGTCGTCGGGCTCGGGCTCGTCTTTTCTGGCGCGCACCCGCCTCTGCAGGCCCGAGAACGGGAATTTGCGTTTCGATTGTTGCGAGCGGTTCATTTTTCTGTGTCTTCTTTTCCTCTTCTGGTCGTGGCAAGTAGTTGTTATTGTGTGAGTCAAGAACTCGTGTTTGTTTCGGCGTCGGGCAGAGTTTATTTGGGCAATAAGTTGGTTGGGGATTTGATTAATGTTGTAGAAGACTCTTGGAGAGATGGCGGGATGTTACAAGCAGCTTATTTTCTTGAAGAAATCCTTATCGATAAATGTTGGCGGCTGCTGCAGTCGCAGTGAGTTGAGTGGGCGGGTTGCAATTTGAATGTGGGGTATCGAACTAAAAAAGTACGTACCTTTTTCTACCCGCTCGCGTTCACGTTGGCACCAGACCCAACTTGAACGGCCTCGTCGCCAATTGCCTGTACCTGTGCCTGTGCCTCTGCACTGCTTGCACCAGTAGCAGTAGTAGTGGTAGTAGTAGTTCCATTCGCCTCCTGCTCCTTACGAAGCCTTTCACGCTCCCGTCTGACAGCCGGACGTCCGGACCGCGGGCTGTCCTGGACGTGATGGTCGTAGATCGGCCCGCCCTTGACGTATCCGCGTGATCTGGCTGTACGGAGGAGGCTGTTGAACCCATCGGGCGTGTATCCCACGACGGCTTGGATCTCGGTGCGTGACTTGCCGTCGGCGGACATCTGGAGCGCTTGGGCGCGTTGCGCTATGCTATACTGGGGAACCCTGCCCATGGTGAGTCGGTGAGTGATGGAAATATCACGACAAGTCTTGAATGGAGTCTGCTTTGTGGTCCGGAAGAGAGGAAGATGCGCGTACAGGAAGGAGTATTCACGCTGCACGATATTGTTAACACCTGTATCGTGCACGGACCATGACGTGAACTCTCATATATAAGATGCCATTGACCTTACAATATCATGCTTGTTATTTCAAGTTCACGTTTTGATCAAGATCAGATTTTTCTAGAGCTTGTATTCTGCTGTGCCTCAAAAGAATCGTCGATAATACACCATATTTCAATCCCAAGACCTAGACTAATCAAAGAAATCATGAGCGCCGCAATACGAAGCCTAGGTATATATACGCCCAATCAGACAAGGTATCAATTGTTTCCAAAACATAGCTCTATCCAAAATCAATGAAATCGTTACAACCAGATCATTGTGTATACCAATTCTGGAAAGGTCCTTGGCTGCTAGGATGAGCACTGTGCGGAGAAGTGCTTTGTTCCTCGACACAATGGGCCATTGGCACAAAAGGTACGGCTGGCTGTCCTGCTCCCATGTAAGGAGGAGCCAGGGGAACTTGCGGCTGTCCTGGCGCTTGCTGCATGGGAAAGTAGCTCGGTGTCTGAGCTTGCGAGAGTTGATGGCGCCCTGGCATGATATCCATGTCCATGGCATCACTTTCGACGTGCTGCAACATCTGCTCAATCGAGCCTTGGTCCATGGTGAAGTGGTGTGGCGACAGAATGGGGTCATGATAACCGTCCATCATCTGATCATTCCATGATGCAATTGCAGTAAAGTCATAGTCTGTGCCTGGCCCTTGAGCCCCATACATTGGCCCGTTGTAGGAATGATCAAGAGGTGTTTGTTGAAGAGGGTGCCCGTGTGGCATATGGAGCGTCTGGATGGGATTCGGCTGCATGAAGGGCTCGGCTTCTTGGGAATGTCCCACCGAGCCTTGTCGCGGCCCTGATGAGTTGGTTGAAACCTCGTCAATAGGTGCCATCGACGAGTAGTACTCGTCGTTGGACATGTGTGTGCTGCCAGGACTGCACTGCTGCACCACGCCAGTTGAGTCTGGAGTGAGTTGGTCCCCTGCTCTCTCGACGCTGTTGTGTCTGTTCAAAGGTTTGACATCGGCTGCCTCGCTCGTGCCAGCTTGCCCTGCTCGATTTCCCAAATTGGAAGCGTTCTGATTCGGCCCGACGACACCAGACATTTGCAATTTGTTGAGCAACTCTCGCATACCTCTGTCCAAGACGAATACAGTTTGATCGTACGGTGACATGGGCGTACCACTGCCCATCTCGTGAAGGAGTCGATCAGCCAAAGCCGGAATGTGCTGATCACGGAAGTCCTTGAACAGCTTGTGGAACTCGGTCAAGTTGATAAACTCTTCCTTGTACGGCGTTGGTGGCCGGGCTAGACCTGGGAATAGCGTGTCCCAGATAAAGTACCACTGCTCTTCCAGCGACACTTTGTGGTTGGTCCGCGGCCTCAAGATCTCGTGCTGCTTCGGCGTCATACCCTCTGGATCCGGGCAGTCCCGGATTTCGCAACCGCCCACAAGGTGTTGGTCAAGAAGATCCTGGCTGTTGAAACCAATTTTGCACCGAGGGCAAACGACGATCAAGTGGCATCGCTTCAGATGCTGCTTGACATGTTTGATTTCCCTCAATTCATAGTTGTGGCAATGCTCATGAGCCACTGGGTCTTTCTTGGCAAAGGGGCACGCCAGCAGCACTTGTCGCTTTTGCTCTGCGTCTGGATTCGATGTCGCGTTCCGAACCTTTCCACCCCGAGATCCACCACCATGTCCGGTGCCTTGATTCGGTTTACCCGAGCCAGAACCCCCTGGAGCGTCACTTCCTGGAGGCGTCAACATGGAGGAGGCACCATCAAATGAGCCATTCTGTCGACTTTGAGAGCCGCTGGGGCGATCTTGTGCGCCACTCGGATGTGAGCGTATCGGAAGGTTGATAAACCTTGGTTCAAACGAATCTTCGTCGCTGTCAGATGGCGTGTCATAGTATGTAGAATTTGTGCTGGATTGTGTCGAGTTGACGCTGCCAGGTGCCCCTTGATCGATGCCAGAGGCGAAAGAGCTGCCCGCGCGGGCCAGTGGTGGTCGGTCATTTGCGCTTTCAGCATCGAAAGCATAATCATGACTGTCTGAGGCGGAGTCCCTGTGAACTCGTGGTGTTGGCAGAGATGGAGTAGCCTCATTCTCGGGTACTCTCGAATCGTCCGGTCGGTCTGAGAACGAACTTCTCGGAGGAGCGGGCTCGTAAGCGTCCTTCTTTATAGAAGCTGGGCCTTTCTCGGCAAGTGACATGAGATTTGTGTCTCCCGTGAGCTGCGCGCCATCATGAAGACCGATCGAGCTTGCATTAGTGATGCTGGTCCGCCGTGACATGTCACTTGAGAAAATCGAGGGCACCGGCCCGG
This sequence comes from Pestalotiopsis sp. LF_19_12, assembly GCA_023510015.1. NCBI lineage: Eukaryota > Fungi > Ascomycota > Sordariomycetes > Amphisphaeriales > Sporocadaceae > Pestalotiopsis > Pestalotiopsis sp. LF_19_12. The sequence goes on along the minus strand of JALYBT010000002.1, from coordinate 174,046 downwards.
ACTCCAAGGATGTCCTGCTGGGGCTGAACAGACTCGAGTTGCCGCTCTTGAGACGCGGTTGCCACACCTTGGCTTTCGCAAACATTGAGCTTGCCACGCTGGGCGGGCGACTCGATCTTTGTGACTTCAAATTATGGCCGGCGGTGGTAGCTGCAATGTTCAAGGAACTTGAGCTGCTTGCGACGCCTCCTGTCTTCTGCCTAGCACTTCTGAGCGCCTCCTTCAGAGTTGTACCCCAAATACCTCCCACATAGTTGATGGCGGTCTTTCCTGTGTTGTCTGCGACAGCCGGGTCCGCTCCCTTTTTCAAAAGTTGCTGCACGATCGGAAGGCCATCACTGTGGGAGGCGGCATACTGAACAGCCACAATCAAAGGCGTCTGTCCACTCGGGCCCCTGAAATCAAGCTCAAGGTTCTTGGCCTTCTCAAGCAGGCACTTGACAATCGGTCGACGGCCACGCTCACAGGCCATGTAGAGAGGCGCCTGTGCGTTATTTTCTGCTAGATTCGCATTGGCATCGATTTCGAGGAGAAAGGCCACCATCTCGACCCACCCAACCTCGCATGCCACATACAGGGCAGTCTTTCCAGACTGGTCCTGCTTGTCTCGTAGGCTTGGGTCCTTGTGTAGGTAGAATGCAGCAATTTTAGTGCCGTCCTTCTTTGACGATCGTTCCAGCGCTGCGTCACGGCAATGGAGGCAACGATGTAGCACTGTCTTTCCCTCCTCGTCAACAGCATCGGCTCTAGCCTTGTGCTCAAACAAGAGCTGACTGATGGTCAAGTTGCGTGTTTCGGCGGCCGCGAGAAGCAGTCGAGAGGGGAGATCACCCGCTGGATGCATCTGCTCTGTCCAAACCAGCATGGTCTCAACAAGCTGCTTTGGCTCATTGTGCAAAATGGCGTGCTCTATTGCGGAAATGTCAAATCTCGGGGTGTCGAGCTGGAAACCGTTTGTTCTACACCAGTCCCGGGCTTCGGAAATCCGACCAATAACGAGATTTTGGAATGTGTCTTGACCACTCTTTTCAACCAGCCAGCGCACCATAGATTGAGCACCGGTGACATCATGGGTGGTAAAGTCATAAAGGTCGGCCAAAGATTGGGCTATCGGGAACATGTGTTGAACAGGGGCTGGCTCAAGGTCCACCAGTGTCGAGAGAGATGTATGCAGGAAATCTCTTGCCTTGCCCAATCCCAAACTGCTGCCCAGCCTCATATGCAAGAAGCCGACTTTGGCGTATAGCAGGCCCAATGCGAGAGTATCGATATCCCGTGGTTTAGATCCCTGCTTGGAGAGAGCTGTCGGGTCAGGAATGAGCGAGATGTCCATGTTTTCAGTGTCTTGACACAGCAGTAGAATGGCTGCTTGTCGAAGTTGACCCTCCACCTGCACGGCGAAAGGAACACCATTTGGAGAGAGAAACTGGCGAATGTCAATAAACTTCTTGTGGTGATAGGCAGCACCAAGGTAGTGTTTCGCGCGGCGGGCATCTGCTAGGTTTTTTTGTTGTACTTTGAGCTCTCCATGTAGCCGTTCCACATTGCGGTGGGCGATGGGAGACTCATGTTCTGAACTATGCCCGGGTGTGACAGAGACGGTCGACACTGGCGATGCGCAACTTTCGGCCGTGGGCCGATCTTGATCGGCGGCCCTCGTTGGCGTTTGACTCATAGTCACTTGAAGGGTAGTTAGAAGCGCCTGAGTGGCTGTTCCGGTTCCCGTAAGCGATCAGGCCAGTACTGCCTAGTTGATGCAGTTCTCGAGACCGAGTTGTAGCGCTCAGGTCGGGAAAGACACAGTCGGCCGAGTGATGTCGAGTTGGATGATGTTACAGTGCCAGCTCTTACTGTTCGCGAATTTCCAGTCACAATCTGATGTCAGAGTCCAGCACAAGCCCGAGTCGGTCAGCGCGGAGGGGACTTTGCCTGTGCGGTGTCGTCAGGGCGGCTGAGTTGGAGATGCCGAGCCTTCGTGCCAGTATTGGACAGACATGAAAATGGGCTGCCGAAGGAGAGTGGTAGCAGCAGGAGGCAAACAGACAGAGAAAGCACCAAAGGAGAGTAATAAGAATATCCAGGCGGTTCCAACTTGGACGCTGTACCCAGGTATGGTTTCTAGATGTTGTGTCGTCGTGCGTCGTCGTCATCAAGATTTGCGACGTGCGTACGGTGGTGGGAGAGGAGGAAGAGAGGAAAATCCCGAGAACGATGCCCGACCCACCTGAGAATGAGCACCACGCTATTATTATCAGGCTGCTTGAAATGCTGCCGGCGGGGAAAAGAAGGAAGGAAGGGGGCAATGAAATCTGGGGATGGACCAGGGCCACGAAGCAGCTCGCTAAACCCAGTCAGGCATCCATAGGCAGGCAAGTGCAGTTTGTGTTTTTAGCCCTCGATCCGTCTGGTTTACGGGGCAAGACCTGCTGATCTGATCAACGTCGCAGGCCGGCCGCGGGCAGTGTCATAGTGTAACTCGACACCCCCAATGAATTCATGTCTTCATGTCAACCCAAATTGCGGGCAGGCAATTGAAAATTGCCCATTGGCGAGTCGGTGTCGGACATTCATATTCTGCAGCCTCTGATCCTACCTTGACGTAGGCAGGATGACTGAGAATGATGACTGATGATCTTTGGGGTTTCAAAAATCGATAGACACCGCCCGGCGGGAGTTGTGATGGTGCACATTGCAGCGTCGACGTTGACTAGGATTTCTCCCCAGCTGCGCTAGAAGACTTACCGAAGGTTGAGGACCTACCGAGATGGGCAATGACTGGCCCATCAGTACGGAACCACATCAAGAGTGATACATAAATGCGGAGGTGGGTTCCAAAGCGAACATTTGGGATGGATGTCGGTACGTAGGCTGACTCGCTGCAGGTTCTCTGTCAACTGTGGCCCTTCTTCTCCGCAAACCGTTTCTGGGGGGACACGGCGCTTGCGATTACCCCATGGGAGCCCCCGAATGCGTGAAAGCCCCGGCCGTCTATGCTTGTTACGTCAAAGACCATGGGGGATTTACTTATCTGTAACACGATACCTTCGCACGCAGGAACAGTAAGGCTAACTACATCGTAGGTATGTAGGTATATGTTATTCAATACCTCGACCGAATCGGCGACGGGGTAATTGAAATGCAATCTGCGCTTCCTGTCTGTATCCGTTCCAAGGACAATGACCTGTCGCAACCCAGGAACTATACCAGAGGCAAACCGGTTGGAATTTGTCTACGTTACTACATACAACCGAGATGCTGCAAAGTACGTGTTACATGTTGACGTTTGAGAACATGTTGCCGACCTCTCCTCGGCCCTACAAGGCGCATGCATTGTTTGTGGTGTCGGCGTCGAATCAGCAATTTCGGAAAGTCTTGCATTTCTTCCTTCAGGGACTGGCCAGTTGAATTGTGTTTGTCTGACCAAGATACTGTCACGGCGTTCAACATTGAACACACCCTGCCAGTCTAGAATCCAAGGCATCGGCAGTCAAGCATCTCGATATTATGTTACCAAGGTCTGGGTACAACAAATGACAGTCTGTAGACAGTACTATTCCATTGTATTGATTAGGTCGCAGCCGATGAAACTAAGATGCAATCCAAGCAGTCGGGTTCGTGCCGTTGATCTTTTTGGAGATCGGCGTAGACTGTGCCCACCCTTGACAGGCGCTTTGGGAGCTTCTTATTCGCCCATGAACGTGAATGGCTTGTTTCTTTTCTTTTTGACTTTGCTCTTGACTTGCATCCAGCGTCGCAGTGGAAGCAAGGAGGGTCGCACGCTTTTTTGCGAAAGCGGCCAAAGTCCCAGTCCAGCCTGCAGCCCAGGACGCGGAGACGGGGACTTTTGGCTTTTCTACCCCACGCCCCAGAAGCCCCAGGTAATAGCTCGTGCCCCAAAAGGCAATGATAACTTACAGGCAGTGCGTGTACTCCGGTACCATGTGCATGCACTGCATCTACCAAAGGGACCACACCGCGTCTGGTTTGGCATCATCGTCGCATCCCACCGACCTCAGCGAAGCGAGAGTTTTCACGATCGATCTGGAGGGTTTCGCAGTCTTTTTGTGCCAAAGACCCAAACCAAACCTGTCCCAATTCTCCCACCGAGGGCGCTCACGCTCACAGCCAGCCGTCGGCCAGCTCCTCGCCTTCTTCTCATTCAACCTTGCCAAGCTGCCGCCAAGCTGGGCCTCGTCCACGATCCGATTCGGCTACGCGTCCCGTGGCTGGCACTAATGAACTACCTGCTACCTAGACCTGGGCCCAGCCTCAGTTTGTGTGCCAAATCAGCTCGCGCCAGGTTCCGGTGCTTGCTGTTCGTGCCGTCCGGGGGGGGGGGGGGTCAAAGTAGCACCTGCTCGCTTCCTCGTCTTCCTCTCTCTCCTCCCTCTCGTCGCCCCCCTCAGATGAGGCTGATTGGACTGTTTCTGCTGCCAAACAACCAAGAAGTGGCCCCCCCTCATCTCACCATCCTCCACACCGGCACCTTTCGAGTGATGAGAGCACACTTGTGACTTTATCTCATCATCACCATCCTACCCTCAATTGCTCCTCTGCCTCAGCTAGGCCAATTCAGCCCGTCACTGCTACTTCGCCTTGCAAGGCTGTGCCGCAAACAGGATAATTGCCCAACGAGACTGTGCACAAGCGATATGCCTCGATAGCCTGCTGCTTGGGGCGATCAAAACGACGACATGAGCGCGCGACAGCCGGACGATTCCTGTCGCAATGTCTCCACTAGCTTTTAGGAGGACAAAGGTAATCCCCAGTTCTTCATAACCGTTTCGTCTGGGGAATAGGAAGAGGCGCATAAGGTCAAAAAACAGAGTTGATGGGCCTCGTCTTAGCCAATGACGTTTGCTGCTTGTCCTTGCCAATTCGCCGATCCATTTTATTCCCATAAACGATCACCAGTGACTGTTCTCCATATCTTTTTTTCCTTCGCGCCACTTAGCGGCCTGGTGTAATTGGCAGACCTCCTGACTCAATGTAACTTAGAAAATGAGCCATCGCTTCGCCAACAATGATGCATATCTTGGTGACGCCCTCAGTAAGCCCTTGTTTTCCTCCCGACACTTTGTCAGACGTGTCGCATCACCATGCGCCACAGACCATTGACCTTGCACGGGTACATGGGACTAACCTCATCTTACAGGCCACATTCGCGATGAAGACCTAGCAGCCGACGTCGAGGCCTTTCGCGAAGTATGGCTTCCCGACGTCAGGCTCGAGGACATGAAGCGAGCAGCGATTGTGGGCAAGCATCCGAAAACGTATGAAGCCATCTCCACCGGAGCCTGGACTGGCCCCACGGATGGTCTCGTCGTGCTTGAAGACAGCGAGAAGGATGCTCTGAAGAAGGAGCTTGAATCGGCTATGCCCGAGCCAGGCATGGTGCTTGTCATTCTTGCCGTCTCCCTCGCCGCCTTTCTGCAAGGTCATGTTCAAACGTCCATCAACGGTGCCTCGCTCTACCGCAGTAACATCGGTCTCCCGGTGTCTTCGGATGAGACTGCGTTTGGGATAACATCTGACGCCAACAGTCTTGGAACCTGGATGGATAGAAAGGTACTCCGGCCATCACAACCTACTCAAAATGATTGGTATTTGGGAATCACCAATGCGACGCCCTTTTTCAGCGCAGCCCTTCTCGGTTGTTGGCTGGCGCTACCATTCAGCGACAGATTTGGCCGCAGAGGCTCGATGATCGTGGCGGCTTTTCTGGTCATGGTGACTTCTGTGCTCTTGGCGATAGTCCCGGTGATCGGCACATCGAAACCCCAATGGCAAATCATCCTTGGTATAAGGATTGTCAACGGAATTGGTATGCTTTCACATGTCGTGATCCACTCCGAAAATGTACTGATATCTGTTCTAGGTATGGGCATCAAAGCCGTGAACACGCCGATTCTTTCCTCAGAAACCGCAGTTGGATACTGGCGCGGTACTTCGATTCTCGCTTGGCAGCTTTGGTAGGTCTTTGCAAAGATGATTTCCACTCACTTAAGCTAATGCATGTCAAGGGTCGCCTGCGGTATTTTTGTTGGATTCATCTTGAATCTGTGCTTCTCTCAAGCCAAGAACGAAAACCTGGCCCTTGCATTGATTCTTGGCGCTCCCGTGGTTCCATCCATCGTGCTCCTCTGCGTTTTGATAGTATGCCCCGAAAGCCCTCGCTATTACCTTCGGCGAGGACCAAACTACAATCCGACAAAGGCATATGAGATTCTCAAAACGTTGAGAAGATGTCGGGTAAGCCTTTCCATCACGATGATACCGGACAATGCACTTACGACTCTCCTAGTTGATCGCATTGCGAGATATTTATCTTCTCCACAAATCAATCCAACAAGAGGTACAGCAACAAGACGACCATCAAAACATGGATCTCCAGACGTTCATCAGATTTATGAAAACGGCCCAGTTCGGCGTCGTCAAGGACTTCATCAAACAGTTCCGAGAGCTTTTTATCAATCGACGCAACAGAAACCCTCTAATCAGCAGTTCAATTACCGCTTTGGCGCAGCAGTTATGTGGGAGTGAGTTTGAAAGCTCCCTGATTAGTCGATTTATTTGAAGCTAATATGACCACAGTCAATATTCTGGCCTTTTACTCTGGTATGTTTCTTCGATTTCGTTCTTACCTTTGGTTTGAATACATTTCTAACAGACTTAGGAACCTTCTTCAACATATTTTCGAACAATAAGAACACAGCAATGTACTTCAGCATTGGTTTTGGTGGGTTATCTCAGCCGCTAGTGTACGAACTTGGAGAACTAAACCTTCTTTAGGTTTCCTCAATTTCGTCTTCGCTCTGCCTGCAATCAGGAAGATAGATACTGTGGGCAGACGCAGATGGCTACTTATAACACTGCCTTTCATGTCGCTCATGATGGCAGCAGCAGCACTTTCCTTCCTAGCCTTGTATAATACTTCGATCCCAGATGCGCCCAGGGTGACGTGCGCCCTGGTTGTCACGTTCCTCTATTGTAAGTGCTGTACAGGTTTGACTCTTTTGTGGTCGGAAGCTGACTACCGGTCCCGCAGTGCACGCAATCTTTTATTCCCCTGGACTTGGTTAGTAGGATCATTTCTTCAAGCTATCTCATATACTTACGGAGACAGGGCCTATACCATTCACCCTTGCCGCTGAAAGGTGCGTTTCTTGGAAAGTTGCTTGAGTCTTGACATGCGAACTGACATATGCTAGCTTTCCTTTATCTCATCGTGAGATTGTGAGTTCCAATTGCTGTGAGATTGATTCCACATGTATTGACGTGATTAGGGTTGTGCTTTTGCAATCGCGGTCAATCTATTCTTTGCAGCCTGTCTATCTTTATTTTGGCCAAGGTCAGTTGTCTACATTTCTCTTCTGAATGGCGGACTAACCTTTATTGCAGCCTCATTGCTGGTATCAGCTCACCTGGAACACTTGGGCTCTTTTCTTTCTTCAACATAGTTGCGTGGGTTCTGGTATTTCTTTTCGTGGAGGAAACGAGGCGTATTTCTCTTGAAGATTTGGACTTTATATACGCCGTACCCAAGAGCAAGTTCTTGAAATTTCAGCTGAAAGAATATGCTCCATGGGTGCTGAAAGGCGTTGTACTATCCCTTCTTGGAAGGAAGGGGGCATCTACGGACGACATCGCCGACGATGGGTCAATTTCACAACATCCTCGGCGCGGGCCCCGACCACAGTTATACAAACCTCCCGACTTGGAGCAGTGGGATCGTTCAGATTCAGAGATTGAGATGGACCAAATAGATCCAGACGGGATATCGCAAGTGAGTTCTGCGTAATCAATCATTGCTTTTCCATATGGCTGTCCCCGACCCAATGACATCAAGATTCTGACGATGTAGTCAGTTCGTTTCCAGTAAATATGAATCCAAATGAAGCCTCAAGCCGGCACTGTATTTACATATTTGGCACATAACCGAATGAATTGATAAAAGGCGCTGATCTGCTTTTGTTTTTTCTGTGCACAAATTGGCACAAATTGGGATCCGAATGCCTATTCCTAACCATTGGCCAAGACGCCTCGATGAGCCTTATTGAATCGATAAAGTGCTGCAGTCAGCACAATCTTCGATTTTAGAAGACGGTATGGGTTTAGATTCCGTCGGTCAGCCTGATGGCGTACATTGCCCTTGCAGCAATATCACGCAGGGCCAGCCGCGTCATTTGCAATGTTTCATTCCGGGGCCCAGCGAAGCCGTCACAGAAGCCTTCTAGAAACAGAGAATTAGATTCTCTCGCATATTCCACGTGGAGCAAGACGTCATCATGCACAATTTCCAATTGGGTCCGCACCGATGTGCTCACTCTGGCTGGCCCCAGCCGTCCATGCAGTGAACCCATGCACCCCTCGACGCAAGCGTGGAGATGCGAGGACGGGATCCCACTGACAAGACGATATCGACTTGTAGGCGCAGCACAACCGTGCCGACGAACCTGCGTCTCCTCCCAATGCCATGGGTACGGTACACATCAGCCCGATCACAGCTGCGGTAGGATCAGCCCTGCGAGGCTCCCCCACAGCACACCTACCCACGTTTGCGTCTTCCCCTGAACGACCTGCCTCATCGAGGAATATCACGGCAATTGATCCTCGTTCCTGGGTTGTCGTGGAAAGCACCAATGAGCGTGTGACTCATTAGCATCCAGGCAACATAGGCACCATTATAGCTTCAGCGCGCCCGTCGTGGAAGTTGCGACCTTTGGTCGACGAGCAAGATGTCGTCTGAGATGGATGTGGTGACTTGGCTGCCTATAATCGTGCATGTTGGGCTGTCTCTACCGATTCCTGTCTCTCTTGTCTCCTCAGTACCCATGCACGGGTCAGTATTCGACGACCCTGACCGCCACGTATCACCCTCTGAGGAGTTTGGCATCAGAACATGGACACGTCGTGATCATATTATGCACGAACACAACTAGAGAGAAGCGGATCCGCAGAAGAACCCCATCAGACAAGTCCGCGCCGCCAGGAAAGACCCTAATCAACTCCGATGCACCATGGCAAAACAGTCTAAGAAGCCGGCCGCTGCTGGTCCATCCCGCGACTTGTAAGTCTCTCAAGTAACACCGGATGGGCGCCATCTCCCATCTGAGAAAGACGGTGGTATAGGAAGGCTGACCATAGGACTCTCCATGGTAAACAGAAACCCAGCCGCCAACAAGAAGAAGAAAACGTCGACACCGGAATCCGTGAAGGGATATGTGTATGGAGGTCAAACTACCCCAGTCGAGCATCTGTCTGTTGGACACGGCAAGACGACGACGCTGGAGGAGAAGGTCCACAAGACGAAGAAGGCAATGGAGTCGTGGGAGCGCGATTGGAATACGGCCAGTCGGCGTTAATAAAAGGTTTCATTGTTTATACTCATGGCAATGAGTTTCAATTATCTTTGATATGAAGACGGGATGTCGGGCAAAGCAGTAGGGTCAATGGGAACAATCATGTTTCGGTGGAAAGCAGGAGTGTATGATCAGAGATCACGGCGGTTTCTTATAAAGAAATGGGTGACTTCGACGAATCAGTAGTCTCAGATTGAACGCCAGTAAAAGTCCAATAGGCTCGGTCAAGTCGATACATTGTAGAAATTTACGCAAGCCTATTTTTCCAATGTCTCCAAATCCTAACAATCACGATAAAAAGAATCTCTGCCTCTGGCGGTCTAGCGTTGCCTCGTCGAAGAAAAGAGATTGCGGACTGTTTCCAACCGTGTGCACCCCATGTTGTTCACCTAGCTGCATGACACCGATCCGCTCATACACGTTTGTTTCGCCCAGAAGCGGGCTTTTCGTTTGGACAGGCTTTAAGATCAAGGCGATGCTCCTGTAATAGCCTCCGACGTTAGGACACAGCCACAACAGCGCACACCTGATAGAATTCGGTCCGTGGTATTGCTCGGCTGTCTGCAAGCTATCGAAGAAGAGCTTCCCCGCGATGCTTCGCGACCGAGCTGCAATGTGTTGCGTGATGGATTTCGCGTTGAAGCGAAACGTCAATTCTCCTCGAATGAAGGTGTCGAATCCCGAGTACTCGACATCGTAAATCGGTGCTTCTAGCTGCAGTGATGCTGTATTCAGGAGACCAAACGAAGACCCGGGATCGCTCAGGCTGACGTTTGAGCGAATGAAAGCAGCTGTACATTGAGCATTTGCATCGATAGAGTCTGTAAGACTGATGCGGGATGACTTTATCTTGAGCCATGAGAAGGTCGGTATGTACACCGAAGATTGGTGATAGCATTCCCCTGGGTTCACCACAAGCCACGTGATACCCCTCAGTATGTTGTGTTCCCAGCTGCCCGCAATGTACCTGGTTCGCACCCCTTTCTTCGAGTAGGCCGTTGCATAGAATGCTGCGAGGCCAGAAAGTGCAATGATTCTGTCCTCATCCACAGTGAGCTCAGACTTTGCAAAAGCTTCAGCGACTTTCATCCACATCAAATTGATTGCCTTCTCGTCGCCGAGACGGCTCTCGTCCGTTCCATAGCCCAAGGACATCCAAAGGCCTTGGGAAATAGAATTCCATGTTTTGGTAGCACTGGAAAGGACACCAGTTTTGCATTGCCAGAAGAGTTGAGAATCCAGCCAATGGACATTTCGCCGTGCGAGGGTCAGTTCTTGTAAGATCCAGCCTCTTTTCATGAGTGGAGATTGCATATACTGCCGATGCAGTCCGATTTCAACCAACCGGGTTTCGCGCAGGATAGGGCCTGTTGGTAACTGTATTCGAAGATCGTCGGCGAGCTCGTGGCAGTGGTCGCGGAACAATCCGCCGGCACATTCAGTCGATGCTGCTGCTGAGATGTTCAATACTGAGTTACCGTATACTTGATGCATTCGTGGCGCTTCGTATATCCAGTCTTCGCGAGAATCTTGAACGATGCACAGACTGTCAATCCAGATATATCGGATTTTAAGTGCTTGACAAAGCGCAATCGCCTCACGGAAGGTTGTGCCAAGTTCGTTGACAGGTATGTTGGTACAAAACTGAGCGTAGTTCGACTGGATCAATGTCAAGAATGGTCGCTTACCCCAGCAATGACTTAGAGAAGCGTACCGTGTGTCGTTTGAGTCGTCCAGCATCGCCGTTTCAACAAGATAAACTCCGTCAGGTCTCGTCGTAAGATCGATCAATCTTGTGGGCAAAGCATCCCTGGCTGCGGAGGGATCGCTAGAGGCCAGATAACTCGATGGAAGAGACGCGCACTTTTCATGATGGCGCGAGCACGTGGCAAGGCATTCCTCGATCCAACTGATTTGGCTTGTCTTGGTTTGCACTTCTGCGCTTAGCGATGCAGTTGTGAATATCGCCGGGACTGGCCGAGGATCAGTCTGGTGTTCTATTAGCTTGATGATCTAGTTCCGTTATCAAGACTGCGTACGCCAATAAAACTTGACTCATCATCCATACGGATGTCGGACTCGAACTGAATCTGAGTCACCAGTTCACAATCCTCACGGAATCCCTCTGTGTACAGCCTCAAGGTGACATAACTGCCTCGCTGCATTTCAAGACACGTCTGGATGTTGACGAGTATGTCAGCACATGAGTATCTTTCTAAATCTTGTCGAATGCCCTTGTCGATAGCAAAGCTCAATATCAGTCGACAGCAGAAAGAGCACGCTGTCCTGTTCTCGTAGATCTCATTGAGATTCCATGAGTGCTCGTGTAACATGTAAGTGTTTTCTTCGCCCAGTCCTTCTTTCATCTCGTTCTCGCCGAGTGATGAGACAAGGCTCATAACAGTCGAAACCCATGAATTACAGGTCGCACATAACGAAGCAGGCTTGTGGATCATTCTCGAGTTCGACATAATCGACAGGCTGAACTTGGATGGGCTCGCCTATGGATTGCATCTGGATGTGGCGAGGAGGGGGCATGTGCTTGAACAGAAAGTTAGATGGCATCAACGAAGCATCACGAGAAGATGGAATATTCTGCAGCCCCTCACTCGAAAGTTTGGGTACCTAGACGAGGCTTTCAGCTGGTGATACTTGAAAGCACTATCACGTGATCGCATACAAGCCTACCCGACAGTGAGTTACATTACACATGAGCAGATCGGAAAACAGTGCCGATTGGAGACACTCAATGATGCATTGAATTCACATTATCTCTTTCCATGGCACAGTGATAATGGAAGGAAAAGGAATGCCCAATATGCAAGTAATTCCATGCTTCCTCCGGACTACTCGCTGCAAGTCTTGGATGTGTAGAATACATTCGGAATAGAGCTACCGTAAACGCGCGGCTTGGGGAAAATCATACCAGCGGCTAGAGCATAGCTATGATGCACCTGATCGCTCATGTGAAAGCCTCCTTCAGTGCAGTATTGTCCTCCGTGATCCCGGCCCATTCCAGGCTCTTTTGCCAAACTCTCTGTTGTACTGTCTCGTCCATCGTGAGAGGATCGCTGTCATCTTTCTCCAACAAGGTAAAGTAGCCACGCTCGTCCGGGCAGGCTGCATTGACGGCAATATCTGCAATGTCAACCCCCGCTGCAGCAGATGAGCGAAGGGTCGGGTCGACGAAGCGGTTGAGTACCGACATGAACGGTTTGACGATGAAAAATTGCTGCAGTTGCGTGGACAGGGGCGTCCTGGTGGTGAAGCACCGCGAGTCGGCTAAGCCGCCCGGGTTGATCGCTACGGCAGTGATGTCCTTGAAGTCGGGGCTCTTGGGGCAGACTGTGTCAGTTGTTTTCGCCCAGAGAAAGGGTCATACTTACTTGCTGGAGGTACCGGTTGAGAGGATACACCCAAGTCGTGAAGACGAGCTTGGAACTGCCGTATCTCTGAAAGCCACGGCCGGCCTTATCACTGTCTGGCGGCGGATGATTGAGCTGATCCATATCCTCTGGAATCTCGGATAGGTGCGAGGTCATGACATTCGGCTTTCGATAGTGGCTGACGCTCGACAGAAGGACGATTCGGCCTCTATTGGCAAAGCTCCCGATGAGGAGCAAAACGAGAGCTGTATGCGAGATATGACTGACTTGCAAAGTCTTATCATAGCCATCGACTGTGAGTTCCGAATCCCCGACGAGGTTCCAGTAGTGAGCGTTGCATATAATGGACTTGAGGCGTGGATATTGTCCGGCGGCGATTGCAGACGAGATCTTTTGCGCAAATTCATGCACGGCTCTCAGGTCTGCCAGATCCAGTTGATGAATGGAAGCGTTGGCGCCGGGATATTTTGCGATAGTATCGCGCAGATGCTGCGTATTGACATCGGACTCTGAGGCATCCCTCACTGTGAGGATGAGAGTGAAGGCGGGGTGGGCCTTCAACAATCGCTCGACTGTGTGAAGGCCAGCTGAGCCATTGGCTCCGGTTAGAAGTATAGCGCCGTCCATGTTTTGCAAAAAGTAATGAAGCTCTCGTCAAAAGTCAAGACATGGAAAGTTTGGATTAATTTGTAATTTTTTTATAGATACCTACTGACACTCGATGCGCTGATAACGAGTGACGCATTACAATGTGAACCAACATTAACCCTGCATAGGTATGTGCTTACTAACATTTCATCAACCAATCCGTGATCATTCTGCTCCCTACAAGGTAACATCTGCGTGAGCTCGACCCGAACTAGTGAGCCAAGACTGTTGGTCGGTCGCTCTCCAACACTATGACAAGCCAGTAAGTGTGGAGATCATAATACATCATATTCAAACAACTCCAGCGACCCACAGACGGGTAGGAATAGCGAAGCATCCAGCTTGAACCCCTTTTCTTTCCAACCCCTCTGCGTTCTTTGACTAGAAAGCACTGCCGTTTCATGAAGCATCCGTTGACGGCTCTCCTGCCCTCTTCAACTTCGCGAGCCCGTTGTAGATCCTGCTTTTCCAAAGCCTTCGAGCTTTACCCTTGACTTCGCTGTACTCGAGTAGCAATTCGAGGATGTCAAAGGATTTGTCTAATTCGGCATTCTCCATTGGCGAATTCGCATCTTTTCCCTTGAAGTCTGGATCCGCACCACGGTCTAGTAAGGCCTGGACGAGCGGAAGATTATCGAACCAGATCGCCGTTTGCAGAGGTGTGCCGAAATGGCCCAGCATGGTGTTCGGATCAGCGCCGCGCTCAAGCAGCAAGGTGTGGATGCGCACATCAGGGAAAGCAACAAAATCGCGTGCAGTAAGTAGTCGGGACCATTCATCTCGAGAGATATGTGTCCACGGTGCGTCGTGCTGGAGGAGGACCGGTATAACTTTGTCTGCGTTGCACTCACAGGCACTGTCAAGGTCGGACTTTGAGATTGGTTTGTTCACCATGTCTTTCAATCCCAGAAGACATCGCATAGCATCCGCGTCGTTCTTTCCGATGGCGTATTGCAGCATTTTGGTCAGATCTTCGGGACCGGGATCTGGAGCGCCGCGTTCTGCTAGAAGCTTGCAGCACTCGATCTGACCACAGTAGAAATAGCTCTCTATCCAGGTATCCCCGCGCAGTCCGGCTTCGGGGGTCAGGCCGCGATCCAAAATCAGGCTGACAAGGGCTGAAAAGTCCGCTTCGCCGCTGCGTTGTGGGGTAATATTGTCGAGAATGGTTTCTCCGTTTTCCTCGTCTTCCTCAAATACATAAGCGCCCCGCTCGATGAGGAGTGTCATGGTCGCTACCAGATCTTGCGCGGGCATTCTGGACAACGACGCGGCCCACAAGGGCGAACAACAGTACTGGTCGTAAGCGTCGATATCGGCATCGTAATCCAGCAACAGCGTGATCATGTCGACTTGGCACCACTCAGCAGCTGCAACAAGTGGAAGCCGTGACACAAAGCCGTAGCCCGGCTCAATACATGTGTTGGGATCTGCTCCATTCTGCAAGAGGAGTTCCATGGTTGCTCGCAAGTCCACCAAGGCGTCCTGAAGCCCCAACGGGATGTGGGTATAGTTGTACAGCTCGGTTATTCGCATCATTTCATCAAGTCTCCCGCCGAGGCAGTTCAAGGGTGTCATCTTCACTTCCGTTGTTCGAGATGCATCACCTCCTAACTCCAGAAGCCTAAGAATGCCATCTTGGTCAACACATATTCATAGAAAAAAGCCGGGCAGCAGTAAGGAGGATCCTCAGGTTGATTTGACAATCCGGTAATATTCCAGTTCCATCGAAAGCTAGGTACTTACCAAAAAGCATCGGTGAAATCGTCCGATGCACAAGCTTCCATCAGAATTGTTGTACCGTATGAATGTGTCGAAGGGTCTTCAATTCCGACGCCATGGTCCAGTAGAAGATGAAATACATCCATGGATCCGTGAATATACGCAAAGTCGAGGGCGTCCCGCTTGTGCGATTGATTGATGCTCGACGCGAAGTGATCAAACACTGCAGTGAATATAGCTGTATCACCTGCGGCAGAAGCAATGTCAAGAGCGTTTGTCATGCGGGGGATGCTGTGGTAACTCTGACATGACTCGAACGAAGCTCCCCTGGCCATGAGCTTCTTCGCCAAACTCAGGTGACCATGGTGAATGGCCAAGTGGAGAGGCGTCCACTCATATTCGCAAAAATGGTTGTAACTTGCATCGGGATTCCAGAACCGAGATGTCGCACTGTGCACATCTTCGCAATAACAGCTCTGTCGACATCTTTGGTTGATACTGGCATCATGCTGCAGGAGGAAATCGATGACCCGCTCATGTCCCAGCTTGGCTGCTAATGTGAGCGCTGTCAACGTTTTTGGTTGGCATTCTATCTCAACCTCTCTGCCCGAGAATCTGGATGAGTAAAACCTATCGTCGGCACCTTGGTCACCTTCGTCATAATAGGAGTGCGATTGGGCGTGTAGCGTGTGTTGATATGAGAATCCCGCACCGAGTTCGTCCTGCAAAGCATGGACTGTTATGGAATGCCAGAGATCTGGTTTTCCCTGGGGACTGCAGAATCCCGCTTCCCGACTACTCTTCCTGTCGAGATCAGCTCCGGCGTGGAAGAGCTTCTCCAAGACTCCCACTTCTCCACGAGCAGCGGCCCAGAGGGTGACTTCCGCACGGCCAATACCTCGCCGATAGAGCAGCGGGGTCAGTGCCGCATGGAGAGACTGACAACTGAGGACGAGACTTGCAACATCTTCAAGATGCAACTGTGGCTCAATGATGGCGAGGATTTCGTTGGGTATGATGTCTAGTGAAGCCTTCATCGTGGCTTGACCAAGAGGTAGATCGATCGGTCGCATGAGTGCTAGGGGGACGTCGATGGCAGAATGGCAGAGGATTGCCCGAAGCTGTTCACGGGAACCAGGCACGTGGGGCTAGACTTTATGCTACCAGCGCTGCTTTGTTCCTGTCACGAGCATTGCGAAGCTTGATATTTCCTCACATGAGAAGCAGCCTTGATCGCAATGACACCAGATATCAAACGATAACAATGCGTGCTATGATCCTTCTCATCTCTCTCAGTCAGCTTTTTGTTTGTGACTGAGAAAACTTTTTGATTCTTCCTCAGTTTTCTCCAAAAGGTGTCGTGCTAATGATCAGTCAAGTCCATGCACAAGGCATGACAAGAAAAACGCTGCCTAGACAAGTCAGGAAGCAAGATCATGGGCGCGGATAGCGAGTGCAACAAGCGTGGTCCAGGTCCTCACTTATTCTTTAGAAACAATGGATATCAAAGGACCCAGATTCTAAAGCGTTGGCCAACGACTCGGATGGCATTATTTGCGACAAGCATGAACACGGCACAACGAAGACTCAGGGAGCCGGGACATACCTGTAAATCATCCGGTCTCCGGCATTTAGGGCATAGGAGACCGGATGCTGCATTTCCTAGTGCCTATGGTTATGTCCTCAGAATCGGCATTGTCAGTGCACAGATTATATACCAGGTCTTAAGCACAGCGAAGCAGAAAGCACTTGTTTCATTATGAAATCAAGTGTGTTTCATTCGTCTTTTGTCCCTATTAAGTTCTTCAATGCCCTGATATATTCCGTATGCACGGCCTCGCATCAATTGGCCACTATGATGGCTACGGCCCAACTGGCACCATTGGAGCTCAACAATCTTAGTTGCCCGAGATGGAGACAATGGCAGGGGCGTCCGAGTCAAAGTCGACGTAGTGAGTGCCGGTCTGCCAGCAGCTGAGGCTGTACGTGTCGCGGACTCGTCCTTGAACCTGTAGTTGTACGCGTCTTTGATGTTGACGGTCAATCGCAACTTGAAGGGACGGTACCAGGGGGGCCTGTCGAGGCTGTACCAAGTGATGCCGGTCTTGGTCTTGGAGTCGGCGCTGGTGTTGCCGCTGGTTCAGGTGCGCCACTTGGCGCCGACGTCGTCAAAGTCGGGGCCGCGGGCGGAGGGCTCGTCGGGGTTGGTTTCCTTCTCGACCATGACCTCGTACCCGCCGGTCTTGCCCTTGAGCTGCTAAAGAAGTCTGGTTCTTCTACTGTGCGGCCTTCTAACAAAATCAATGATGACAGTGCCGATACAATTGGATTCCACCGATGGCCTAACGGAAGACCAGATCCAGCAACTTGACGGGGATCTCCACAGCGTACCAGTAGCGCTCAAGACCATCGAGAAGTTGCTTGCGATGATGGCTCCTTCCTGACTGTGGTTCTTTATGCGTTCGATTTGGTCGATGGTGGCGTCACGTGTGACGCGCTGGTGAAATTGATCCGTACCTACTTTGCAGGGCCAGCTGGATGGAAAGAGATTCAAGACACTTGTAATTTGTGGAGGGAAGTGCATCTCTCTTCTCAAGACATCTCAAGACAACCAATTCTGATGAGCGAAGTGACGTTACCAGAATGGTCACGGGCAGAGGTTCGACATCTTTACCGGGAGCAGTGAATGCACGGAACATCCATCTGCGGGAACCCCAATTTTGACCAAATACAACACTTTGGCCATTGTATTAGCTTTCAATTTTGGCGAGATCCCAAGTATGCCAGCGTTCGCAAACAATGATCTTGAGCACGGACGCAATATAACGATGCCGCGTGGATTATGCAACTCGCAGCCAAATGATGGCAATTCGACGCACCGGTACATGGCTTGGTGTCCATCATAGACATATGCCTGCGATTCTTAGGGCGACACGCGGGTTGAATGGCATGCAGATCACAGGACCATATTCCCCTCAGCAAAGAGAGGGAGCGATCAATTCACTTAAGATGAATGCCTGCATCGCCAGCTTTGCACAAATAGTCTCAAGAACCTGCTCCCACATACATCATGAATACCTAGGTATGTATCCATTTGCCTATAAGATCTTCAACAAGCCACATTCTTCTTGGATGGCTCATGTATAAATACCCATAATGACGCGGCTATATGATTCCAGTGGCGGGAAGGTTGAAAACGAGGGGCAAGGCTTGGCCCTTCCCGTCCTTGATCGGGGCGCTTACTGGAGCAGAATACCGTATCAGTGCTCATCACAAGCCATCCGCTCCAGCCCGCAAGAAAATTGTCTCAGCCTTCTCGGAAGTCGGTGGGAAGTCGGTGTCCGTTGCAAAGCAGTATTATTTCCGGATGACGGAAGGACATCCATGGAAGCTGATTGGCTGAACAATCTGCCGGACCGCGATCGCACGTCCTCATCACATCGAGACGAACTGAATATTTCATCATCGGACAGCCACTATCACAATATCCAACAGGACAAGAACGAATATCTCATTGTACTACCAGAATGGAGGAGCGTGGCACAAATGGCTCAGGATTACCTGTTTCAAAAATCCTTCTGTGGACCAGCTTCTGTCCTGAAGTCAGAAAAAGTATATAATCACGGGTTTTCCCAGTTCTGATCCTCCATTGATCTCGTGGCATAATAAGCTATCTTGGCTTCTCTTCATATTTCAGATCAATCTCTTCGCTCAATCTACTTTAGAACTATGCGCTTCTCCATCGTTGCAGTCGGCGCTCTCATCGCCATGGCTTCTGCCTCAAAGCTGGAGGCTCGCAAACAACCAGACGGCGCCCTCTGCGGCTGTTACCCGAACTGCGCTTGTCCTGCAGGCTCGACCTGTTACTGTCAGAGTCACCCACCTGCTGTCCGCCCGCCCTGCTACCCCAACTGTGGATGCGACCACTCGGCCGTGTGCATTGTAAGTTTCGAAATACCTGCCTGGCGGTCTCGTTCATGGGGCTAATCCGAAGCAGGGGAATTAGGCATGATGTCTGATTGCTTGAAGAAGTCCGGCACGGGACTGTGGTTTTGACCCTTTCGTAGCCCTTCCCCAGAGGCTTCAGCCCCATGTTTTGTAGGAGGCATCGTACCTAGTAGCCTTTTCGCACAACTTGGCCAAGAATGTGTTGCGCGGTTGCACCTGGATAGAGAAAGCATGTCCCATGCAGAAACTCTAGGAGGCATGAATCACATAATTTAAAGAGGAAGCAGGCAGGCGGAAACCAGTAGAGCAAACGATTGATTGTTCCATAATGCATTTCTTATTTTGTTTTCGTATCGCGTTATAATTATTTCACAGTTGCGGTCGTTGTTTCTGTGATTTCTGTTCCACTTCTTGATGTTAGATCTCCGAAGAGATTTCAAACTTCGAATCGAACACGACAGCTTGGCCTTGCCACACTGTAACTGACCATCAGATCTGACATGGGCGAGGGCACGCCGAGCAATGAATTATTACATTGGAGCGGCAATTCCCTCGGTTCCGAGCCCGCGAGATCGAAATCAAGCGAGTTAAGGAGACGAATTGCCAGCCCCATGGCCATGTGTACTGCCAGCGTCTTCCCTGGGCATATCGTGCCCAGCATGCCAAAGGTCCTGAGCCGCCGCTCCCGAGTCAAATTAAAGCTGCCGTCGCAGTTCAAGAAGCGCTGCGGAACGAACTCGGCATCCCGACTGCCCCACGTATCCTCGCCAACATGACTGGCCTGCAGGGAGACCATGAGGAATGAGTCCCTGTCGAGGTTCCATTGGTTTGCGAGAACGGTATCCTGTGATGCGTACCGGCCAATGGAAAACCCCGAATGGTGTCGAAGGGACTCACACCATGTCGCGATCAGCCGTGGGCAGTGCTCTCGGACCTGGCGGAGGTTGATATGGCCGTCCTCCCGGTCCACCCACGCTCTTATCTCGTCCCGAGTGTCAGAGAACCACTCCCGGCCGCCGCAGAGCAGATGCATTAGGAACCAGCTTGCAGAGAGGGCCGGGTTGGGCGATGCACCCCCCACGAGCAGCAGCTGTAGATCGGCAAATGTGTCGTCCGAACCCCCCTCCTGCTTGCACAACTCGTGTAGCTTCTCTGCGAAGCTGCCGGGCTGGTATGTCGGGCTCCGCGCGTCATGTTCCAAGCGTGTGCGAATCTCGCTTCTCGATGCCTTAAGCTTTCGTGATATGAGCCAGTCGGGCCCTGTCAGGCTCCTGAGGTTCGCCATCACAAACTGCAGCTGCTCGACGAAATCTTTGTCGGAGACGAGGCTGGTTCCGGCGGCGTCGCCCCAGAGGATACGTCCAACGGCGGTCGTCATTACTCGAATTGTCCATTCACTCATTGCCATGAGTCGGTCTTGATCTCGATCGACCAGTTCCGAAATCATACTGTCGAGACAGTCATCAAATATGCGAATGTGTCTCGAGAGAGCCTGTGGGCTGGCAAGCGCCTCTCTCGTCGTGCCGAGGATCCTGTGAGAAAAGCTGCGGCTGCTCTCTGTTTTCTCCATGAGCAAGTCGCACGTCGAAGCGTCAAAATGCAGCGCCCGTCGGAAGATGGACACAGTAACTGGCATAAAGAGCAAATGAGGATTCCTAGCCACGTGCCGCACAAGTTCCGGCTGGACAAACGTGAGCTTCTGTCCGAGCATGGATATGGTAAAGGCTGGGCTGTTGATTGTGCTGGTCAGCCGCGCGAAGTAGTCGTGGCCTTCGCGCATGAAGCCAATGGCATGGCCGATGAACGGTATGCGAGAAGCGATGATGGGCGGCGACCGAATGATTTTCGAGGTTGGCTGTTCCTTGTTACTCGCATGTGTTGTCGTCTCCCTGCCGATCTGAAAGAGTACAGGAACCAGGCAAAGAAGAAAAATAGGAATCAATTTGATGACAAGTTCAATGGCAGAGGCGGCAACATCCATCCTGAGACCCTCGCCTTCGGCTGATGATGACGAGGGTCTCATCGTGATATCCATTATCTTGGTCGGGTCCATCAATGTCGCGGGACACATGAATGGAAAAAGTTGGGGGCATTAAACAAGAGGACTTTCCAAGCGATGATTTCCCATGACCGACTCGAGAAGTATGTTCGCAAGCGACTGGAATGATGAAGCTCCGTGACAGTCGAAATTCTTCAGCTGCTTCAAGCCACCCGAAAGCCCCCACCAATCTGCGAATAGGCCTCATTTCCACCGCCTGGTACCTGCAGCAGTAGCGGCCAATGGACTTTACAGCTAGCAGGGCCCGGCAGCCTGGGCTAGGCTGGACCCAGCAAACGCGCGCTGAGCTTCGACTATAGTCCACTAAATCGCGGAAGCTATAGTTCAGCTCTACTCAGGCCGACCGCCTACGCCACTTTGGGGCCCGTTTGAGTTAAATCCAGACCCTTCCGGGTTCAATCTGCTTCCCTCACTTCTTTGGTCGACGCTATTGCTGCGACCAAGCATTAACCTAAAATCGAATCTGTTTGAGAGAGGCAGAGATCATTGCTTTTAGCCATAAATGAACTGGCGACTGGGGGCAACAGGGACGGACTATTCTCGCTTCACCATGTTCGGTATGGTAAAGTTCCTCCAGACAAGCTGAAAGCCCATCCATTACCCTAAAATAGCATTAAATTAGGTACTCCTATAAAGGAATGATCATATGAAAACCGCACGCTGATGATATTGTCCTTATTAAATCCGTATTAGAGACCAATAAATCCTATTACCCTTCACGTGTGTCCAGTTTCTATCTCGCGATCCCCTCGTCCCTCCCCCTTTTCTTCCGTATCTGCTGCTCAGTCAAGATGAAACTATCTGTGACTCTTTCCCTTGCCTTGAGCTCCTCGCTGGCGGCTGCCTCAAAATGCCGCCACAACTCGGATTCGGCAGACCTAGCCTCCACCGTGACTTCGAGTTCATACTCGAACTCGGCTTTGTCGTCCGTGGCATCATCTCTATCAACACTGAACTCAACTTCATCAGCCTTGGCTTCCACTTCCTCAGACCTTACTACAAGTTCATCAACCCTGGCTTCCACTTCCTCAGACCTTACTACAAGTTCATCAACCCTGGCTTCCACTTCCTCAGACCTTACTACAAGTTCATCAACCCTGGCTTCAAGCTCATCTGAGTTGGCTTCAAGCTCATCAACACTGACTTCAAGCTCATCTGAGTCGACTTCAAGCTCATCAACACTGACTTCAAGCTCATCTGAGTTGATTTCGAGCTCATCTGAGTCGACTTCGAGCTCATCTGAGTCGACTTCAAGTTCATCTGAGTCGACTTCAAGCTCATCTGAGCCGACTTCAAGCTCATCTGAGCCGACTTCAAGCTCATCTGAGCCGACTTCGAGTTCAGCTGAGTTGACTTCGAGCTCATCAGCCGCAAGTTCGACGTTATCCGACGTCACTTCGAGTTCATCAATCCCAACTTCGACGTCGTCTGACATCGCTTCGGTTACATCAACCGCGACACCAACTACAACCATAGACGCCTGTCTGCAAGGCCTCGAGGCAGCATCGGGCACACCCGCCTTGACCAGTCGACTCGCCGACTGCAGCGCCTACAATGTCGTTACTGTGACTCCAGTCGCTGTGTAAGTCCCGCTCTCCCATTCGGGCCGATCCAGTCCAGCCCCAGCTTGGCTATTCATCACATTCCTTATCCTATCCTGGCGATTTCTTCTTGACTTTACTCGGTCCATGTTTACTAACAATGCTACCCCTCTACAGTACCACCACCACGTTCTCTGGCACGCTCCAAATCCGCATCCCGACCGGCCGCGTGATGAGGCGGGAAACTAGCAGCAGTGAGACGAGCACGGAAACGACAGTGCTCCCGACCTACAAGCCCGACTACGCGACGTACTGCTCCGACGCGGACGCCTACTACAGTGCCTGCTCCGAAGCCGGTGTTACCGCTTCGACAACGACCTTGGTCGCTACGACGACCACCGAGACTAACACTGAACCATCATGTGTTATGCGAAGAATGGTCATGGCGGGAGGCGAGGCGATGGGTTATGAATTCGAACCCGGCTGGGACAGGCATGTTTTTGACGGCGTCGCCTTGAACTAGTGATGCAAAAGGGGAAGAAGGCTGGGGCCAATGGCATGATGAACAAACAGATAGAACTAAGGACTGCCAGATACTTCTATGTTCTGGTCGTATCACACCATTCATATCGGCAACATATTCAATTATTTCCTCGCACCACTCAGGGATGAATGTCTACACCCTCTTTTTCGCTGCTTTGAGACGCTTTCCCGATGCCAAGAATGGTCCATTTACAAATGAAGGACGCTGGGGATGCAACAGGATAAGTCCCGGGGTCTGGAGGCGGCTGAAAACGGGCCTATACCTCCAAGGGCACCGGGAGTCAGCCCTACTGACAGGGTAGGTGCATGGTGCTAGCTGAAAGCTATACCAAAATATTCATATCCAGTAATCCGGCGAGAACCGGTCGGAGAGAAGGGTGATCGCTTGCGGTCGAGTATTAAAGGCAGGAGAGATCCTGGGAGATTCGACCCCGCAGAGGCTCTGACCTGGGCAATTGACAGCAAATTTCCAAAAGGCCAAGCTTCCATCCGAAGTGATTACTTCAGCAGAATGGCCCAAAGTGATCATCAGATTATGTCCGGTCTTGTCCCAGCTAATGCAGAGACGACGGCCGAGCTGGGAAAGCTTGCCCCGGACCAGGAAAAGATCTTTGAGTGGCTGTACGAGGAGGTCCCCAATTTCGATCCTCCCGGTAGCGACCTCCTGAGCATGATTCCCGACGACGAGCATCTCCCGCCAAAGCCCAAAAAGATCCAGGAAGAGAAACCGAGTGCCAGCATGATGAAGCTGAGAGATCCTAGCCAGACGCCTAATATTCCTCGCATTGATCTGTACCAGAAGCTGCTAGATGTCTATGAGGCAGAACGGTTCCGTTGGGTCGAGTTCAAGAACTCTGCTAGACCAAAGGATGATGACATCCAGGAGAAGTGGAATGCCTATGACAGTGAGTTGGGTCATCCGCGGCTGAGTATCAGTGGGCATTCATGAGGACTGACAGTCACAACAGGACTCTTGACGACGCATGCACCTGTAATTGATGCCAAGTTGGAGGCACTCTGGTCCGTACTGCTGGTACGCGGACAATGTTAGTGCTTCCTCAAGCAGAGAGCTACTCGTGTGAAATACTGACGTGGAATTTCTCGCCAGATCATCGAGTGAGGAAGTACATCTCTGAAGTCGACGTTGAGACGGCTGCCGAGACTGTCCAGCATGCCAAAGAAGCCGTGGTTTAAAGCGCAGCTGCTTGGCCAGACCAAAGAGTTCTTTCACTTCAACGCCAACAAGATCTCAGCCGGCGATTCGAAGACGGTACATGAAACGAAGAAAAACGGCGACCATGTTGATGACTCCCAGTGCATCCAACCGGGCTGGACGACGGCCTTTGTCGCTGTCAAGGACGTGTACATCATCTTGAGCCACGAATCGCAGTTCGAGGATTCCAAAATCAAGAACATGCAAAGCACGTTTGCATCCGGCGGTGGCTTTCTCTGTTTCCAAGCGTCCAAGAGCGCATCGAGCTCGGACCATCGCGATGACTTTTCGATGACGACGGATAAGAAAACGATTCCCATCCGCGTCCCGGCGCCTCAAATTCTGGGGTGACTACCCAGTTGGCGCCCGAGGACAAGTTATTGAAGAAGTACACGCCGTTCAACGACAAGGAGTTTCCAGAGTCTGGAAAGTCCGTCAAGGGTAAAGCAGTGGACGGGATCGGTCATGAGTTGCCCACTCTGCCGAAGTCGCCTTCAGGCTAGCGAGGGAGTGCTTGATGCTTGCTGGTTTATTCCCTCTCCATTATCTTTGATGTCATCTTTGAAACCATATCGAGTGTACATGGAAATCAAGCGCTGGCACGGGTACTGGTTTTTGGTTCACCTTGTTGCTGTGACAGTGTACCTTTGATTGAAAAGCCTAGTCAAATATGTGGTCCTTTTTCAAGTACTCGATTTAGGACCCCATTTCAATCTTACAAAATAGGAAATACCCGACAACACTCTACAACACCTTCCAAGACACCGAAACGGTGTCCGGTGTTTGAGCCCTTGTCAAAGTGTAAAAGAGGCCAATGCTCACAAGCTCTTTTGTAGGCGTCCCTTCAACGCGTGGGCCTCTCAGAATGATACCATGATGTCTACCAAGATCTTCGAACAAAACAACAGCAAAACAATCATTCTCGTCCCCTGCTAGTCTCATCACGCCGTCTGTCAAATTTGACTTGGATGTGGTCAACCTATCTGACGAGCGTGAACTATTGAGACCCCTGAGTGGGTCAACGACGAGGACCGCTTCGATGGAGGTATCCCTGCGGTAAGTACTGACCGATGATGCCATGATCGAAGCACTGGAAATCTCGACGCCCCCATCAAGCAGTATTCTCCAGCTACCTACTGACTCGTGGTCAACAGGTTTCAGAATATCGTCTTCCACTGCTCCCAACTTGATTCTTGTCTGAAGCTCCTGTGGCTCGGAAAAAGGTAGCAAGGACCCGATTTCTTGTTCCTGGTACGCTATACTCCATTTACTATACGGTTTGCTAGATCTTCGGGGGCCCGTAGAGTAGTGATAGAAGAAAACGGCTCCGATCTTACGAGCTGCAGCTTGAACGAATTCCAGAGGGAAGGAGTTCAAGACCAAGGGGGGATCGTCGGCCGATTCAATAGTATCACTGTCCCAATCGGTGATAGCCAGAGCCGACATGATAGCCGAAGCGCGACTTGTCCGGCATTGTCTGACGCTCGATTGTATGAGAACATCCGTCGGGTATAGACCCAGTAACAATTGATCGAACCTCGTCAAGTTGCACAGGTCCCGGAATTGTAGCACGAATACAGGCGGCGCCATACGCGGGGTGGGCCCCGGTGTTGGAAGGCTTGACGAGACTGGGATAACCAAGTTGGAGACGTCAAGTGCTGAGGTGATCACGAAGAGTGTTCTGAGTCCAAGAGGACAACCAAGGTCGTCCATCAGAATCTCCATATTCTTTGAGCAAAGTTGAAGGTCCGGACACAGTACAGACTCTTGCAATGTTCATAGAGATGAAAACCAACTGGAAGGCGCCCACTTGTCAGTCTGCATAAGCTCCATGTGATTGCCTGCACGATCATGCGCATATTGCAACTGATCCTGCGTGATGGGAAGTCCGACTCCTCTTCCATCGTCAGTGGCAGAATCTCGCACATACGTAGCTGCCATATACCTCAGAGCATTTTGAACGCCTGCCCATTCGTCAACATCATGAAGCCAAGCAATACAGCGCTGAGATCGTCCAAATATCCAAGTCTGCTTGCCGATCTCAATCTTTTTCTGCGCGGGATCAGAGTCGTCTTGCGGAATGCAGAAGAGATCGATCCAGATGTATCTTTCATTAGTCAAAAGGCATTTTTCAAGGATATCAGGCAGATGTTGAATATCGTATAGAGTGTTCTCTGGAACCGCCCATGGAACACCTTCAACATGGGCCATGGTACCCTCTTTCTGCCAACGACCCCAGGTGTGGCTGATACAGATATAGTCGACCGGGATCGCTAGTGGACCAAACGGGGTTGTTCTTCGGGTTTCGGTGTCCCACAAATAGGCTGGATTGTGGTCATCCCATTGTTTATTGTCCGACAAAAAGGCACCCCATTTTTCGTCCCTGAAGAGCCGGAATTGTTCCTCTTCGAGAAGAGGGTTTTCGCCCATGAATCGTGACTCGTGGAAGTATCGCGGGTAGAGTCTTTGCGCTTGCGTTGCTTCAGGGCCTTTTCCCTTGGCAGAACTCTGAAAACAACTCCAGGCATGACGCTGCTTCAAGGCAACTCGGTAGGCATGGTTGCGCGTTGCCCCCAGATATGACAAACAAGAGCGACGCGCGTAAGGTTCCCACGAGTATGGATGCAATTCGCGAAGGAACAGCTCTAGGCAAAAAGAATGATAGACAGAGCGGCTTCTCCATTGAACGTCGACCCATTTTATCTGAAGATGGTAGCCGGGGGGATGTTCCACGAAGGACGCAAGTTGTAGGCGGAAGTCGGTCATATCTAGGTTGTCGGTATAAGCAGACTCCCACCAATCATTCAGTATCCCGAATGAATGCTCTTGGTGACGTGACAAGTTGTTCCTGAATGCAGCAGACTCCTGGTACAATTTTCGAATCCTTTCCCAATTCTCCATGACAGCCTTATAAGGTGACAATCGATCTTTACGAGGCTCCTCCCGGAATTTATCTTCATGTTGGGACAGTAGCATTGACAGAGGGGCAAGCCCAATCTCATGCTCGATCTTACTGTCAGGCAAATCAGTGAATTTCATTTCCCTTTCGGTGTCGTTTGCATCCAGCCAGCTCTCAAAGTCTCGTTGCCAACTAAGCCGAGGATTTCTCGATGGGTCCTCGCACTGCAGACCGACTAGGTGATTATATTCATCTCTGATTGATCCAAGCAATCTTTCGAAAGGAGGAAAAAGAGAAAAGGAACCAGTAGTTGCACCTGCTTCTCTTTCCATTGCTCGTGGAAGTTCTCGTATTGGGTCTGGTTGCTCTCTCAAAGTTGTCGGTGCCATCAGTGACGCTGAATCTTGAACGGAGCTCAATTGAGATTCTATCCAGCTCCTGCTGGGTTCTTGTCCCGTCGTGTGAATCGTATGGTAGCAGATCTGAACGAAACCTGGATTTAATCCGACTTGCAAATGTATCTCCTGGATCCCCATCCGGGAAATCGCTCGGATACTGAAGCCTCATTGACTCCTTAAAGCATTGGTTTGCCTCATCGAGATCATGATCCGCTTTCAGAACATAACCCCTCAAAGACAATAGCAGACCAAGGTCGTTCCAGCATTTTGCTCTGTCTTCCTCACTTGTATGTAATAGCGAGTTACGCAAGTGCTCAACCGCGCATTGTATATCAGATACATCACGAGTGATCGACCAGCGACCACCATACAAACAGCCCAGTTCTCGTGAGAACCGCGCCTGGCCGATGGGCCCGTCCATCAACTCTGCAGATTCTGGAAGCACTAGAGACTCCTTGACCTCAATCATCAGATCCAGATCGTCCTTTTGTTTTTGTCTTTGGGCCAAACTTTCGCGCAAGGAGTTTCCGACTTGTGTGTTCGGGGTCAAGGTTGTGTTTTGAGAGCGGCCTGACTCTTCCGGATTCTCTGTTGCTTCGCCTTGAGAGCGTCTTGTTTCTTTTGCGTCATCTTC
Organism: Pestalotiopsis sp. LF_19_12; assembly: GCA_023510015.1. Lineage (NCBI taxonomy): Eukaryota > Fungi > Ascomycota > Sordariomycetes > Amphisphaeriales > Sporocadaceae > Pestalotiopsis > Pestalotiopsis sp. LF_19_12. Next base: position 145,693 of record JALYBT010000002.1, on the reverse strand, counting down.
AGAGCGAGCAGAGAGTTCTGCAGCTTGACTCGGGTAGAAGTGGCTAGTTGAGGAACCGCAAGACCTTGCTTCAAAATTTCGATTGCTTCCACATCGTCGCCTCCGGTCGGGTTCTTTATAAACCTGATAGTCAGCCAATGCCCCAGAGATTCTAGCCGGTCTTCAGGCACTGGTTTATGTTGTTGTTGAGTGAATCTGATTGATGCCCGGAGGGCCCGTATTCCTTCCCCCAGATGCTCTTCTGCTTTAGCTATGCAGTACTTGGCTATGAGATGTGTTGCAAGACTATTGTAGAATGTAGCCTTGATCTCAGGATCTCTAAGGGGGTTATCCAAAAGCACTTTCAGCGCCACTATGGCTGCGTCCAGATCGACCTCAGCTCTTGTGAGAGCATATTGATTGACACGGGCGACCGCTGCAATGAGCAGTCGGGCCTCGCGACTCGAAGGAGCGAAGTAAATATCCCTTGGGAAATCCTTGACAGATTGAATGAACTTCTTCCACCTAGGCATACTGTGGTTTGTCTTTGTTCATCGATGGATACTCTCATCAGATTGGTGGTTGTGTGCAAGAGTTTCCTTTCCACACCAGTGCGCTCGTTCCAGCCCGACATCAGCAAAGCGGGGGTTCGAAATATCAGAGTAAGCCCTGCAGCTACGACGATAGACAGCAAATGGAGGCGCCTTCATACAGTGGAGGTACAGATTCCGGACCGCCTTCGGAGCTGCTCCGCCTCAGGAGTCAGCAGGAGTGTCCCACTGCTCGGAGGCCAGATTATGAGAAATGATTAAGCACCGGAGGTGATGAGTTACACAGAAATAGAAAGCCACTGTCGCTTGTTTGCAGCCGACATATTCGTGCCCGCCAAATTGCCTCCGTTCGGAATTCATTTACGCGGTAAGGCGCAATTAGTACAAGAAGACGTTGTACGATATAAAGCCTAATGCATAGAAAAATCATCACATACGACCATAGACACTAGAAAACTCGGCATCCCGTCCGCTCTGCCCTAGATAAACTGGTGATCGCTGCATTAGTACTCAGGTCGGTGACGACTGGGGAATCCCCGGTGTTGTATGTCTTTGCCATTTTGCACGTCTTTCTTTTTTTTTTTTTTTCCGTATTTCAAATAGAACACTAAGAAACGATTAGGAAGTAAAATCGATGTCGTACACTTTGACTTTTATGCATGATGTGTTGGTGGGGACTGTTGGCGTAGACTTGGCCGCTGTATATGCGGCCATCGTTGGCCGGAGATGGAATGTTGATTGTTAACAGGCTCGACCCCACGTGTGAAATGATCACGTGATGTTGCGCACTTTTCTTGAAGTGGCACAGCCCATTGTATCTCTCTCAACTACTTTGCTGAAGTCACCGTCACAACACATTGGCGGGTCACAACATATAGCCGGCTGTGAGACATTCTAGTAATATCACAATGAACGCTATGCCGAAGCAGTCCAGATTCTCTCCCATCAGCCCAACCAACAGCCCCAAGGATTGGAAACAAAATGTCGACGCTGAGAAAAATAGTGCCTTGGAGCGTGTGCTTGCCAATCTCCAGCAAGACGATATCCGGCTGAGACAATTGTTTGATACAAAGGTGTTGCGAACCATGACTATGACAGCTCTAATGCTGGGCATAAAGTCTGTTGCCATTGTGCAAGCCGACTTGTTCGGGCTGACAGAGAGCATGGGTTTCAGCATAACACAATCCTCCTGCCTCCATGCTGCGCCTTATGTACCCCAGGTCCTGCTGCAGCTTCCCGTGGCGTGGATTTTGATGGATGCCATATTCCCCCTCGACAAGTTTCTAGGTGCTTGTCTGGTTATCATTGCATGCCGCCTAATAATCTTACTGGATATGAGCTTCACTGGCGTAGTGCTTACTGGACTAATTCAAGGTATATTCGAGGTCGTCTTCGTTCCTGCCTTGGTGTGGATGACGTGGGTCTACTGGACGAGGGACGAAATACCTCTAAGGTTATCTTGTTGGTACTCGATGCTTGGTATTGGAAATCTGGTGAGAATACGCACTTCACCACAAGTATACTAGCAGTGATGAACGATGACTGACATGTGAAGACGATGAGCATATTCACGTATTTCCTCGTCGAGCGCGACGTCGCCGTTCGACCCGATGTGGTCAGTGGATCAGTTCCGAAGGCCATTGCACATGGTAAAAATCCGAGTCTAACACCTATAGGTTATCCTATGTTGCTCGTCCTTCGTATTCTGCGTATATATGCTTATTACATGGATGTTTTGTGGCGAGTCTCCCTTGACTCTGAAATTTCTAAGCGACCGCGATGAAAAGGTCGCGTGGGCAGTGCAACGCCTGACAGCTCCAAGAAATACCTCCTGGAGCGACGCGGCTTTTGAAGAAGCTACAAGAGATGTCAAGACCTGGCTATGGTTTGCACTCACATGTATTGCATCGTAAGCTGTCATGTGCTGATCTGATGAACGAACAGTTTGGTGCTAACATACTAATAACAACTCGTTCAGTCTACTGGTCGCTGGTTCAGCAAGTATCAGCCATCGATTTCTCATCTCCGTAGCCACCGATTCATCCCGCGCTACTGTGAATCTGTTGTTCGGAGCCATTCAATTCATCGCAGTCTTCTGTGGCGGCCTGGCGAGCACAAAACTTCGTTTTGGAACTGTGTTGATCGCGCTTTCTTGCGTATCAAGTACTGGTCTCTTGATTCTTCTCCAAGCACTGCAGCCGCTAGTACAGCGGACAAACTTTGTCCTCGGCGGTCACTATCTCGCAGCCAGTGTACATGGTTTAGGTAATGTTTGGAATGATCAGGGTTGGATATGTTATTTTGCTAACTAGCTCAGTCCCTATGGTACACTCTTGGGCGGGCGTCAATACCGCAGGAGCTACTAAGAAGAAAGCTACCCTCGCTTCCATGTCGATGGGCTATGCTTTGGGTCACGTCTGTGGTCCGTTCATGTTCATGCCAAGCTCCAACCCCCAACCAAGCTCGACCATGATTTGGGCAATGCTGTCGCTCCATGTCTTGTTCATTACACTTGTTTTGGTTTTGACGGATCAGTTCAGCAAAATGAATCGACGACATTGCGGATCTGTCAAGGCCGAGCAAGTTATCGGCAGCTATAATCCTCGCTTATGCATGGCAATAGACTTTGATCAGCAGGAAAAGGCACATGACACAGAACTTGATGAGAACGACAAACCTTACATGTTCAGCTCTCACATTTGGGACGATTCGACCGATTCAAGAAATAAAGAATTTCATTTTCTCTTGTAAATAAGAGTTTTCTAGTTTTATTTCAATTCCGCACTGCTAAACCCATTGGCTACGAAAACGAAGGAGCACAATATACGGAATTATTATCATGGCCTCAGCATGATCATCAGGCAGTGCAATCACGTCTGGCATATACTCTCTCATCGAGGCTGAATACCCTGAGCAACCCATCAGAGTTCTTTTCAGTGCAGGCTCCGTAGTGCACCACCGCTATGGAAATAAGGCTGGCAGCACTAGGAGTTGTTCTGTTCTTCTTAATTTGTACACTTTGCGGGCTTATTTTGGAGGAATCCTATTTGGGCTATGTCCCCTCGCTATCCGGGCTATGTACATAGGTACCTCCAACTTGTTTTGATCGCAATACAACCATTTTAAGTGCGATCGATAATACGTTTTTTGTGTTATAAATATACGAGAAAAAAGATACTACGCAGAGGTCTTTTTATTATAATGCACGCTTAAAAGGGTATAAAAAATGGTAAGTAAAGCTCGAGCGGTATAGGTGGTCGGAATAATATTCGAGCGTAGCTTTTGGCCGGCCGATAGTCTTTTTCCTGCTTTAAGCCTACACCGCTATACCTGCGTCAGCCTCGAGGCTTTGGGTATAACGTTTTAAAGTTTTGATATTTTTAAAGATATAGTCTCTAAGACTATAGATATCAAATTTTGTTAGAATCGCACTCAAAATGGTTGTGTTGCAATCAAAACAAGTTGGAGGTACCTATGTACATAGCCCGGATAGCGAGGGGACATAGCCCAAATAGGATTGCTCTTATTTTGGTGGTGCCGGGTACTTCGCGGGGGTTCACCGTGGGGTTCCATGGTGCTACAGCACCTATCTGGCACTATGCTGTATGGGTCTTCCCCGGAATTCCGTCATAATACAGCGGGGTTGGAGCATGTGCACAACTGTATTTGTACTCAAGTCAGGTCAGGCTTTAGTGCATGTAATTCTTTCTCTCTCTCAGATGCAAGTTACCCATTTGTCTTATGTCCATCCCGCACGCTGCCGGTTCTTCTGCATATTCGTGTAGATCCAATGATTGTCGATGTTCAATTCAATGCCAATGCGCAACGAAGCGTCCGGAACGCCTGCGAGACGTAAGCGTCCCGCGATCTCATGTAAAGAGTGTCACCGACGTAAACAGAAGGTATTCGCATTCCCTTTTGATGAGGCTCGCACCAGAGTAACGTTATACCATAGTGCGATCGTCGCCAACCATGTGCTCATTGCAAGAAGAGAGGCAAAGCAGTAAGTGTGAGTGCAATATATGGGATATTGCATTTGTTAATAAGAATAGGATGCTTGTCTCTACGAACTAGATGCCGACCGCGAATCAATGGCTCTCCTCTCAGCTGAGCTCCACGGCCAGCCGATGCATGATGTGCTGCCAACGCGCCCAGAACCACTGCCATCGGCTTTGGGCGTCGCGCAAGATGAAATCAGACAACTAGGGTATGGCGACAATACCAAGGGAACTCCAGGGGTCATCCGTACCCTAGGCGAGTCCGCAAGCCTTCAGACCCAGCCACGCATTAGTTCTGCTCCGAGTCAACATCGGAACATCATTCGAGAGCTGCCGTCCCGAAGACAAATTGATATTCTGGTACGAGACTTCTTTCAAAACGTAGCATGGCATTACGATATCGTGGACGAAGCTACATTTACCAGTCAATTGTCTGAATGAAGCCGCCTGACCCATAATCAATTGAAACAAGGACCAGCCGCAATACCAGCCAGTCTCCAATGTTTTCCCACCCTACTTTTCCAGGTTCTAGCACAGGCTCTACTATTCCAACCCACGCAATATAACGAATGTCTCGATGATTTGAAGTACGTAGCCGATATGGATTTATCCGATCGTGCGGCGGACTACTGTGATGCAGGTCATCGACTTGCTTCATCTTTCGGAAAGGACGAGCTCACAATTACGATAGTGCAGGCTGAACTCATGCGCGCCTGTTTTGAAAAGACCACCGGCGCAGTGACAGAGGCATGGCATACCCTCGGAGTCGCTATTCGTGACGCTCAAGAACTGGGTCTGCATCTCATCGAGCCGGAGCCGACAGTATACGTCAGGGATCAAAGGCCGTCGAATCGCGAATTGGGCCGCAACCTGTGGCTTATCCTCCATCTCTGGGACGCTCACATGGCTACTGTTCTTGGACGGCCAATGTCGACAAAAATGAATGCCAGCGACGTACCTTTACCAATGTCATTGAGGCGCAGCTCTAGCGTGCCAGGGTCACCGACACTTCGCGACGTCATCCTGTGTGGCTATCATACCGCGTACAAGTATTTACAGGACGTCCATGATCTCGAAAAAGTGAAGGACTGGCATGTCCCCGTGGAGACCATTCACGAAACGATCACAACGAATATCGCAAATCTTCCCGCATGGGCTTCAGCCCTCAGATCACGACAAGATGAGCCTGTTTGGCTTTCCATGGCGTTGGAAGAAATGTGTACCAACATACAATTTGTGATCTTTGCTTTGCATCGACCCTTTGTTTTTGCGCATCCGGAAAGTCGTTCCCGAGCTCTAAAGTCGGCAACGCAGATCTTGGAGTCGCAAGCCCGTCTGTTTGAGCAGATACCGCTTTTGCAGTACAGGGCTTTCAGTTGGGTTTTCTCAACGTTTGATGCGATGATGCTCATTGCTGCTATGCACATTCGTTTTTCGCACGAACTACAGGAGCAATTGCCCGCGACGAAAAGAAACATGGAGTGGGGATTGAGAAGACTCAACTGCTTGCAAGCCCAAAAGAACCATCTCGCCAGCGCGGCGTTCAACAGCATCCAACGACTTTATCAAAGAATGCTGGCCGTTGTCACGCCGATGCAGGCCCCGGGCACATCCTTCCAAGGTGTCGAAACTGGCAACTTTCCGACAACGGAAGCAGAGATGTCGCAAGTAGACTGGGACAATATTCTACAACTTGACCTTGGGGATGTGCTCCCTCCTCAACCCTTGAACGATTTACTGCATAGTGGTGCATATTTCAGCAATTCTCCGAACATGAATTCTGTCGACCAGTCAGGGTACGAGGCGCAGAACTTTGGGCCTGACCTCGTTGGAAGCTTTGCAGATGCTTTTGATCACTGATCACAGTGGAGGTGAGACATCAGTTCGTGCTATATAATCAAGCACTACAAAGCGACAATTTATTGGTTGACACCAAGTCGAGTACTACAACCGAAGCCACGGGATCTCAGCTACCAAATCGGAAGGCGTCACGGTGGCTATGGAATATCTTCGGAGTCTGTTATACAAGTCCTGATTAGGTTTCATATCGATTGCGTCACAACAAATTTGTGTCATGGTTTTAGAAAAAGATTTTATGGAATTCACGAGTTGGAATTAGCTTTTCTTCTCTTTTGTTCGATCTGAATTCATTATATAGCTTGATTCGTGGGCTTGTCTAGCACGGGTACGGGATGGAGTTCTTCTTGTACACCGCGCATGCTCGGCACCACTTCGTTTCGCTACACCTTCACCATGGACCTTATTTAACACCCAACATCGATCTGCTACTGACAACAAATACTAGAACAAGTTTTGCATTTCGTCTTTCAATTTACTTCGAGTAAAATATTATTTGACAGCTAGTACCGGTCCCTCAAGCCCATGGTCGTACTACGATCTCATTTCCTCTCGCACCTTTTCAAACCAGCTAGCAATTTCACCCACGTTGCGATAAATACAGTCCGGCTGATCGTAGTGCTGAAAGTGTGATACATCATTATCCCAAACAAGCTTCTTGTTTCCAGTCGGAATGGACTCAAAATGCCGCCTGGCAGCAGCAGCATTCATACAGTTATCCCCATGAATGATGAGCGCTGGCTTGGTCAACTTTGCGACACTGTCGATCGTGCTGTAGCTGAAGTGGTCCAAGTCGCTCATGACGGCGTAGCGGTTCTCAAAGTTCTTGAGAGTCCAGGGTCCGTACCATGACCACACAACAGGACCGGGAAGGCCGGCAATGGAGCCGGTTGTAGGGTCAGCGGCCTCGGGATCGACCGGAGGATGGTAGATCACTTCTCCAGTCTTCTTGTAGAGATCTCTGGCTTTCTTTGCTCGCTCAAGTCGTGCCTTGTAGAGATTCTCTCCCTGCTCTGGGGTAGGCATCTTCATCGAGGCGATATCCGCACCTGGCTTCCAGGCGACGCAGCCAGCGCAGATCATGTAAATGTCGGTTTCGTGGTCGCGGAAATAACCAGATACCGACGCAACCCCCTTGACTCGATCCTCATAGGATGCAATGTCCAGAGACTCGGGGCCACCTTGGCAGATCCCGACCAGGAAGAGGTTGGACTCGTCCACATCGCCTCTTCCCACGAGATAGTCGAGTCCCGCAATGGCGTCCTCGTTCTCCATCTTGGGGTTCTCCAGTCGACGGGGCATGCCGGAGCTCTCGCCGACGGTGCGCGGGTCGAAGATCAGGGCGGCAAAGCCCTAGTCGGGCAGCCGCGTCGCATACTGCAGTGGAGCCTGCTCTTTGATGAAGGAGTATGGTCCGATGATCACGACTCCAGGTGGTTTGGAAATCCCTGTAGGTTTGTAGAGAAGTCCTGCGATCGTCTCGCCATGAGATGGATAAGTCACCTTCTCGGTGGTGTATCGACCGTATACGACCATGATGATAGTTTGATTATGGAGAATAATGAAGTTGAGAGGGATACTGTAGGAGTAGATGGATTCTGCTTGCTTTGTGCACACCTACCAGAAGTTCGAAAGGAAAATTATTGGCCATTTAAGTACTACTCTTCTTGTCGTACTTCACAATGCACATCCCATGAGCGAGGTTCTGAGAATCTGAGACCGAAAAGCGGCGTCTAGTAGCAACAGTTGGGCTGTCCGAAATCAATGTCAAGTCCGAAGCAACCTCTCGCGTATCCACCGCTCGTTCTCTCGTTACAACATTGGCGATCAGCATCATGTGAACTCCATCTCCGATTCCCTGCGACGAGTCGAATAAGGTTCATGTCGCGCTGCCGTGGAAGACGCCACTTTCGGTGCTAGATCCACAGGCTTTCGGCGTTAGCCCCACAATGTTTTCGGCGATGAGGCCCATATAATTGCGGTCGCCGAAAAGAGAGGAGGGTGCATGTACGAGTCCGAAAACATTTCAGATCAGTCTGCCGCGCCTGGAATGACATGCTGATGCTCTGTACTACGTACGTAGCTAATTTGTGGGCTCATTGCGGCTTCTCAAGGCTACCACCGAAACCTACCTAAGTGTTGTGGATTGATCGTCAGGTCCGAAAGAAAAGATAGTGTGCAAAGCTTGATTTAAATCATCCGCATGCATGCAGCACAATTAGTCGGAGAGAAGCCTCTTGTAATAGTCGGAAGTACATACGTCATTTTCGATGAACATTAAACCAGCTAGCAATCTCACCCACGTTGCGATCAACGCAGTCCGGAACGGGATACCGAATGCGTTGTCAAACAAAACAGGTGTTTCCAATATGCGCACAAAATAGAAGTCTCCGATCTCTTTTCGCAACTGGAGACAGCCAAGAGAGAGAAACTAGTTGGACGATGGCAAGGAAAAGGGGTGAAGCAATCAGAATACCTCATGCGGACCAATACGAGTGAAATGTTATGGCGCAGGCCTAATCATGGCTATCATCCAAGTCTCTCCATCATCAACTCATTGAATAAACTGTGACACAATGGTACCAAATCAACCCGCCGAGCGGGATGATTTCATCAGGACCTGCTTGCAAACTACATCGGAACCTTGGGAGCCATGCGCCTCCAAAAGTCGCATCGATTTCCTCTCCCTCCCTCCCAAGTCCTGGCATTGACTTCCCGAAAGTCATTTCGCAAACCTGGGTCATGATAGTCTGAGATGTTCCCCCGTGATGTTGCGTCACTAGACAGTATGCCTCCAGTTTGGTTATAAACAACCATACGATCGTGACCCCAGACTGGCCAGTACGACAAGGTATTAGATCCAGAATTGTTAGCGATGACACTGTGGATGCTAGGAGATCCTGTCGCAATGTAAGAAGCCCAGATTGCTCGCAACGCTCGAACAAATGCCGGACCCTGTGACGGCGAAGGCTCCGCAAAATATACAAAAGCATCATAAGCATGGAGCGCGATCTGGTTGGCATAAGTATAAAGGTAGGAGGTTTTGGCATAGTCTCCGGTGTACGCCGTTGCAAGCCAGTACGAAGGGCAGGCGAATGTCGCCTCGGCATAGATATTATAGGCACGCTGCTGATTTCCAATGGCGTAAGGCGAAACCTCGGTTGCGATCGGGCCAACGTCACCCGCCGTAGCAAAACGAGGATTTGACGAATTTTTGCTAAAGTCGGTGAGTGGATATATGTCCAAAAGCGCGCATATATCATCGTCGTCAAACCACGGAAATCTAATTCGTACAAAATCGACTAAATCATCCTCCGTGGTGATATTGGCGGGGACGAAAGCAGGTGCCTCGTCCGCGTTGTGATTGGTCAACATAAACTGCCCATTGACGGCCCTGTGGTCCAGCAGTTGGACGGAAGGAGGATGTTGAATAAGGTGCTCGTCTGTTACGGGTGCAAAACCAAAAGTCCCATTTACTACCCCAGATGTGACGTTATCGTTGGCGACACGCAGAACTTCCACGTCTGTAGTACGCAAGCAAGTGATCTTGTCTTTGGCGTTTCCACAGCCACTAAGGTCTATGAATTGGTTATACAGATAGGTCGGGTAATCGTCGTTATACCTGTAACTGTTCAGCGGTGCTATCGTATAGTATAGAAATTTGAGTAATCAGACACTGTCAATCGAACACTGTCGGACTTACTTGTACTGCTTCGGTAAATAGGGAGAAGCTGCTATAGCCTTTGGCAAAGGGGGCATTTCTGTGTCAGTGCATCGTGTTTATTCAATAAGGCAAGTATAAACACACCTTGTGGAACAGTCTGTTGCCATCAGTGCCGCCGTGCGCCATTGCGTGAAGCATGACTGAACCTCCTCCAGCGGAGTCCCCGTATATGGTCACATTGCGACTATCTCCGCCAAATAGTTGAACGTATTTTTGTACCCATTTGAGAACAAGCCTCTGGTCCAGAATACCCGCATTCAGGTGTCCATATTTCTCCATGTCGTCCGAAGACAGAAAGCCGAAAGCGCCTAGCTGCAAGGAATTAGCCACATCCATGTCGATCATTCTGGCCTCTTACTCGGTAATTGAATGAGATGGCAGTGAACTCCCCGTAGTGGGTGTCGAGCAGCAGGGACAAGTCTTGGTTGCCATCTCCAACCACATATCCTCCTCCATGGATATAGACGAACACTGGAAGATTATGGGCCTCCTCTGGGGTGTAGACATTTAGATACAGGCAATCCTGTTGCGACTCGTCGGGTGGACTGCCGAGCCTGCTGGAAATCGTGTCGCCTTGGATACATCGAGGGCCTTCGCTATCGGCTGCTATTGTCGTGCCTGTTTCTTCGGGTTCGATGGGAGCCTTGAAGCTGAGATTTCCAACTGGTGGAGCGGCATATCGGATGCTTGAGATTATTCAGCATTTGATCCTGCTTCATATTGCTAACTTACCCCTTCCATATGTTCAATCCGGTGGTCTCGTTATGGTAGCCTATGTATTTGGCATAGCCAAGATCGACGGTGAGATTTCGACATGAAGCGTGCACAAGCGTAGCGAGTCCGAAACCCAGCCAGGTTTGTGGCTGCATTTTGAAAGAATTGCTGTAAATCTTGTCGATTCATTGTGGGTTTCTGGTTCTCCGTCTGTCTGTGTTATATATATGTTCGCAAGTACAAATCCTCGGGCCGTTTCCTCACATTCGCACTTTCTCTATTATTGCGGACCACCAACCGCTTCTGCATCACTACTGAATCATTGAGATGAGTCCAGCAAGCATACTGTGCAGGACCTATGCATTGCATGGTCTACTACGTTTGGGTAAATCTTCAGTTGCGTTACAATGGGCTTTGGACACGAGAGAAATATGCTTTCCCAGGATTCTTATCCATGTTCCAGCGGCGTTCACTGGGATATAAGCGATGGTAGCCCCAGCAGTGGCGTAGCTCTTCGCACGTAGCTTCAGATCAGCTGTGCCATATAACAGTGCAATACTCGTCGGGTGCGGTTACACGGTATTTTTCGACTGTTCGTTGTTATACTAAATTCTGTCAACACCCCGCAATCGTCATATAGCACGTGGCAAGCGGTGAGGTAAGCTCGACCGACTTTGCCGGCAGCAAATAACGGCTGAACCTCCACATAACCAGATACATCCTCTTGACTCCCCTTCCTCAACCCCAGAGGCCACCAATAAGTCAAGTCGACTGACTTCAGATCTGAGATCTGCAAGCCTGAGTGACATTCACCCCCAACACTATTTTCACTCGTCAACGGAAGACATACGTATACCTCCTCCTGATATGTGACCTTGACTTGTATATTCTTCGACTTCTCATACTATCATTGTTAAGTGATCGACCCACGATCTTGGCAAGATGGCTGAAAAGTAATCCAGTTCCCGCTCGTGCATACCTACCCCAAAGCAGCGACCATATAACTTAGAAACATACTGACAACCCTGGATCATTCGAGCATGGAGGCAAAGTAACATTAAAGCGTTGTAAATTTTGTTTTCTAATTTGTACTTATACATGTTCGCCATTTGGATCCAACGTACTTGATTGTACCTTGAGCTCCCGTGTGACTTGCACCCTCCCCAGCGGATCCTCATTCATATGCGAGGTGCCGTTGAAAGAATTACCGTCCGCACTCGGGGTATATGCGTATGCGGGACTGGTAAGGTTTTCCGGATCCGACACACGTTTGGGATGGATCAAGTTGATCTCGTCCAGCTCGTTGGCGGAAGCGGTGCCTTCCGGCTTACCGATGGTTCCCGCCACGGAACTGAGAAATGTCCCATGAGAAACGCTCGCCTTGAACCTTTCGAAATGGCCCGGCCCTTGGAAGACGGCATCCTCACGTTGGCGGCGGCCGTCTCGAATGCTGGTGCTCGCGACCCCTTTGCGTGACCATGTCTTCTTCTTGCGGAGCACGCCCATCTCTGGGAAGCTGACGCAGAGGATTCCCGTCGTCAACTCTGCCAATCTGAAGTTGTCTACTGGTTAGCAAATTCCCAGGTCCTGAAACAATACTGGCACCGCGCGGTTGATTGTACCACTTACCCCCACATGATGATGTCCGGTTGAACCCAGGTCTTGTCAGGGTTTCCTGATCCCTCGAAGCGCACGATGGTGCCTACTAGGCTGAACGCGGGAGCGCTAGACTTTGGATCAGCATGGCCGGGCCAGAAAAACGTAGCCATGATCGAAGACCAACCAGAGACCAAATGTGAATGCCAAAACAACCAAGGACTTCTTCTTGAAATTCATATTCATATTCCAAACAGCCCGGACCGGCAGCAAGACCAAGATGAAGTCGGTAACTGTGTTGAAGATTCCGCTAGTGTTGAGCAGCGTAGGAGTGTCGATACAATGCCCAGGGATCGACGGGTCCCAGATCTTGGCCCGGGGTACACACTCCCATATCTTCGTCAGGTTCGTTGCGATGTAGAACAGAATGAGCAGAATGGTGAGGGCTTTGCAGATTATGTCAAACATGCTCCCCGAGTACGGAGAGAAGGCACGTCGGTATAGGAAGAGGATAGCGAGCTTCGTGATGCAAATCGTGATGCCGTAATGAATGGATGCAATGTTGAACCACTTGATTTCGTGTCAGTCAATGAAACTACGTGTTATGATACTGCATGATTGGTGAAGTGCTTACATATGATGCCTCCTTGGCTTGTTCTTTGGTAATGTCCCACTCATGCTGCCCTCCGTGGTGCATCATGGTGGCCGCCCCTGTCCCACAGAAGGAAATGGTGCCAATCTTTGTCTCTGGTCAGGTTCCGGACTCGATCGCTCACAGCAATGAAAAGTGAAAACATGAAAGCTTTGCGGTCTTTCCGCTTCAACTTACGTATGCAATGAGAGTCAGCCCTATGTGCCTGTTAGCCGTGCATCAAGGAGTTTGTGGGTATTCAAGTTGGGTTGCGTACAGTCCTCCACGATCCACTGTCTCTTGATCCACAGTCTGACATACGATCTAAGACCGAAGAATAATGTGGCCAGGGGGATTGCTACAGCCATTGCAACATTCATCGCCCACATCAAGCTGTCTGGATGCTCAAAGTTGGACGTTACTCCATCCGGGGGTGGCAGTGCCGGCACCAGAGATGTGGCACTTGCTGCTGTCGTTGTCGTGGACATATTGTTCAGCCGCTGTCATTTAGTGGATCGGTGGCGTTTTCCAGTGTGTTCAGCTGAGTATATGGATATGAGATATCAAGAAATGGTGTTGGTGCTAAGCACTCGTTTAAATCAAGACATGTTTTCGAGGAACCGCCAGAGCAACACGGTCTTACGCGGCTTTTAATCCGTAAGCGACAGTATATGGTCATTCGCAAATCAGAACTGTTTGTTGACCTGTGTAATGTGTTGGACAAACCCTTGGGTAGCACAATGGGAACATGGGAATGCCCTTTTGGCAAGAAACCTCGCCGTCGAGGTTGGAGTTCTTGCGCGGCAGCATTGCACCCCCCTCAAGACATTAATCCATCCAACGCCACAGTGCTCCCGGGGGACGCGGAGCGATCTCATCTCCATCCCATGGTATTCTACATGCGGCTATAACGCTGCTGGGAGCCTCATGCCTTTGAAGGAGCCTAATACGACGTCGTCGCAAGAATGCAAAATGCATGGGTGTAAGCAAATGGCATCCTTTGTTCACCGGTCTGACATCCCCGCACAAGGCCAGCCAATTGGCGCCTGGAGGAGAGCGGATGCAAGGACCGTTAGGGAGCTGAGTTTCATTGGGGGGTACTGGATTGGTATCTTACTGGCGTTTGAGGTGGTACAAGAACGTGCCTGGGAATATGCGGGAAATACGGGATGGGTGGTCGTGCCAGAAGTACCCTGCAGGCGAAATTTAAAATGTTCCAGTTTATGTCGTGTCAACGGTACATTTAACTGCGTGTTCCTCAATAGGTCTTTTGCGTTCCTCTTGTGTCCCAATGATCATTTCTGTTCATGTTATAAATATCTGAAAACTGTAAAGCAGTACATTTGAAACGTACAGGCCACACAGTCTCCCGCCGATATGCAGGACGGTTTCCACGAGGTCCAAATCACTGCCGAGGCCAAAGAGGCCTTGGCCAGCCACTCGCCGGATGCATTGAATGCGCCCGAATCACTGCAAGAATCGTATCCGAACGTGGACGAAGCCAGACTTCTGCGCAAGGTTGACTGGCATCTGCTGCCGATTTTGTTTCTCATTTATGTGGTCTCCTTTCTAGACCGGCAAGTTTACACCTTTGCACGCGTGTCCTGTGGTATGCTCTCCTAACAAGTGACAGTGTCAATATATCCAATGCTCTTACCATGGGCTTGCCGGAAGAGATAGGGCTCGTGGGAGATCAGGTCAACGTGGCACTCTGTATCTTCTTCGCGCCTTATATCGTGTTTGAAGTTCCCTTCAACATAGCCATGAAGAAATGGAGCCCGCGTACCTGGCTCTCGGCATCTATCACGGCTTTTGGCATAATAATGCTGTGCCAGGGTTTCGTTCAGAATTACCATGGTCTACTGACTACCCGTTTTCTCTTGGGGTTTTTCGAGACCGGCATCTTTCCTGGGAGCTTTTATCTAATCAGTTTCTGGTACAAAAGGGAAGAGTCTCAGATGCGCTTTTCCGTCTATTGGTCGACAGTCATCTGCGCCGGAGCCTTTGGAGGCCTGCTTGCAAGTGCGATCGCCAATATGGATGGGCTCGGGGGACTGAGTAATTGGAGATGGGTCTTTATTCTGGAAGGGATCTGCACGATCCTCATTGGTGTCTTGGCTTTCTTTTCCATCACGGACTTTCCCAAAGAGGCCAAGTGGCTATCCGAGGCCGAGAGAAACTTTATACTTGCCAAGACAGGCCAGAATGAGTCTCACACGGTCCCCGTGACCTTGAAGGACGTTGCCAACTTCTTCAAGAAGCCTAAGCATTGGATCGCAGCAGTGATGTACTTCTGTAAGTCCCCGAACTTGCTGACATGAAAACAAGCCTAGACTAATCCATCACAGCACTTCTCGTTCCTGCCTACTCGATAACCTATTTCCTGCCGACGATTATCAGATCTCTTGGATATAACACCATTCAAACACAGCTGCATGCTGTTCCACCATTTGCTGCTTCTTTCGGCTTCATAATGGTCATATCCTACCTATCTGACCGGACTAGAATGCGCTCTCCGTTCATTCTCTTTGGGCTTGTCCTCTTGATTAGTGGCCTCTCTATCCTGATTTCAGTCCATGGCAAAGAGCACTTCTCAGCCGAGTATGGAGCCATCTGCCTCGTGGCCATGGGGTCGTTTGGCATTGGTGGTCTCATCGTTTGCTGGTACATTATGAATCTTCGGGGCCACGTGGAACGCAGCATTGGATCGGCGTGGTTGATCTGCTTTGGGAACTGCGGTGGTATTGTAGCAACATTCCTGTTCCTCCAAAAGGACGCGCCCGTGTACCGTTCTGGCTATTCAGTCTGCCTTGCCATGGCAGGGCTTTGTGTTGCCTCCAGCCTTGGTTACCTGTTCTGTGCCTGGCGTGATAAGAAGGCGGAAGACGGGAAAGACGAGCAAGGACGAAGTCAAGTCTATCTGTGATTGTTTTCATGGAGGTTGGGTAGATGTGAGGGGCGGACATCGGCTCAGGCCAGATCCTACTCAGGGTACAAGAAGTCAACACGATGCTAAACGGAATCTTCGGCAAGCTCAGCTATCAACAGCAGGGAAGCTTCGCCTTTTGGTTTTTTTGCGGGCAATACAGGGCAATCTCATTATTAATCCATGGCGAATCCTGATAGGTGCGCACTCTTCAACCAGCGTGGTAGACTTTTATTACGCCTTCGGGCTGATTTCGGTGTGCGAAGGCATGAACTCAATATCTGCATATCGGCATTTCTGCGCCTCCTACATTGTATAATTCGCGGCCTCAACGAGGCTGTAAACTGGATCATCGCCCTGATGCTTCCAAATGCTGTGCAGCGTTATCTTCTTGTAGCATCCCGCTCTAGACAGGCTCCTGTGTGAACTTCTCATTCGGGAGGCAATAAAGTTGTAATTGTTTCACGGCAGATCCCAAAGGGGCCAAAACTGAGTAGTACTCGTGATGAGCAACCCTACTTATTGCCTCCTGGCTCGATTTAGTAACAAGATTATGCTAACATCTACACAAACGGTGCGTCTGCCAAGGTTGAGTGAGAACGCTGATCGTGATACAAGTGAAAATTGTTGCCCATTTCAGAGCTACATTGTTGCGGCAAAGCACTTGTAATGTTGAAATTCGTATGTTCATCTGTGGCCTCACCCCGCGTCATCCGGCTGTGAAAGATAGGTGGGTAGGACCGAAAGAAATGCAACACAGTAAGAGGAGCCACGAGTAGAATGATGCGCATGTAAGGCACAAATTGGAACGAAAGATAGTCGTTAAAGTTCAAAATGGAATGTCCGTGGCTTCGCTCCTACTGCAGTCGGGCGTTCGAATGTTGAGTTGCAAGAATTATGTCAGCATCGAGATATTCACTTCTGCGACATAAAGCGACGATCCGGTAAATCATTCCGCTTACACTACCAAGACAATCCCTTTTCAATATGGGGGCTATGGAGGATTCAATCCTTGCCTCACAGAACTTATTTCTGCTGCCTGCTTCGTGGATAGGATCTAGTCTGGACGTATGCTTGGGGGTCGTGGAGAAAGGCTCGGTGGGCTGTAGAAAGACGCACCAGCTATATATAATATACTGGACAGAGCGAGCTGTTTCTGATGTTCTGATGTTTGATGAAACAGGTTCTCAACAACCACTCATTTCACATTATCTTTACGTCAATTCTGTAGTGCCAGATTTCCTGCCGTGCATTCTGTCCCGCCGCAACGTCACAATGCAAGACCTCAAACTCCGTTCTCTCCTTTCTTTTGCTGCTCTCCTCAGCCCTGTACTGTCGACTAGCCTCAATGTGACGGTAATCGGCGCCGCCAACGGGCAGTCCCGCTTCGAATGCTGGGAGATGGCTGACCCATTTACTTCGTCGGCCCAAGCTGGCATCGTCGGCACCGAGACAGCACAGCTCGGAGATGTTGCCAACATCACTTACAACGTGATTCCAGCGGGGTTCGACAGCGGATTTCACAATGCGCCATATAACCAGTAAGTCTTTCCCTTGCTTTGTTTGCACTCCCACGATCTGTGGTCAATGCACCCTACCTACCAGGACCGATGATGAGCAGGCCGGCTGACGGGGCAATGCAGGTGGGCTGTTGTGCTCCAAGGCGCGGCAGTTCTCACAGTTGAGGCTACCAATGACAGCGTCCTGACGCAGCCGGGCGAGCTGGGCCTACTCTTTTTCAAGGACACCGAGGATGTGAGCGGCAAGGGCCATGGGTGCTACTACCCCGGCGTGACAGAAACGATATTTCTGCAGATCCCGACCGTTGGCGGCGCGGTTCCAGAGCACAACGTCGTGTACGAAGATGCCCCGTGCAGGGAGGATGAGTTCGCGGTGCTGCGAGGTTGGGCCACTCGTGCTTAACTGACGTATCATCGGCAAGGTTCCGGCAGTGCATATCGTATGTAGGATAAATGTGTGTGTACTGTGGTAGTGGGATTGTGGTGGCGCCATGCACATGTGATGTATTATTAGCCTCGGTAGTTGGTCTGTATGGTCTGGAGGCAGGGTGGAAATGGGAGAACAGGAAATAAAGGATACATTATGCAGCCTCCCGTTTCTGGATGTCCCGCCCAAAGACCAAAAGACCAAAAGACGCAGAATTGAATCATCAATGCCCACATACCAGGCAACCAGGTGTCTAATAGATGTCTTGTACGGTCATGTACCTACGAGAAGTACCTAGTGTACATCCTTGTCTTGGGTTGCATCGATCACACATCCCGCTCCCGTTCTTCCCGCAGCCTAGAACAGGGGCGCGGCACTTTTGGTGCGTACTAAGAACGCCCGCGCCCGGGTACCTAGCCCACTGTAACTCAGCGTGTTTATAGGTCACAGCAGCTACTTTACTACCCAGCTAGCCCGTATGTTGTACTCCCTTGTGCCCATCACCCCCACTACATCTCTACCACAGGGTCTCACTCAGCCCTGTTCATGTGCTGAGGCTCAAATGCCACTGCCCATAGCAAACATGGCGGCTGCCTTAGCTGGGAAACGGCTAAGGGGGCCTGTGTATCGCGAGCTCTCCCATAAAAATTGGCTCGTTTGATCACTTTCAAGAGTGTTGCGAATACAATCACCCATAGTTACTGTCCAACTCTCCCCTCCAAACCCAACAGCCGAAGATATGGCCGGACTGCATTCTGACAAGCTTCTGATCTTCCAGCCCAAGGGGCCCTCGGCGGAATGGATTGCCAGAGTCCAGGCGCACCATCCGGGCTTGGAAATCATT
The DNA here is from genome assembly GCA_023510015.1 of Pestalotiopsis sp. LF_19_12. Taxonomy (NCBI): domain Eukaryota; kingdom Fungi; phylum Ascomycota; class Sordariomycetes; order Amphisphaeriales; family Sporocadaceae; genus Pestalotiopsis; species Pestalotiopsis sp. LF_19_12. The sequence goes on along the minus strand of JALYBT010000002.1, from coordinate 126,926 downwards.
TACGAAAACTCAGCATTGCCCGACGGCAGCATCAAGCCGTTTGAGGATCTGAGTCCTCAAGTGCGGGACGGCGTGACGCTTCTCTGCACATACATACCCCCGCCTGCCGAATTGCTGAGCAAGGTCAAGTTCATTCAGCTTCCTAGTGCAGGCCTCGACAAGTGGCTTGATCATGAAACGTACAAAGATGGAAAGGCAATCATCTGCACTGGGAATGGCTGCCACCCGTACGTCAATCATCCCAAGACTTGGAAATAGATCGATGAACTGACTTTTCGACAGGCCACAAATCGCCGAGTGGGTTATTGGGTAGGTATCATTCATCCCCTAGAGAGCGGTCGTCTGGTCCTGCTGACACTCCACAGCGGCTGGCTCAGCTTCCAGCATCACTTCTCTCGATACCACGAACAGATGAAGGTCGGGTACTGGGAGCCAATGTTCAAGTCAACCGTCCAGGACTCGGCTGGTGCTAGAATGTGAGATCATCCTTCCCATCTTCTCTGCCAAGTGCTTCATGGTTCGGTCTCCCCACTGACTCGATGATAGGGGCATACTTGGATATGGCGCCATCGGAAGGCAGTGTGCCCGTGTGGCCAGTGGCATGGGCATGGAAATCTACGCGTTCGTTTCCATGTGTCAGCTGCGATTAGCAACGGACTTCTCTAACCCGCAATTACTAGCTATACCCGAAGCCCCAAGGAAACGCCGGAAGCCCGCAAAGACGACAGCTACAGCGTGCCCGGAACTGGTGATCCAGACGGTTTGATACCATCCAAGTGGTTTCATGGCACATCGACAGAGGCCGTGAACCACTTCCTGGAGCAGGACTTGGATATTCTAGTCATGTGCCTCCCGCTGACAGGCGAAACCCGCGACATGATCTCACATCAGCAGTTTGAAATCATGAGCAAAAAGAAAACGTTGGTGTTGTTTCCACGCGGAATATACTCCATTTGACTGACAAATGCAGATTCCTATCGAGTGTGGCTCGTGGTGAGTCCATAAACACGGGAGCTTTGATGCACGCACTTGAGACAGGCCAGATTCGAGGTGCTGCCGTGGACGGCACTGATCCCGAGCCTTTGCCCAGCGACCATCCTCTCTGGAAGGCCCCGAACCTGCTCGTCACCCCGTGAGTCGCTTCGTTGGTGAAATTCTAAATCAGCACCTTACTGACAATCAGGGACTTTAGTCATGTTTCGTGGCAAACCCATCAGACTTGGGAGCGCGTGTTGGCAATTCTTGAGATCAATCTCGGAAAGATCAGTGCTGGGGAGAGCCCGATCAACAGAGTCAATAGAGAGCTTGGCTATTGAGCGCAGAAGAACAGTACATCTGTGCCTCATGCTAGGGGATGCGATATGCACAGGCCTTTTGGAGCATGCGAGGGACCTGTTGGTAGTCTGTAAGGCATCTTTTGTAGAGCATGTAGTACACAGGCTTCCACCTTGAAAAGCCTAGAATAGAAATATCAAATTGATTGGGGTAGTATGAGGTACACGTGGGGGCCAGAGCCCCAAAAGTCTCACGCATGTGTAACACACCGGTAGAGTCGCCACGCCCATGCAGCCTTTCCGCTGTTTCTTGCCCCGGACTGGACTGGTATCTCCAGGCTGTGTCCGCTACACTGTACATCATGCAAACAACCCGTTCCACGCAGCGCAGTTGCGACCCTGTCCCTGTAGGCTCAGAGCCTCGTTTGAAATAATGCTACCACCGTTGGCCGCACTTTCCGTGTTGCACCAACGGTAAGGGTCAAGGGGGGTATTTCAATAGCTGCAAGTGGTCTCTCGGTGGACTCTTCATGTCTTCAGCAAAGCCGCACGACTACATCATCCTCATCGCGAGGCCCATCTTTGCGTCGCTTCTTTGCTGCTTTCTCAGTGCCCAAGGCTTATTTGCGAAGAAACCATTGACCACATTCTCCGCCAACACTACTCGCCTGTTCCCATATCCCAATCATGGCGGCCACTAACGAAACATCCGACGTTGCCCGCAACAAGGGCTGGTACCAGGAAGATCTGACTGAGATCAATGAGCCAATGCGAAACCTACTGGAGAAGTACTCCAGGGTTCCAAGCAATGAAGTCGTCAAACATGTGAACAAGATTGTAAGTGACTGTCGCGCACTCTCTAAGCAATTCTGAAAGGCGGGAACTCTCTATTCTAATTGAGGATCCATCGTAGCGAGAGCGCGGTTTTGCCTCTAATCCATACCCTTGTATCGGACTCTACCGCTTCACTATCCTAACGTTGCACACCCACCCTCTCTACCAGAAGATCGTCGAACGCCTCAAGGCGCCCGGGGCGACATATCTCGATGTCGGCTGCTGCTTTGGTCAGGACCTGCGTCAGCTTGTTCTGGACGGGGCTCCTCCCCAGAATCTCATTGGCATTGACATTGCTGGAGCCTTGATCGAGCACGGCTACGAGCTCTTTCTGGACCGCCAGCTGGAGTCGCGGTTCGGGGTAATCGACGTCTTCAAGGGCCCGGACCAGCCTATGTGGGCAGAGATTGAGGAACGGGGAGTCGATGTGTTGCACTGCAGCGCCTTCTTCCACCTGTTCCCTCTACAGGACCAGCTCGCTGCCGCGAAATTGATCGCCAGACTCGTCAAGAAGAACGGAGTACTCGTCGGCAGGCAGATTGGCAGCACCGAGCCGGGCGACGTGGCTGCGATTCAAGTCGGCAGCTCTAGCTATAGACACAACGTGGAGACGCTCGGGGCGATGTGGAGAGAGGTCGGCGAGGCTACGGGCACGGAATGGAAAGTGGAGGGGACTTTGGATATGGTCGGAATTGATACCAGCAGCCCGGTAGAGGACAAGAACAGCCGCCGCTTGCTCTTCACCGTCACAAGGCTGAAGTAAGTAATCCGGGGTTTCGTCATGCATATGTGGATGAATGGCTCATCAGTTTAATACTGTAGAAATCACCATGAATTAGATTGTAGCCACTTGATTTTCTACCTGTCGGCACATGTATGCTGCAGGTCAGCGCCATGATCCATCCGAGAAGGCGGAACGTCCCGTTCGAGGCATGCATAATCATTTCCAATGAATGAATAATTTGCCGCTCTCGTCTGGTCAGGCATCTTGTACCAAGCTGCGCGGCGGCATGCCAGTTTGGGCGCTATCTTTCGATTCACCATCTTTGGCTGTTCTCAAGTCTCGATAGTACGTAGTCTTCTGATCTGGGCCGCATTCATACATGTCCAAGACCTCTCAGTGGGGGCTTAGTGAGACCACAGGTGACGAAAATTGATGTGTGAGCATCGAAAAGCCCGGCAGTGTCTAGTAAGGCTTCTGCTCGGGGACTTTCGTCATTGAATCCCGAAGTATGTAGTGTCCCCGGAACCTGTGGGCCCCAATCGACAACGAGAGCGGGATTTCGAGATTAAAGGATCGTGTAACCCAAGCCCGGTGACTGAACCCGATGCGGCAAGGCTTCCGATCAATGCAGCCAGGAAGGAGAGTACACTTCCTACATGGATACCTGATGCTGCAACGTTAGATGTTATGTACCAATGCAGATGTACTTGCAGGCAGGTCAAGCCCGCTCCTTGTCTCTGCCGGTAAGCTGCATCTATCGTCGAGCCTGAGAGATACGAAATGCACTGCTCATCGATACGTGGGGGAGTTGAGGCTCTTTGTACTCGTCGATATGGGTTGTATATAGAGTCGTGGTGAGCTTTGTGCATTTGGCCAGTCTAGCATAATAGACATAGACTTGCCCGGAACAGCCAGAATCAGCAAAGAGCCTATCCAGGATAGAAGAGAAGAAGAAGTGCGAGGACATCGATCTCACGGAAATAGGTGACCATGTGAGTAATGGCAGATTTTTTATTAAAACAGGGCCTGCAGGTGATGCTGTATCGTTGACCTCGAGTAAGAACTCGGGAGCGCGCCCTAGTTGCCTGAGTTCTCGGACTTAAACGACCATCGATGCTGTTCTCCGTGTACATAGGTACTACATGCTGACCTCGAAAAGGAAAGAAATTGCGTGCGATAAGTACCGGCCATTCACCAATCCGGATTTACCAGACCGAACATGGCCTTCCAAATGGATCACCCACCCACCAAGGTGGCTGGCGACTGACCTCCGCGACGGGAACCAGAGCCTGGAGAGGCCAATGGTAATGCAGCACCTTGAAATTGCAATTCCAACCAGATGGTTATCTATGAAGCCGTACTAATAATTCAACAGACTATCAAACAAAAATGGGAGTACTTCAAATTGCTTGTGAAGCTGGGCTACAAAGAGATTGAGGTTTCGACTCCAGCTGCTAGCACCATCGAGTATGAGTTTACTCGCCAGCTCATAGAGACTGCCGGAGCCGTGCCTGACGATGTCTGGCTGCAGGTTCTCTGCCCCTGCCGACGGGATCTCATCGACCGAACGGTGGAGTGCTTGCGCGGTGCGAAAAAGGTGATTGTCAGTTTGTACCACGCGTCCAGCGAGGTCATGCTCAGCACGGTTTTCGGCATGTCGCAACAGGATGTATATGACAGGGTCGTGGAGGGCGTCACGTACATCAGATCCATCACCAAGGACGAGCCGTCCCAGGAGGGGACGAGATGGAATCTCATGTTCAGCCCGGAACACTTCTCCGACAGCGACACGGCCTATTGCGCGCGCCTGTGCGAAGCTGCCAAGTCGGCCTGGGGACCGACGTTGGAGGATCCTATCATTTTGACCCTCCCTGCTACGGTCGAGCGGTCGACTCCAAACGTCTACGCCGACCAGGTCGAGCTCTTCTCCCGGCTCATCTCCGAGAGGGACAAGGTCTGTTTGTCTCTACACGTCCACAACGATCGCGGCTGCGCCGTGGCAGCTGCGGAACTCGGGCAGATGGCCGGCGCGCAACGCGTGGAAGGGTGCTTGTTCGGTAACGGAGAGAGGGCCGGAAACGTCGACCTGATCACGCTGGCGCTCAATCTACAGTCCCAGGGCGTGGACCCCGGGGTGGACTTCTCCGACATCACCTCGGTTCGATCCTTTGTCGAGGACATCATCGGCATCAAGGTCCATCCTCGCTCGCCCTACGCGGGAGAGCTGATCTTCACGGCCTACAGCGGGGCCCATCAGGACGCGATCAACAAGGGCCTCGCCAGGTTCAAACTGCAGTCGCTCGCCAACGACGAAGACCAGCGGCCGCTTTGGCAGGTCCCCTACCTGTGTATGGATCCTGCCGACCTCGGCCTGAGCCGCGACGACATCATACGGCTCAACTCCCAGAGCGGCAAGGGGGGCGTGGCGTGGACGCTCGAGCACGCGCTGCACGTCGAGATTCCCAAGGGCCTCCAGCTCCAGTTCTCCAAGACCGTCAAGGACGCTTCCGTGACGACTGGGGGTACCATATCGCCACCTGATGTCCTGAAGCTCTTTCTCGAACGGTACTTTGTCTCCAAGGACGATCCGCGCATTCTGTGCGCCCGCGTTACGGGCCCGGCGGAGGTCCGCGAGGTCAATAGCCACAACATGATTCGTACCAATGGAACAACTAATGGAGTTCATACACCTGGCATGCTCGTTGACATGCATACTGAGACTTTCAAGACAGTAGATGCTTCGGTCATGATCCGTGGTAAGGAGCAAGTGTTCAGAGCCCAGGGTTCAACTGTTACGGGTGCTCTCAGCGATGCTCTCGCCAAGAACCTGGGCGGTAGCAGCATCGCATTTCATGTTGGGAAGTCTGATACCACTCACAAGCCAGAAGGCTCAGAGGCCATGTGGTTCGTCGAGTGCATCTCGGACACCCGTACGCAATCCAGTTGGGGCGTCAGAATGGCACGCCCTGGATGCGACCATGACACTCAAGAGCTGATGGCCTCCCTATCTGCAGCTTTGGTAAGTATCAAGTTCCAGGATCCGTACAATCACGCCAAGTCTACGACAGTTTTTATTGACAAACCAATAGGACTTGATAGAGGGCGATGGATCTACTTCATTATTGACGGCTTAGACAAAGGAAATTGCTTTCCCGGCTATGCGTCGGTCCCCCAGATTAATCAATAAAGAAGGGATTTGGTATATCTTTTTGTGCCTATCTAGGTCTTTTCTATTCAAAGTTCGATAGGCTGTTTGTTAACAACTCCTCGGCGTCTTGCACATTATTTATCCTGGTTCTTGGTCGCGGGAGTAGATCGGACATGATTTGAATTAGTATATGTTTTTTTTTCAGCGCGACTACTAAATCTAATTTGTGGCTGATTGCCTCGACTGCATACTATATGTAGTAGGTACTAGGGCGCTGGATAGAGCGGGTCAAAAAAAAAAAAAAAGAACACATACAACACCGGGGATTCCCCAGTCGTCACAGACCTGAGTACTAATCCAGCGGTTTTAGGAAATGGCTACCTGGTGAAAGTCGACGGTTTTCTCGATAGACTATCACGGTAATGTGTCGTAACGACTCCCGTGATACGCATAGCATTCACGTTGCTACTTGTGCCATTGCACTCTTCACACTCTTTGCGCCTCTGCTACTGTAATAGTCATTTCTACCCCAGACATAACCATATGCCGTAGCATGAACAAACAAAAACTGCCTTTTTTTCGGTACGTTGCTGATGTATCATTTCCAGGGCCTTTCGTTTAGAGCATAAACAATCAGGGTTAACCGTTTGAATCGATACCGTTGTGACAAAGATTCCTTCTATGCCGTCTGTAACCTGGAAGGTCCTAAATACAGGGCTTTTTGACGGTCTCGTAGCTCTTCGATAAATCCCTTGGAGAAATACCCCATCAACCTGCATTTGGAGAGCAGGTACCGTACTCCTCCAATCTCGAGCAAATCCGCCACAGTTAGGTAACGGTTGTCGAGGAGATACATTGCCGCGGCCTCTCTATCCCATTCATCTGACGTCCAAATCGGTTCGGAATTATTTGCAACAAGATCAGACACCAATCTACGAGGATCTGCTTTAGCCTCTCTGACAAGATAGGGCACCACATGCTGCGGTTCTTTGCCACAGAAAGCGGCCGCCAACACGCCACCATGCTCATCAGCTTCCAGGTTGATATTGACTCGTGCGCCATGGCCAACAATAGATTTGACCCCTTCTAGTGCACCTGCGAAAGCCGCAATCGCGAGAGGCGTCTTCTGTTTCTGATGATTGGAATCAACAACCAGCAGATCCACCGTAGCTTTAGCCTCGATGATCAGCTTGTCGACTGCATCGACACAGTTTGTAGCTGCTGCTGCTACAAGCGCACATGCCATGTTTTCTTGGCCCAGATGTGTATCGACAACGTCTGTGCTGGCATCTTGTTGCAGTAAAAGGCTGAATATCTCCCGGTCAAACTGATCGTTGGAAGCCGCAGTGCACAGTATTCGGGGTGTGGTTGCGATATTGGGGTTGGCTCCCAGGTCGAGGAGCTTCTTGACGCATGCTCTCTGTTGGTTGGAGACCGCCACCCCCAAGGCGCTGGGCGCTGACGTCCAACTCAGCCAATTTTCATGAAACGGGCTACAGAAAACTTTGTCTTTCTCGCTGCCCAACTCTATCAATCGCTCACATACTTCAGCACTACCATATCCAGCAGCGAGGCCGAGTAAGTCGAGTTGTCGTTCGTTGAGTTGCTCCAAATCGAGGAAATCCTCACCCCAATACTTCGTCATTGAGAATAAGCCCAGTAGCACTATGCCAAAAGCCGAATTATCTATAGGCTGAAAGTGCTTCCAATCAGGATGCACGAGTGGGAAATACTCTGTATAACCCCAAGCCTGAATAGCGTCGGCCTTGAAGCGCGGTGGAGTGGGAAAAATTGGCTGGTGGTCATGATCAAGAACCCGGTGAACCCAGTCTCGATATGACGAGCTGGAGAGATAAGTACCGTCATCAACAACCATAAATGGTTTCAGGACTCTCGCCAGTCGTTCGTACGCATGTGGCATATCCTGCACTGCCTTGATGTGCGACACCCAATGAATATCGATATAATTTTTCAGATACCTCTTGAGACCTTTGTCATCATCATCGTGTGTCTGCTTGTAGCTTCTGAGTAGACAGATGGACAGCTCAGCCAATTCGACTTGAGCATTCTCGTGTACCCAGTGGTTGACACGTCCGTTTTGCTGATTCGAAAAATACTCTTCAACTGATGCATGAGGAAATCTCCAACAGCCCTCAGCGTCTTTGACAATAAGATGACGGCATATGACTTCGAGATTTGTCTCCGTCAGTTGCGCAGTGTCCTCCTGCACTTGATATTCGGAACCATCAATTTCATGAGTCAACTGGGTGGCAGACAAAAGCTCTTCAGTCGACAACGGTCTGTATGTATGCATGACCCATTTCACAGCGCGCTGCAGGTATTGTCGGTATGCTGGCGGAACTGCATCGAACAGCTCATCGTAAGCATCTTCAAGAGTCCTTGGAAGTTTTTGCAATCGTTCCTTGACTCCTTTTTCGTTGAGCACCTGATGATCCGGCGGGATGAGCTGCTCTATCTGCAGATATGCCAACCTGAACCTAGATCATGATGTCAGATTACTAGTCCATGTTGTACGTTTGGGGGAAGTGGGAAGGGGGGTTTCATACATTCCGTACGTTCCACAGGCCTTTTCACAGATTGCTGACCGAATCTCTTTTTCAAGAGCCGACCATCGTTCTTGTCCTATCTGGCTTACAAATTGATCTTCAATAGAGTTGATTCGCTGTTGGACGAATTCTTCTATGTCTGAATGATTCTGGTCGTCAATGGCAATATGATTGTGTTCGGGCCAAGAGTTTCGAATCTGGTGTTTGATGTCGTTTTCGCCTCGGCTTGATATGAATACTTTGACCAAATTTGGCGAGTTTCGCGTAAGGGTAGACAAAAACGCAACAATCTCTCGCATGCAATTCGTGGGGACTTCATCCAAAGCATCCACGATGATAATCGTTTCGTGGAGATGATCAACGATCTCAGAAATTTTCCTTTCGCAGAGCTCAAATTTGAAGGACTCTGTGTTGTTCCTCAACTGGTTACATTGTTGAATAAGACCAGCGTGTAACGTTCCAAGTTTATATGGGACTGTGACGAGTTGTCGAACAAAACTGTGGAGCACAGGCGTCGATGGCTTTTCTTGCACTTCAGTGCCTCCCCTTTGAATACCAAAGTCGGACTTTCTTAAATAAAAGTATGCGAGCCCGTAGCCCAATGTTTGACGGCTTTTACAGCGATCGATCACCTGAGACGTCAGGATAGATTTACCAGCACCCACTGTCGAACATGAGCTCTTATCTCCTCGCGAGAGTAATGGTGCAAACAGACTTGGACCTTCGAGCCAGAGGAGCGAGGACGAGTTTGATACCTCCCACTCAAGGAACTGTTGGTGCTCCAACAACCATTGGCAAGTTCCTTTTGCCCTGTGTATTCGCCTATTTTCGTGCTGCGCAGCAAATGAAACGTGGCTGATGAATTCCAATGCCTGAGTGATATCTTTCTCTTCCTCACGCTCGTACATCTCGACAACTCTGCCATGTATGACCTGCAGTGGGTTGTTCAAATTTTGCAGAATGCTCATCATGTCTTGGCTGAGCACGAGATTGCAGTCCTGAATGCTGCGGTCAAGGCGTTTTTCGGCTTTGTACAGATTCTTGAAGAGCTCTTCACCTTTTCCAGGATTCAAAAGAGCTTCCATGAATCGTGCGGCACCTTGCTTCTGAAGATAGCTTCCTGCATATGCTAGAACCCGGATGACCTCTTTGTAAACTTGGATTATACTTTTGTCTAAGTCCCTGATGGGATCACCGCTCATCGCTTGGTGAGAGAGATCCTCGTAAATTGTAGCTCGTTCGAGTATTGGGGATATCTTTTTGGTGCATTCGAACACGGCGACGAGATCCTCGCATTGACCGATATGCGTCTGAAGTGGCTAATTAGCTTTTCCGCTTGAAAGGAACGACAGTGGAGGAATGAATTTACGTTGAGCAAGACCTTGAGCGCTGACCAAATCACAGATGCAGGTGAAGGGGCAAAGTTGATGGCGATATCCCCGAGGGTCATCAAGTGGTTAATGACAGCAGGGCCATAAGCGCTCCAAGTGAACTCTTGATTGTCGACACTCATTTTGACAGATTGGCCCTTATATTCAGCTTCCTTCTCCTCCACTATGCGTTTCAACTCATCCCTTTGATTTTCGTTGCTTGACTGACTTAGGTGCATGGTGACCAATGTTTTTTCGTTGTCCTCTAGCTCATTGAAGGCAGCCTGCCACAAACATGTATTCACTGTCTCCGCCGGGCATTTTGCCTTCGAGCTTGACTTTTTGTTCTCAGTGTTTTGAGCCTGAATCGTTGCTTCAACAGTTGTCTGGGAGGTGGCATCGAGTGATTCGGAGGAATGGTCAGCTACGATACTGGCACTAGAAGGCGGCGGCCCGCTTTGGGCGATTTGATCATCGTGGCGCGCGACTCGATGGTCACCTGCATGTTCACTAGGATCGTTGGACACAGGTCGCGGCTCTTTGTGCCTGGAAAAACCCTTGAACAATGATTTCACCAAAGCTCTGGCTTTTGAAAGAGATTTGGGTCTCTTAGAAGGGGCCATTTCTTCCTGTATTCGCAAAGCACGTCTTCTGGAGCGATGAAATATTGCACAAAAGATTTGACGCAGATGGTTGAGTTATTTCCCATGATGGTGTGTGCGAGTGTGAAATCACAATGTGGGTATCTACCTAGGTATTTTAGAGGGCCGGGCAAGGGGGAACAGGGAGGTAGAGGGGGACGTTGAGGGGTACGTGGGGACGTTGAATCTGGCTGTATCTGTGTTTTCCTAGTGAGCACATCCATATGTGAAGACTCCTCCTGCTGACTATGACTATGAAGGGAGAATACCAGAAGGCTTTCTACAGAACGTACAACAAGTAGGCGAAACGTCAACTAGCCGGCCAAAAGAGTGGGTCGCTGTTCTGATTTTACTGCCATTGGGATCCTGGAGACATGAATATTAAGCTAGCGATCACCAGTTTGATTTGATTTATTGACAGTATCTAATTTCTGACGCAATTTCATAATCTGGCGACGTTGCACAGGGCCGACGGTTGTGTGAAAACGAATCCCTTCCCACTACTCTTTTGATCGATCTCGCTGATCGTATATTCCCAGACCTTGTCTCCCAGGCCCTACTTCCTCAGTGGCTCCAGCACCGGATGTTGTGACCTTTTTGTGGTGTAACGAATACTTTAAACATCGCAAACCCTTTCTTTCCTTGCTGGACAAACTAGGCGAACTAGAAAAGGATAATCAAGACCATCCGCGCATCATCAACGACATCGATTTGATCCGGAGGAATGCAGACAAATATTGCCTTTTAGATATAAAGCGAGCGGGTTCCGAAATCCCCATAACCTAAATAATCCCCCTTGGGGGATGGCTATAGGGAAAATATAGAGGCTGATTTAAAACTTCCGCCCTGTAGGCTTAATAGTCCTTAAGCCAACTATATCAGCTTCGTCGATTATAACTTGGAAGATTGCCAACACGTCGACGCTCTCCGTTAATAACGTAGCGTTCCTATATCTTTATAAATCTAGGGGATTAATATTATTATTACTTATTCGGGAGTTCGAACCTGTTATATTAGCCGGGGAGTATTCTTTTGTCTTCGTGGCTGGTTATTTTACCTATATTATAATTAAGACTCTACGAAAGGGCGACTTCCGGGTCCAGGACGATTACGGCGGATTTGCTCGGCCGGGCGAAATAAATGGCATTGCGCCCGAAACCATTCGGATTGCCCGCGCGGTTTACGAAACACTACAACGCCGGTTTAAAATCGGACCTGCCGACAAGATTAGCCACGTCCGCCTCGACGGCCTTATTACATATGGTCGGCCGTTTGTATTAATAAAAATCGAAGTTATCGAGCCTTATCTATAGCTTAAACATACGGGCGAGCAAAATATAGATCGAATACTGTCATGTCTTTTTTAGATCTCTTTTTAACATAGGTTAAAACAGTAGATGCAAGGGCAATATTATTTGACTCGGCTTCATAGCAGGGGTCAAAGAGGGACAATAACACGACACCACTATGACTATGATGCATTCTAGTGAATAAATGCGTCAAAAACGCACAGGAAAAGTGCCGCGAATACAGGCAGTGGCTGCAGCGCCCATCTTTGCGAGGTACGATTGAGTGTTGATCTCAGGATTATGGGAAACAATACAACCACAATTCAGTACATACGACCATAGACACTAGAAAACTCGGCGTCCCGTCCGCTCTGCCCTAGATAAGCTGGTGATCGCTGGATTAGTACTCAGGTCGGTGACGACTGGGGAATCCCCGGTGTTGTATGTTTTTGCTTTTTTGTATATCTTTTTTGTTGAGTTTTAAAAGACTAATCACGGAATAAGATGTAAAATCGAGCCTTTCTCTCTGATATATATGCAAGTCGGTGGTGGAGAGTGCCAGCGTAGACTTGGCCGCTGGATATGCGGCCGTGTGGGGCCGGAGACGGAACGTTCGCCGTTGGCAACAGGCTCGAGTCCGGCTTTTGCGGCTTTTGCCAAATAGGTAGGTATATTTCTCTGTTACTTTGCTGAGCTTCTCGGATGCCTGTTGCACGCCTTTGGATGCTATTGCCATAAATACACGTTTTACTCGAGCAGTTGGGCGGACAGCCATCAGCTGGTCCCTTCCAGTGCGACATGCAGCCTTGCCAAGTACAAGCCAGCCTTTTCCTCTAGCGGAAGAATAATATCTCGGAATGTCTTACGACAAACCTCTTTACTACGCTTAGGAGCCAGGAATCTTTCGGGATTGCAAGAACAGGTCAGCAAAAACAGTGACTGTGCTGCGATGCGAATGATACCTGCCGAGGAACTTCGTCGTGCAACCAAAGCTGTCCATGGCTTTCCGGGCCCAGCGCTGTTATGCTCACAAGAGTCCGGGCGCCTTGCTCGCCAGTTCTGCCGCAGACAAAACTGTACCGCGCGAGGCAGATCCTGATTACCATGTAGGTATCAACATAGGGGTTATCTAAATCATCCAACTATCTATATGGTAAAACAGAACACATGAATAAAACAGCCTAGTTCTGTTTCGCAAATGCACTTGTCTTGAGCCATTGTTCGAGAGTGAGGGCATTTGGATGGAACTAGCGCACCCTAGGCAGATCAGCCTTGTAACCGTCGTCTTTGAACCAGTTGACCATAATGCCCAGCTGGGAGACTGCAGCTTTCAGGGCCTTGCCGAGCAGGCCAAACGTCGTTTCCGCCCCTGATCCCGTTGCGCGCTTGAACGACTGGCTCAGCTGGGGGAAAGTGAGCTCGTCGCCCGCTATTCCAAACGCCTTTTGATTCCACGCCGACGGGTTGTGAAAGGCCTCAGCAGCAAAGAATCCGATGTCCTTGGTCGCGATCCATTGTAGCGGCTCGTCCTTCACGGTGTCTCGGTTCATGGTCATGAAGACCTTACCCGCAAAAGCCGGGACTGAGGTTGTCTATGAAGATGACTGGCCTCAGGATGGTCCAGCCCATCTTGAATGCTTGCGCCGTGTGGGGGTCAATAGTGTGATATACTGATTGATGCTATGGGCCTTTTGCTTCCTCTCTCCCCCTCAACCTGATTCACACAGCCAAAGCTCGGTATCGGATTCGAGCCTGCACCAACGGGTCTTGGCATCAACATTATTAACATAGGCGAACTCGGCACAACTCTCGGGGCTTGTGCAGGCGAACGTCGGGCAGTGGTCCCCTTCTGGCCTGGCGCTGCTCTGTATCTTGAACCCTTCTGCCGCGGTTGGACAGGCGTGGTTTTCGCAGTCGACATACGAGACGTCGAAGTAGATGCCATTATAGGCGCCATAAGGATAATCCACCACGTAGTTTTCAAGGCTGAAAAAGTCCACTCCGTCGCATTGGGGACTTTGGGCAGCCCGGATTTGGTGGTTGGAATTTGGCTTGTAGGTCTCGGTATAGGCTTGGCCGGTGTGGAGAAGAATCGTATCAGTGGCTCCGCAGCCCAGAGTCTTTTCAATCGACGAAATGTAAACATCATATAGGCAATTATTGTGTACGATCGCGTTGCCCAGCGAGATGTCCCTTGACATGGGCCGAGAGGGCGTTTCAGCAAGGTCCGCTAAAGATGGGGCAGCGGCAAGAGCAACGAAGAGAACAGTGATGATTTGCATGATGGGTACCGCTGCGGGGGCGCTAGTGGGGTGAGAAGCCTTCCCACTAAAGGAAGGTTTCCTTATTTTCAAGGTATTCTGATTTTCAGAAGTATTTTATAGCCCCCTATAAGTCCACTATAGTGTTCACTAAAGCGTCCACTAAATGGTCCGTGCACCCGCTGGAATTAGTCGCTAATTTAGCTGGCAAAATAACAAAAAATACTCGATTTTTTTTTTATTTTAAAAACAAAAGATAATACGGGGAATCGAACACAAGATTTAGTTAGATATTACGGTCAAAGAACAGTTACGGCATCACGAATTTGTAAATTTATAAAAACACGAGGATAAAACCGTTATATTAGTTAAAATTACCGGGGCGCTATCCCCGGCAAAGCGGTTAAAAATATTCTGAATTTTAGAAATATTTTGCATTTTAAAAGAACTCTGCCGGTTAAAAATAAAATATTTTACAGAAGGCTTTACAGCACTTGTAAAAGTGCCAAAAGGCTTCTGGCTCCCCACAGAGCCCCACTACGGTAGGTATATACGGAATAAACAACGAGAAAATGTGGCTACCGAGATGGTGTTGAATTTTGTGTCGGAGAATGTCGAGTGCGATCCGGTTGCAAGCCTTTTCCAACCTGGTTGACGTGGAATTCACAACAGGATAGTGGGAAATACCTGAAATTTATATTCAGCCACTCTCGTGGAAGCTCATAGTTTCAAGGCATAACTCGTAAGCCAGCTACTGCCCGACATGATCCTTGGTGATGTGTCATTCCCGGGGGATGGGGGAAGTGGCAGTGACCCTTAGGGAGCGTGTCCCGTCTTTCCTCACAGGCAGTATGTAATTTTTTGCCCTCAAGTTTATGTTCGAAAGATGTCATCTTTCCTATTTCAGATATATCTTGAGCCAAGAGTTACATGTCCCCTTATGAAACAAAACGCTATGCTGATGAACATGCGAGGCAGCTTATACGGTCGTGATTCGTAACTATTAAGCGCCGTAACCTTTAAGCGCTTCACAATTCTACGGTGTCAACTCATTTTGAACGTTACTTGGCCGTGGTAATTGCAATATTGGCAGAAGGGCTTGGAAGCTGACCTCAGCTGACTGACTTCTTTTATGCCAAGAATGGAGCGAACTTATACATACGGGGAAGCGACCACTTTTTTCTATTTTCGAAAGCTGGAGCTGTGTTCGGCTGAGGGCTTTTAAGCAAGTCTTACTATATTTGTAATGAGACTGGCTCTTATTCCCACAAGTTATCATCGTTTGATGCAGGATGGGATTTCTGGACGGGATGTTTAATCTACCATGAAAAAGTGCATTTCAGGGCGGGCCGCCGAGGAGCTGGCAGGGCTGATACCGGAAGGGGCTGACTTGACATGGCCCGGATAGCTGGAGGGATATAGCCCCCTTAGCATTACTCCTCAGAAAGCCAGGATGTTGTATGCTTGAAGAAGTGATCTGTACATAAGTGGCTGTGCCGTAGCGACAGATCATATGGCGTGGCTCGAGGCTGATGGCATCACGCGAAGCGCATACGCGACCTATCAAAAACCAGGAACTACCCTGCCGCTCCTTTGTTCAAGATCGTGGTCACTTGATCACAGTCCGCGCCACTAACTGGCTGCTATTAAATCCACTTAACGTAAACGTTACAGCAGCAGCCTGATCAACCGCATCGTTTACTCGTCAGCTTACTATTATACGAGTGAGTTCAGCCATGGCCATGGACGCAAATATATTATTATTTACGTGCTTGAAAGTCCTAGAAGTCTTTTGCACAGATCTTTGCACACCGACAATTGCTTGATCCTCGATAATTTTTCCTATGACCTACTGCTCTTTATGACCAATCTGCATTCAAAAGATGACGACATGTCACCTGATTGACCAGTACTTTCGATGAGTGTCGAGGCGTGCATAGGAAATCAATGCCTGGATTCGTAGTCAGAGCTTGGAATCTTCTCTAAACTGAAAATCTCATTCATTTCCGATGGACACAAACCTACTGTTGTGATGTTCCAGGTCATTCGACCATAATTTTTTATGTCATCACTCTTTATCTTCTAGGATTAGGCTGACGAGCTCCTAGGACTACTGACAACAGCTATAGAAGACGGAACATTTTTGGCGAGGGCGTGAACAAAGTAATACCCGAGGAGCTTGGACACGAATATAAAATCGGTGGTATCGCCAGCAAGCATACCAGGAGCATCGAGTGCTGCCAAATAGGCATGTCTTTGCCGACTTACGCAGCCTCGGACAAGGTCAAGGTAATGCACGTCGGATGTTGCGGACTCGTTATTATCATCTTGCAAGCTTTTGTACACTGGGCGCCTTGGTGTACGGCTGCTTGTTTTATTTTAGGAAGTCTGTGTAATGGTTTATGTTTTTACTAGACTTTTCAAGTGTTTGTTAGTATTTGTGAATTTCTCATACTACCTCCAGGCCTTGCTTCGTTTATTCCGAATCCTTCTTGTTTTGTAGGGTTTGCTGTGGCTTGTTTACCTTCTCATCCCCCTTCAAGACAATATCAGGGACGAAATAACAACCAAGCAGACACAACGCGACCAACGGAGCGAGCATAATGAACACGGCACGAATACCACGCATCTCGGCATCCAGGATGGCCGGCTTCCATGCTATGACAGCGGGGTCCTCTCTGTCCCATGTTCCATCAATAACAGCTGGCTGAAGAGCTATGGGCATTTCCGAAGGAAGTGCTGCCTTGGTCACGGCAAATTTGATGGCTGTGGATGATGCCATGCCAAAGACGGATCCAAGCATCCGCATAAGGTTGCGGACAGATGTAGCCACTGCGCGATCTTCCTTCCTCGATAATGCCTGTAGCGCAACCAGCGCTGGCTGCAAGACGAAGCCAATTCCAATGCCTTCGATGGCGAGCACAACCACATAAACAGCCACTGAAGTCTGTAGAGAGAACAGGATCTTCAGGCCAGCGCCCAGGGTCCACAAGGCCATGCCAGAGTACAAGACTGGTCCGTACCTGGCAAGCTGACTCATAATTGGACCGGAGGCTACTCCAGCGAGGCTTTGGAGCAATAACAAAGGAAGGACGAGAGCGGCACTTTGCAAAGCAGAGTAGCCGCGGACTTGTTGAAAGTAAATTGGCAAGAAGTAAATATCAACCTGCCACACGGAATTGTAAAGGGCGCTCTGTAGCATGATCACAGCTGTGGATCTCTGGGTAAACAGCCGAAGCGGCACGATAGGGATCTTGGCAAACCTCTTCTCAATCACAGCCAAGGCGATAAAGAAAAAGCCGCCTATCGAAAGCATCGTAATAACCAGAGCGCTGTTCCATGGGAAAATGCTGCCGCCAGAGTTGATCGGGACGAGAACAAAGACTATAGCAGTGACAGCAGCGCAAAGCCCAAACCAGTCGATCTTGGCGAGCTTCTCGTGCCAACTACCCGTGACCGGCTTTAATGGGAGGGCTATAGACATGGCGGCAAGGCAGGCAGCAGCCAATATCGGAGGCACCCAGAAGATCCACCGCCAGCGGTCGCCGTTGATCTGATCTCCGTCTATGAAGGCAGCTGCAAGGAACGGACCGGTCCCGGCGCCGAGCCCAATAGCGCCGCTCAACATGCCCTGGTACTTGCCGCGGTCCTTGAGGCTAACAAGATCGCTCACGGTAATCTGGACGAGCGAGCTGATGCCACCGCCGCCGACGCCGCTTAGTGCACGGCACACGTACAGCCAGGTGACGTTCTTGGCGAAGCCACACAGGATGTCGCCGACGATCAGGCACCCGATAGATGCGAGCAGGACCGGCTTGCGGCCAAAGACGTCGGAGAGCCGGCCGTACAGCGCCTGGAAGCTGGTCTGGCCCATCAAGTAGGCCGTGCCAACCCACGTGATGCTGCTTCCCGCATCCAGCGATCTAGAGATGGCCGGCAGCGCGGTGGCCACAGAGTTGATGTCAAGCGTCGAGATGAAGTAGATCAAGGCGAGGCACAAGTAGGCCGCCATGAGGCGCTTGAATGGTAGCCGAGACGTCTGATCGTCGAGTGTGTGCTTGCCGTGGTGCTCCCCAGCCGTGCGATCCGGCTGATCTGGACTAGGCGTCAAAGCTGGCGGCGACCGTTTTTCAGGGTCATGAGACCCATGAGCGACAACACATTGGTCGGGTAATAATGATGGCTGAATGTTGTCTGGCTCTTGATGAGCAGGTACACTAGCTAGTCCCGCCATCGCTCGACTGTCACTGCTCTCTTCTGGAGCGGTCGAGTGTCCAGTCGCACTGTTGCCAATAACACTGTCAGGTCACAGCCCTGTGGTGCGGTGCACGGAACACACGAAAGCAGAAAGAAAGGAAGGATCCAATGCTTATAATTCAGACTATGGGCCACGGGACCGATGGATGGCGCACAGCAATCCTATCAATCAGTGTGGTGCCTTCAATATACGAAAAAAGGATAAAACGAGGAAAAGGAAGCTCTCTGTGATAGTGGTGGGGGTGCCAGGTTTCAGGTACTGTACTGGCTGACCCCATCATCACGTGACAAAACAACAAGGTCCACTTTCCCAGGACATCGAGACTTATGCAAAAGAAGCGTCGGAATATTTACCCCTCGCTCAAGCCTACCCGTTCCATGGAGACGTAATTGTTTGATTGACTCTAGCACTCATACAAAACGTGAGATTTCCACGCTGAATGATCCATGTAGGTTGTAAATTCGCTAATAGCAATAAAACAATAAATTACAAAACATTACAAAGTAAAGTCGCTCGGACAGTTAGCATGCTTAGCTCCTACTCTGTCTTTTGCGCAGCTTTTCCACCAGGGAGGACGCCAGCTGAAGGAGGCTTGCGCTTCCCACGATTTCTATCACGCCCATTTTGATACCAAACGTGCTTCTGAACCAGCGGGATAAGTCAGTCGCCAAAAGGGAGTCGAGCCCCAATTGCTTCAATGAGGCGTCGGGGTTCACATCGGCACTGGGTTTGAGCAGCGATTCCAACACCCTGTTTCCAACCTGTTTCGCCAAGAATGTCACCGTCTTCTCATCTCGGAGCAAGGAGTCGCCGTTCTCCTCGGCAACGGATTGCAGGAAACTCTGCAACGGGCCCTTTTTGCTCGTTGTCGCGGCTTCCTGGCGCACTGTGTTGTGATAGAGAACCATTCGAATATCTCGACGCCATGTGACTCTGCTGTTGGAGTCTCTAAGATCGAGACCAGTATGAATGCCCATGAAGATCTGGGAGGGACATCGCCAGGCTGTTACTGGCGCGACCTTGGCAGAGTCGAGAGAGTGGTAACAAGCTTGGCTTTGGAGAAGGGTGATCTCGAGACAGTCGAGGAAGACAGACTCGTTTGCTGCTCTGACTCCCTGTAACTTCATGCTCTGTGCTGCATGGCTATTCTCGGCCACGTATCCCACATCTTCAATGGCGTTGATGTTCAATACAGAAGCCGGCAGGCCTTGGCTCCTTCGGTACTGGCAAAACGCCTCCAGCATGGCGTTGCCAGCTATGTAGTTCGCCTGGCCACTGGACTCGGCGGCGCTGATGATGGAACTTGCGAGGAAGAAGAAGTCTCAGTAGACGTAGACCCCGTATCACCAAGGGGCTCAAGGTGTAAGCCACGTAGTGACAACACTTTCCCCCCTTCACTCGATAGGCAGTCAATTCGACACTGGCTGAGCTCGCTGGAAGAGCCTCAAACCTCGGACTGCACCACCATCTCCGCGGCACTGGGAGAATACACCTCCAGCTCCTCGATGAGCGTGGGAACAGAGAGCTGGTTCAAACGTCTGCAAAGACCTTGAGCTTTTGCCACGAATGTCAGTTGCAGGCAATTATCGATCAATGAAGGGTGAACTGTGAACTGCGCGCTCCTGTGGTTGTGTACATCGACCAGGTCTGCATGCGCGATCCGCTCCGTCGGCGATGACGTGATGTTCCTGAGGAGGGCAAACTCTGGACCATAACGATAGCCATTACGTGCCATTGTCTTGTAAAACCGCTCACTCGATACAGGTCGCGAAAGTGGTTGATAGAGAGACGCTGTGGTGCTATCCGACTTGCCAGCTTCAGGGGGCCTTGTAGCCATGATCTCGCCAGAACAGTGTTGGACCCATTGGACTCCATCATAAGACTGGATAAGGAATTCGTACCATTCCGAGTTGGCTGTGTCCGTCAGGCGTCTCGGCCGCAATGAAGTGACCACCTCAATCTCCCGTGCATCTTTGAGGATGAGACCAGTCTTGGCAATGATATGGCGAAGACGGTATCCCGAGCCCAGCGGCAGATCGGCGAGCTGCCGGCTTGCTTCGCCGGCAACAGCTACGTACCCTGCGAATGGGAACACCGTCTCCCCTTCGACCTGGTGATCTGTGAGCCATGGAACATCATATGTGTTCATCATGTTACGCCACGTGGGCAACGTGTCAGGCGCCTCCAATGATCGTAAACCAAGAAGACAATGTCGCGGATATTTGCGAAACCGGAAGGCTTTCGAGACTCGGCTCTCGAGCCAGTATGAGGGACCGGAGTGGTCCCAGGGATATGGCGGCAGTCCCTAAAGTGTCTTCCCGGTTTTAAACAGAATACCAAAGTCGACGGCGGTACCGCATTGGAACAGTTGCCCCAAGGCCTCCAAAAAGGCAACATAAGTATCGCTTCCACGCTTCTGTGTCGAGAGGTATTCCAGAGTCCACGACTTGGCTTTGAATATTTGCCGCAAAGGACCAGCCAGTGTGAAGTGAGGCCCAACCTCAAGTAGGATCGAACTGCTGTGGGTAGCATAGAGTGCCTGAGTGGCTGAAATGAATCGAACTGGCGACTCGAGATTCTGTATCCAGTACCCTGGATCAGAGACGACTGATGCATCCACCTCTTTCCCATAAACACTAGAGAAGAAGCTTGCGCCGGCAGGAAAATATGTGTCGTCTTCTGCAATCTGGTGCGTCCTGAGAAGGTCCAACTAAACCCCCCCCCAAAGGCTTCATGTGAGGCGAATGATAGTCCACATTGACGACCAACATCCGTTTGAAAGTTTGTGGGCTCTCCTGACTCAGGGAATGGAGTATATGTTCCAGGGCAACGCGATCGCCAGACAGAGTTGTGCTCGAGGGACTGTTCTCACAAGCTACCACGACACCATCACACAAGAAACGCGATGCTTCGTGGCTGTTGAGCCCAACTACAGCCATGCAGCCACCCTTTGCAGCGTTTTTGGCTACTAAGCCACGGAAGAATGCAGCTTTGATGGCCATTTGTAACGAAATGTATCCGCACGCATACGCAGCAGCTATCTCGCCGCTGGATTGACCCACGACAGCTGCAGGGACGACGCCGAATCGGCGCAAATGATGTAGCAGCAAGATCTGCAGGGCGGTACAGAGCGGCTGTGAGAGCTCTGCGGCATTTATACCTGGTTTTTCCAAGTCATCGCTGGACAGGAGATCGACCAGTGACCAGGTTGGAGGGCTTGGCACTGTGCGTAGTATGGCATCCATAGTACGTGGATCCTCGAGGCAATTCGGACTGTTCTGGACGAGTTCCTTCCCCATACCTGACCATTGAGAACCCTGACCGCTGAATATCATCGCGACCTGTTTGGTATGTGTGGAAGACACCAGTGCACCTTCGGTCGAGCTGATGATTTTACCCCTGAAATCGACAATGGCAAAAGCTCGGTGAGCCATGCGCTCGCGCCTCAAGCCAAGGGTGTGAGCAATATTGTGCAGGTCTTCCGGATGGGTCGAGGCAAAAGAGGTGTGATTGTGGATCTGCAACTTCAGTGATTTGGCCGTGCTTGCGGAGAAAATAAGCAACGATGGGGTTTTGCTGGAATGATCCTCCCTATATCTGTTTGTAGGAGCATTCACCTCTCCGCTTGAGCTGTGAACTTCGTAGCTGTCGGCCTGAGTGGCATGACCATTGCTCACACCATTGGTATGATCATTCATGGTGCCATTGGGGACACCATTGGTACCAAGCAGTGTGCCATTGGGCCCGGACTGCGAGAAAGCGTCGAGGATCACCTAGGATATTGTTAAAGACTGTATTATGGAGGATCGGAGTCTGCTGGCCTTACGTGCGCATTGGAACCTCCAATGCCGAATGAGTTGATACTGACTCGTTTCTTTTTGTTCTTCGGAAAAGGAACCGGAGTGATGGGAACAGCCAAACGAGTCCCCAGGGGAACTTTGAAAGTGTCAGTATTATCGGCTGTAGCAATGCAATGGCTTGAGCGTAGCCTACCTTTCGGATTTGGGTTGACCAATTTGATGTTGGGGGAATCATCAGATTCTCCAATGCCAGAACTCCCTTGATCAGGCTGGCAAGTCCAGCAGCGCCTTCACAATGACCTATATTCGGCTTGATCGACCCGATGTAGACGCCATGATCTCCAAACACTCCATCGACCGCCTCGGCTTCGACGGGGTCGCCGGCGGCGGTGCCGGTCGCATGACACTGACTAATTCGTTAGCCAACGGACGGGAAATAGAACCTTGATCACTTTACCTCCACGAATGCAGTCTCAGCGGTGTTGATTCCAGCGTCTGCGTAGACTTCTCTTATTAGAGCCGCTTGTGTGACAGCTTGCGGATGCGTCAATCCGGCACGGTTGCCATCACTGTTGATTGCTGAGCCCCGTATGACAGCCCTGACGGAGTTACCATCCCTGATTGCGTCGGCAAGGGGCTTGATGTAGACTGTGATAATTCCCTCGGATCGTGCATAACCGTTGGCGCTCGCATCAAAACTTTTGGAAGAACCATCTTTGGAGACCAATCCCCCTTCTGCCAGCATTTCGGTGAATAAGGGGCTGAGCTGAAGACACGCGCCACCCACGACTGCCGATGTGATACTTTCGTCGCGCAGTGCGGCACATGCCAAGTGAAGTGCTGTCAGTGATGCTGAGCACGCCGTGTTGAGTGTGACACTTTGACTAGTCAGCCGCAAGGCCAATGCAGGATGAAGCTTTTTTTTTTTTCAGTTTGCTTACCTCGGGCCGCGTAGATCGTACTCGTATGAAACACGATTAGAGAGCATAGTATCTTCTTGCCCGGTTGTCAAGTAATCTGTGGTGAACTGACAGTCGGTACCCTGTAGTCTGGACCAAGGCGAACCGAATGTGCCGACGTAACAGCCCACACGACGGCCACGGTAGTCGACCTCGCCGGCATCTTCGAGACATTCTCGCGTGACTTCCAGTAAGATACGTTGTTGAGGATCGCATCTCTCGGCTTCTCTCTGTGGCATGGAGAACTGAGACGAATCAAAGCGCCCGATATCCTGGTTTATAAGGTACCCGTATTGATTTTGGGTGTTCGTTTTGCCTCCCAGCAAGTCTCCAAAGGCTTCCGGATGATTCCTGCTGGCAGTTACTCTGGTCTTGGCATCGACCCCGTTGACCAAAAGATCCCAGAGGTCGTCGGTCGTGCAGACGTCTCCAGGCAAGCGAAGCCCAATGCCACATATGGCGATGGGGACCGCCGTCGAGCTGTTATCCATAGTCATTAGGAGATACGTGCGAGTATTCTTGGTAAGTGTATTACTATGAGCTCTGTGACTATCCGGCTTACAGAATTATACAAGGCGTGTAATGAATATATGAATCTTGCTGGGACTTCTTTGGGCCGGGATTTGATTCGTCTGCCGCGAATGCCGATCAAAATGTCTTGACAGTGACAGACTCAGACCCGGGCCGGGTAGATTGAAGCATCCGCTAGAGTCTTGAGGACAGACACGGGCCGATATGCGAAGAAGAATCATCGGCTGGCGGAGGGAGTCCATGGCCCCGATATGTGACTTACCAGGAAGGGGAATTGAGGAGAGCGCATCGCGGAAATGCAAATGCTCCATAATCTCTCCGCGTAAGGCTCCGTCGTGCAGTGGCCCATCGATCAGATGCCAGAATGCACACTCAGCAGGGCAGAGAAATGATGTTATCTTCAGTCATGTGTCTGTCGTAGTTCTGTAGATGCTGGTCCGGTATAGCCGCCGCTGGGTTCGCACTTGAGCGGCGCAGACATGTTTGCTTGTTGACCAATATGCGTTTCCCGTTATGCCGCGCTGGCGCGTACACTCTTCATACGCAGGTTGCAGGTAATCTACGCAATCTCGGTCTTTTTGACCCGAAGTAGACAGTAAACAGACGTCCAATTAGACCGGGCTGCCTCCTGTGAGATGAACGCTTGATGACTTGGGTTTTAACCGTTGCTCCCACCCTTCTCGTTTTTGTGGGTGTGAAATGAGAAATTCATGGTGCTGTAGGGGTAATCACCGGGGGCTATTTACATCTCGATGGACCCACTGTGAACACATCGAAACCCTTGAGGGCGTTATAGTCACATCATGCGGGCCTCATGCAACATGTCGAGCTGCGCCGTGAAACCAAGACTCGGCATAGTCCATACTCCAGACTGGCTGACGGTCCGCACGTGATCCACTTATTATCAGTTATGCCGCAAGTTATGGTCCTAATTTCCGTTCCGTTGTGAGTTCCCAACGGACCGTCGGCACTATCGGGTCTTCGACGGCTCCGGTCTCGACTCTCTACACAGTATCCTATATTGTGGACTCGCAGCGGTTTCTAGAATTACCATGGTGCTGGGCCACAAGAGCGCAGGGTCACGTTGGTGGCTGCACCCTGCAGCAGCACAGTGCAATGTAGCTGACGGCAGCGTGCACATAACAACTGCCGTGCATGGAATTGTCGATCTGTACACTGTTATAAGGAAATGGAAAACCATCCGCCTTCTTCTGGCAGGTGTAGACAGTGTACTCGTATCTACTTACACAATTCCGATTGATGTTGAGCTTTTGCTGTCATTGAAGAATTTTTTCTTGATACTTCTGTCTGATACTATCGTCGCCATGGCCGAGACCCCCAACGCAATCCCGTATGGCCGGAGGCTTTTGCCTTCTTATTTGGACGAAATTACCAAGACAAACCCCGGGAGAGTCTACGCTGCAATTCCCAAGACAGCAGCCGTTGAAGACGGATACATAGATGTAACTATTGCTGACCTGGCGCGGTGCGCAAACTTCATGGCCCAGTGGATCGAGGAGAGATTCGGCAAAAGCCAGAACTTCGAGACTATTGCCTATGTCGGGCTATCCGACCTCCGTGGTGTGGCGTTGTTCTTTGCTGCCATCAAGACCGGATATAAGGTGCGTTTTTTTCTATTTCAAGACGACTCAAGCCTGTGGGCGTGACAATTCGCTCATCTCTTACAGCTACTGCTCGCCTCGCCGAGAAACCCGGCAACGTCCAATCTTTCCTTAATGGAGCAGACTAAAAGCAGCAAGCTTTTGTACTCAGCCGAGCTTGATCCATTGATCAATCCCTTTCGTGCTATTGCACCACCTTCTTGCCACATGGAGGCGGTTCCATCATTCCTTGAGATGCTTCAAAGCAACCCCAAGGATTATCTCTTTGAGAAGGAGTTCGATGAGTCGAGGGACGATCCAATTTTGGTCCTGCACTCCTCTGGCTCCACCGGCAAGTTGCTTTCTCCCTTTTGGTTCGACAATTGAAGCTAATACGATCACTATAGGCCCCCCAAAGCCTATTGTATACACACATGGCAGTTTCGCAGCGCACGACATGCAGCACCTTATCCCTACTCCAACCGGCCGTAGGAAGCGCGATGTTTCTATCTTTGAGTTCAAAGATGAAACTAGAATCTATGTCATCTTCCCCCTCTTTCATGTAAGTTAAAAGCTTCGCATGGAATTGAAGTGGCCGTGACTAATTCATTCTGTTTATAGCTTGCCGGCTTTGTGCTATTCACTTGTAAGTGCAAATCCGCTCCCTGAATAATCTTCCGTACTCATGATCTGTAGTCCATACAATATTCGACACAGCCACGATCGTGATCGGCCCGCCGCATGTGCCACCGCACATTGGACTTCTGTTGGCGATCGCTCGGCAGCAGCCACTAAAGGGTGTCATGATCGTCCCTGCCATGATGGAACAGCTCTTGCATGAACCGACCGGACTCGAGTTGTACAAGAGCCTCGACTTCGTCATTTATGGTGGAGCTCCGCTCTCACCAGAGGTAGCCAACAAGCTTGCACCTCTTCTCGAGTTGGTTGAATTCTACGGTTCCTCCGAAACTATGCCGCTTCCAGAGCTTTTCAAGGATCCCTCAGATTACGACTACCACGAATTCAACCCCAATCTGAAGTTCGAAATGCAGTCGTATGATCCCGAAGAGGGCACATTCGAAATGGTTCTATTGGCGAAGCAAAGCGATAGGGATACGGTCGCTCTTTGCCATAATGTCCCCGACGAGGAGGTTTACCACACCAAAGATCTGTTCACGCGGCATCCGACGAAGGAAGCCCTGTGGAAGTATTTTGGGCGCAAAGATGATATCCTCGTGCTCGACAATGGTGAGAAGGTAAACCCCATCCCGTTGGAATTGGCGGTCCAAGGAGATGCCGCCTTGAACGGAGCGCTTCTGGTCGGTAATGGACGAAACCAGACTGTCCTCATCGTGGAGCCCAAAGAGGCACTGGATGCTGCTGCGCGCACAGAGCTTATCTGCAAGCTTTGGCCTGGAATACAGGAGGCAAACAAACTCATACCAGGCCAGGGTCGTGTGGCACAAGATAAGGTGATTTGCGCCTCTCCCGACAGGCCTTTCGCAAGGACGGGCAAAGCTACCATTGTGCGATCCCTGACTGAAAAGGCTTACGAAAATGAGCTGGAGGGCCTCTATTCTGGCCCGCCAGCCAGCAATGAGCTTGCTGGTCTGAGCTTGCAAGCCACCGTCAAGACCACCTTTGAAACGGCCCAGATTGTGAGCTTCTTGCGCCAAGTCTTTGATGCTTCCTCCTTTGCGATGGGACGTACTATAGAAGACGATGAAGACTTCTATTCACATGGGCTTGACTCGGTGCAAACCCTGCAAATCGCCCGAGACCTGAGGCAGGCTCTTCACACCCAGACCTCCAAACCTACTGACTGGATCACGCCCCGCGTCATCTTTCAAAATCCAACTCTGGCTGATCTGGCCAAATTGCTCGGCCGCTTCCTCAACGACGGCACAGTGCCGAACACGGACGACAGCTCCCAAAGCAGCGTGAACCGCGAGATTTTCGAAAGCACCGTGGCACGACATCTGGCTGGTTTGAATCTGCCGAGTAGGACAACGCCGACTACGACAAGCAGCACTTCTACTATCGCAATCCTGGGGTCAACTGGCTATCTGGGACGTCATCTGGTCGCCGCACTTCTGAGAGATCCGACTGTTTCCCGGATCATCTGCCTCGATAGATCAGCTGATGCAGGTGAGAGGAACAAGCAGTTTCTCACAACGCTTGGAGAAGACTTGGCCTTGGATAGGCTGGTTTATCTCAAGACTGAGATCGGCAAGCCGCTTTTTGGACTTGGCCAGTCAGAATACGATTTTCTCAGTCTTGAAGTCGACGCCATCGTCTACAATGCATGGAGACTTGACTTTGGCTTGTCTCTACAATCGTTCGAGCCATTTTTGAAGACGGGCCGGCAGTTGGTCGAGCTAGCGGGCGTATCCGAGAGAAAGATGCGAATCATTTTTGTCAGCTCCATCTCGGCGGTTGGCCAGCTTGCCTCGAGCAGTATGGCCCCCGAAAAGCCTGTCGTGGACCCAGGGGCAGCCATTCCTATTGGCTATGGTCTATCAAAGCTCGCAGTTGAACGCATTCTTACCACTGCCAACCGGAAGTATAGCATTCCGGTATCGATCGTCCGCGTTGGTCAAGTTGGCGGTCCGAGTCACGCCGGTCCTAGTCATGCTGCCGCTGGTCCGTGGGCAGATCAGCCCTGGATCTCAGCTATCGCGCTCACGTCGAAGTCCCTCCGAGCTCTTCCCACTGCTATCCATATGTCTCTCAACTGGCTCCCTGTAGACACCATAGCCACAATGCTACATGCCTACATCGTCCAGCCTGCAGAGAAAAAGGCCCAGATCTTCAATGTCGTCAATCCCAATATACAGCCATGGGGCTTGGTCGTGGACGTCTTGGCGGGGATTCTTGGAGTTTTCGATACGATCAGTTTGTCCGAATGGGTTGCCAGACTCGAGGAGATCCAGGAACCAACCCCCGAAGACGCCCGAAAACTCCCCGCCCTCAAGATGTTGACTGTGTATCAGAATTTTAGCAAAGCCACGAAAGCTCCCAGCTTCGCAACGGATCATGCTTACGGTATCTCCCAAGTAGAAGCGCCGATCCTGTCCAAGGAGCTCTTGTCTTCGTGGTTCAAGCAATGGAAGCTGTAGGAGATTGGTGACGGAGTAATGTACCTACTGTCTGATAGGTGAATAGTTCTAGAGAGTCGAATGGTTACCTGCCTACCCGAGACGTGTCATCAACATCATGCTTGCATCGCGGCCGGTGGAACATTGTTGTGTTCACGGGTATCCCATTGATGACATCTCACGTCTTTAGGAAGGCTACCGACTCACTGTCGGAACTTGTCCGTCGCCGACATGTTCCGTACCGTAACGGTTCTCATTGGCGATGCAGGAAGTGCGTGGGCAGCCTTGAATGGACCAGCTTGGGGACAGTTTTGTTTGGATCTTGAGGGCAAGGCGTACTCCGAGTATGGTGTGGCTCAGGCGTCGGGAGCTATTGGGGTCATTCGCCCGGATCACATCCTTGGCTACGCAGCCCCTCTAGATGCTGCCAGTGATGTGGCCGACTATTTCGCAGGCTTCATGTAGCGATTTCGGGATGTACTCTCAGGGGGTGTTTCGTGATTTCCCATTCGGGATTCTCTGTGTAGTACCTGAGTAGGCTCTGGCAGAATCCAAGAAGAGGAACAATCCGCAGAAAACTTCACAAGTTAGAAAGGCTCCCCAGAGACTACACGAAGCAATGAACAGTGACGAACGGAAGTTTGCCCCACCACCTAGCGCCACGGGCGCTATAAGTTACGGCATTATAGTCGTCGGATCTCGGCGGCGGGCTTCAGGCTTGAGTAGCTGCTATTCCACCAGTCCTGCCATATATTCCGTGCTTCTACGAGATATCTTTACCTTTATTGGCAAACCCATGCAATCTTTTACGATACCATGACAATCACTGATAGAATCTTAAACACATGCGAAAGAAACTCCGGGCGATATTTCCGTCAACGTCATCGAATAGAGGCACCAACGAACCAGAAACCGGGCTTGGCAACGTGCAGAAGCGAGATTTGACGCAGCGGGCCCTAGGCTTCGTGCCCCTGCCAAGCCTTGTATACTAGCAACTAATTCAGAAGGCCGTACGGGGCACACTGCTATAACCCAATCTAAGTCTACGCCTCCACGTGCGCCCTGCTCGACAACAATTGGTTTGTTCTTGGCCGGCCTGTCGACATGTCTGTAATCGCCGCAACATCACTGGTCCTTGTCCGTCGGCGACCGACTGCCAGAGCTCCCCATCTTGCATCGCATTACCGAAAGACAAGGATCGCATCTGTCCTCTCAGCCAACATGAGCTTGGATAGTAATAGTATATAGAGTAGATCTATTGGCTTGAGAATATGCACTGGCAGTTGCGTCCTTGCACCGCTTGGCGTCCTTGACAATTGCAGCCATGAAGTCATATTTCACAGTCGCTGCTGTGGCAGCAGCCGACCTCGCCCTGGCTGCGCCCAAACTGCAGCACGAGGTGCGCGACGTTGACGAGACTTACCCATACCTGGGACCTGCCGTGCCGGTTGGCGACTGGGTCGACCCGACAGTCAATGGCAACGGCAAGGGATTTCCCCGCCTCGTCGAAGCCCCCGCGGTGCAGCCGGCGGCGGCGGATCCTACCAACAACATCAATGTTGTGGCGCTGGCCTATATCCCCAATGGTGTCAATATTCATTACCAGACGCCTTTCGGTCTTGGTCAGGCACCGTCAGTTCTCTGGGGTTCTACGCCAGAGAAGCTCACCAACAACGCGACAGGCGCCTCCCGCACGTAAGTCTATCCCACCAAACGAGCAAGGCTTGTTTGATTTTTAACATTGTTTTCAGCTATGACCGTACGCCTCCATGCTCAGAGGTCGTAGTAACACAGTGCAGTCAATTCTTCCACGATGTGCAAATTGGAGGCTTGGAGGCAGACACGACCTACCACTACAAAATTGTGGCGGCGAATGGCACGACTGCCTCAGATGTCCTGAGCTTCACGACGGGCCGAGCGGCTGGTGACGCGAAACCCTTCACCATCGCCGTACTGAATGACATGGGTTACACCAACGCTGGTGGAACCCACCAACAGCTGCTCAAGGCTGCGTCTGGTACTGATGGAATCGCATTCGCTTGGCACGGTGGGGATATTTCATACGCCGACGATTTCTATTCGGGGATTCTGCCGTGCGAGGATGACTGGCCAGTCTGCTATAATGGCACTTCGACCGAGCTTCCCGGCGGAGACCCGATTCCCGCCGAGTATTTGGTCCCTCTGCCAGCGGGCGAGGTTGCTAACCAAGGTGGACCGCAAGGTGGTGACATGAGTGTCCTCTACGAGTCCAACTGGGACTTGTGGCAGCAGTGGACCAACAACCTGACCACCAAGATCCCATACATGGTTCTGCCGGGTAACCACGAGGCCGCCTGTGCCGAGTTCGACGGGCCCAACAACGAATTGTCCGCCTACCTCGACGAGGACAAGGCAAACTCGACCGCTGCCGAGAGCACCCTGACCTACTACAGCTGCCCTCCTTCCCAGCGAAACTATACGGCCTACCAACACCGCTTCCGCATGCCCGGCGCAGAGACGGGCGGCGTCGGCAACTTTTGGTACTCGTTCGATTACGGCCTGGCTCACTTCATCTCCATCAACGGCGAGACCGACTACCCCTACAGTCCCGAGTGGCCCTTTGTGCGCGACCTCTCCGGCAACGAGACGCACCCGTCAGAGAACGAGACGTACATCACCGACAGCGGACCCTTTGGCGCCATCGACGGCAGCTGGAAGACCAAGGAGAACTACGAGCAGTATCAGTGGTTCGCCGACGACCTCGCGAGTGTGAACCGCACCGAGACGCCCTGGGTCATTGTCATGAGCCACCGGCCCATGTACAGCACCGAGACGTCTTCGTACCAGACCTATATCCGCAACGCCTTTGAGGGTCTAATGCTTGAGCATGGAGTTGATCTTTATCTATCTGGACACATTCATTGGTACGAGCGCCTATGGCCCATCGGCGCAAACGGTACCATCGATTATGCCAGTGTGGCTACGGGCAAGAACAACACCTACTACACCAACCCTGGTGTTTCCATGACTCACATCATTAATGGCAGTAAGTACCGAGTTTCTTTCAATTTCCCAGTCACTCCATCCAGGTAGACGAGAATATGTGCGGGAAACGAGAGCCCTAAATCCTTCATTATCTTCAATTATATGGTTCGCTGACAATTTTATAGTGGCCGGAAATATTGAGAGTCACAGCACATTGGACGACGGAGAAAGTGTCGCCAATATCACCGCGGTTCTCGACGACAAGCACTATGGCTTCAGCAAGCTGAGCGTCGTCAGTGCTCAGGAACTCAAGTGGCAATTTGTGCGGGGTGACGGCGGGGTTGTCGGAGACGAGCTGACGTTGCTGAAGAAGAAGGAGACAACCTGTAAGAGCAAGCACAAGTAAATCATCGTATACTGAGAACTGTCGACTACTGCACTTTGCCGGCTCAAATCATTCAGTGCCTGCCAATGAATACGAAACCTGTAGAAAAATATAGCATTGGAGAAACCCAGAACAAAAGCGCAAAAATGCGGGGACTAAATGCTGACAAGTAGAAAATCCCGCGCATTAGTTGATCGGTAGGGGCTGTATTGAAGTTGGCATAGTTCGACACGAGAAGGCGCAGCACAATATTGGCGGCCAATATAGTCAGCCAGAATAGGATGACCTGTATGGGCTGCCCTATGACTGATGTCCGACATGGTCGAGCGTTTCTTTGCACTTGGTCTGATTGATGTTTATTCACTTGAAGTCTGCTCGGGTGGCGGATGCGGGTAGGAATGGCATATTGTATCGCGATACAGTCTTTGCAATCTTACCAAGAATACAGGTAATTAATTGTGATGACAGGACGTGCCTCAAACAGCTGCATCCCACCTAGTCTCGGTCTGGAATCAGGATCGTTAGAGAATATGGTACGGCTCCCCAACTCATCCACTAGCTGTGCCGCAAACGGGCAGCGGCCATGACCGTGCCACCGCTATAGCGTCAACAATACCCATTTTGGGCAAGGACGGAATGCTGAAAATAACTTAGAGCTGACGGTGACTCTTAGGGGGAAATTGGTTTATATACGAGGCATCGCACTCTCTTTCTCTTTTATTTCTCCTGTTCGAAAAATTAAGTTTTCCTGACTGTCTACCGTAGTCCTCGACTATTGTACTGCATCTGATTTCCCAAAACGCTCGCTCGCTAAGATGAAGTTCACTCCTTTCTTGGCCTCTTTAGGCCTACTGCATATCCAAGCCGTCCTGGCTCAATCCACCACAACCACTACTACTGCGACAAGCACTACGGCCACTTCTACTGCAGCTTCTTGCACGGCTTCTCTCATCACCAAACTCTGCGACTATCCGGAGCCGGGTCCAGACTTTGCCGTGGCGGCTAGTGGCGTGGCAGATTGCTGGGAGTACTGCAACGACCACAGCCCATGTAGCTTTGTCATCTTCCGAGCTGGCAATCCCAATACCGGCAGCGGAACCTGCTGGCTGTACCCGGGCGAGTCGTACAACGCGACCGCGGGCAGCTCCGACTGCAGCAACCCCATCCTGTCCGTCTACGACGCGCCCGTGTGCAGCGGCGGCAGCGCCACCACCACCACTACCTCGGGGGCCTGCGCGGCCACCGCGACGCCGTCGGCCGTGGCGGCCGTGTGCGACTACCCGGCGCCCGGCGACTGCTTCGACGGGTGCACCGCGAGCACCGGCGCCGGGGACTGCCTGAGCCAGTGCGCCGCGGCCGACGCCTGCAGCTACGTCGTCTTCAACCCGCACAACCCGGACGACTCGCCGTACGCGGCCGGCACCTGCTGGATCTACCCCAACGGCACGTACGACGCGTCGCTCGCGACCGCCTGCGGCACCCCCGAGCAGTACGTCTACGTGAACTCGTGCCCCAAGCCGTCGTCTTCTGTAGCTACTACGCTGGCGACTGTGACTGGGACCGCTGGTACTGCTTTGAGCGATACTACTAGTAGCAGCCAGAGCTCGGCGCCTACTGCCCTCTCGCGTCGGAGCCCGCTGGCGATCGGCATGGGTCTTTTGCTGTGGCATGGTCTGGATTAACAGCCTTGCATGTGTAACTTGATTGAATGGAGAGGTCATTTGAAAGAAACAAACGTTATATTAATATAGACAATGATACTACCGGCGACAAATGTGCGCGGCATACGGTGTAGGAAACGAGTAATGCAAAAGAGTCAAACATGACAAAAAATTGGATGGTGCTTTTATCCGTTCTTCAATGACATTCTCCGCAGTTCGCTTTGGTATAATGACCCAAAGTTCTTCGCAGTGGAATGATCATTTGGGGTGGTAAAGAAGGAAAGAAACAAGCTACGGCGGGACCGTGGGGAAGGGCACGGTACAGAGTAGTGGAGAGAAACCCCCACCAATCCCCGTGGGGAGAGGAACACACAACATTTCGACTAGGGGTTGTTACCCCGATTATGATTCTACAATTTGTTGAGCTTTATATATATATCGTACGGAGACGAACAATAAGACTTGCAGTTTGCGCCTGGTTGCCTCGATTGAATCCAAGCTCTCTTGGCTGCTTTTGGTGAATTGAACAACCAAGATGCGCTGCGCCATGCAATGAGGATTTTGTCCCGACGTCTAGGTGGTTAGATGTTACAAAATGTTGCTGCCTGAGAATCATTGAGGCCTCGAGTCATATCGGCCGGGCTCCCTGTTTCTCGCCATCAGCACAGACGGGGCCATTTCAAGCGACCGGATGGCTCGAACGGTTCGCCATGGACAGATCTGATGGGCCAAGAGAGCAGCAGCCATGATGGAAGGTTTGCCGTGTTGCCGCGATAGCTGCGATACATAGTATTAAATTAGCGATCATGAAACAACCATTCTCGCGTTGTAGTTTGTGTTATCTATAATTCTCAAGACTTTCTGTTATTTGAACTCGATTATCTACAAAGACACAGACGGTGGCGGCAATGTTAAGTGGCTTGACGCTAATAAAAGGCGACTTTTTATGTAATAAAAGGCGACTTTTTATGCTGTAAGGTATTTGCGCATTTCTTGGTTGTAAAGGAAAGTAGTTCAATGCAGTAAGATTCGAGAAGGAAACATGAAAGGAGTGTGTTGCGGGGGAACATGAAGGGGGGCGTGCATACGTAGTAGCTTGAGACTACTCCGTATGTTGCTGTAATGTTGCAGTGCGGGTGGATGCTACGAAGTCGGGCGATTTGCAATAAGTTGACATATTCTCTGATTTCGTAGCGGCCTTCGTATGTATGGGCTATGAGAAGGGAAGTAGATAGGCAGACACTACTTATGCCATTCTTCGTTGTGACGAAAACCTGTTTTGAAAAACGGCCTCTACCTTCTAATTTCGTGACGTGGGTAAGCCGAGAGCTGAATGGGTGAAGGTCGAGCGGCACAGCAGCAAAAGGCTTACCCCGGATGGGAGCCGGCCTCCGGCCTTTGAACTTCCCAAATCAACGTGTATGGATTATTATTTGCCCCCCGCATTGAGCTATTAAAACCTTGGAGTGAGTTCTAGGCGACACCACGTTCTCTGGCACATGGCCGAAAAAAAAACACATGCGGCTCTGCTCAAGCGTTCCCCATGTACAGATTACCTTTGATCGACACAGCTTTCCTCCACTGCGTCCATTGGGTCCATTGGGCTTCTAGAGAGTCGAGGCTAATGCAAGGGCATACGCCCGCCCCGCCAAAGAAGGCGACCGTCCGCCTTTCCAGAATGTTTGCCGCTCTAAAGGGTGGAGGAGAGAATGAGAGCGTCCTGCTTGCTTCCTCCGACAATATCAAAGTGCTGCCGCACGGCGAGAGTCCGAGCATATGGTAGAGCGGCGTCCATTATCGTCCACGACGGGGTCGCGAATCCCGGGGACTTTCGTCCCTGCTATCCTTTAAGCTCGCAGGAGCAGGCCTGCTCAGCGTCTGATTCGATTCTTGACAGACAGCACAGGCCGCTGGTCCCCGCTTCTGGTGTCTGGACCGTGGTGATGAACTGGCGATGGTGTCTCGCCGACACGGAAAACACGAATTGGCGTTGTCCCTTTTTCTCCATGCCAAGCTCACGCGGCTGCTGTGATTCGTTGGCAAGAAGGGGCTGCCGCCCAGAGAATCGTTAGCCGTGGCCTCTCCATGTAGTCTTTGGCGCAGCGGACGTTGATGATGGCACAGATGCGAAGCAAAAGTGCACTCTTACCTGGAGCGCGTGGTTATCAGCAATGCTGTGAGAGAAACCGGCCTCTGGCCTACCGGCCTCAATTGGAAGAATGTCCCCTCGTGCCCGTTCAAGACTGAGATTAAAATAACGTGCTTCCCAGATCATTGGTGTGTCGCTCCTGCTCCTGTCTGGTGAACACGCTTCATCTATTTCCAAACTTGCAAACTATTCGTATTTTCTATTGCACGCTGCTGCTGCTTACCACAATACTATTATTCTGGCGGTTGGCGTGGTCGTTGCAAAACACAGTGCCGACGAGACAAGACCATTGTCACGCCCGCAACTCTCCGTCGACACCGAGCTGTGGCTTCCTAATATTATTATTGGCAGTCAGCTGATGTTCCACGCCGTAAGTCACCATGTCGGGCTGGAGAGTCGCAATGGGGGTGTCAGGGAGACTGACACCGGGTCTAGCTGTCCCCTGTTCTTTGGAAAATCCACGGAATCGCCCATCCCACGCCGCCGCCTGCCTTGCGCGACTGTCCCGCCGACTTTGCGGTAGCGGGTACCTGAGTTGGATCGCGGACTTGGTCTCGGCTTCACAAGAATGCCGATTCCAATGACTGGGATCTACCTTTCAGCAGCCTTCACTGGCACATCTGAGGACTGGGACGACGATTTCACCGGTAACGGTCCGGCGTTTCCCTATTCGTGTCACAATCCGGAGTTACAAAGTCTGTACCCCATGGGCACCAACTCCGGACCCGTGGCGCCCCACCTCCCCGGGTGTGGGGGCCAGGGATTTGTTTATCAGCGCCGTTCGGCTCCCCGCCCTGGGGGCCTGCAGTCTCCGCCTAGAACTCCGAACTTGGCTGCTGTGTCTTTCGAAGAGCAACTAGGATCGTGTGCACCATCGCCGTTCGGTGCATACGACCCTGCAGTGCCGGCAGACTATTATGCAGGAGCACAGGGGCTGACCCAGTTCGCCACCAACGGCTATTATCAATCGGGAGAAGTCTTTGTTGACGCTGGCGGCCAGTTCAATACTGCAGATCCCCACACCCAGCAATTCATCGCGAACGATGGCTGTGGTGCTCCCGCGCTGGCACCTAGTTTCGGCCCAGGGGCGGGGAGTTGGCTGCCGGCCCCTGCCGAGCCCGCACCACCAGCGTTGCCAAAGGCTGCCAACGCGAAGCCACGTCTTGTCTGCGGCTTCCCCAGCAGCAAAGGAGAATGCGACAGCTCCTTTGCGCTGATAAAAGACTTGACCCGACACAGGCGAAGCCGACATCCGCAGGAGGGCGACCCGTCGTACTGCTGCCGATGCGGCCTCGGCGGCGTGCGGAAGGACAACCATATCCGCCATGTCGACAGCTGTGGCAAGCCGCTGCGCTACCCTAAATATGCCTGCATATGTGGGCGTCGATGCCCAGACAAAGCTGAGCACTTGGCCCATGTCAGAGTCTGCCAGCACGGCTTCGGCCCACGCGGACGTCCCGTCGCCTCCTAGGAAGAGGCTTGGGCCTATACGCTGGAATACATGAAAGCCGTTCCTGCTGCCATGGTCTGTTGTGGTGGTGGCGGTGGTGGCGGGGTTTGGCGGGGTTTTCGGTTGAGTCTCAGAACACGCGAGAGGCTTGCCATGGGACAATATTGCGATGAGTAGAGGGACTCGCCGCAACGTCGGGCTGGGTGTTGGACACCTCGTGTACACGTCAAAGAGGAACGCATCCAGGTTCGCAACACTCTTTTGCAGAGCTGGATGGGATGAGCGCACGATTTTACTGCGCGCCGAGGATTTCTTATGACCTCAGGATGATGAGGTTATGACATGATGGCACGCGTCCACTCGTTCTTTACGTGACACATGAGAACTTGGTGGCCAAGTAGGCTGTGTTTCGCATAAACACGCAATTAAAAAAAAATAGGAAAAAAAAATAGAAAAACATTTTCTTTTGTGAACTCATGGATGCAAATGGCGCGTCAAGTTGTGAGTCTCAGGGTAATACTTGGAGATATTGCACACTAAATTATCACTCGCTAGAAGTGTAGTAGGACTCCCTGAAACCAGGAATTTTGGCCGCTGCCGCCCGCCAAAATTGTAGCGTACCCAATGTCCATTTCCCCGATGGAAAAGGATTGGTACAAGCCGTAGTGGATAGAAATGTCCCAGCTTTTTACATATGGACATTGAATCGGATCAACAGGCATTGATGTACCCAGATCAGATCAATAAGACAACCTTCAACATGCAAAAAGGCCCTACATGCCGCCCGGAGACGCTCTTCACCAATTCTAAGAGTCAATAGCCTGTAAACCCCACCTACGAAGTGTATGCCGCACCCTCCACCAACAACCGCCATTAATACGTGTTTAAATTTGAACATTTCGAGAGCCAGCTTAAAAACCGTACAAGTACTTCCATACTAGAGAGATGCCTCAATTGCCTACAAATTACAGACGTGGCCGCTAATCTTGTCAAATCAAACAAAAACTAAAAAAAAAAAATCACGCTTCTATGTGCAAAACCTTCCCACTCTCAAGATTGAGCAACATTCTGACAGGCCGTCTCTCCAACCGATCTGATCGATTCTTCAGCAAGTCAAGAACAGCTGTCTTGAAATTGTCCCCGAGATCCGCCCACACAAAATCGGGATTGAGAGCCTTGGCGAACACGCGCATCGCCGACCCAGGGACGTTGAGGATTCCGCAGACATCCTCGGCGGAAAGATCCTTCTGCATGGTGGCGATGAAGCGAGGCTGTACGGACGAATTGAACCGGGAAAATTCGTCTTCGGGTAGAGCCTGCACCTCAGTCGATGCTGGTGTCTGCGCGACTTCTTCACCTGGAGAGATGACCGCGGGCGTATTCAGCTTCTCGCCAGTCAGAATCTCGTGGAGAAAGTCCTCATTGAGCGGCTCAATCTTATCTCCAAATTGGCCGTCTTTGCCGACCTGCCATGGAATTCGCATTCTCTCCGCATCGCTAAGAACCTGTCGTGTCAACCCATGGATTTTGGCCTTGGTGTCTGGGTCGTCTTCGGAGTCAAAGTCGGCGACCAATAACTCCTTGTACACTTTGAAGTTTTGAATGTTCAGCGAATGAGCGTTGACGCTCCACAGCGCAGCGATCTCTGCATGCTTGTCTACGAGCAACTGGCACGCTTCCTTGACAGCCGCCCAGTCGTTGATCTGGCACGCCTGGAATACCCTCGTCTTGAGCTCGCTAAAAGCAGCCGAGCGCTTCGTGTAGACGCTGGCAGCAACGAGGTCATCTTTACCCCGTCGCTTGCCTCCTCTCGAGAGGTATTGGAGGTAAGTGATCATCTTGCTGTAGCTCATGGTCTGTCTCTCCAGTTTCTCCGGAAGCTGCTCCAGCAGACGTTTCGCGACGGACGCGATGTCAACTTCCTTTTCAGTGAGCATGCGCATGATGATGGTGATGATGGTGCGCGAATGGTCAAGCTGGATGTTTCGTAGTTTGCAGTACTTGATCAAGCTTTCCGTCTGATTCGCCTTCATCTCCTTAACGTCTTCGCTCTTGGTGACCACTCGGACGATGGCCTTGTCCAGAAGCTTCTCCAGGTTGTTGTGGAATTGCTCAAGGGGCCATCCTGTGTACGGGTACAAGGCGACGACCGTCTCGTACCAGACCCAATTCGCCTCGGCGGTGGGAAGGTCGTACTGAGGATTTGAACCCAACAGCTGCCATACCATGCTCAGAGGACGTACACCTGATCCAGCAATGGTCAAGAGATTGCCAAACAGCCCTCGCATCAGTCTCGTGACAGTGTTCTCCGCCTTATCCACCACGACGGGTGCACTCGTCCTCATCGCTGCGAGCTTGGACATGGCTGCCATGAGTAACATGCCCATGAGATTACCGATCTCGGGACTGGCGGGCTGAAAGTTATGCTCTCTGGACACCACTGCCTGACTCAGAGTGCTCCTCATCATGATTCTCAGCGCGGCAATGTGTCCCTCGTTGCACTTTTCCATCCACCTTACGGTATAAGGGCTCTCCAGGTCGATAAACTCGTCCCAGCAGACCCAGGCCAGGGTTGACCCCTCCGAGTGGTCTTGTCTGAGGTGCGGCAGTGCCAGGAGAGGCTGCGATGGCCCGAGCTGGCTTCTTAGCGGGCCATTGTGGGAGCTCTGCGACTGCTCCATGATGATGCCA
Source organism: Pestalotiopsis sp. LF_19_12 (assembly GCA_023510015.1). Classification (NCBI taxonomy): domain Eukaryota; kingdom Fungi; phylum Ascomycota; class Sordariomycetes; order Amphisphaeriales; family Sporocadaceae; genus Pestalotiopsis; species Pestalotiopsis sp. LF_19_12. The sequence goes on along the minus strand of JALYBT010000002.1, from coordinate 87,271 downwards.
GCATCAAGTCCTTGAAGATGCAGGACTCTCGAGTCAAGTTCACAACATTCACTGGATATTGGGGGTCAGCACGGTCACGAAGACATGTGTTCTTCATTATGGTAAAACCGACATACCTAGCATCAATGGCAGCAGTCTTCAGGTTACCTAGCAGCTGGCGATAGGGCGTCGTCTTGCTATTCAACAGCATAACGCCCATATCTCCAGCATACTCCTCAAGGTATCCTGCTAGCGTGTCGAAGGTCATGTTCTTTGTCGCCTCGACGTTGCTGCGAATCTGGGACTGGCGCACGAGCCGCTTCAGGTCGTAGGTTCGCTTCGACGTTGTCCTAGAAGACACCATGTTGGCCAAGCTGGAGATGACGGGCTCTAGAGCCTTTTGCAGCTCCTTGGTGGTCTTCTTGAGGTTGCCCAGAATGTCGTTCTTCTGCCTTTTCAGCTCAGGGTCGGTCGCGCCGGACTTTTGCGCCAGCACGAGTTCGACGTAGGCCTCCCTGAGCGGAGACACATTATTGCCAACCTTTGCCGAAAGTGCAGCCACCAAGGACTGGGAGAGGTCTTGCAGGTCTTTCTGGTTCAACAAAGATTGTAGCTGCGGCACTGCTCCGGCGATGTCTTCTTCCATGACCTGAATCTGGTCGATTGATAGCTCCCCAAACAGCTTCTTAAGATCCTCGGGGTGCACCAGCTGCCCCGAGGTGGGAAGGATAATGGTATTCGTCTCCTCCAGGTTGATAAGTCGCTTGACCCTCGGATCCGTCAGGCACTCCATTCCTGCAGACTCGACGATTGATGTCACGTCCGAGCCAAATGCCAGTCCTGAAGTATTGAGATGTTCCTGATTAGCAAGGCCCCTGTAGAAGTAATACCTGTCAAAGATCTGAACCAGAACTAAAGATTGATATCCCGCGAGGGCTGTCACTGCATTGATGTTGGCGCAGTCCAATAACTTCAGTACGTCATCAGAATTCTTTGGCTCTTCCTTTGGAGTGATTCGCACAATGAAGAGCGCATTGATTCTGTAGGGAGTTGCAAGATTGCGGGCATTGTCCGTCATTCGCTCATCAACAATTACCACAATACTCTTGAGCTGCTCGTAGTAGCTTCGCAGGGCAGCTTCGTTGTGGAAAGGAACATTTGAAGGGGCAGTCGCTGTGGCCAGTAGCAGAGGACCCTGGAGGGCGGAACCAAATATGCATGGTAAAACGACGGTGGACGACTGTTCCTCGATGGGCGCCTTATCGCCTGGCAGTTTGAACTCGATACCGGTGCCAAATTGCACAATTTGCGTCTTTTCCGAATCCACAGTCGTCGGCAATATGGCCGAGTCGGTGGTGAGGATGGCGTGCTCTTTAGCGATGATTTCCTTAAGGTGTTCCGAGCTCACATCTGTGGCGACCTCTTTGACAGGGAGCTTCTTCAATGCTACGTCAGAAATGTTAGCACGACAATCGCTCTTTCCGATGAAAATGCGACGGTACTAACCGGGTGCAGCACTTGGGTCAGGGCCAGCGATGTTGAAGTCGGCGCGCTTGATGGCTTCTGGGAAGGCAGGACTTTCCAACTTATTGCTAGAGCACATCATGTTGCGATCCGTGGTCGCTGTCGGCAGAATCGAGCAAATCAATGACTCTCCGGCGCCTTTAATGACCAATGGGCAGCAAATGGTTGCATCGCCGATCGTTGCCGCATCCAACGGGACTGGAATGATGTATAACAGCTTGTCCACGTGGTCGGCGACAAGTAAAGCAGGATGCGTGCCCTGAAACCTCGTAATCTGAGTCGACCGGTAGCCAGAAATGAAGACGCAAATTTCCTTGTCTGTCAGCCGATCCTTGTCAATGCGCACGTAATCTAGGAGGTCCCGTCCATTGATGATATCTCCGCTGTGAGTGATGCCTGGGAACGTGTTCCTCGCGAGCCAGCAACAGGCGTTGCAGGATGCATCCGCGAAGCAGAAGTCATAGTATGTGGGAGTCAGTTCCGAAACTGCCAGGATAGTGATTTGACCTGATACTATCGGAATCTGGAAAGTAGAGGATGGTGCTTGGATAATCTGGAAATCCTGGAACACGCCTGCCAATGTTTATTAGCCTTGTACCTTCTTTTACTGGCAGCCAGAAAAGTACTGGCGCGGGTGCGACAAGACAGACCTAAATGAGACTGGAATCCTGACATTCGCCTCAAGAGCGTCTCGCCCATCTCGCCCAAGTCGACGGCATTGAAGAAGAAGTCTTCAGGATACGAAGAGATGTCAATCTCTTCGATACCGTCGTCAGTCCGGCATAGAAGGATGCGTTCGGGGCTGAAGGGATGAGCAGATCCGGCAGGAAGTGATTCTAAAAGCTCATGGATCTGAGCTTTGGATGTCGCGAGAGCATCAAAAAAGACCTTGCTAACTCGCTCCATGGCTGCTGACGGATTACGGCGACAGCTCAGCGCTAGCTGTTAGGTCGATGAATACTGAACTCGAAAACAAGTCTGTCTAATACAATAAATATCAAAAGAATATCGACAATAGCGAGCTCACCGCGACAAGATTCTTATACATTAACATTATTTCGCATTGATACCTCACTGTATGAGTCCCTACCGCATGAGTCACGACACCGCAAAGCATCAGCAATTAGGGTGGAGTGGTTGGGTGAAGATAGCGGCGCAGCCCATGCGGCGCAGTCTAGGTACCTAGCCTTTCCCGAACAAAACGTAGCAGCCCAGCTAAGTAGCCTTCGCCGTTGCCTTAAAGAGACGCCGTACAATTGGCGTCATCAAACCGGCTGCTCAGAAAAAGGTCTGGTGATGCCTCTCAATTCGAATTGACTATATCACTAGAGTGAGCTGCGAAGCTCCGGTCCTTGGGAAGGAATAGTTCGAGAATGGGTGGTTGTAGTCTTGATTGCATTCACCATGGAAGCGTAGTATGCAGTTGGTACTTTATGGGACATCAGCAAACCTGAACGAAATGTTGATGCGGGTTCGATTGCACAACTTACAATGATTGCTACTGTCCAGGACGCGAGCAACAAGTGCTGGTATGCTGTCGACTTTTATGCCGGTCGGAGGAGGGCCTCCCCGCTCCGTTGGTATTGTTGCCGGAGGATAATCTGTAAAGATACGAACTCCCGTGTCAAGGTGATAGAAGCCAATGTCCGGCTTCAGATCCGTTGGCGGAACGAGCGGGACTATGTCGTCGCTATTGACGATGCGCCACATCTGACCGTCATGAATATCAACAAGCTTGGCATTCATGTCCGTCCACGACTCAGAGCCTACTCGCGGAGAGCCAAAAGTGTATGCGTCTCCCATCGCAAGTGGTGCATCTTGTGTAGGACTCGGAGCGATGTCGATCATCAACTGCGCCATGCAGAGACTGGCATATGAACCACCTAGAGAATGTCCCGTCACATGGACTCGGACAGGTTGACCACTGGCTTTGAAGAGTGGTTCTGCAATGACATGGAGCTTATCCAAAATATCCTGATAAGCTGTGGTCTCGGACTGGTTAAAATGTCCAAACAATGCAGAGAAGACGCCTTCCGAGACGTTCTGGTTATCAAGGTACGGGCCAGCTGCACGGAGTTGATACTGGGCGTCGACGTTGACCTCTGCAAGATTGGTCGGCTTCGTACCCTTGAACACCAGTCCGATGAAAGGCTTTTGAGGACTTCTCGACACGAATGCGCCGCAGTAAGGGCCGTCGATGAATGAATGGCCCGCGGCCTGCGCGTAGGGTAGATCACAAATCTGCACGAAATCCATTCCCCAGTCGTCGGCGAGGGAGTCGATTTGGGCTTGCGCGCTCAGGTAAGTCGTTATGGCATGGTGATAAAGTGTTGGGTCTTTTTCGCCCGAGGATTGCCAGCGAGAGTAGGCATCGACGGCATCGAATACCGTTCCGTAGTCGCGAAGATAGACTGCCATGTTTTCCATGAATGGCAGGAATGCAATGTTCCAGTCGATGGGTTGTTTCCCTCCAAACGACTGTGCCTCAATCGCCCTATCGATGCTGGTCCTGTTGTCTCTTCCCCATCTTCGAAGGTCTTCGAGGATGATTTGACATTGTTTGTTGAAAGATCCGTCACGCGCCACGGGCTTCTTGGGGGAGTCGAATTTAGACAAGTGATGTAAGTTTCTCTGGGCAATCTCACGCTTGACACTGTGGTGCTCGAACATGGTGACTTGAACTGAAATAGTATAATGTCTTTGAATGTTTGTACGATGGTCTTCCTGATGGGAATGTTTGTTCTGTCTCGAGTCTAGAATATCGGTCAACCTTTTCGTATTATATGGTGCTGAGTCTCAAGACCAGAGCAAAAGGGGATTCGAATACAATGCGAATCACATAAAAGGCTGACGACAGGCCCTATAGCGGCCAAAGGATATCAACAGACAAAAGGGAGTAGTTTTCTAAATATAACTGCTGAAAATATAGCGGCAAGTTATGGTTCTCTTGGGATGGAGCAGTCTTTTTGCGCGCCATCTCTTACTCACTCCGTAATACTTCAAAAAGCTGAGGCAAATAGGAGATGATTGGGTCAAAGGGTTACCAGTTGCATGTAGCTTAGATACCAAGCTACATCAGCCTCATCAATCACATGTTAGATGAACATTGATCGGATTTAAGTTTCCAAGCCTCATCCCAACGCTTATCTACGGCAAGCTTCTCCGGCATGGCTCACCTAAGATCGCTGAAATGAACTGCCTCATGGGAGTATCCCACAATAGTCATGGGAGATGGACTTTTTTGCTTTCTCGAGATGCGAAATCAAGCACAGGAGGTTATTTCACCAGACGGCGAATTTTGAGGATGCTCTGAATCATGAGTTTTGCGGTCAAGTCCTCGGCGGCGAGTAGAAATTCATCTCCATTGTAGAAGATGAAGACAACGTTTGGATTGGCATTCAAACCCTTCACAAAAGTGTTTCTCTGGAAGAAGGTCAAGAATAGTTCCTGAGACATGCGCTAATGAGCGTGGCCATTCATCGCGCATCGAAGTGTCTATGCATTTTGCTACCATTCACATTGTGCAGCTGAACATCTACATCGGCGAGCCCAAACCCCACAGCCACGCTATATAGAGGGTTCAAGCCTAAAAACCAAATCAAGATTGGCGTGCTGTAAGGCCTAATGGTTCAAAAGATTGATTGCTTCCCCGCCAACCGTTGCGGCTCTTGGGCTGCAATTTGTCGCATTGGCCTGCCTCCAGGCTTCACGAATTCAAATACTCCGTGGGGCCTTCAATGAGGGTCACTGCATGCAGGAGCTACGCCACGTTGCAATTGCGGTATTGCGGAAGCTATGATAGAGCATTCAATGGATGCCGTGCCTCGCATGCTTCTCAACGCATCGGTCGGTCAACGAAAGCCATTCCTAAAACAGAAATAGGTTTTCTGCTTTGAGGTTCTGGTTAAATGATACACTTCCTGGGTAAATATCAAATGCAACGTTTCACGCCTCGTATAGCGAGCGAGTGCGAAATGTGCGAAAAAGAAAGTCAACACCTCCATTTACTATGCCTGCCAACATGTCGACAGTCCTACACATGCTCTGGGTGGGGTCACTTAAAGGCATGAAATCTTCCAACTGTTCACACTCACGTCACCTCTTCAATCATTCGTCTGGATGCCGCAATCTTCCAAAATGGTAGCAATCTCAGCATCCGCAACAGCAGTAGCTGCAATGACTTTGGCAGCCTTGAACGAGACCATTGTGATCTCTGGCTTTGGGTATCGAGGCAATAACCCACAAGATCGAATCTTCTTTTCGCTATCGGTAGACCATGGGTCCTGTGACGTTTCGGGCTACGAGGTGCCGGGAGTTGGATATGCTTGTGGCGATTCCAGTTTCACCTTTGATGTTCTATCGCAGACGGGGTCAACGCTGCGCTTGCATCATACTATCGAAGAGTTAGTATTCCTTCCTCCAAGTGCTAGATCCGAGACACTCGGGATTGACGCGGACCATGGGATAGTGCGGAGCTTTCAGGCGACTTTGTCATACGGATGAATGGACCACTTCCGACAATCCTTGATCAAGTGGGAACATCAACAGCTGTCCTTACGGCTGCAGTGTCATCTTGAACAAACATGCGAGGGAGGAATATATATGACTACCAGACAATGGGCAGAAGGTTTGGGGAATAGAACTTTGAGTGACCAACATCGCGCCCAGCGACTTTGTTGGAAGCGTAGGTTCTTCTTGCGAGAATACGGTGTCTAGATACACACATTTCTGTACCTTTACTGCCTCCTCTTATGAAGGAAATATGCGTCCGGAGATAGTCAGGTCTTTCGCTCATACCACCTTAGTCATGGCCTTCCTTCAAAGCTGGTGCGACGGGACTTAGATATCAAGCATGTCAAACAGTACATTCCAAATACTAGCTTGAAGAAAAGGCACTTCCAAGTATCGCAAAGCCTCCAAGATCTGTTAAAAGGTTTACCTAAAACTATTCAAGTTATAATATCAGGAACTAAAAGGAAATAAACACTCCTCAAGTCCGTGTTTTTGATTCGCACCCCTAAGCACATGCATGTCCGCCCCAATGCATCCCATACAAAGTGTTGGTGTTTCCCAGTTTGTAGTGCCCGAAAAGACATATCTAATCCGGTGCCTTATCCAACAACGTGGCTACTATTCTGCGCTTTGACTTGAATTTGATCTTCTGTGTTTCCACGCCCCCACTTCCTGCCGCACTTCTACAACGGGGTTCCAAGCCTTTGAGGCAGCATCCGCAAAGGAATATGGCTTGCAACCAGATGCGGATTGTCCCTGGACATTATCAAAGATCTCAACGTATCCGCCAACCAGAGAGATAGGAGTAGAAGAAGTAGAAGAAGATGCAGACGGTGAAGAGCAGAGACTAGGAAAATCTTCCTCCAAGACATTGAAGTGCATCTCGTCCGTTTGCTCATTATTGTGGGCAAGTAACGGGCACTGACGACAGTAGTATTTCCGATCGAAGACCTGGGGCGATGTCCGCGAGATGAGGATCTTGAAGCCATCCTCATCGAGCTCTTCCATGAAGTTCTCCTCGGACCGTCGCAGTCGTTGGATTCGTCGCTTCCGCGACCGGTAGAGTTGCTTGGGCAGTTGGCACTTTGCAAAGAACTGTGCTTCGAAGAGCTCGCCGTCATGAGTGACAGGGAAGATGACAAGGTCACCCTCGCCCCAGCAATGTGGCTGTATATGGTATGTGTGCTGCTGTCCCTTGAGAACACTGCCAACGTAATCTTCGAACTGGTTGTTGATTGCCATTGTCTTTGAAGTTCGCTCTTCCATGATATTAGAGGTTCGCTTCGATACTGGACTCATACGTGTTGTTAGTTTTTGCTCTTTCTCCTCTTGATTCTAACGAGTATGTTGACATTGCACGAAAGCCAAGCGTTGAAGAATCTCAAGTATAGCCAACGTACCGAAGGGAGCAGAGATCGAGGTGGTTGATAGTAGGATCAAACAATCAATATCAGGAGAAGCTCATCAGTAGCAACGCATTGCTGGACCGTCTGTGGCTGCGATCGTCATTCAAAGTTCTGCAAGTTTTTCAAAGATCTGGATTCAATCCACAGGGCTCGCCTTTGTCGTGTTATATTCATTTTGAGGCCAATTCTTCGTCTGTTAGTACACTGACTTTTAACACTTGTATCAGTGCGGACTTTCAATACAGTAATTCTTTCAGCGGCTGTATTCGGTATGTCCCGTCATACACTTCTTTGCCGAGACCAAGGCTAAGACCAATAGGACCCGCAGCCTTTTGCGGGCAGTTGGACCGTGAAAAGTAAGACGCCGAGGCTGATTCGGACTGCGACATCATGAGATGCATCGAAGATTTTGGCTTCTATGCATTTGGACCTCAAGCCCAATATTATTGGCCTCAGAATTACAGAGATTGTAGTATCAAATTCCGCCTTGCCAATGTTACAGTCTCGGGGTTATTGGCGGCCTCAACGCAGCAGTAAACGGCCTCAGTGAAAAGCAGGAGCGGGGAGCCACCCAAGTTGCCAGACCCCAGTAGCCTTGGCCCGTCAAAATCAGCCAACTTGCACGATCGAGATTGGTTTGCGGCGTTCACCGGTCAGGCAGAAATGCAGGACAAGATCAGCTGCAGGTCTTGCATATCTGGCAGAACTTAGCATCGTGTTATTGGTCATTCAATTGCACCCAGGGGCATTTAAGTAGTATAAGACTCCCAAGCAGATCATAGAATGCTGCTCCGACATAACATCATTGACCTTCAACGCATCCACCCCTGTCTTCTTTTTATTGCGAATACCCTGCGTGTAGAATGAAAAGTTCAGTTTCGCATCAACTTCTCGAATATGAACAACATCATCTATTAGCCAATCTATTGTCTTGCCGGCATTTGCATTGTTGGCCATATCTTCCGATACTTGATTGAGGGCGGTGAGTCGGGTTGGAAAGGCCGATCTCAAATTATGGAGAACGAGGAAGTTTCTTTTTAGACGGAAACGTACATGTGAATACTGCGAACCGGGAGTAGCAGGTGCATAAATTACTTGTAACCTTTATTGCACTAGAGCAGTCAGGTATTGGAGACTACTGTCGCAAGGCATGGCAGGGGACATGGAAATTCGTTTTGACGCTGACGGAGAAAAGCAATCTTTCACATCAATTTGGCACAGTGCTCTACTCGGTTTTGCGATGATCGTCCACCAGCCTAGCACATTACCATCCAAAGCATGGCGCCTCACAGACGACGTATATTGATGTTAGGGCTTTCTCTCAACTGCCCCCCGGGGCTAACGACTCACTTTAGCACGATTTCCAATGGTACTTGGAAAGATACATCTTAGATATGGACGGTGTAATGTGCGTTGAAGAGCAGCACGACCCATCACCGGCTGATGCTCAAGTTTATTACTCTCTGAGGACCTCGGATCATCGAAATTCAAACAGACCGCGGTGACGCAGGCGCAAGGGTACATGGATGGGCTCGACTATGCATGTTACGCTGTGGAGGATGCAAAATGTGCTCAAGTCATACGTGGTCAAACTGCATCATTGTAAAGATGATGATAATATGATGGCTAGGAATTCGAAATCGACATGCATTTCTCAAGCCATTCCAAGGTAATCATGGCTCACTGGTACCATTTTGGAACGCCGTTGACTCAAAACTGCGTCGTGCGACGAGCCTGCATACTCAATAGGTAGGTCTATTCGCAAGACTATTGACTTTCCTTGACTTTGAGCTTGGAAGAATAATCTGCGTCCTGCAAGTTGCTTATAACTGCATAATCACAGTTGCATTGTTGGTTTGATCTGGGTATTTTGATGCGGGTCGAACCAACGTGCATATTTAATATTAAAGTGGGAACATCGTCTGGGTCTATACCAGCCCGCTTGACTTCTATATCGACTTTTTGATTCTCGCTTGCCATCTGCTGTTTTGATAATTGTCAGAAGACTATTAAAAATGTCCGCGAAATCTCTTTTTGAAGGTGAAGTTGCCTTTGATGCCCCCGGCGCGGGCAAGCCGTGCAAAACATGGTACAAGATTCTGGGTGACCTTGGATCCGAGACCACGCCTCTGATTGTTCTCCATGGTGGTCCAGGCGGCGGTCATGAATATCTGACACCTCTGGTTGACCTTCATGAGAAGCACGGAACGACTGTCATCTTCTACGACCAGATCGGCTGCGGCCAGTCGACGCATCTGCAGGAGAAGATGGGGGACGACTCATTCTGGACCTTTGATCTCTTCGTCAAGGAGCTGGACAATCTCGTCGACCATCTCAAGCTCCGCGAGAATGGCTTCTACCTTCTTGGCCAAAGCTGGGGAGGCATGCTGGGCAGCACGTATGCCGGCCGGCGCCCACGAGGGCTCAAGAAGCTGGTTCTCGTGAGCTCCCCAGCCAGCATTTCCCTCTATCTCGAGGGCGTGCAGGGCCTCCTCGCGGGTCTTCCGGAAGAGACAAGAAAAACGCTCGAGGAATGCGATCGCAAGGGCGACCATGAGAGCGAGGCGTTCCAGAATGCGTCGCTCGTGTGGAACAAGAAACACGTATGCCGAATCGATCCCATGCCAGAGCCCGTACAGACTGCCTTCAAGCACCTAAAAGAGGACCCCACGTCCTATCTCACCATGTATGCTATCTACTTCATCATATCAATACAGAAGAAACGCTGACATTATGCTCCAGGCAAGGACCCTCGGAATTTGTGATTGTGGGGACAGCTTTCAAGGGCTGGGAGGGGTTCAAGTTTGGTCCTGACATTGAAGTTCCGACCCTGCTCATCAACGGGAAAAATGACGAGGTCACAAACATATGTTTTGAACCTTGGTTTCGAACCATCCCAAAGGTGAAATGGGTGACCCTCGAAGGCGCAAGTCACATGTCGCACTGGGAGGAGCGCGACCGATTCATCCAGTTATGTGGAGAGTTCCTGAATGGTTTCATTGGTTAATATCATCCGCGACAAAGATGAAAATGCGATCAGAAAGCAGGACTAGTCAATTTCAAAAACTTGTCTCTTATGTTCCATTACCTCGACATCATCCTTATTGACGATAAAATTGCTTGGCCGTCAAAGCCGCATCCCTTTGTCCTCGCAGGCCTCGCGTATAGTCAAACTGGTGGTATCGGGACTATTCAAAAAACGCTTCCAACGGGGATAGCAAAGAAATCAGTCTGACATTTCTTCGTAGCACGGCCGGTGTCCGGCTGGAATAAATACACACTGCGCGGTGAGCAGCTCCCTAAAGCTGGCCATGACCTGTCCTTCGGGTGGAACCGTGGCCTACTGCAGACGATACTACGAGACAAGGTCGTTCTGAAAGATTCACTCATGACTTATGGCTACGTCCCCATGTTCATGATTCGGTGATGATGCATTCGTTACTATGTGGCTTCTGTACAGTAACTATTGATTCTGTCCGTGATTGAACAACCATTATCCTGCTCTCGGGTATCTCTGTCCACGATCTTATCTACCAAAGCATCTCGAGTCTTCATCATCAAGCCAACGCATTCTTGCCGCCAAGCTGCAATATAACAGGTCTCTCCAGACCATGAAACCTCCGCTTCTGCCGCTGCCCGCCTCGTCATCAGGCTTTGTCGCTCAATACACAGCTAACCAGCACGCGACGACGGTCGTCCATGAACAGAATCTTTATCTGTCCATTAGGCAGAAGCTCCAGGGTCGTCGCGCGAGGGTCCCAGTCCGGGAACGTGGATATTGTGTCAAACAACAACGGATCCTCGCGCAAGGCGTGCGCCACTGAGGTGTATTCGCGACCTCTCTGGTTCGCTCCGAGGATCCGGTGATCGTCTCTGCTAGTGATGTTGAGCAGGACGAAGTCCTCGGGGGCCGTCACCCAGCCCCTCGTGAGATCTCGAATCGCATTCTGTCCTCGCTCTTCTGCTCCAAGGCCCAGCTTCCTGTCGGAACTGTTTGCCGCAGCCAGGAACTTGTCTCTAAAGTGAACGGCGAGGTCAGATGGGACCGCCATGTTCGTAAACGTAAGCCCGCCCATGGCCATGGGGTTGCGACCGAAGCCGTTGCTGCTCAATGCGATCTGGAAGCCTCCAGCAATGGGTCTCATCTTGCGGGGATCTGGTTTTGCCAACGTCAGTACAGGCACTGGATCGGTGCGATGGGGGGCGGGATGCGAGTTAGTCTTACCGTAGACCTTCGAATCGAGCATTCTGGTCTTAGCGTTCTGCGCCAGCGGGCCGGGGGCGACATCGACGTTCAGGTCTCTCTCTATGCGAGTCTGCTTGAACGGGTGGGGGACCTTTCCTGCGGCAGCTGCGACACGGCCCTTGTCTTCAGCCTTCCTCTTGGCGGGGGTCATGGGTTCAAGCTCAGAGATCGTGAGATCAATCGGTGCGCTGGCGGAACCGTCACCAAGCTTGTCGACTGAATCGTTGGTACCCTTCTTGAGAGCAGCCTCGTCGAAGTCACCAACGAGAGTCTTAACCAAGGCGCGCTTGGCGTTATCCTTTAGGACGAGTCTCAAGCCGTTTCTAGAAATGGCGAGCTCCGAATGGTTCGGGTTCCAGTCCATGTATGCCTTGGGCATGGCGCGGGTGTTGCGCATGAGCATGGAGCCAATGTCCTGGTCTGTATTCATGACACGTCGGAGGTACTCCTCGTTGTCGGTGGTCAGGTCCAGCAAGACGCCGCCGCCGAGGTACTTGGACATGATCTCCCTACGGGCCGATTTGGCGCGGTCTCGAGGATGAGCACCTCCGGTGGAGTTCTGATTGGAATTGAATATGAGGACATGGAGCTCTGCTGCCAGCTTGGAAGGAATAGCCGCCTTGAGACTGCCCTCGAAGGCGTTGCGCCTGGCGATCTCAATACCACCGGTGTAGGCTCGAGTCTTTCCGAAGTCTGGGTTGAAATGGTCAGTGGCGGAACAAAGGCAGACGGCGAGACGAGGTGTGGGAGAGGGTCAACTTACCGAAGATACCACCGTCGAGGTAGTTCAGATCCTTCTGCGTGAAAGAGTGGGTGCCGGGAGGCGCCCGGGTCACCTTGATGTCAGACGGCATTGTATTGATGACCGGTTGGCCGTTGAAGTTGCGGCGTTGTAGTGTCTGGACTAATGGAAGAATGCACTGTTGTGATGACGCAATGCTGCGATGTTGTACTGCTGTGATGCTGTACGGGCGCGATGCGCTACGGGCACGATGATGTACGGATGCGATGATGTACCGATGGAATCGTGTACTGTTGCGATGAAGTATCGATGGAATCGTGTACTGATATGATGATGTACTGATGGAAAGATGTACGAATGCAATGTTGTATCAATGGAAGGGGTGCAATGGTGTACGAATGCAGCTTGACAGGTGCGCGAGGAAGAAGAGGGAGGAAGAAAGCTGGGCAAGGTCTGGGATTGGGCTAGTATTTATAAAAGAAGCTGTCGCGTCCCCCACGCGCAGTGCATGTGCGACTAAGGTGTACTTTTACCCTCTCTGATTTCATTCTCAGAGGCGGCTATCCTCTGTTCTAGTGATGCCCAGGGGGTATCTTGACACTTTCAAAGATTCCATCCCCGTCCCACGTCATCCACGTCCACGATATCCAATTCGTCCTCCTGGCCCGTCACCCAGCCCTTTCTTAGCTTTCGCAACGCTGCTTGACCACGCTCGTCCAGTGTAAGGTCGAGCTTCTTGTCGCCGCCGTTGGCCGCAATCAAGAATGTGTCTCTGATCTAACGTGTGAGGGCGGATGCGACCGCCAAGACGGTGAACATCAAACTGCCATGACTATGGGGTAAACACCAAAGCTCCCGCTGTTCATTCCATCCTCTGTCACCAGCTCTCGCCATCTTTGCTAGACGCAATTGCGGTGATATCTTCAACCGTGATTTCTTTGCATGACGCAGCTGCTATCGGATTGAATCAAGTGATTCTTGGGGGATCTCGTGTGTGTTACCATATCTTCGATGGCTTTGCTGATCAGTATGACACATCGTCGGTTCTTAAGGGTCGTTCATTTCTTACTATGGGTGAATCATTTTCTGAATTGATCATGGCGTAGAGACCTTTACTCATGCTCTCTTTCCGTCATCAGGCAGCCATTCCGCTGCCCTGTGTATCACTAAGCATTCTTCCGCTATGGGTGTCTCTGTACACGACCGTATCTGCAAACCCATGTCCAGTGATTACAATCAAACCAAACCATTTCCCTTGTCAAGTTGCCACCATCCTTTCCTACCCCGGAGACCAGGACGAGAGAGCCAAATCTACTCCTCGATTGAGACGACAATGATAGCACGTCCGGAATAGTCCTTGAACGTGACGGTGACCTGACCATCGGCCCGACGCTCAACTGTAGTAGCCTCCGGCTCCCATTCGGTGTACATGGACATAGTTTCCAGCACAAAAGGCCGCTCTCGGACCGCATGGATGACCGAGGGGTAAGCGTGGCCCTTCTGGGAGCCTCCCAAGACGCGAGCCTCGTCGTGGCTGGCCAAGTTCAAGAGAGCATAGTCGGCATTTCTGGTCGTCCAGTCCTGCATCATCTCCCGGGTCGCAGCCTGCGCTCGAGCGGCGGACGTCGTGCCGAGCTTGGTGTCACCCCCGCGGGCAGCGCTCATAGCCTTGTCTCCGATGCGCTTTGCGAGGTCGGAGGGGACGGCGAGCTTGGTGAAGGCCATGGCCATGGAAGAGTTTCCGAAGCCATTGTTGTTGAAGCCAATCAAGAAACCTCCGGGGATGGGCTTGATCTTTCGAGGATCTGGTTTGGCAACGTCAGTCAGTACAAGGACAAGAAAGATGCGATGTGGATGAGATGAGTGTCAGTCTTACCGTAGATCTTGGTGTCGACAATGCTGGTAGAAGCGTCCTGTGCGGATGGGGCACGCTTGGCATCGATGGTCATCTCATCATGGTCGACTCTAGCCTGCTTGAACGGGTTGACAGAGGAGTCCGACTGAGCGGATGCGCGCTCCTGGTGACGCGGGTCGGCAGTCTTTCGCTTCATGGGAGTCACCGGGGCAGGGGTAGACTGAGGTCGTGGGGCAGCAACAGTTGTGCTGGAGGGCTTGAATGTGCTCTCGTCGGAATCGCCGACGACAACCTTGATCAAAGGACGCTTTAAACTGTCCTTGAACACGAGACGGAGGCCATCGCCACAGACTGCGACTTCAGTGTTCATCGGAGACCAATCCGTGTACACCTTAGGCAGAGCAGCTGGATTGCGCATGAGGAGGTAGCATACGCTTGTGGGATGCTCTGTGCGCATGATGGTGTTGAGGTCCTCCTCGTCATCGCTAGTCATGTCAAGCAAGACGCTGTCGTCGTCGAACCTTGACAGAATGTCCCTGCGGGCCCACTTGACGCGGTCGTGACGGGTGTCGCCTCGCGCTCCTCTGTGTTCGAGATTGGACAAAGTCCGCTCCAGGGATTCGGCCAATCTGGAAGGTACTGCGACCTTGATGCTCGCATTCCAGGAATTGTTTTGGATCTCGAGACCTCCGACGTGGTGGCGTAGTCCTGAAATTAGGTCTAGGTCGTGAAGGTCAGTTTCTGGACACAAGCAATCGACGTGACACGATGAAGGAGAAGAACTCGACCTACTGTAGTCGTTACGATTGATATGTGTGAGCTCGCGCTTTGTAAATTTGTGTGTTCCCGGATGAGCACGGGTGACCTTGATGTCTGAAGACATTGTAGCTGGTGTGCAGCGACGTACAGATGCTGGTATTGCGACGTCTTGAATCTTGATACGGCGACACAACGATGTAGTGATGAATGATGGAATACGTGATGCCGCGATGGATCGATGTAGCGTGCCAATTAGATGATGTATCGATGCAGTGCGTGATGGATCGATGCAGTGCGTGATACAGCGCGCGATGTTGTGTGATGCGGTGCGCGATCCAATGATGGAGCGTTGCAAATTGAAGGGTGCGCGAGGAAGAAGAAGAGAGAGGAAGAAAGCTTGGCAAGGTCTGGGAATGTGCTAGTATTTATAAAAATCTGTCGCGTCCCCCACGCGATACTGATTGCCCGGCCGCAACGCGTCGCGCCTGGTGGTGAGCGCGCAAAACGGGCAGAATCAAAGAGCTCCCAGAGCAACGGCTGGTTGACCTGCCAGAGCGATTTACTCTTGGCGGTCAGCGCACAAAATCAGGCAGAATCAAGAGTCAAAAAGTCCCCCGCGTAGGTACGTCTACCTACCTAGATACGATCCAGTAGACGTCCTTGTGCGAATCGGTGTTGCGAGTCGATACGTATCTCGGGGCATTTCGTACTTGGCCACTCCTGGGTGCCAGACTACCAGTGCACTTTGGTTCACGATCACAATGCATTTGCCATCATAATATCAATACTTTCCTGTTCATGTTCTTTGCGGAGTCCTGTCGTCCGTGGTTGTGATGGCTGATTTCTTCGCATCGAGCCCCTGTAGACCCTCAAGGACTGTGGTGGAAACGCCTCCTGTGTGCACACGCCGATTAGAGTGCGGCCGCAGTAGTATAGAACACTGGGGTGAAAGTGATCGGTTTGTACAACTGCGTAGTCATACAGACATACGGAGAACTTCTGAAGAAATCCATTGATCAACAATGCCGGATCAATGCAATCTAGGTAGTCGGTCAATGTTCGAAGACGAGCGGTTTATGTTGTGACTGCCGCCATTATAGGAGGATCTTGAGGTAACGGAAGCTGTGGAGGTTGTCGTTGACGTTAAGTCTTGCAGGATATGCTTCAATTCTCGTGCATCTTCCGGCAGACCCGGGAATATGTTCTTCGGAAGGGTAGCGGTGGACAAGAGCTGTTTGGGAAACCGTATCGCATTGATATTGAGTGCATTGCCGGTGATGAGATGAGTCAGGCTGGCCTTCCCAGCTTGCGCATCAGGGCTTTGCAGTTGTGATCGCATGTCATGGTAATGCGTGGCCATCGACGAGGAATCAGGGATCTGTTGAACTCCTCCTTCACTGTATCAATGAAGTCTCTCACAGTGACCGTGATAGGATCGCGCTTGGCACTGCTCTTATCATGACTGCTACCCCTTTGTGTAGGGGTCTTGTACTACAAGTACAACATCATTTTCGACAATCTGCATTGTTGAGTACTTGGGAAGATTCTTCAGAATCAATTGATTGCGTTTAGCCTGTGGGTTCTTGGAGTATGTTGACATTTTGGAATATCGAGGGTTGGAGTCAGTTGCTTGAAGGCTACCATCATGACTGCCTGCTCCCCACGACATTCGAAACAGCTTACGATGCCGATAAGTGCGTAATATACTGTCACAGTGGCCAGTGCTTGTTGGCTCCCAATGATTGCTTTGTGCAAACTGATTTCCTAGGATGACAGAAGTTGTTACATGTAATATTGATTGTATTTGTCACAGTGATTCTTAGGCCAAGCAACGCATTGACGGCTGTCGGGGATTGGGCTGGCATCCCTGGTCGTCAGCGCAAAGCGAATGACCCAGGCCACTATCCCAAGCTCCTGCTACACCTTGAAGAAACGTTTCCTACATGGCAGCAAGCCGTACCTGCCAATGACAAAGGTGAGTGTATATTCTTCCGCCGATGCGGCGATGCCTGCCTGCCCCGACACTCCATAGCAAGCACTGTTCGTCAAGATGACGAAGCGTGCAGACCGTACAATGAGCCCCACAGGACGGATCGTCTCGAAGCGGTACACCATATATCAGTTCTAGCTTCCGCATTGGGATTATTATAGACCTCGAAGCGGAAAGGTCGGTCTCCCGGATGTCAATCCTGACCACAAAGACCCCAACTACAAGTACAACTTCTGTATCCCACGAATCTTCACTATACCAACTCTCGTGGTGTTTGAAGCAGCCATGCAACAACTCAAAAACTTCGGCTCAAAATGGCGAGCTTCCTCCTGTCATAACCTCGGAATGCACTTTCCCCTCGGACTTCCGCTTAAGTCCTTGTCCGAGTGCTGTCGAATTACCTGCGTTCTGAATATGCACAATATGCTTTTGGTGCATTCCTGTTTCCATCGCGAACCGCTTTCGAAAAGACCAGGCCATGCGTTGGTGGAAAATCGGATTGGTGAATGATCCGGAACTCGCAGAGTCTGCCTTGACAGCGAAGGGTCGCCCAAAAAAGTGATCTTCCTTTAACTCATCCCTTCCGCAAGATACTCCTTGTTTGACGAATAAGTCTCATCCTGCTCGTAGATCCAGGGCTCGTCTTTCATCTCCATTTCCTCCTTGGTGATGACGAGCGGCTTTCCGCGATAGTCGAGCCGAATGCCTGGCCAGATGAAGGATCGCCACATGTAAGCCAAGATGCTGGGATCTTCGAGGCTGGACGCAATGTGAGGCGCAATGAGTTCCTGGTGCTTCTGCGGCAGAACCGACCAGTGCAAGCCCGGATACAAGTGGTGAATGGTGTGGAATCCGTTATTGAAACAGAGCCAATTGAGCACCGGGTCCGTAAAGTTGCGCGCAAAGTTGTACTTGGACGTGGTATCACAGCCGTCGTGCTGGAGCATGTTCAAGGACAAGATGCAGTATTTTGCGTAGAATTGAGGAATCAGGGCAAACCAGATCCAACGGCGCCAGTCGAGCAGTATTAGCACGGCGGCGGTGCCAAACACTACCGCCTGCTCGACGCGCCGCTGGCGGGCAATAGGCCGGTTCTTTCGGGCTTGGGCAGCAAAGTACAGCTTCTCGTCATCGCTGCCGGTCAACACAATGTGCCAAAAGAACAAGAGGCCGTTTAGGAGATTCCACCGGTACTGCACTTTCGTAGTACGCACTAGCAATCACAGTCAGTTTTCTGAAGTTTCCCTCAAATCGCCCCCAACTGGTCAAAGCGGGCGGAAGAGCCTCCGATTCAACCCTTGTGGAACTCACTGAAATCTCTGGCCTGCTGCGGATACTTGTGGTGCGACAAGTTATGACCCGGAATAAACACCGAGACTGAGAAGCCATACTGCAGCGACAGAGCGATCTGGTACAGCGCGTTCAGCCGCGAGTTGTAGAATAGGGGTGCATGGATGGCGTTGTGCGTCGACACCGCTCCCATGAAAGAGAGTTGGAAGAGAGAAAGCCAAGTCAAAAATGAACGTGGGCCCCCTGATAGAGGCGACTTGAAGTTGGCCCAGGCATAAATGAATACCACGAAGAATGCAGCAGTCGATGCTATCTGGCGTATGTCCTCGACATGTCTGAGGACACCTTTCTTGGGTCTTGGATGGGCGGATGCTTCCCGTGGCGTCCGGCTAGGGGTCCCCTGGACGGCCTCCTTAACATCCAGCTGTGCTGTCATGATATTACCGGCAGAGGGCGGCCCAGTGTAGAAGCGACAGCGATGAAGCCAGAGGGAAAATCCAACAAAGGGAACGGAATTTTCGAGAGGAGTCCGTGTGTTTTAAAAAGTCCCACGTATCTGCCGTGTCCTCGAGAGCCGGGAGAGAAATATCAAAGAAGGGGGATGGAAAAAAGGACAATGAACTGGAAGTGGACCCATTCTACGGGGAAAAAAACAAATGTTCTACACTAGCTGTAATGTCTCTGTTGGCACCCGTGCTAGACGGACTGGACCTCCTCCCCCACCAGGCCGCAGGCATGTACAGCGCGGCCGCGACAAATGCTTCAGGTTAGAGGCGTTGGAATGTCATGTTTGTACTAATGAAATCATTACGTGGTCCCTGAGATTTGGTGGCACCGTCTCGATTTCTTCGGCTGCTTACCGAAGAATAAGGGATGGCACTACCGTTATTTAGTTCCGGGTTGTGCTCCAAGTTCCAACAAGTCGGGTCCCGGCTAGGTTAGCTACAGTGCTATGGTACCTGCGCCCGGTACCTACAGTTGGTGCCTACAGTGGGCTAGAGGCTTGCGCTAGACCACTACCGGCCAGTCTCGGGAATTTCGCATTTTTTATTTACAACTAAAAACGATTGAAGGTTTCTGGCGTGGTGGATCAGAAAAGGAGGTCAGGATTTGATCTGATAAATATCCTTGTTCATCAGTCTCCCCTTCCGTTATCCGTCACGAGCGATATTGTAAACAACTTTTTTTTTTTCGGATTCCGTCAAGACCCGCCATGTTTTTCGCATCTCACCAGTGAGCAAACGAGACGTGTTTGCGACCGCTCCGACATCGGCTGGATCCTCTTCGACGATCATGCCATCGAAAACCTCAAACCATTGTCAGGGTGGCTTTTTTTGGGAGCAAAACCACGACCTTTACCAACGAGTTTGCTGACCGCATGCCAAAACTAGCCAAGGATCACAATTCCTTGCATACGATGGATGATGGGGATGGCAACACAAGCTGTCCTGTTGGGCCTCAGATGACACTTTTACACTGCAAACGTGACTAGAGGGCAAAGCTTGTCAACTTTCCATGCTTCATGTTCTGTAATGAATCCTGTAGCTGCTATGGCGCCGCTTGCAGTCGCCGACAGCACCGTCTCTCGTTCCAAAGGTGAGTGATGTCTCTCGCGGACGTTCGGATTCTTGAGGAGGCCGTGGAGAAGCCGTTCTCGAGCCTCAGGTCGAGCACTCGGCGTCATTCTGCCTGAGCAGAGCGACTGCGCAGCGCCTGGGCGCGGCCTCCAGGCGGTGCTAGATAGTCGGCTTAAAAGATCGTTCGATCCTGAGCGACCTTTGTACATGGGCCTGTGAGGCGCAGTCACCCATGCAGCCTTGTCAACGGTGAAGAGCTCGAGATGCTTGCGACGAACGAGACCTCAACAGGTGGAACAGTAAGCAGTGAACACTATTAGGTTCGACGATGACTGACTCCCTGCGAGAGAGAGATGAGAGTTGGCACATCCAGGATGCAATACCAATACGCCGTTCTTCCTTCGCACGACAGGAAAGAGGATTTTCCCCAATGAAAACAATCATTGAAGCTCAGCTTACGCATTACAGCATTATTCGTGTTCATGCGCATGCTTCAAACTTGGCCTTCTAGTCAGGACTCTCTATCTTACCAAGATCTTCGATGTACACGAGACGTTCTTCGCTGGAATTGATTTTGTCATTGCTATATATACACGTACTGTACTCCAAGACACCACATACGACCATAGACACTAGAAAACTCGGCATCCCGTCCGCTCTGCCCTAGATAAACTGGTGATCGCTGGATTAGTACTCAGGTCGGTGACGACTGGGGAATCCCCGGTGTTGTATGTTTTTTTGCCTGCTTGTGCAACCTTTTTTGCACTTCAAAACACTGATAATCGTGTGAAAAGCTTTTACGGTGGTCTTTCTCTTTGGTTCAAGAGATGACATTCTTGTCTGTCAAATGCTGACCTATAGGAGTCAGGTGAGACTAGGGCGTTCTTGCTTGGGATCGTCCTGGGCAGGAAAGACTCAGAAATCTATAGCTCCTTTTATCACGTGGGTGAACATGATTTTTGACCTTGATGTCCGTTTTTCCTTTCCATTAAATGCTTTTAATGTTAATTATCTACCGCCCTCAAAAAATATCAAGTCTCTTCAAATTCCGGAAGTCTCGATGCGGGCGGCTTTCAGTTTGCGGGGTGGCTCCGGCCGACGCTAGGGAATAGGCACGAGAACCAGCTGCACGTTTCTCAAAGATAAACAGCTGGTGGTGATTCTATCAATCCGCGAGAGCTATATTTTACGATTCCTTCAGTCTATACTATATCATGACAGAAGACATCATCAGGTCGACGCAAAGAGCTCCCAAGTCATGCACGGCTTGTTATGCAAGAAAGATCAAATGCAGCAAAGAATTGCCATGTCGACAGTGCGTGCGACGCGGGGTTCCCACCGAATGCAGGCGAGAAGTTGTTCGAGTAAAGGGCCGCATACACGCCGTTGATGCCTCGCAGTCCAGCCCATCTTATGCCGATCTCCTGCAAGAGAATCTGCGTCTTGGCGCGCTCGTGGCGGGCCATATTTCGGCGCCAGGAACAGAGTCGACCTTGAGGTTACCATCGCTCATCGACAAGACGGAATGGTATGAGAATCAGTTGTTCGACGTCATGGAACATCTTCCCAGCTCCAGGTCTGTCTCGGGTGGAAAAGACATTCTATTTCCATCAAAGAGCTGCAGTAATGTCATACTCGCATTTGCACCACAGTGGACTTTCTGGATTCATTTCGCCGTCTCTGCACCGCAGTTTATTCAAGACCACGATGATTTCTGGAGCTCGCAGTCCGCTACAGAGCCGTTGGGACATTCTGAGCCTCTATGGCTGGCAGTCTACTTCAGCATACTGGCATCGACCTTGCTCTTCATGTCGGATGAAGTAGTTGCTACAATTCCCGCTCTGCCTGGCAAGCCCCATGATCTTCTTCGAAACTGGTACAATGCTGCACTTTATTTCCTGGACAGGGGCGACTTTACGCAGCGACCTCACATAAACACAGTACAGACCATTGTCATTCTGGGCATGCTGTTCACCAATATGGGCGACATCGGCCGCCAAAAGATTCTGTGGTCGGTCGCAATCAGAGTTGCGCAGCAGCTAAAGTTGGGCAACGACCCGGCCCATGAACACGAATCCTTCTTTGATCAACAAGTACGCCGGCGCCTCTGGTGGACGATTGTCATTTGCGAGTGGCTGCCCATTCCTTTCCACACGCCCTTTATCAATGACGTTGACTTTGACTGCCAGCTGCCGGAAGACGTGGACGATGACGAGCTCTCTTCGCCATCAAGCCACAGGCTATCACGCTCAAAACCACGTCCAGTGCAGTACCATATCATCATGGCCAGACTAGCCAGAATCTATTACAGTTTCAGATACAAGCTGCGAATCAGGGCCTGGTCTGCCGATGAGATCACAAACATTGTATTGGCTGCAGATGATGAACTGGCAAACCTGCTTGGGGAGCTCCCACAATTTCTACAGTCAGACCAGCAATCTACAACTACAGTCAATGACTGCGGCTCACGGCAACCCTGGATGCTGTGGCAAAGCCAAAGTCTGGCCATGGTCTTTCTGTACTATCGCATCGCCATCAACCGTGTTCTTCAGCAGCACTGGCTACAAGGTTCGCCGAATCAAGCTAGAGTTCGTGCGATTTGTCTGTCATCCGCGCAAGCAATTGTTCGCGCCATCGTCAACGGAAAGCTGGACACCTCGAAATTTCGATCATGGTAAGTCATTGGGACTGCTTTTGGTATGAAAAGCCTAACTCCTGCCAGGGCGATCGCCATGAACGTCTTCTCCGCTTGCGTAACGCTTCTTTTGGATGATGCGTCCAGGGAGTCATCCTACTCCAACTGCAGAACCGAGATTGACCTGGGGATCGCTTTTCTCCGGCGCATTTCACACAGCCCGCTCGCCAATCATGGCGCGGAAATTTTGGAAGAGATCCAAAAGAACCAGATATGAGCTACTGTTGGAACAGACCAGACTGATTCTCTCATCTGAATCCTACAACATTAATATGGCTCGACTCCAGCAAGCTGCAGCATTCTGTGGCTCATCGTCGGTGTCTCAGTTGGCCGGTCCCTGGAGCAGGTTTCTGGTTTTCCCAGCCGGGTCTGCACGGCATTGTTCGGAAAAATGTTGGCATGTGGCCAATGGGTCTATGAGCGTCTATATTAGTAATGGACCGAGCTTTTCATCAAGTGGCCAACTTACAGTCCCTATACGACTCTCGAACAGCTCGGCCTTCTTTTTCAGATCTTCTGGAGCAGCGTACGATGCTGGCGTGTAGCACATGTCTAACGTTGCTTAGTAAAGACATGCTTTTTTGGCATAGAGGGTTGTGTTGTCTTACATAGAACGGATCGCACTGCATCACTCTTCGGGAGCTGGTTGTAGTGAACCTCACGGGAATCCCATAGCACAAGATCGCCTGGATCGGCACAGACTTTGATAGTCTCGCAGCCCTTGCTCTTGAACCACTCGACATCTTTCTCGGAGAACCCAAACCAGTCTGCCGGGCCCCACGTCTCCTGGCTGTTCTCGTGAGTGGCAAAGTACTCTTCGCTGAGCGCGCTGGAACCCTTCATCACGATCAGACCGCCGTCGTCCGGGCCGTTGGGGGCGAGGTTGAGCAGCCCTTGGACGCACTGGAGGCCCTAGCGCAGCGGGCTCTGGTCCACGTGCGGCCAGGCGCCCACTGCAGGTCGATTCACAGAAGGCAAAGTCAGGTTCACGCCGTCAAACGATACGAGCAGCTCGTCCGTTCCCCAGATCTTGGCGAATGCATCAATGATGGCTGGCTCCCTTTTGTGCGACGCGTGAGTTGTTGCCCATTGCCGTGCGACTGCTGTGGACAAAACTTACAGTCGCGCGTCCCAAAAGAACTTTTCGTGAGAGACAGAATAACCATGGTACATGCCGCTCCTATTCGCATGTGAGACTCTGCAATTGACCGCCCCATAAGCTCAAACTCACTTGACATGCGCCGGGAGATTTTCAGGTCCCCAAGTGGAGGGGTCATCTTTCTTGAAACCGTAGGGAAAGCCTTCGAGCCAGCTAAAGATACTGTCGAGATAGTGATGAGCGCGTTCGGTCGGGACGACGTCTTTGAGAACGACATAGCCGTCTTTGATCAGTTGGTCTCGCCAGTCTCCATATTCTTTCTGCACATCGACGGTCGGCTCTGAGGCATAACTGCCTTCGTCTTGCAACCTTCCTGGCATCGTTTTTGAACTTGTGCAAGGGACCTGAGGGTTGGCAAATCTGGTACTCGACAGGCCAAGGGACTTTTCACATTCTCGATGATGCTTTATATTTAGTGGAAAACTCATACTTCCATTCACCATTCCTTGCAGTGCCGAGTGTGGGGGTCCGAGTACCAGGCATGGCAGCTATGATCCAAATCTCATAGACTTCGTAAAAAGATGGGCCAATCAGAGGAGCAATGGCTTACTTCCCTAGATGCCTATATCGATACATATATGCTAGGCCAGCTTGGAAATATTATGTCGGCCAAGTCACGGTCGAGTCTCCATACCAGATGTTGGGGTTCAAGTGGCGCTGGTATTGAGGGAGCCAATCAGAACTCTTTTTTGCATCCGATAGTCGTCGCACGTCGGCCGAGTCACGGACGAGTTTGCAGTGACCCGCAAGCTTATCTACAACGCCCACAACGACCGACCGATACTGGACCATGATTTGGCTATGTATCAGCGGTGCACGAGCTGTCCCATTGGTTAAATTGACCTCTACTGATAAACATTTCGTCTCTATTCTGCGACAGATGCTATAAAGTGAAGCAGAGTCGCTAGACGGACATGAGCTTGCCAAGATGAAGCCATCATCGTTCCATTACATCTTGTCAACATGGTAATCACAGCTTCTGGAAGCCCTGGCGGGAAACTTCAGTGGTGGAGGGTCTCTGGCCTCCGCCGATTGGTCTTTTGGCAGACTTGCATCTTGGTCTCTCAAATGGTGGTCGGCTACGATGAAGTAGTTGTGGGGAGCTTCCAATCCATGGACAGTTGGGTACAGGGTGGGATAATTCATTCCGTTCGTCGCATGCCTTCTTGAACTTGGGCGTTCACTGACAATATTTCCCACAGACATGGGCCACCCTTCTGATGAAATCTTGGGCCTTATCACCGCCATGGTTTTCATTGGCGGTGTCATTGGCGCCCTTGTCGCTTCGTGGCCTGCCGATACATTTGGCAGACGTTCTACGCTGTTTGCTGGCTCGCTTCTCTCGGTCGTCGGCTCCATCTTGCAGGCTGCCTCCCCTGGGCGGACACAGTTCATTGTCGGACGCCTTATTATGGGCATTGGTATCAGCTTTACGACATCTGCAGGGCCCAGTCTGCTGAATGAAGTGGCTCATCCAAGCCTAAGAGGTAGCATGGCATCAATGGTGAGATGGATATTCCGAGCCCCGAAGAAAGATAGTTGCTGAATTGATGGTTCTTGTAGTTCAACGTCCTCTGGTACGTCGGCTCTATACTGGCCGCCTGGTTATGTTTTGGAACAGGGCACCTTAGTACAACTTGGTCCTGGAGAATCCCTTCCATCGTCCAGGCATGTATCCCTTGTCTTGTCATGATTGCATCAATCTTCATGCCCGAATCTCCACGATGGCTGTGTTCCAAGGGCAGAGTGGAAGAAGCGCGCAAGATACTTGTTAAGTATCATGCAAATGGAGACAGTGAATCGGAACTCATTGCCATCGAGGTCCAGGAAATACTGTCTGCCCTCGAGTATGAGCGTCAGGTCGAGGTTGGCTCTTGGGCGCAGGCCCTCAAGTCCAAGAGCAACCGCAAACGATTCACAATTTGTGCTGCCGTCGCTGTGCTCACTCTCTGGAACGGACAAGGAGTCATCTCGTACTACTTTAGTCCCATCCTCGACAGCATCGGCATCACCAGTACGGAGCAGCAGACAGGCATCAACGGCGGCATGTCGATCTGGAACTTTCTTTGCTCGCTCGTCGGAGCGCTTCTGGCCGATCGAGTTGGTCGCCGCACGCTATGGCTTGCCTCTTTCATTGGCATGATCCTAGCCAACGTGCCTCTGACCATCGCCAGCGCCATGTACAGCAACCGTGGATCTCAAGCCGCGGCCTACACGACCGTTGTGTTCTGGTTCCTGTATAATGCCGCTTTCAATGTCGCTTGCAACCCCCTCTTGTATTGCTACACGACTGAGATTCTGCCGTACAGTATTCGAACAAGAGGCCTGGCCTTACAGATTCTGGTCAGTCAGGTGGCACTCACGGTGAACCAATACGTCAATCCGATTGCATTGGCCCGGATCGGATACTATTACTTCATCTTCTACTTGGGAGTCCTGATCCTGAGCACAATTTTTATTTACTTTGTTTTCCCGGAAACAAAGGGCTCGACTTTGGAAGAGCTGGGTATGCTTTTCGAGGACAAGCGCCCAATAGAAGGCAAGATTGTTGAGGAAGGTGTTGCTGCCGTTGATGACAGCAAAGGCAAGATGTCGATTTCGGCAAAGGTTGCCAATCTATGATGAGAGTTCTGGAACGTAGGTAGGCAATACGATGTATGTACATAGCTTGGTCAGCCAGTAATGAGACTGTACTGCGCCGTATCCATGGACACGGTTATCTGTACTCCCTGGTAAGGCACATACAGAGGACGGGAATGATGGGAACAACGGAGGATCTCACCGAATGACTTAACCCATGCCATGGCCCCCATGTAGTGAGCGTACCCACTTGAAAGCAGTATGTCATATCTCTTCCCAGGAAATTTCTAATCGTTTCACTGCTTTTTGTAGTGTAAATTGAACATGGATTAAATGTATCCTTGAGGATCTACTATGTAGGTATGTTAGCGCAAATTTTACCCCTCGGACCTGGTAGTATCCAACGAAAGCCCCCGCCCAACACCGCCAGCATTATATATGCCTACGCGAGAAGCAGCAGTGGCAGTAAGAGCCGTGGCCGGTAAAAATCCTACATATTCTCGACCGAATTCAACCAGTTCTCGTGTCATTGAAAAACAAGATTACGCATCCTTAAATACGATGGATTATTCGGACCCGAACGCATTCACTTTGCCCTACCAGCTGACGAAGCAAATTCGTCGTGATGTTTATCCACTATTAGAACCAACCCAGCCAGAGCTATCGGCAAAAGGAAAGACGGTGCTCATTACCGGCGTTACGGGGGGTATAGGCAAGGCAAGTGCGATTTGGTGGACCCAATTTCTTCGCGTCGCTAATAAATGATACAGGCCATTGCCGAATCGTGGGTCGCCGCGGGGGCTTCCGGCGTCGTGATTACCGGGCGCAAGGTCGATGTTCTTGAGGGCATCGCCGATCGACTCCGGAGCGTCGCCCCGCCCAGTACTAAAGTCCTCGCGCAGGCGACTGATATCACTGACGAAGCCTCGGTCGCGGCGCTCTTCGCGGCAGCCAAGGAGGCAGTCGGCAAGGTCGACGTGCTCATCAACAGCGCGGGGAGTTTGTAGGGGGGCGCCATCGGCGGCGTCGATCCCATGAAATTCTTTAATGACTTTCAGGTCAACGTGCTGGGCTCATACCTGATGACGCACAACTTCCTCGCCCAGGCGGACGGCACCGGCACTGTCATCAGCTTCACGACGGCCGCCATCGCCACCGTATTTCCGGGCATGGCGGGCTACACGGCGTCCAAGCTGGCCCTCGTCCGCATCATGGAGAACCTGCACGCCGAGCACTCGGACATACGTGTCTTCTCGCTCATGCCGGGCATTGTCATGTCCGCAATGACTGTCGATGCGTTGAAGCCGTATGCCAAGGACAGCGCCGAGCTCAGTGCCGGTTGGACACTCTTCCTGCCTACTCCGCGCGCCGAATGGATGCGGGGCGGCTTACTGAGCGTCAATTGTGAGTCCCCTTCCAGTACACAAAGATCGCCACTCCACTAACACGAGTCTGCGCCGAAAGGGGACATCGAGGAGATGGAAGCTCATAAGGATGAGATTGTTGGCGACAATCTGCTCAGTCGAGCTTTCCTGAACGCTAAGCTGGGGAAGGATGGGCATCCTTGGAGGACTTAAGGTGGAGGATAAACCACAAGAGACCATCGAGCAGTTGTATCAAGGTCTAGCGTAGTGCGCGACAGTGGCCCGAATAGCGAATTGTCAGCTCCATACAAGTGTACATGACCAAAGGATGGAGATAGCCGCACAAGTCGGTGCGCTATGTCGAGCATGTGACGGTATGAATAACTTCCTGAGACAGCGCCGACCCATTGCATCT
The DNA here is from genome assembly GCA_023510015.1 of Pestalotiopsis sp. LF_19_12. Taxonomy (NCBI): domain Eukaryota; kingdom Fungi; phylum Ascomycota; class Sordariomycetes; order Amphisphaeriales; family Sporocadaceae; genus Pestalotiopsis; species Pestalotiopsis sp. LF_19_12. The sequence continues at coordinate 59,178 of JALYBT010000002.1, read as the reverse complement.
TGCGACCGCTACCAAAGTCAGTTTTGTTGAGGATGCCCTGGAGATGAATCAGGGCTACTTGAAAGAGCGGGTGGGAAGAAGCAGTTTTCGGAATTTACAGGCTGGCCAGGACGGCGTCTATCGAGATACCGGAACGACCCAATAATGGAAAGGCTGTATCGCGGACTCTTTTCCCTACCACATCAGCTATATCCGGCTATCCTAGTGGGTAGTGATTATTTTACATCACACACTACGCATAGTATAAATAATCAATGCTATAAGTAGTATATTGTACACGGAGATTTATGAAAATAATGATTCCCTGGAATCTCAGAGCACGTATCGGAAATCTGGGTGGCGGTCACCCGTCTTTCCAGCACCAACATCTCTCTCCCGCTCCTCAATACTCATATTGTCGCGCTTGTTGTTCGATTTCTTCAGCGCCATGTACATGGTGAAGTATCCAAGCGACGCCATCACAATGGCCGCAAGCGACACGGCGTGGCCAATCGTGTATCGTCCGTCCGAGTCCGTGATCCTGTAGATCTGTCCAGCCATGATACCTGCACTGTTGCCGACCGTCTGCTGCAGGCCAATGGCCGTCGCTCTCTTGAAGTATCCGGCATTGCTATTACTAACCCAAGTGACGTTCAGACCGACGACGCAGTAAATGCCGGTGGCGGTGACGAACGTGGCAAAATACAAGACCGACGTCGATGTCATAGGGACGCCGAGCATGAGAGCGTAGCCGACGGCTGTGACAAGAGCCATGGGAACCATGAATATGGCGCGGCGGTTGAATCGATCAGACAGGAATGAGATGAAGATGTACACCGCCGAGGCCCAAATGTAGACGGGAACCGTCAGCAGCTGCGTCTTGACCGACCCGTAGCCGAAGCCCTTGATGATGACAGGCAGGAAGGTACCGAAACCAAAGGAACACGTGTTGGCGCAGAACTGGCAGCATGCCGACAGCCAAACCTTTGGGTCCTTGAAAGCAAGCTTGACCTCGGTCTTATCGAAGAGCTCCGACTCGCCCTGATACACAGCGGTCTGCTGCTGGCGGACGCGCATAAGTGTCTTCTCGTCCTCGCGCAGCCACCAGGCCTTCTCAAAATTGTCGGGAAGCAAGAAGACGGCCATGAGTCCGACTACGATGGAGATCAGACCCTCGACGAGGAAGAGCCACCGCCAGCCGGAGAGCCCATGGGCGCCGTGCAGGTTCGTCAGACCAAAGGCTAGCAGTCCTCCAAAGGCACTAGACAGCGCTGCGGCAACGAACAGGTATGAGATACGACGTGCCTGCTCCTCCTTCTTGTAGAAAGTGCTGAGATACAGCGTCAGGCACGGAAACAGTCCCGACTCAAAGGCACCGAGCAGCAGAAGTGTGGCGATCAGGGTGGCATAGTTCTTCATAAATGCCGATCCAATAATGACGGCACTCCAGCCAATGATGAAAAAAGGGATGAGCCTGCTTGGGCGAGCCTTCTTAAGAATCAAGGAGGCCGGGATCTCGAATGCGATGTAGGTAACGTAGAAGAGGGTGACAGCGACATTGAGGCGATTACCAATGAGGCCGAGGTCCTCGGTCATGCCAGCGATGGCTGCATTTCCTGTGCGAGCGTGTTAGTGCCATGTCACTGGCGGGTAGAATTGGCCAAAGAGGATCCTACCAATGTTGCTGCGGTCTAGGTACGCTACCAAGAAGAACAGGACCATCATAGGCGCCAGGAAGGTATCCAGCTTTCGTAACAGGCGCTTCTCGGCGGCCGGGTCGACGTGGAGGTCAGCGGCGTCGACGGAGGGCGAGGTCTCCACATCGTCGGCGCTGTGTGCGTCGAGGCGCATTTTCTTCTCGTCCGTGGCCATTGTCAAACAGATCGAGGCCGGTAAGCCTTTGTTGTGGTTGAATAGAGGTGACTATCCGTAAAGTGTGAGTTCCAGGGTGTGCGAGAAGCTCAGTGACTGGGGCTGCCATGCATGCCTTCCATTGAATGAACCTCCGGGCAGGCTGATCAATTATACAGGATCATTATACGTGCCACGGATTATCATCGTGCGTCTGTGTCGTAGCAACCAGCTGGTCGCATGTCATTAGCTGCCATTATTCGCCGTTTGCCTATCTCTTGGCGAGAAACATTTCCCGACGACCCATCGGGGAATTGGATGCTTATCAAGGGGTCCTTCTAAGTTCTGGGTCCAGCGGGGCGAATGCGGGAGACTTTATCATTACAGCCAGGCTACCCGTGTAGGGCTGTCCGACGCTGTAAGGGCAGCTAGACAGTCAATCCTTCGGCGCTCTCATTCAAGTGACTCGCGGCCGTTTCCCCAGAGTCGGTGCTTTGATAAGGCCTGAGCCGCCCCCGCTCCCCAAGCATCTGGGCGTATGTATAATCCCGATGACATCCTTTGTGCGATGGTATTGCCCGATCGGACTTGCCAGAACAGGCACAACGCAGCATGAGTTCCTCAAACGCTGGAAAGCGGAAGAGGCGAAGCGTCAATGGCGATGAACTCCCAGCGATCCACGAGGCCGAAGCCGTGGCCTCATCGGCGAAAAAGAAGAAGAGAGGACGACATGCGGTAGCGTGTACCTCGTGTCACCGCCGAAAGCAACGTGTAAGACAACTATCCGCACACGTCGTTCTGAACAGATCGATGATCCTGGTCCTGGTCTGGTCTGGGGAGTTGTGGGCGCAATGGCCTCGAGAGCAGTTTCTGGAGATTTGGTTGTGTTCTAACAGTGGCGTTTGTCCATAGTGCGATGGAAGCCATCCATGCTTCAACTGCAGGTACGTATCATTGAGTATGCACACTCAGGATCTCGCGTGCCCAATAACTAAAATTACATGAATACAGCCGTCGCGGCGTCGGACACAGCTGCACCTACGCAAACGCCCCGACGCATAATGTCGCAGTGTCGGCTCAGTCATCTCTCAACAGCCTCGCGGAGATATCGCTCGCGACACCGAGGGCTCCCAGCATCAGCAACGATGGTCCTGCTGGGAATGTGCCCAGCTCAGCATCACGCCGCTCCAGCGACTCTGGAAATACGCGGTCGCGAGGCAGCGGCACCGGTGACGCGCCAGAGTGCTCCGTGGGCGATCTCTTCAAGAGCCGCGATGCCCCCTCGTTCTTTGGATCATCATACTTTGGCCCACAGGCCGCGGCCAAGATTATTGAGGCGCCTGCTCCCGAATTTTCGTCGGGACTTCCACACAAACCGATCGCCAGCTCCACTCATTCCTTTCGCGACGAGGGAGGGCCGTTTTCCCAGATATGGGACTTGCTGGGGCTGCTTCCACGGAAGAAGGCGACCGTCGATCGCCTGACGGAATGTTTTCTTCAGGAGCTCAACTGGGCTATTGATGCGGTTGAAGCGAATGACTTTAGGGCAAAATACGACACCTTTTGGTCAAGAAAGTTTGGCTTCGACGACTTTGCGACCATTGACCTGAGATGGCTTGCTCTGCTATTCATCGTGCTCGCGTACGGTGTGCTCCTCGACTGTCCTGAACCCAAGAATCAGGACATGGCCCGTGATTTACAAGACACATCACTGCGCTTCTACTGGGTTGCTAGACGAGCCATCGTCATTGCACCGACATTCTACGGGGAGTCGGTTGACCTCGTCCGTGCCGGTGTTCTTGTTACACGTTACCTCATTTATGCGCGTCGCGTGCCCGAGTCGTGGCTTACTACCAGCTTCGCAATGCGAATGGCGCAAGCCCAGGGCATGCACATTGACGGCGAGAGGTGGAGGCTTTCAAGGCAAAAGACCGAGACGCGACGGCGGCTTTGGAGTCATCTGTATACACTGGACAAGACCATCGCGCTGGCCATAGGGCGCCCCTTTGCGATTGTGGATCAGCAATGTCTTGTGAAGCTGGCCTCCAACGTCTACCTCGACGAAATGGATGAAGCTGAGGCAGAAGAAGTTGCAGAACGGCCATTGTCCGAACCAACGCTGAGCTTAGGTAATCGCTTCGCACACGAGCTTGCTGTGATAATCGGCAAGATCCAGGAGCGGTGTTTTGGGCTTTTCCAAGTCTCGTACGACACAGTCCTCTCGCTAGACGCCGAGGTCATCTCCTGGAAAGAAAAGCTGCCACCCTACTTTCGACTCGAGGACCCGGACGTTTCTCAAGATCAAACTCGGGAATGGCTACCGTGGAATCGCCTCCGCCTGCACAGCATGTTCCATTTCGCCCGGGTCACGCTGCATTGGCCGTTCCTCTTGCGGCAGTCCATCACAAATCGATACCGCATCAGCAACGACGTGTGCATAGCCTCCGCATGTGCCGACCTGGACATGCGTCTCAAGTTCTTTGCGCAGCCGCTTGCAGACCGCATGAAGTGGACACTGGGACTTCACCATCTGTTCAACAGCGCTCTGGTCCTGGGTATCATTGTCGTCCGGGACCCGACCTCGCGCCGTTCCCAGGCCATCCTCGAAGACCTGGCCGCCTACTGCGAGATGCAGCGAAACGACATCTGGCTCAACGAATTCGCCCTCGCCGAGGTCAAAATCTGCGAGCTGTGCATCAAGAAGGCCCGACAGGCTACTAGAGGGGTTCGCCCGGCATCTTCGGCCGTGCCGACCGCGCCGGCGATGACGGCGAGCCCGGCAGTTCCAGCGGTGGCTGAGGAATTCTATGACCCGTTCTTCGGGAATCCTATGGCTGGTAACTTTGGTGCGATACCCCTGGATGGGGCTATGATGTGGGACAAGCAGAACTATGCTTTCCCCGAGCCGGCCAATCTGTCACACTGGGAGCATATAATAGATTCGATTATGCAGGATAATCACATGTAGTCGTTTATGCTGAGTCAGGGCAATTTAATGTTGTTCAAAATTTGTGATGTCTTGATAAAAGAGCATTGATTCCGTAGAGCGTTTCTAGCAACTGCTTGAGTTGGCTAGCTCGTTGAACCACTTTCTTTATCCAAACCCATTTCCCAATCATTCATCTTCAATTCATGAAAACGCTAGACGCAAATGTCACTGGTCACACAAACATACTATTTTCTGTTTCCTAATTATACGCTGCCATTCTTCATCGCTCCGGGTGCCTCTTCGTACTCAACTCGGTTCACCAAACTCCCCAGGCCGTGGCTCATGACGATCCTGATATCGTCACCAGGCTTCAAAAACACGGGCGGGTCCTTGCTGACGCCGATGCCGTGCGGCGTGCCGGTCATGATGACGGTGCCGGCCTCGAGCGTCGTGCCCTGGGACAGGTAGGCGATGATCTCGGCGACGCCGAAGATCATGTCGTCGGCGCGGCCCTCCTGCACGACCTCGCCGTTCAGCACGGTCCGGAGCGCGACGGCGGCCGGATCCGGCAGGCGGCGCGGCGACACGAGGCAGGGCCCCAGCGGCGCGAAGCCGTCGAAGCCCTTGCCGAAGCCCCACTGCGCGCCGCGGAACTGGTGCTTGCGCGCCGTCACGTCGTTGGCGCAGGTATAGCCCAGGACGTAGTCGAGGGCGCGGTCGGTGGGCACGTTGCGCGCCGCTCGGCCCAGCACTACGGCCATCTCGGCCTCGTAGTCGGCCTGGCCATCGGTTGCCTGATGTGGGATAACGATGGGCGCGTTGGGCGCTCCGAGGCAGGTCGCCGGCTTGAAGAAGAGCGTCGGGTGATCCGGCAGCGCCAGATTCATCTCCCGCGCGTGGTTGCGATAATTGAGCCCAATGCATCGGATCGTGCCCACCTCGCGACTCGACAGCGGCGGTAGCAGCCGCGAGACCGTTAGGACTTTGGACGTCGCTTCTGCCGAGAGGTCTAACGCCGAGCTCGAGGAGAACACCCTCACGGACACGGCTTGCGAAGAAGCCAATGCTGCTCCGACTATACGAAGTCAGTCCCTCTACTCCTGCCCCGATGCCCATTTTGCAGAGCAAATGAATCGGAATATCTCACTGTCAAGGTCTGCATCTATAGGTTCTCCAATGTACTCCTGGTTGTCCTCAGCCGCAACGAAACGAACCAATCTCTCCCAATTCTAAAATAAAGTCAGTACCAAGAGAACCATATATAACATATACACATGTGCGCTTTCCGGACCAACTTACTGTAGAAACCATTTTGATGTTATCGAGTAAGTGCTGGAATAGGAAAAAGCCAAAGAATTTCGCATTCTCTCCGGCCAAGAAAACCAAAAAGTCAAAAAGACAAAAAAGACCAAGATTCGTAAAATCATTATAAGAGCATCTTCGACGACTCTCTTATTGCTATGGCAAGGCATATGAGAAGGGTGGTGAACAATTAGGCGATGCCAAGTGTCACCGAATTTGCCGGCGTTGAGCTCGTTGAATTCCCCGATTTGATCGGCCTTTGCACTCTATGGGTGCGCCGACTTATCTCGGTGGTCCACCTCCGAATCTTGGCCTTTGCACTAGGTATCTCTCAGGAGTACCAACTCCGTCATATCTTCCACTATAGCAGTCCTTCGTCCAGAAACTGGACTGCGTGCTCAACTGCCTTGGCCGCTTCTGCTTCCCACCCAATCATGGGTGCCAGAGTGAGGATGTCATGAGGTGCATTCGCAACCTCGTACGTCCCAACGCGGGGTTTCATCACGCCCTCACACTTGGACTGTATTGATTTCTGCACATTCACGAACTTCATGATCTCTGGCCTTAATATTTCAGCACCACCCCACTGCACCCAGGTCGGCACGTCGGTCCGGATGGCGGCCGTGACGGGAGAGATATACGGGTCGCTACGGGCCACTCCCGTCTCGGCACGCGGCAAGAACTCGCGATACGTCCACGCGATGAGATCGGGCGCCACATGGTCGACGTGAGTGGCGGGGCGCTCGTCGGCGACGGCGACCTCGATCACCATGTCGGGCCACGGACTCCAGAGCAGCAGGGCTCCGGGCTCTGGCAGCAGGTCTGGATTGGCGTTGGCATAGCGTAGCAGTGCAATCGCGAGGTGCGCACCAGCCGAGTCGCCCGACAGAACGATATCCTGCGGTGGGATCTGCAGCCCATGGACGAGATGCGAGTACGCCGTGACCGCGTCTTGGAACGCAGCGGGGAACCTGCCGCCTGGGGCAGATGAGAGTCGATACTCTGGGCAGAAGATGGCGCAGCCTGGACTTGACCGTAGTAGAAGAGAGCTCATGAACTTGATGCCCGGATCACGCCCATCTCCTAGGACGTAAGCGCCGCCGTGGATATGAAAGAAGACGCGTTGCCCTCGTTGGTGCTGTTCTGGGCGTGTGATGGGTTTCGTGTGCCAGACGGCACCAACGTCACCTGGATGGATCTGGGGGTCGCAAAGCAGAATACCACGGTAAAGCTCACGCCTAGCAGGTCGTACAACGACGAACTGGCCCTTTTCGTTTCCCGCCTTGAGGAGGGGCGGCGGCTTGAGCTCAATCGTTGCCACGAATTTCCCAAAGTATACGAAGAGAGTGCGACACAGCGATTGCCGAAACGTCCAGGAGGGGTTTGGACGCATTGATGGGAACAGATAGATCGTGAACAGCCAGGGCAGTCGTAGCAACGTGAATGCCACGAAAAAGAGTGTATATACAGCCGTGCCAGGCTGGCGAGTCCAGAAACTCGGCATGTTGTGCGGCGTGGCTCGTACTGACTGGCTCGAGAGTGGACGGCAAGTTTGACGTACCTGAGGTGAACAGCTAGAAGGTGATGAGTGATGTTCCGAAGGATGAGATGGAATTGGCCCAGTATATTACATTCACTATCCCTTGAAGAAGAAAGATCGTTCACATGCCGCAGGCTTGCTTGGACCGAAATTGGCTTTGACGTGCTATCATCAACAACATTGGAGACTGCATAATGGATTAGCATCTGTACCTGCAGGTGGGCAGTTGGTGGTTAAGGCCCCTGTAGGCGGGATCTTGAGCGGGGTACGGACATTCAATACGCTGTAATTCGTACCCGGCGATGCTTAACAGGTAATCAAAGGGTAGTATCGCGCTGATTCTTTAGTCTTCTTTTATTTTTCATTCTGCTGTTCCATTTTCTTCATTTCTGTTGATTTTCCTCCCTCCAATTTACTGCTCTGTAGAGGTCCTATGCTGAACATATCACCGACGTCGAGGCCAGATATAAACGGGGACTGATGTTTGTTTACCTGTCAATGTAATAATTGGGGACAGGACAGATAAAATACTGGGGTTCAATGATCGGCTTGGTAGATCAAGACAATAAACTTTTGATTTCTACCGTTTTGTTTTTCTCCTGCTTTTATCTTCATTGCCATTTACTCATCCTGCACCTTGGTGAGATACTTGCGCCCAGTTTTAGATCACATAGGCTGCACCTCCTTGATAGTGGTAACATGGGCGCACTTTCCATCGTCATCGTCCCCGCAGCGTCTGCGGTTCCGCTGATTTATGAGCAAGTCATTGACGGAGTCGTCGCCAATGGATATGATACCCAGGTTTTGCACATCCCCAGTGTAGGACTCGTTGGCAATGGTGTCCGAGAGGGCTCGCCACCAACCATGTACGACGACGCGGCATTCGTGGCAGCCCGCGTCAATGATCTTGCGGACGCGGGCAGGGACATCCTGCTCGTGATGCATTCCTACGGAGGGACGGCAGGCACTCAGTCCGCGCAAGGATTATCCAAGAGCGAGAGGCAGAAACAGGGCAAGAATGGTGGTATCGTAGGCCTTGCATACATGACATGTTTGGTTCCAGGACTGGGCAAGCCTGCTTCTAGCAGAGCGACAACACCACCGAAAGATGCAAAGCCACTCATGGCGATGGGTGTGGGTATTCAGAGTGATCACCCCAAGAATTTTCAGGCTTTAACTGACTCTATTACTTCCATAGGATGACGGCTGGTTCTATTATCCTGATGCCTCTCTGGTTGCTACTCGGGTCTTCTCAGACATGCCCTTTGAGGAGGGCCTGAAATGGGGGAAAGAACTGGTCAAGCACTCAGCGGCCAGCTTTGGGAGTCCTTTGACATATGCAGGTTACAAGGACCTTCCCGTGTCGTATCTGATTTGTGAAGAGGATCTTTCTATCACTGTCGAGACCCAGAGATCTCAGATCGACATGATTGAGCGGGAGAGCGGTAAAAAGGTCGACATCACAAGTATCCAAGCTGGCCACGTCCCGCCCGTCAGCACGCCGCAGGATGTGATCAATTGGATTCTCCATGTCGCGACAAAATATGCCACGGCGTGAAGTGACTTACTGTCGAATCTTGGGACTGGTGTAGAAATGATGGTTTTTCTTGTGTCAATAGCTTGTTCGGTCCAATCATCTACAACACTTTGACAACCACCAATAGAACAGGTAATTTCTGCTCAATGAGGATTTCTTGTCAAGTCGCTTCTGTTGCATTAAGCAGTCTTATATGGCCGGGATCATGACCGGCACGCGCCAACAGTCCACCTGCATATTAGACACCAACGGTAAATGGTCTTTGCGCAACGGCTTGCATGAGCACAGTGGCGCAATTGACACCTTTTAAAAAGCACCTGGCTAGGTAAGGTTCTAGGTTTTCGCGCCAGCACTTCGTCCATATATGCAAAAGCAATGACCTTGCTGATTGATTGTATACTCTGTCATCAAGGAGATCTGCCTGAGTCAGGCTCGAAAGGCGCGGTCAGGGCCGCCAATTGAGTAACGATCCTCCTCTTTCGCTTCTACAGCAGCACACGTGCCAACACCATCCCAGAACTCCTGCCATTCCAACACGCACAAATGGCCAGCCTCAAAGGCAGCATATTACTGACTGGTGCCAATGGTGGGCTCGGATCTGGAATCGTCTCGAAACTCCTCTCGACTCCCGAGCTTAAAGCATATCATGGCATCTTCACTGTTCGTGATCTCGCCACGGCCACTAGGATCAAGGCTATTCTTGATCGCGCACCTTCGTCCTACTCTTATGAGATTCTCCCTCTGGAGTTGTCTCTGATCTCCGATGTTCGGAAGGTTTCTGACGCCATCAACTCCCGCGTAGCAAATGGCGAGATTCCTCCCATCCGCGCGCTGATTCTGAATGCAGGATACACCGACATGGGAAAGGAGAGCCTGACTGAAGAGGGGTTTGAGACCAGCTTCATGAGCAACTACTTGGGACACTGGCTGCTAACTCTCAAGCTGCTCGGAAGCATGGATCCCGCCGACGGTAGAATCGTCGTGGTGGGAAGTAATAGTTACGAGTAAGCATCCAAGCCCACGTCTGGGGATATCATTAACTTGACAAGTAGTACCCGTCACCCAGTCCACAAGATTGACGGATATTACAATGATGAGAAGTGGAAGATCTTTATCCGCCACCACAATATTGATGACATTGCCCGAGGTACCTGGAGTCCCAACCAGCCGAACGAATATCCTCGGTGTGCGGGAACGCGCCGATATGGTGCAGGGAAAATGTGTTCCATAATGAACGTTGGGGAGCTGGTGAGGATAATAAACCACGGTATTCTAGGTCTTAAGACAACATCATACTAACAATTCACGTCCCAGCAACGTCGCCTCGACTCTGACCCAGCGCTTAGCAATATTTCCATTGTCGGCATCGAACCAGGATCTATGGGAACTGACCTCGTCCGACGCGGGGACTGGTTTGCTCGTGTGATCTTCTTCCCGTACATCATCCCCCTATTGGCACCTCTGATGACGTGGTATCAACCCAACGGCGTTATCCGAACCATCAGCAAATCGAGTGCAGACGTGGTCAACGCTGCATTTGATACCAATCCTGGCCTCATAGGCAAGTTTCTGAATGGATCTGAGCTGGAAGATGTAGTACCAGAGGCCGCGGATGTCAGGAAGCGGGCAATAGTCTGGAGCGACAGTGTGAGATACACAGAGTTGACAGAAGATGAAACCTTGCTTGTCGACTGGAGATGAGATAGGATTGATGTCAGTTACTGAGTCACAGGATCTGGGAACTATCATACGTAATGCTAATTCGCGAATGGTTTCAATAGTGTATCGTGCCTGCGAACGTCTCGGTCAACACCATGAACACAGCTTTGTTGATTGGGGAGAAGGCGGCCCACATTTTCATCGAGGAGTTGAGATGGGAGAACAAATAGTGATTGCTTTCTTCTTGTATTTTTCTTCTTGTTTACCAGGCTCTCTGCGTCCGGTTCCAAGTCACTATCGTTTTTGATATGTGCATGTCAATAAACTCTAATTCATAATAACCCTAGCGTGCCATGTCCCCACACCAAGAGGGTCCTGAAAATTCCGTTAGGTTATCCCAGGGTAAAGCTTAAGGGTATTAGAATGACAGATGATGGACATAAGATCCTACGACATTTCGGCTACTTTTCTACCATGGTCCGGACTCCGCATATGAAGGAAAGTTCTATTGTCTTGTGCCTGATGAGGCCAGAAGCTATGTACCCTCGTTCGTCGTCACGTTCTCATACATGCCGTAATTCCTTTTTGGTACCTTCCAGTAACCTGCCAACCAGGGCATATCCGACCGTCCCGGTGCAGCTGTCTGATGGCTACTTGGCCCCTCGAACCTCGCCCCCTGCGCTCTTTGCGGAACTGGTTTCCTCTTCGGTATCGATGTGACCACGCTGTAGTTGCCGGTTGCTGGTTGCTGATGACCAGCACGTCCATACGGCCCAGAGGGTGTTGAAAACGACATCGACTCCCGGGTCCTGAGCGCAGGGTGCTGCTGATGCCAATCCTGCAGTCCACCGTGTCTCGTCGGACTCAGTGGCGTTGTAGTGATGAGAGGCTGATGGCGATCTTTCCAGGACTCTGGCGCATGATCTACTGATCGTCTTGGGCTTTTGTCGGGGACGGGCACTGGTAGGATATGCTGGTGAGCGTCGTCATCGCGCACCTCCTCCATGACAGGCGTCAGCGTCCTGGAAGAGCGCTGTGAATCCCTCTTCGGTCGCATTACGGCTGCGGCATGTGTCTGTGGCGGATCTTCGAACGGGTTGGACGCAGAACTTCTTCGCATTGCCGGCGCCACGGGTACCATGTCGGGCTCTAGGAAGTCGGAGGAGTGCAGTGGTGACTCCATGGCCGTTGGCCTCCGCCTTGCTCTTCTCCTTTGTCGAACCAAGCAGAATACCAAGGCAAGAATGACAAGTAGGGCTACTGCCAATGGTATACCTAGACCAACGGCAAGTTTGTCCGCTCGCGAGAATCCAGATGCAGAATCAGATGTCTCAGTCAGAGCGGCAGTAACCGAAGTCGGAGTCGATTCTGAGCTGGCTGTGACCGTGATGAACGAGGCTGCTGTGGCTGATGGCAAGGTGGAAGATGGAGATGTAGATGCAGTTCCAGATTCGGATGTTGATTCAGAGTGTGATGCAGACGTTGAAGTGGAAGCTGAAGCCGTCGTTGATTGTGATGACTCTGCCGAGGTCGTTGCTGTCGCTGCCACCGTCTTAGGTCCAAACTCGCTCGTCAGATAACTTTGTACTTCATCTGGTAAGGACGTGAACCAGCTGGGCATCTTCCCGTCGAGGAAATCAGACCACAGGATAGACGACGCCGCTGACAGGTCTGTCGCCGCTACCTGCATCAAGGACTGCGGAAGCGCCGTCAAGAGAACTTGAGCAAAAGACAGCCTAATTGATTGTTAGGCGTGTAATTGCAAGTATATCACTCCAACTGAATGACAAGGCAATTGGAGAGAGCTTACGGGTCCATGTCCGTCGTTGACCTTCGTAACAGCTGTGCGTCCAATGTTGGCGCTAGCGTAGCCAGAGGTGGCGTATCTCCAGCTATTGCCAGGCACCTCGCCAAACCCAGGCAATAGAGCAAATGGATTAAGAATATACGATGCATGACTGAAATGCCCTTTTGACAATGCCTCACATAGTCCTGAATCATTCGGTGGGCCGTATTATTGTATGCCCATTGATATGTGGAGAAGCAGCACTTTTAACTTGGTCTTCCATGGCAAGGACTGATACGCCGATAGAAGGTGAGATCAGACTGCAGCCACCTGTCGTGGCGAATGTTCCTCATCTGTCCAGTGCCTATCCGGCGTATACCTACGCAGATGTGGCTAGTGCTTGTCTATCACCGCCTAATTAGGGTTGCATGCAGGTAGAATGGCGATGGTTGACCAATCATTGATCATCTCGCTTGCGATTATACAGGCTGGGACTGCTGAGAATCAAGGCAGCGGCAAATCTAGACTTGCACCGCCACTCTGCTCGGCGCGAGCGGCTAGACCCCTAGGGCAACGGAGGCCTGCGATTTCAAGGTTATGCACTCTGGTATGGGGCTTTCGAAGTCATTACAGACAATCATATTATTAGTATGGCTCAGTGTATGAGCCTAACCTCGGCTGCAGGGGACCAAAACTTGGCTATCTCAACAAAGTAGGCCGTGGATTTTTGCATGCGACAAGAACTATTTCAATCAAGGATTGTGGTTCTTGTTTGACATACGTGGAAATATCTATGCGTATACTAGTGTCCAATTTCACGCTGAGTCTCTGGCTATCCAAGGTGGTAAGCAAGCTGAAGCAACTCTTTTTGTCGGCAGCCAATTTAGTGATTTTCTCAGGGCTGTCATTTGGAGAGCGCTGCAAATGGTGGCAGCAGTGCAGGGCATCGTGGACGAGCCAGCCGTGTGAATGTTGCGTATGAATAATATTGAAATACGCACCATCAAGCCAGTAGATGGTCAAAAGCTCGACTGGTTGTTAATCGCGTCTTGTGCATAGGATAATTGATACAAATACTAATTGGCACGACCTGGATTGAGTACTCCTCATCTGCATTCTTGGACCCTCTAGTAAACATGAACCATGCTACTTGCATCGCTATACTGATGGGCACCGCCACCGCCACAGTTCATTCTGCTATAGTGCCCAGGCCTTCGAACTCAATCATGAACTATGACTTTAAAGTTTACTCCAGGCTTCGACACGGACCCGATCCGATACATTGGAGTTGGCTGTCATTCGCAAGACGTCAGCCGGTTTTGTCTAGTATGCACTCTCGGCCCTCTTCAACCACAAAACCGGATGGTATTACAATCAGCCAAAATCTTATCTTGGTCAATGGACATCTGCAGCGTGCTTGTTGGTCGCATCTTCGCTAAACATTGCCCCGCAATTGCTGACCATGCACCACCATGGCACCATCCGAAAGGGCCTTTTGGTGTTTGTTTCAATTGATATCCTCAAGTTCTTCAGGTCGCTAGGGAGAAAAAAATTTACCACCAGAGAACCATTCCATTTTGACCATGTGGTCGTCCGCTGTGGATAAGAGTTCCCGGGTGTGGGCGCTGTGGGAGACTGCGTCACTGACTTCTCTACTCGCTCTACTGGCATCGGTCGCAACATTGGCATTCTTCTTCTCATCGTACAGAGCAAATGGATCGGATGGCTCCCTCGAGGATCCCATCCCTGGGGTGTTCAATACAATTCAATTCATGTCCAACAATGCAAAGTTCATGAATAGGGTTCAGAAGGCGCTCAAAGGAGGCCGCAACATCATCCGCTTTCACCTTGGACCAAAGACGGTATACCTGGTGGCAGGAACATCAAACGTGAAAGCCGTATTTGGCCGTGACCTCGTTCATCAGGTCACAAACCAGGAGCAGATGACCCTGTATGCACTGCCGACGCTGTACAAGATGAATTCCACGGAAGTTCAACGCTGGGCGGATGATCGCTCGGGCGTGACCAAGACACCAATTCCCGGTTACGAGAACGTACCTACTCGTCAACGACTCTGGTACAACTATGAACACATCTACGCCGAGTATATCGGCCGGCCGCAGTACATCAAGCCGCTTGTCTCCATGTTCAACGACAACATGGTACAGGCTCTAGATCAATTACCAAAACAACAATGGACCCTCCTAAGTGTACAAGACTTTTGTCGCCAAAAGGTCACAGCGGCACTAGTCGACAGCTTATTCGGACCAGGTCTCCTGCAGTCTACTCCCGACTTCATCGACCGGTTTTGGGCTTTTGACGAGCAAGTCTTCCAGCTGGTCCTGGTGCTACCGTGCTGGCTGAACCCGAAGCCCTCTAGAGCTCACAATCGCTACGTCGTCGCAATAGAGCGGTGGCTTGACAGCTCCTCACAGAATTTTGACTGGGCAGGTTTAGAAGCCGAAGCTGACTGGGAGCCCCATTTCGGTGGGCGAGCGGTCCGGGAAATCTACAAGTGGATGAAGGAGACGGACTGGAGGAATGATGTAATTGCTGATACATTGGGTGCACTTTGCTTTGCGTAAGCGCGGGATGACAGCCGAAGTTCATTGCACTTCACTAATAGTGAGTAGGCTCAACTCGAACAGCATACCGACCACCATGTGGATGCTAATGGAGATCATCAAAGACCAGGCTCTCTTGGAAGCCATACGAGCAGAACTGAGATCGGTCGTAAGTAAGGATCCTACGACTGGCCAACTCGGCCAGCTCGATAGCCAGAAATTGGTAGCGCTCCCCTTGCTACAGTCCATCTGGACCGAGACATTACGCCTGCGCATCAACTTCAACATCGTCCGCGACGTCAAGGAGCCAATCACCCTAGGCGGGACGACAATACCGAAAGATTCACTGCTGCAGGTGCCCATGATGGTAGCACATTACGATGAGGCTACGTGGGGCGCTGCTGACCATCCCGCCTCCGAGTTCTGGGCGGAGCGCCACATCAAGTATACCGAAAAAGTGGACGAGCAGGGCAAAACGCGGCGCCAGCGGAAGTACGTCATGGCTGGCCAGCCGGGCTCCCACTTTCCTTTCGGCGGCGGTGCGAATATATGTCCTGGACGTCAGCTCGCCAAATTTGAGATATTCACCACGATTGCTCTCGTTCTTCTGCGATTCGATGTTGAGTTGGTGGGATGGAGTAAACCGGACGGGTCGCCCTCGAAGAGGGCGGCCGAGAGTGACATGCGCTACTGTGGAGCTGGTGCGATGCCGCCGGATCGAGATATGAAGATCAAATTGAGACCTATGTATTAGTGGTGATCATTTATCTATACCTAGGTACTTTGCATGATCTCCTTTTGCTATCTATGATAAAGTTGTCGCTGTTGGCGCCGAAATTATCTTGGTATTGCCTCCGAGGCGATGAGGTGCGGCAGCACAATTAAAACCCACAATTGAGTTGTCTATTTGGTATCTTTGAACTCCTCGAAGATGGCGGGCAGAAAGCTTCCAAGATCTGAAGCAAACAGTCAGTCAGACGGCGTGCAAGAAATGATTTCGTACAACTTACGGGTCATCTCAATGTTGCAGTGAACGGCGAGGTCGTGCCCGAGCTGGGAAGAGCCGTGGTTGCCGGAATCGATAAAGAATCGCGATCGGAGCTCACGGTACCCGTTGGGCATGCGGCGGACCTGGTGCATGAGGTAAGAGATGCCGTCGAACTCGGTCACGGAATAGTCTGTGGAAATCACCTGTATGTCAGCCTCTGAGATTCCCACCATCGTGTGCGTTTTATCAGTCTAGGACAAGAGAGAACCGAAATATTTACCTCCAATCAGCACTTTGCCAATGACAATCGTCTCAATGCCCAACTCGGGCCACGCAGTGGTGTTGAAGCCCATCGAATCGGGGTGAACAAACTCGATGCTCAGCTTGGCAGCGTCGTTGCCGACATACTCATCAATGTACGAGGTGGCGCCAATGTAGCGCTCGGCATAGGTCTTGTTGGCCCAGTCCTCGCTGTAAGGTGTACGGTACGAGTACTGGTGAGCGATGGGGTTCCAGAGCTTATAGCGGGGGGTCTCGACGGAATGCCATCCGAACCACCAGTCGTATTGGTCTCCGGTCACTGCGAGAGCATGTCAGAATACTCCTGAACAAGACGCAATGAGGGAGATGCAAAAGTTTCCGACCTTGCGGGATTTCGCTCTTGACGGCAATCATCAATGTGCCGTTGTCGCTGATGGACCAGCCGTTCTCAAGGTTGAGGTAGCCGGGTTGCTCGAGATACTCGTGGGCTTCCCAGGCCGAGTAGGCTGTCACAGTGTCAATGAGTATCTAGCTGCACGAGAATGATATTGGCTTACTGAAGGCGCTCGGCCAAGGGCTCCCAGCTAGGCCATTGACCAAGTCGTCCGAGATGTACGCAACAACCGGATTGTAGTACCTGAAGAATATGTTAGACGGACACGATGGTCTCCAGATGTTTGTGGCACGAACTTGGCGTATGGCAATTCGAAATCGGCGGCCCGGTATCCGAGATAGTACTCGGCCGTCGAGTTGTCAAGCGAAGCAGTGTCGGTCGAGAGTGCGGCGTTGCCAGAGACCGTCGGCGTGGCATCGGGCGCTACAGGGGCTGCGGCCGCCAATTGGCGGCGGTTGATGATGCTATTGCCGCTAACGGCAGCGGCCAACGACAGCGCAATCAGCAGGGACATGGTGAGTGGGCTAGAAGATAGACAAGAGCTGAAGGTGCTTTGAAGAGTGATGATATGTCTGGTTTCCTGATTTTGAGAATGCAACGGCGAAACATTTCAGTCATTCATAATCTCAAAGTGCATGATCCAGCAATCATCACAACTCGCCAGGGTCGTGGCAGAGCGTAGGTACCATGTACAGCATAGAACCCCCCGACTATACCGAGTTGTCCGCTGAGCGGTACTAGGTAGTGCCACGCTACTAATTCCGAATGTTTGTAATTCCGATACTTCATTACTCGAGAGACGAAACTCCCTGCGAATACTGTTCGATTCTCGACATTAACGGTAATACCGCAGTGAAGATCGATGAAGATTTGCAAGGCGAAATTATAAATGCCGATGCGCGTCATTCTGTCGCGATTCGGACTTATTTGAGTGACGCGCGGGGGCTTGGACAAGGCCATGGTCATCGCATATGGCTTCACAACCTATGCACCAAATTCATGGGATCTTTGACTGCCCATCAACGAAGAATTCAGCATCAATAATAGATCTTCGGCATATCAATTGTCAAATGCCTTTTTTTACTGCCCAGACAAATCCCAGAACAATGCCGGCTCGCTGATATTCCACTCCAACATTGGTAGGTCCCAATCTGTGAGGTCATCCGGAAGTTGCAACAATATATCCAACGCACTGGAACTATCGGGTACTTCGGGAAGCAGAGCATGACGATCTAGAGGGACTTGGGGATCATGGTGTGTCGCTGCAATGTCACGGGCTGGAAGTACCCGACTGTCCACCAATTGTTGAGTGTGATCCAAAGCCTGATCGTTTTCACTTGCCAGAAACACTCGCGTGCCTTGGACAATTTGCTCCATGGTGAACTGTACGGCCACAACACCGCTGCGCTGGGGGATGCGCCGCAGACAGCCAAGGGCTTGATCAATAGCAGCCGAGCTTGCGCTGTGTGTTTGTTCATTAAATAACATTCCCATGATAATGATAAGAATTGCCGTCTCAATGTACAGTTCATATTTGCATATCCACTTGAGAGGAATGAGCGCGAGCCACTATTTCAGGAATACCAGCAATACTTACATGATATTTTGAGGACGTGGAACAAACGAGGTCTGTAAACGTCACTATATGATGCGCGGCAGAGATACAGCGCTCACTGGCGTCTTGTATGGTTGATCTGACCAGTTGCATACTTCTCTTTCTTGCGTCGTTTGCTTCTGCGGCCGCCTGCTTTTTCAATTCTACCGATAGCAGAAGAAAAGGCCTGAAGGCAATGTACATGAGATAAAGGTACTCTGTTCTGGGTAAGCTTCTTATGTGCTTCAGAGATGTGGGTGGACCAGATTTACGGTATGATATAATGATGACCTCGGCTCGCTTACTTCCACTATAAGAAGTCGGATCATCAAGCACTTTGACGTGCAGTTTCTCCTGGACGGCTTGCGAAAAGGCTTGCAACTTTCTGGCAATGATGTATGCAGTTTTTAGGTCTGTCCTGACGGACGTCTTGTGGCTGCGGTACAGCCTATGGATGCATCGCATGATCTCACACAGCTGAACCATTGCCCATACGATGCCGCACGAATCCGGAGCTGGGATTGGGAGCTCAATGTCGTCCCTGTCGACGGATGGTGGCAGACCAAGCGTCAGAGACACGAAACTGCATATGTTCAGTTTAGCTCATGTCCTGAAAGTTCGTGACCATTGAAGAATGCCTTACTTGCAAAAGTAATATGACGACCAGAACGTATTTGCATCCTCATTCGCGTGAATCGTGCTTGGCCACTGACTAGGCCTGTCCCGGTGCAGCCCAAGCGCCAAAGCCTTGTGAACAGCAGCGCCGAGGTACATGTACCCTCGACTCTGGTTTCCATCCATGAATTCATAAAACGCGTGAATATCCTAGAATGTCAGCGTATAATATCAATGAAAATGGGCAGAGAACTTATCATCAACGTTCCCAACTGAACAGCCTCTACGCTAATGTCTTCAGAACAAGCTTTCTGCTGCTCCCTCGCCTTGGCCAAAAGACTCATGCTCTGGTGGGTTTGACCGTCCTGCGACGCCCCGATGGCAATGACAATCAAGACGAGCGCCCTGTCGGATTCGCTGAGGATATCAGCTCCCTCGGAGTCGAACATTCGCTCCAGATTGACACGCACCCTCTCGGCCGCGACTACCGGGACAGTATGGTGTGTGGTGTGGAGATAGGTGCGCAAGAGTTCCTGAGCGACCTCATATCGAATGAACGAATAGTTTTCAACATGTCTGGGAAGGTCGGGGTCATGTCGGTAGTCAAGGTACGTATGGGGGCGCGGATTCTGTGATTGATTACCCTCGTGACTTATTGGATCGCGAGGCTGCGAATGGTGTGTGGGCGTTGTTGGCTGGATGTGTCTCTGGATGTGACGAAGGAACGATATATTTGATGAAGAGCCATATGTCAACCGTGAGCCACTGGATGGTCGTTCCCACGTTGTATGTGTGGACTGGATGCTGTTGAATATGTAATCTCGTGGTATGGTACGATGAATCTCTCTCATTCGAGGCTCGCTCAGTACCGCCGAGGTTGATGGAACGGGCTTGGTCGGATTGGGTACCGAAGTACCCTCTTCAGCATCTGGGGGCTCCACCTGACGAGTTGGGGGCGTATCTTCGCGACGGCGACGTTGCCGGGTCACGTCCCTGTAGGAGCATCGCAGGTCGCGCTGGGAGCAGATGTTACACGGATTTAAGCCATTACACTTTTGCTTTCTTCGTCGACATGTTTCACACGCTTTCGAGGTATTCCGCCCCCGCGCGTGTATGCCTGAGAGGTATTAGCACTGATGAAGCGTGACGGGGGACAGGCATTTGGGAACCAGGATCTGGCAACGAACGTGAGGTCTCCATAGAACGCCTTTGTTTCGGGCGGAACTGCGGAAATGGCAAGTTCCCAAAAGCCCTAAGCAACAAGTCAAAGGGCAAGTTTTTAGGGAATTAATGGCACGACGCTGTCGGAAATACAGAGGACGTCATATGCATTGTGGACCCCAATTCCCCTTTTAAGCTTTGGATAGCGTACCCTAATTCCGCCTGCTATTTCCGATTAAGAGTTCCATTTATTTTATAGTCTGTCGAGCAGTTTAAAAAACTTCCCAAATCCAAAGCAACCAGATAGTCAGACTATATCGAAGGGACAATTACATATCCGTAAAGGCAACCTAATGTTGATATGCAGAGGACCTAGCACATACCTCAGGTACGATGTACCGTGAGGTTCGGCCGTGGAATAGTCTGACCACAAATATTCAGCCTTACATCCCGCAATCACACGCGTGTCATTCTGTGACAAAAGGGAATGGAAACATGTACCTGTCACAGTTCTCTATCGCGATTGCCTGATGCTTAGGTTAGGTTCCAAACAAGATAATAGCCCAAGACGGCGATGCTCCGACGGCTCACGAACCTCATTCCGGTAGACGATTGATCACATAACATCCTCTCTCGATGCTTGCCCGCCTAGTCCGGCGACCATAGACTGCGCTCGGTCTCCCCATCTAACAGCGCCCCCTTGCACGGTTGGCTGGCTTGTAGTCATGGACGAATCAGATTTCGTATACCGATCATGTACGAGTCCAACTACATTTTGCAAATAAATTGAGATCCCGTTTTCGGGTTCTCGTGTCACGTCTTTGCGCTCTGTTGGCCTTAGCCAATGCATGCATTGGGATATCGAGTCTGAACGCAGCAGGCGTTGGTCTCGGTATGCCACGACAGTGTTCTCCCATACATTCCAAGAGCCAGACAGAGCAGAAGCATCATGGCCATAAATAGGGGCGATATGGTTCTCTACGAAGATAGAATGATCATCAGATCAAAGAGTGAAGAAACAGCTACTGCATCTATTCACCAGAGCCCTGACGATTACAACCTCCCAAATTTACAATGTCTTCTGTAGGTTTTTTACTCATCTCTCATGGGGCCTGATCCGTACCGATCATTGATCCAAGAAACATAATCTGACAGTGCGGACAGACAAGTCGTGATGATGCTCCACAAGAGGGCCAGGCCTCCGGTTCATCTTCCACTAACACGGTCATCGCTCGTTTCAACCAGGCGGTTCAACATCTCCCTGCGCTGGCTGGAGAGCTTGAATCTCTCGCCTCTCAGTCTGTCGCCCAGCCCGAGAAATTCCTGCAGGTGTCGCACGGGATCATGCGGCGTTTCCAGTACATGGGTAGAAGTGGCGCAAACCAACCCATCACGCCAGCAGATCTTGATCACTGTCTTGATCTCTTACGTGAGTTCCAAGAGCTGACCAAGCCACCGCCGGCCGAGGCCGACGAGTCCCAACAGTCCGGAGGGACACAGGTCGCGGCTGTCCCAGAATCGAAGATCCAGTTGATGCGTCGGGGAGTCAACCAGGGGATGTTCTTTATCGCGGAAGAAGCAATCCAGACCGGTATCAGTGGTACTGATGTATTGAATTTGGGGAGTGTCAACGCCTTCAACCAGGTCATGAAACCCGCCCAGAAACTGGTCGAGCAATCGTTCATTGGCATGTCGGCCGACGCGCGCGCCCGAGGAGAGGACCCATTAGCCTTCGGAGAGGATATTGCTCTGTCTATGCAAGGAGGTATTGCATACAGAGGCATCGACGACGATCTTGAAGAGCTTTCAACGGAGACCCAAGGACAGGGTGGACGCTTCGCGGGCCAGTCTCGAAGATAGACGTTTGCCCAAGCACTGGGCACTTCTTCCGTCCTTGCGAGCGGAGAGAATTTCTTTGATTGGTGTCGTATTTTGCGATTTTTCAGTTTGTCAGGAGACTTATACATTCATTTGCTGCCCATAACGTCGAGTTTCGGTGGCTCGGAGTTTAGTTTTGCGATTCCTTTCTAGTCATAGAACTAAAACAATCGTTTGGTACCCAGAACGTCAATCTCTTGGTGCCCAAGCTTCTTAGTACACTTGATGTCTGTCTCGCTCATCCAAGGACTAACCACAGAAAGCTCAACACAAAAACATTATGTTCAATAGGGTCTATGAAGATTTCAAGACAATAGAATGTAAGCCATGTCCCTAGTAGCATCAAACAATAGCCAACAATGAGAGGGCGTCTCCGCCCCTGCATTATGATGCCGACACTACTACTTCGTGAACAAGTACTCAGTAAACAAACATGACTACCAACTTTAGGTGTCTTTTCGAAGCAAATGAGAAGTCTTTTCCGAACTGCAGAGTGTTCTTCACTGGGTCGGGTCGAGTGCAGTTGCGATGACAGTGCCCATGCGCACAGGATCACTATGCGCAGGGCGCCGAGCCCAGTCTGCGATCGTCACTTTGTCCTTCTGGAACAATAATATTTGCGTTGATCCACCGAATTCAAAGTGGCCAATCTCGGTGCCCCTGCTGACAGTCTTCGGATCCTCGCCAGGTTTCACTTTCCAGTCATCGTCAATGTGACAGGTCGATACCTCGCCCATGCCGACGCAAATCATGGCAACATAGCCGCACTTCGGGTGCTTGAAGAGGAAGATGGCGCGAGTAGCTACGTGTCCCTGATAATTCTGGAACTCCCAGCCATCCCCACCGGTGTCTTCGTCCTGGAAGGGTCTTTGCGCAAAGTATGTACCCGGCTCAACCCAGGAGCGAACGAGCTGGCCATCGACGGGAGAGTGCCAGCGGTGATAGTTTACGGCTAACAGATATCCCTGATACACTGTGCCGCCGACAAAGAGGCTGGCGACATCGTCTCTGCCGCCGAAAAGGTCCATGAGCGAATACTTCTTGTCCTTGATCCAGAAATTTGATTCTTTCTCGGCTTTTGGGACACAGGCCCACGGAGTCGTCTCACAACCAATGTTGACAACCTCGGTCGCATCCCCGTCGTCAAAAGGACGGGCGCCAGGGACAAACGGCCGAATAAAGAAATCGTTCCACGAGGAAAAGCCGTAGGCGTTCTTTGTGGCGTCGAACTGAATATCCTGCCACACTCCCGCATCGAAAGCCTCCTTGGAAATCCATGATCCTGGCTTTTCGGGGCCGTTGATGTCGAGTTTATCCAGAGACTGGGGACTCTTCAGGTATTCGTTCCAGGCGTTGAGGACCTTCTGTAACTGATTGTTGAAACTTGTATCGTGGAACAAGGCAACCCCGGCTCGAGTACGCAGGCCAACGGCTAAAAAGCCAGCTATTGGACAGCCAACATTAACAGTGGTGTTGAACTGAGGTGAAGTCTGAATGATGGCGCTGAGGATATTAAAGAACTCCCCGTAATGGGCAATCCAGAGGGCATCACCATCTTCGTTGATCTCGGCCGCGCAGGAATCGCCCTGCGTGGCAAGGTATGCGTTGCCTTGCTCGATCATCAAATGCACCCACATGCGGTACACGCTGTGAGATGTGATCCAATGCTTGAAATCTGCCACGACCGGATGTAAGGGGGTCATTTGCTTGGAATCCTGCATCTTTGCTACCTCTCTGCGAAGCGGCGCAAGGAATTTGGCGGTCGCATAGACACGATTGGGCACCCAGAACCCCATCTGGAGAGGCCCGGCATTCTCGAGTGTGAGCAGTCCACGGCCTGTGGCCTCGACAGGTGGCCGGTCCGGAGCAGGCGCAACGCTGACCGGACCATTGTTAGGTGTTGGGCCGTCGTTGATTACGGCCGAAGGGCCCAGGCCGTCCAAGGACAGAATATCTTGCCACACAAGCCTAGACCGCAGATTTATTAGTCAAAGGTCAACTGATGTAAGCGAGATCAACTGTACTCACTTCATTGAAATGGAGCATAGATCTGAATTCGGGTTTGATATGGGTCGTTCTTGCAATGTAAATTCCACTTGGTTCCTAGGATCTAAGAATAAACGTGGTAAGATATTTGCATTCACGCGCTATCAATCAAAACAGTGTTTGTTGTTCTCGCCGGCCCCAGCCACTGGTGACACGACATAATGTAGTTCCGGCGGCTGATGGTAGGACCTGGAGCCACATTCTGTCCCCTGTGAAGCCGCAATCAATGCAATCCGCTGATTCTAGCTATCTGATGACCCATCATTTCGTGGAGGAATTCAGGAATAAAGCAGTTTGATTTATGACAGCATAATTTTGGATCCCGGGATAAGCTTGAACGCTGAGATTAGACCTTTTCATTTCGAAACCATTATTTCCCATTTCCTATAGTGTTACACACATCTACTCAGTCTTCGGTGAAAGATGAGGGGTCACGTATCACTTGAGCTGATGCTCCACGCTCAGTTACACAGACTACTTCATGCTAATGGAGGCAGGTGGCGCTTGAACCAAGTCACGACGATACTGTTCAATTCTTTTTTTTTTTTTAAAGAGATTGCTTACATGAACTCCACTGGATCCTCAATATTTATCACCAACTTTGGCCGGTAATCTTTTTACGTCTCCGAACACGGGTCGGAGGGTTGACAATCGGGCCTAGTCACCAAAATGGCAGGTAGACCTCGGTATTTGCATGTTTCCCGCGGTCGCCCCAATCCCTCCATTCCACGCGTGCTTCCTTTAATACCAAACAGAACCGATCGCCTAGCTTAGCATCCTCCGGTATCTCTGCTGCTTCACCTAAAGGCTTTCGTATTGATTGACATCGATGCTGCGCTACAGCCAAATGAGTTTTTTTTTTTTTTTTTGTTTAGTTTTTTTTGCCAGCTCTCCAACGATAGCCTCGTAATGTTTTCCTATTATTATCTTTTACGCCCTGCTGATTCTTCACTTCTTCGAACATCACAACTGCTATTGCCTGTTCCTTCAGCCCGCGACGCCACGACAATATCCAGTGAAATTATACAAACGAAGATCGGACTCGGATGTATTCCAAATTGTCGATGTCGCCCACGTATTCGCATATACTGATTCAGCGCTCAGTGCAACGTTGTCACGCGTTAGGCAAGGCCGAAGAAGAGTGAGTCTGGAAATCCTGTGAACAATATCTTTGAATTGCATCCTGTTGCGCCCGAGTCCCATCTTATGCTTGAGTAACCACCCTGTGGTTCTTTGGTGGTCTCCAAAGTCGCTATGACGATGAAGATCAAGACATAAACGAGCATCAAGAGAGTATACAGTCTGTACCACCAACTCGAGATGCACGGTATGATTGTGGGCCTTTGCTGACGGCTCAAAAAGAAGGCGAGAAGTGGTACCGAAATCGTTAAGAATGCGAGATATAGAAAGGCCATCAAGAACATCGTGAGGCTCATTGTTGACGAGAGAAGGACGTTTTGCCAAGAGATTGGGAGAGCGTATATTGCGCAAATTGCCCAGTATATTACAAGTATTAATATATAGGCAATCCGGAACGCTACTGATAGCCCAAGTGTTGTCGACCTATAACGATTGGCTTTCGATGCAGGTGCTGCACCAATCCTTGGTGGCGTGCGCGGGACGCTGGAAGAACTTGGAAATAGCGGGGTGGGTGGTAGCGGTTCAAAATGAAGATCGGATCTTGGAGCGTAGGCATAATCATCTGTGAGCCAAGCGGCGGCGCAGAGACGAAGCAACCCGAAAAGTGCCAGTGGAATAAAGATATTGTCAACGCCGACAAGTGATACGAAACTGTCGGTGTCATTGGAATCGACCAAGTGATACACAATCCAGTACAGCGCAGAAACGCCTTGTGCCGTCGTGAGAACGGTTTTGAACATGGCGCTCGACATGATCTCGGCACGACTATGTTGGGGGTGACGGAAGCAATACGCCCCAGCGATTAATGCTATCTCTTCGGAGCCGTCCCAGCCATGGGATGTCCAGAATATAGCATTGCTCGCAGCCATGTCGGATTTGTCCCATGATATGGCACGAATGCGCCGGTCGGTGATGGCTGCATAGCGCCATAGGATGGATGTCGGGTTGTAGTGGCAGACTTTCTCGTACCATTGAGGGCGGTCGTTTACAAGGCAAGACACACTGGCAGAGCCCGATGCGATGTGCGTAATAAGTGGCGCAAGGCATAAAGTCAAAAGAGACACGATTTCCGTAAGCGAAAGGCACTCACTATTGAGCGAGAATGGTAGTATATAATATCTTGCAACCATTTTATACAGCAGTGATGTTGACAAGTAGTCAGTTTGATTGTAGGTAAGGCAAAAGTGAGATGCAAAAGGGAAATTGGCTTGTATAATAGTGGTTACGGGAAGATGTGAAGTAAGGTCTGCAACAGTGGCTGTGTGAAGCACAGCCTCGTGTAACTCAAGCGCTTTTGGCCTGCTGCATTGCCCGAGGACGATTTATTATTGCCTTGGACCCCAATCGCAACATCAAGTCCTGACGACGAAGCCAGTGACAGGAAATTGGTAAACCGCCCAGGAGTTTTCAACCCGCCCCTCAGTCACTAAGACGATCAATAAACTTGATGACCTTGTTCCCAGTAGCGCTCCTCTCGAATCCCGCAATATCGTCAAGAAGGAGAATCTGGAACCGATGCTCGCTAGTCGTGTCTACACAGAAAAAGTTGCGCAGCTGTTCAAACAGAGCCTGCTGATACACCGGCGTCTCCCTCTCAGCACCCGGCGCCGACGGCAGCAGCAAGCGCACGGTGAGCGCCGCTTCCATCGAGGGCTCCAGCTTGTGTAGAATGACCTGCCACTGCAGGACCCCGAACTCGGGGTTGTTCATGATGGACGCCAGGATAGAAAAGTCAAAGTACTCCCCGTTCCAGGTGGAGCTGAAGCGTTGGTCGCGGCCGTAGAGCCGAAGGATCCGCAGGTGCGCGCGCTCTTCGTCGGAAATTACAGCGCGGGCGCTTTCCGGCAGATCGTGAAGCGAACCGACGTCGCCGGTGATGTAGCGGACTAAGGGATGGCGCAGGCGGGACAGCGAGGTCTGCGCGATGATCCCCTTCTGTCCGTCTGGCACGGACGTGGGATTCTGACCACCGTGTGCGAACGAAGAGGGGAAGATCTCAATGACCAACGCGCGCGTGTCGATGATGAAGTCGGCGTAGTTCGTGGTCTCCGGGTCTGTCATGTAATCGCAGCTGGCAGCGTAGGGACCGGCCTCGGCGCTGCCCAGTACGGAGCAGATCTTGACGGGGCCGAGGATCGAGAGCACGTACTTTCGCTGGCTGGTGGTGAATGCCTCTGATGTGTAGATGATCTTGTCCAGTTTGATCCCTTTACGTTCTGTTTCAGGCAACTTCGAGATGTGATGCGCGATCCCCACGATTTGGCCCGAGACCCCAGTCAGGACGTTCACATTGTACTGGATCAAGACTCCGATCACTTCTGCGGGCGCCATCGTGGTGCCACCGCTCAACACCGTGGCCTGCGCATTTTCCAAGATCTCCAACATGAGATCTAGGGATCTAGGGATCAATCATCAGAAAATGAGTTGTACACGAATTGATGCGTCTGATGACCCACCTGTAGAGCTGGCCGCACGTATGCAAGGCCAGAATCCAATCTCCGGGCTGAACGAGGCCTATTGCCTGGAGGAACCGGCCGAATGAGGCCCGGTGTCTGCGGTTCTCATTCACATCCGTCGCAAAGAAGAGCGGAATCGACCCAGAACCGCCCCCGGTAGTGCTCACGTAGACGCTCTGACGATAAGTATTCTGGGGGCTAGTGTCATGGATGAGTCTCTGGATGGTGTCATATCTTGAGATGGAGATCAGCAGTAAAACTTGGTTCAATACGTACCAAATGAGATTCCTTACAAGTTATTCTTCAAGAGTAATGGCTGTTGCTCCAACTTCGCCTTCGATGATGATCCAGCAGCAGATTCCAGGGCTGCGCGAATGGCGGGCTCATCGGGCGGGTACTGGACATCAGGATTATAGAAAGGATGCAATTCAGCCACGGTCAGGATGTCTGACAAAGAGTATGTCGTCGACTCCATGATGCGATGTCGGTACAAAGAATGATTTTTGGAAGCAGTGTAGTGATGTTGTAAAATACTGTCTCTTGTTCATCATTGGGCCGGCAGGCGCGCCTCCACAACAAAGATCATTCACACATGCTGTACCAATATGTACGATATCTGTGTACCAGTGACAGCCTCCCTGTGTCATCCTGTGGCTTGAGCTGAAGAGACCAATTCCTCTTATCTGCGTATTCGGACGTAAGAACGGTTGTGCAACGAACCTCTCAGCCACCAGATCAGCTAGAATGTGCGTAGTTGCTTGAGGGGGAAACCGACATCAAAGTGCCTTCCGAAACCAAAATCTCCAAAGGTCTCTGTCAAACGAAGAAATTAACCGTCTCTGATATGATTCAGAGGTCCGAGTTGAATATCATACCTGTACGACATGTACTACTGTTCATCACATTCGAGCTGCACATACATGGGGGCCATTTCGTGCGAGTGTGATATCACTACCGAGGTAGATGATTAGCGTATCTTTTTTTTCTACTTTCGTATGCAGACATGTACATCTTTTTGCATGCAGACATGACCTATTTATACCAAGCATGAATTCGTGCAGAAATCATGGTTCTTTGGGGGGTGGGGGGGTTCCAAAAAGCACAGCCTTATGAGCGCCACATCACTGACACCAGGCTATGCGGATATGTCATGGTCGTGCATATATAAAACCAAGCAACGACATAGAGATTTGATATCTTCTTGTACAGCTTCAGCGAGACGCCTAGGCGTTCTTACTATCCCAGCGGCCACCGTTCAATTGACTCTGCTCACCACTTTCCCCTGATTTGCCCTCCACAACTCCATATGCTCCGCCCCCTCTCCCAAACATTTCCCGCAAATCGCCCACCAGCTCATCAGGACACTCAAACGCTGCAAAATGGCCCCCACGACTATGCTCCTTGTTTAACACGACATTGCCAAGCGTCTCGTTCCACAGTGACGGCAGCACGACAACCTCTTTCGGGAAGTTGGAACATCCCAATATGACGTCCTTCAAGAACATGTTTCCAATAACTGGTCTGATTACATCTCGAGTGTGCTTCATGTCGTAGTACGGCCAGAGCGATGCCAGAGGACCCGGCGTGCTGAACCAGTATATACTGACCCATTTGCAGATTTCGTAATCGGTCCAAGGGTAGTCGTCTGTCCAATCATGCAGCTTCTCGTAGATCCAGGCGAGCAAGCCGACTGGAGAGTCAGCCAGACTATAACCCAGAGTCTGTGGCTTGGTAGAATGTTGACCATGGTATCCCATGCCTTCCTCCTGCCACCATTTCGTTCTTTGAAACCCCTGCAGGATGCTCTCCGTCTTTGGCGACTCTCGCCATTGCGCCATGAGTTCCGGAAAGGACTCATCGGGTTCTTTCGGAGACTGGAAATTGTAGTGGCTGGCCTTGCAGCTGGAAGGGAACAGGTATCCAAGGTATCGCGTGACGAGGTATCCCAAGTCGCCTCCCTGTGTTGCGTATTGCTTGTATCCGAGAACATCAACCATCAACTTTTGGAAAACCTCTGCAGTCTGTCGATTTCCAAAGCCCTGTTGCTTGACACTGGAAGAGAACCCATAATTGGGCATCGACGGAGCCACGACGTGGAAAGAAGGGCCGTCTTTGCCCCCGTCAAGCAGAAGGGGGAGGATCTTGGACACTTCGTCGAAACTGCCCGGCCAGCCATGGCAAAACAGCAGTGGGATGGCGTTGGGACTCGGACTCTTGGCATGAACGAAGTGCAAGTCAATAGGATCGAAGCCTTCAAGATGGATTGGGGTTTTGAACTGTGGCATCTCATTCAGTTCAGCCTCGGCTTGGCGCCAATCGAAGGAGTCTCTCCAATACGTCGTGATGCGCTGTATGTCTGCCAGAGGAACCCCATAATCCCAGCCAGCCCCTTCAAGCTCATGTGGTGGGAAGTCCACAGCAGCGAGCTTGGCTGCCAAGCGATCAAGTTTGTCCTGAGGAATCCGCACTCGGAATTGCTCCACAGATGCCATGATAGTTTGTGTGCGTAGTACGCGACTATGTGGCTCAATATTGCCGTCGACGAAGTGATTTGGGGAAGTTTCAACGTCGATACGAGCGAAATGCAGGTCTAATAATTGGAATCAAGCAATGTTAAGGCAGAGTTGGGAGTGACTTCAACACTACTACAAGACTATATATCACAAGAACAGAGAGCGAAGCAAAGGTTGAGCCGAACATGCCGAATGACCCGGTCTATTTCACTTCTTGGTGTATTCTCTTTTATGGACATCCCCTCTTTTGCATCGGTGGGAGTGAACTGCCGTCTTCTTCATGCGCAAGCAAATGCGTTCATGTCAATGCAGATGCCGACGCGCTCTATAGACGAGAAAGTGGAGCCAAGTCAGGGGCACTGGCGGCGTTTTCTACAATTGCCGGAGCTATAATAGCGCCGGAATTTCAACTCACCCCAGCATTGTGACATGACTCGGTATTTCCATGAACAATTCGGCGTTTCAACTACGCGGCTCATGAATTATGAATGAACTGGCGATACTTTCGCCTTCCAGGTATCCGCCGCTCCGTTCGCTGAATCCCGCTCGCACATTTGGCCAGATTCTCCCGATCATTCCGAGGTGATGTGAAACACCAAGTGACAACCGAACTTCCTTCCCAACAACTCACATATACTTGTGTATACCTGATGCGATATAGTCTAGCTAACCAATAACGCTTCTTCACCGCCATCCACAAGCGGATATGCTCGTTGAAATCCCGATGGCCCATAGTAACTTGAGAAATGCCGGCGCTACTTGCATATTCAAAAATCGGATTCATGACATGCCGAAATCCGCGTCCGCGTATTCCACGAAGTTTGACTGCGGAGCAAAAGGCAAGCATGTTGTCCTGTTATCTTGTAAATTGAAATTTCTATAACTGCCATGACCTCGCACTACTGTTTAGAGTGTTGGTAACCAAAAGAAACAACATTTCTATCGAGTGTATTCTATTGACCCAAGAGCTGCTCCAATGTCTTCAGCTACATGGCTTCCCGAAATCAAAGGCGGACCCTTGGAAATCGCCATTGTTCTTTCAGCCACGGTATGTTAGACGCTTAGTCATGGGAGAAATCCAAAAGTTGATGAATGGTAGCTTCTCACTTACAGGCTCCTCCTCGTCTTTTACAGACTCTGGCTCCATCCGCTGCGCCAATATCCAGGCCCCAATTTATGGGCTATCTCAGATCTACCATTCACGTACAGCTTCAACGTATCTGGCACTAGTGGCAGAAGGATCGCCGACTTTCATCGGCGGTATGGCCCCATCATTCGCATAGGACCCAACCGGATAGCCATGGATGGTAGCATCAGCTGGCCTCAAGTCTATGCCCGCCGGCAAGGCGGCCAGCCCGAATTCGAAAAGACTCCGGGCATTTTTGCTCGAGGCGTCGAGCACGCGATCATCGCATCTCCGCGAGACGACCACCGGCGCCAGCGGAAACAATTGGCCCATGCTTTCAGCGAGGCTTCCATGCGTGAGCAAGAGCCGATCATCAATCAGTACATCAAGCTGCTGGTGAAACGTGTCGAGGAGTTCGCGGCTGCGGACAAGGCCCTCAACATTGTCGAGTGGCTGAACTTCGCTACCTTTGATATCATCGGCGACTTGACGTTTGGGGAGTCGTTCGGCAGCCTGGAGAGCAGCAACTACCACCCATGGGTCCGCAACATATTTCAGGGAATGAAAGCCGACGCCTTCAAGAGAGCTTGCAGAAACTACCCCCTCTTCGAAACGTTACTCCTCCGCTGTGTTGGTGGCGAGCAGGCTAAACAGGGAGATCGCAACAGAGCATTAGCCATGAAGAAGGCTCAAGCACGGATGGACCTCGGCATGACTCCCAAGGGCCGTCGCGATTTTATGACGCACATGCTGCAGCCGACTCGCGATGGGAAGCAGGGTCTTTCGACGACCGAGATCATGGCCAACTCTCCTATACTGGTCGTTGCTGGAAGCGAAACCACGGCCACCGCTCTGTCGGGTTTCTTTTTCTATATTAACCAGAACCCGCGGGCAAAGAAGATCGTCGTCGACGAGATCAGGAGTGCGTTCCAGGACGCATCAGAAATCAACATGGTCAGCACCGGCCAGCTCGAGTATCTCCATGCTGCATTGGAAGAGACTCTCAGGGTCTATCCCCCGGCAGTGGTCCTACCGCCCCGCCGCTCTCCCGGTGCTGAGATAGAAGGCAGATATATACCTGCAGGGGTGAGTAGCCGTTGGGCTGAGACTCCCAGCTCTTGATTCCTTCGTGTCAATCATGTCTAACCATCTCGATAGGTCGATTGCCACGTCGTCCCGTGGGCGACTTTCCGAAACCCAGAGCACTTCTTCATGCCCGACTCGTACTATCCCGAGCGCTGGCTGAAGCCCGAGCACCCGCTTCACGACGCCAGGTTCGCCAAGGACAATCACTCCGTCTTCAAGCCCTTCAGCAACGGGCCTCGGGACTGCATTGGAAAGAACCTCGCGTACTCGGAGATGCGGCTCATCGTAGCGGAGCTGCTGTACAGGTTCGACGTCGAATTGCTCCCAGGACAGGAGAATTGGCACGCCAGCCAGAACGCGTTCTTAGTCTGGGAGAAGGGTCCACTACATGTCAAATTCACATCTCGCGAGGCAGTCTAGGGGGCAATTCGTATGGCGGCCATCGCACTGTCAATGTACGAAAATGTGCTGAACGAAAGCCCTAGAGAGCTGTGCTTTGAACGATGGTGCGCATATAGTTGTCCCGAGTGATGTTCCTACGTAAGCTAGGTGTAAAGGGGGGTACTCTTTACAGCATAGCCATTGTATCAAGATGTTTTCCTTGGCACAGCTTCATGACGCTCCCTCTTGTGTCGTATCGCATTGTCTGCCCTACGATATTCTTTTCCACAGACATCACATTTCCCATCAATTCTGCGGTATCCATTCTTTTTGGCCCATGATCCGTGGTGGTTCCAAACGTGGCGCGTCTTCCCCTTTTCATCTTTCGCCGCTGCCCATAGACAATCCATCTTGGGACATCTTTTATGCTCTAGGCTATGTTGTCTGGCTTGGATTTTAGCATGCTACATCTCTATGTCATGTCGTAAGATGAACTTACTTGTAACTAATCTCATCTTCTGCCTTGAAATCACAGTTTTTCCAATGGCACCATAGATTACGTTCTTGTATCTTAAGTGCAACGGGCGCATATGGAACCGATTGTACACCGTTGTTCTCCGAATGGAGCTCAGACGTGACTATGTTGCCAGACTGGCTGGAAGCATGAGCACTAGCTTCTAGGGGCTCGGACATCAATGACACCGAAGTCGAGTCGAAAGTCAGAGGCTCTTGACTGCTTGGTGTCGCATCGCCATTGGCTCAAGCCAAATAGGACGATGTCGAACACCTAGGAGCCAGACTAAGTTGCTTCTCCGTGGTCAAAAGTCTGGGGTCAATGGCGGCAGTTTGTGATTCAGGATCTTCTGGGTGCGATGGCGGTGAATTATTGACACAAAGTGCTTGTGCACTTTCGATTGTGCCATTATCATCGTACAGCATGGGATTTGGCGCACCGCATCGAAATGGAAAGCTTGGTGAATGAGGAGGCATCTTCAAATTTGACAAAGAGTATGCCTTTGGAAAACTTGGTCGATTGTGCTTGTTTGCTACTAGGTACCTATATACAATAAGTATGATGAATCATTGATAGAATTCTCTTGCAACATTGCTGGCAAAGGATGTCTGGAGTTTCTTTTCTTTCTTTTTGGAGAGTACAAGGTGGGGGGAGTGGGGGAGAAAACAAAAGAGAGAGGGGAAATCCTGCGTCAAACATCTCGACTATGGCGACTTGCATCAAGAAGCCGAAAGCCTAGATGTAGACCTGCATTGATATGTTATCATCGTGCGCAGAACTCTGCGGCAATTCGTATGGAAACTAGTCGATGAGCTGCTCCCATGTATCCTTATCCATGTAATCACGTACCACCGGCCCGCGTTGCAGCAGCCCAACACGCTTTGACTTTGACCAATGGAGTTCAAGGCCTCCAGCATCATTCCTATCCGCGAGGCTATTCAAGGCAATCTGGGAAACCTTCTCCACCAGGCAAATGTAAAGCTTCAACTATCTCGGTAAAGCAGCCATGCATGATTGGCTTGCACATAGCTTCACGGGACAATATCACTGTATAGAGTTTTGCGTATCAAGTGGCTTGGCTTGCGGCAGCACAAAGATACTGTACAGAAGATATCTCTTGACACGACTGTAAATCTACGGGAGGCCCTGTATACAGCCCTCTCGCTTGAGCGATAGTGACGTTGGACGCCAGTAGTCGCTGGTTGTAGTTTGTTCTTGTCATATGCACGTTCGAGGTCGATGGCAGAGGAACTAATACGACAGACGGGAAAAGGGTATTGGGGGAGGGGGCAAGAACAAAATGGGACGTCAGTAGACGAGCGATATCAATTACTGCATGACGAAATTCATGATCCAGTAGCAACTGAGAGAAGTTATAGGTGTGACCGCGACGAAACATTTGCATCTATCTGGCTATAAATTATGATCGTGATCTCTCTTACATTTTGACACTCAATACACCAAAGTACGACAATTCTTGAAAATCTGCCCTACCGCTAAGTGATTCCCAACAGCCGACGTATCCATCAGTGAGTGGCCTTGTGAGGAGCAGCTCTGCGTGGGCCTGCTAATATCAGCTAGTGGCACCCATCCAAACATCAATGATGAGAATTGAGCCAGACGTTTTGACTCGATTCTACCAGCCCATCATTCTGGAGAAGGCATTGACAAAGATCCACGAGCCATACAAGCAATACGCGGATGTTGCCCCAGCACTCCAGGAAGATGCCCTGCTGTCAACGCGACAAGCCTTTCAGGCGTTTGTGAACAAGTTGGCTCAAGCTTGCGATTCGGAGCCTCGCGGTGCCACCGTCACCGCCGTCGCCATCTTGCGCAATCAAAACAACTTCCCCTTGTATGTCGTTGCTTCCAACTTTCGCAACGACGAGGCGCTGCAGGATACGAAGAGGTTCCTCGCCTCGCTTCTTGAAACCATCCGCCAAGAACAGGAGATCGGACGCAGGCCTCTGCTGAAGAGGATCCTTTGGAGCCTGCTCAGCTTCAACTCCAACAGGGTCAAATCGTACCTGGGCAGACTGGTTCATTGTCTGGATGAGTGTTTGGAGAAGTGCGGGCGTGAGCAAGCCTTGGAAGTCGGAAGTCCTAGTAAGTATCACGTTGAAAGCTTTTTTCAGTGCTGATGGTTGGATAGTTCCGGATGTGGCAGTGGAGCTTCTGCTTCTCAGAGCTAGGGCAGTGTTTCCAAGAGACTTTTCGAACCAAAACGAGAAAACCAAATGTGAGATAATGCGTGGATTTTGCCAGACCGTCGTCAGGTTTACTGATTTGAAAAGTCCTCAGCGACTGTGAGACGTGTATCAGAATGATACATGCAGCCCGAGGGAAGACCATCGACGAGGCCATCAGAAGTCAATCGAGTGACAGTGATGTGGCGAATTCACGATCTTGGCACGAGCTTCGCCACTGTCTGGGGCGACTCCTTTCGTACCGTCAAGCGGCGGAAATTTTGCTCGGCGCCTTCGATCGTTGGCCATTATTGTTCACAGACTTTGAGGTCGTGACAATCCCATCAAGTATGAAGGCAAGCAGGCCCTTGCCCAAGTCGGACCTGACGGCGGAAGAGATCATCATCAACATGGCACATGATTCCGAGGAAACCGGGCTGTATCTTCGCCAGGCATATGACCTACAGCTGATGGGTTTGAATGATAGGATACAGATGCAGGTCAACCGGAAAACATTTCGGCCTGTGGTTCATGCTGAAGTGGCTCTTCATACGCACCTGTTGCGCATCGGCGTGGATCATCCGAGCAAGTATTGGAACGACTACAAATACATCGGTTGTAGCAAGCCAACTTGTAGGTTGTGTTCTTACTATTTCTTCGCTCATCGGGACAAAGTTGCGGTTCGAGATTCTCATGATAATCTGTACGCGACCTGGCAGTTTCCACCCACGCCGATAGCAGAAGGCCGGATGGGACGCGAAGCAAGCCAGGAATTGCTGGAGATCATGACGGTGCTGGTTCGCAATGATGCGAAACGCAGTCTGGATGAGAGGCGGCCGAGGGGCAGGGACCATGACTCAAACACCCATTCGACAATACCTAGCTACCTGAATATGGTGAGTCATGGCACATCAACAGATTCCAGCAGCCACGTTCACGTTGAGAGGAGCAATGGACTCCAGCGAGGCACAGATGCTGAGCCGTATGAGGAAGAGAGCTGGGATATGTATGAATCTGATTCCACTGAAGCTGACGATGAGACCGGAAATGAGGGCGCCTCAGTTTTGGAAGAGTATTACTAATGAAAGCCATTCTGTTGCACAGTCTGATCTTATTGCTTTCCCCAATATGTTTTTACTCAGCTAGAAACAAATAAAAGTACTCCGCAAGGTGCAACTAGTTTTTTTGAGCTGTACGGAGTGTAAATAGCCGAGAAACAAAATGTAGAGCTCATCGTTATCCCACAAGTGCAGCCATCTTTCAATTCACAGGCTCTTTCCTATTACAGAGTCAAAGGATGGACTGAAGAGCCTGGGCATCAAAAACTCATCTCCCCCGTGACTGCTCCACAATACTCGATCGACTGCCGT
Organism: Pestalotiopsis sp. LF_19_12; assembly: GCA_023510015.1. NCBI lineage: Eukaryota > Fungi > Ascomycota > Sordariomycetes > Amphisphaeriales > Sporocadaceae > Pestalotiopsis > Pestalotiopsis sp. LF_19_12. Next base: position 22,322 of record JALYBT010000002.1, on the reverse strand, counting down.
GGCATATCGAGTCTTTCCGAGTGCAAAATTGAGCTTTGCGCCAGGTGAGACTCCAGTCACTTTCATTTGATGCTGCGGCTTTTTGCAGTTTTGATGGTAGACGCTCCTTGACAACTGGCGCAGCAATTTTGATCGTGCTTCTTATACCCGGCACAGTATTCACAATGATCTATTTGCCAACCTTAACTTCGTCTGGGCTTTAGGGAAAAGAATGATGCACTAACGCGACAGGCACCAGGATGATACTCTGTTGACTTGGCCAAAGGTATTACAGGAGAGGACTACAGCAGTCGAATCACAATTCTTGTGGCTGCAGACTGCCGTTGTCGATGAGGCAGCCGTGTTCGTCGGGGCAGTCTTTTTCGCTGAGGTGGGCATATTCGCTGAAGATGAGTGTTACAGCATGAATGATGCCGTGCAAATTCTGGGGAATCTACAACTTGTTAAGTAGGCAGCTCATGGTTAAGGCTGCAATCAGGCTGGTCGGTCTAGATTCGGGATCGTCCTTCGTCGCTACAAAGCCGGGCGTCTGACACGTGCTATATGCGGGAAAGGCTTCCCATTCTCACCAATCCCAAGCGATGCGCCCGTCAGCAGGGCGAAACAAGTTGGCTTGTAGCCACTGACCACGTATGTGGTCATAAATAGTCTAAATGGCTTCCACCATGCAGATTTTGACCCTGTTGGAGGTGCCCCGCCGTGATGTCGCGTAGATAATGATGACACGTGTTACGATAATTGAATGACAATTAAATTATGATTCGATGTCTTGAAATTCTTTGTGAACCAAGTTTGAGCAGAGTCAGCAGGCCCCTCTCCAGCCGCGGTGGGCGTGTCGCGGTTTATTTCAATGGCGTACAGTCACTTGATGACAGTCAACATGATGAGCCACGCACTGGGTCATCTACCATGCTCACAAGTGGACCGTGAAAACCGCGGTGGTAGACCAGCTAGCCGCAGCCGTCCCCGGAAAAGCATCACATCTCAGAAAAGTCCAAATTCCCAAAGAACTCGTCGCTCAATATATCTTCGAACCAAGGAGCAAACGGATCCATACACTCCGACAGCGAAAATCCGGAGGGCGCGACCAGTGCTTCCTCTTGAAAATGACCGTGGCTCATATTCACGGCCGACGCGCTGGCCGTCGACGATAGGTTGGGTACCGGTAGACGCTTGTGTTCGATGATGAGCTCCAGCAAAATCAGGCAACGCTCGACTAGTGGGAGATCGCGTAAGGATCTCAGAAATAAGAGTTCGTGCTGAACATATGCGATGGCCATGGATTTGAGCATGGCCGGCTCGTTTGGGTCGGCGATGGATTCCAAGCGCAGTGTTAGGACTGTCAAGACGCAATTGACGCTGGGGACGTGTACATGTTAGCGAGAACAAGAGCCCTTGTGGACCTCTTATAGAAAATCAAGAGTGACTGGAGGCAGATACGAGTGTTGATCACTTACAAGCTCAAAGGAAGCATCCTCAAAAGTCCATCGGTTATGGCTCTGCCGATGAGATTGTCAACCTCCAGCATCGCGGTCTTGAGCTGCTGATTAGCCCTGGAATGTTTGGTGTTGTCGAGACTCGAGTAGTGACGTCGCAATGTGTGGTAGAGAATACACTCGAATCTGAAACTGATGGCAAGAAGTACTAACGCCTCCAAGTTTTCTTGCACGCAGCAAGGGTTCGAATTCAGTCGCAAGGAGTCTGGGAGGCATGAGCGCCAGTCCGCGAACTTCCGAATTAAGTCGTCGGGGTAGCCGTCGAGGTCTGCGAACCTGCCATCTCGGATCGGCAAGCAGAGCTCCCCTGAGCATGTGTGAGTGGACCGGACAAGACATATCTTGGAACATACAAACCTATGGCACAAAGCTTATTTCTCTCGACCATGTATAGCTTTTGTCGCAGCGTGATGGGTTCGAGCACGGAGCCGAATTGTTCTGGAATGTCCGTGCTGTCCCAGTCGTCTTGCGTGACAGGTCCCATCGTACAGGCGGCCCTGTCCAACAACCTCATGTTCTTGAATCCCACGAGTGAAAGTAGAACGTCGGCATCCTAAGCGCCGGTCAGTAGCAGTCTCTATAATGAAACGTTCTGCTCACATACGTATAGACAGCCGAATAATCTGCGACACAATGAGTATGCCGCAGGATCCATGTCATCAGCTATGTGGCTGAAGGATTCAATTAGCATAGGCGATTCAGGAAAAGATTTATCGAACAGGAGGAATCACCTTTTGTGGAGGCCCATCTTGGCAGCGATGCGCACAGCATTCGCCAGCCAGTAACGGAAATCTTTGTCCTGTGTATAGGAGGAGATTGACGATCCGAGAACGATGGAGCCCTGCAGCAGCCGTAGCTGGCTCCTCTCGTGGCCCAAATCGTACAGGCTGGCGGCGTTCTCGCCGAAATGCCTCTGCGCTGCTTCCCTGTTTTCGAAGCCGCATTGGCTCAACAGCTCCAGCGGCGCGTACTGGGCACTGCTCGCAAGGACGGCTTGCACGAGGAACCAGGAATGGCCCTCTGAGGTCAGGGAGTGCATGAATTGAACGCGGTCGAAGACTGGAGCATACGGATGGCATTGCCTGAAGTACACTCGAAGCAATTCCTCTCTACCTGGCGTCAGATGATCTCCTCTCGTATGCCGGAGCTACAATCCGACGTCGTAGACGTACCTATACGGAGAAGGGGGCATCGATAATGCTCCCTTGTCCTTGAGAAATCTCATTTCCAAAGTAGCGGGCCCGGCGTGCACCTCCCTGTCCGGCCGCTCGGGGACGTGTGCAGCTTGGCTTTGCACCTCATCTTGGATAAGGACTCTTGTAAGTTTCCTCGGATTGGCCCCGACGACCTTGGCCAAGATGGACATGAGGTGCGAGCCGTCGCGGTACGTGATGGAATCTCGGTAAGGGGTCACGGACCGGAGCAGTGTTTGCACCGGGGGTATCCCATTGCTGGTGGCCACCTCGTTACACATGCGCACGAAGACCCGGTCGTCCGAATTCCCAGGCGTTCGGAAGGAGGCGGGGGATTCTTCCAACCCTGGAAGCGACGAGTAATCACTAGATCCAGCATAGTTTACTTGAGAAGGCGCCTGTGGCTTATAGTGGTTTAGTTGTGTTTTGTATAGTAAACGGGGTGGCATTCAGCCAGGCTATACTCACCAGACCACCCGTCACCTGAACGCCATCGCGGTCCTGGGGTCGTTGCGGAGAATTATCCACGGGCCGCGAGTGGGGTTCGAAGTCGGTGCTGCCCGTGGCTTCACTAGCTGAGGTCGTCGAAGACTGCAGCCGCTCACGCACCCGGCTGAGGATCCGAAGTAGACGTTAATCAGCAATTGGCCAAGACGGGAATTGTAGCTGACTACTCCGTACTCACACTCTCGGGCGCCGAAGGGCACGGACGCATCTCTCCTGGCAACCTCTCTGGATGCATGACTGGCACGGCGTTCCTATAGACGGCGCTTGGCAGCGGATTTTGCGCTCATGGCAGGGAAGACATGCTCGATTCTTCTTTGGCGCCGCCATTCTCCAGTCAAAGCTTCACCCACTCCTCACTCGGATCCTTTTAATGGCTGGCGATCAGACAAATTCACATGATTTGGCCGTACTTGGCTGTTTTAGAAACGTTGAGATGGAATCAATCGTTTCCCCAAGGGGCGGCAATTCGGGATTTTGAATCGGCAATAGCTCAGGATTCTCCATAAAAGAGGATAGTGTAGCCAATAGCGAGTAGTCCATTAGCCAAGGGCCGTAGAATGTGGGACTTCTTTAACGGATAGTGCCGCAGCGGACATATCGCGTACCTACTGCACAGGCCTTGGCAGGCCCTGAAAAGACGTTTGGCATCGTCAGATCACGGAACGGATATGTTATCACACATAATGAAGCTGCGATCGCATTATATGATCAATGACTCTCTTTTTTCTTTTTTTTTTCTTTTTTCCCTCTTCCTGTCATTGAAATTGCGGATTATCAACGGAATTGTCCAAATAGTTTGATGTGCATGGCGTTGTGGTAGTCCTCAGCCGGTGGGCCGGCTTCACTACTACGGAGTATAATCGACCCCTGGCTCACGTCAACCAATCAAATCGGCGATCAGCCAAGCCATCATCGTAGATTATGAAAAGTTCCGGCTGCGGAAGTCGCTTCGGTGGAAAGCCAATCATAAGTACACCAGAGACATCGGCCATACAGGAGATACGAGATATTATGCAATGCCATACATGCCGGATGCGCCGGCGTAGAAGTATCATCGCCTAGGCAGTAAAGCGATCTGAATCGGTACAGCTGTGCCACTGGTAAGTTTACCGCACGTTGGCGAGAGGTTTTGCGTAATCGTAATACATGTGGCAAAAGATTGGTATTCATTCATTTCTTCTTTTGATCAGGTATTGCTAATCACTGCCGTATGTTCCAAGTCAATCTCCCTCTTCCAGGCCAGCTTCGCAGACAAAGTAACTTTGGCAAGACATTGACTATCGATCTGAATCCCGAGAGATGTCCAAAGTTACATGTCGTCGTATCAGGTCGTACAACCGGCGGCTAGCGGTCGTACAGCTAGTGTAGGGCAGCCAATTGGCCAATGCGAGCGTTGCAGAATGATGGTTCAACATGAATTGGTGACCCGAGCTCCACCGTGCTTGGTGACCAAGTGTGCCAATGCTAAAGCACTCTGCAGCAACGTAGAGCCAGTGGGAAAGCCAAAATTCTCAGCTCAGACAGATAGATCTGTCCTGAAAGGGGACGGCATCCCATCGTACTCTTCGTAAATGCCGTTTCGGATCCTTGACGTCGGATCGTGCGTGTAGCCACCGGCGGTTGTCGACGAGTATGATGCTTCCTCGAGGCATGTCACTCGGGCGGAGTCGGAGTATGGTTGAATGTGATTGCTTCTCAGCTCCTCTCAGGACTCTCTTCAGCTCGCACAGCGCTCGAGACGCATCTTCGCTCAGTGGCGTCACGATATCTTCCCTGAAGCGTATAATGCTTGAGCCGTTGACCACATCGGTCGACAAGATGTTGCCTACAATGTGTCGCTGCTTCTGAGACTTGATAAATTCGGGTGGTATATCGATGCGGTACTCTAGGCGACCAAGAGCAGCCCGCGTTGCTGGAGAAAGCTGCTCGCTCATGGTTTGGACATTCATGACGGACAAGGTCCCACCACCGCATTTGTCGGGCTCAATGACTTGGAGGGCGAAATACCGTGGAGTAGGGTCCTCGTAGCTGCAGTCCGTGTGCCAAGGGAAATCTTGCATTGTTTCTGATCTAGCTTGGTGATTGCCGGCCTGGAAATCAGCATCGCTGGGGCGTATATCCCAGAACCAGCCACGCATTGCGCTGTGGGAAATGGGTAGTCTATGACCATGGTGCTCATGAAGGCCCGCGAGCAGTCTTGTCAAGTAGCGGCTGGAATCGTCGGAGAAGCCAATGCTTATCTTGAGAATGCCGGTCTTGCGAAGTTGTGTGGCAATATCGCGAACATGGTCCGAACGTGTAGCGTACTCGAGATGAGGAGCCTCTATGTGAGGAAGTGGTCCTGAGGCACTCGTAGCCATGGTTTTGAATCCGATGCCATGTCTCGAGAAGTAGAAAACTGATGGTCGGTGGCTGCCAATCCTCTGAAAGGAATGTTTGAGATAATGCATTGCTTCTTCATGGCTTTCCACTAACGGGCAATAAGGTATTTCATCGCCTCTATCATCAGCAGATTGATTGAAAGACTCTCTTATACCATTTCGAAGCGGTCTGACAGATGCTACGCCATCATATCCACGGTATTTCCGTTGGGTCGTGATGACCACCCTGGGAGCCGAGTCTTGATGCAGTAACATATGCTCGCTCGACGAGACTTTGACGTCGTGCAACTGTCGGCTTGGAACCAAAACTTGTAGTAGTTCAGACATTATTCACAAATATGTGATACTTTGATTGTACGCATGAAGCTGAAAGATCTCGGGAGCCGTTGATACGTACGGCCGGTTGTGGCTGCGGCCAAGTATACGTCTACGGCCGAGCCCGGTCACGGTGGCTCAACGGATCGTCAATCTGTTTGAGTGCAAGTTCCTGGCAGGGTTTTCCTGGTAACATCGTGTGCACTGTTGGCGGTGACATTTTCACGATACCTGCCGGATGTCTCGAGTCGCTTGCAAGAACCTGATCTGCTGTCCTTGACTTGGGATGGCGCAATACATACCTTTTTTGCACTGTGGATATGTCTGGCACTCCAAAATGGACATTAATTCCGGGGTTCTTCTCGAGCAGCAAGACTATTAATATAGCCAGACTTCTGTCTTTTGCCTGGTGTTGCTGGACAGTGTTCTCCACGATAAATCATTGCCAGTTTCGATGCCGCACATTATGCAGCAAGTTCACCTTGGGGTCGGGCCTCAAGGCTCTGAGTATATAAAGGGGGGCAGCCAAGAACAGACTGTCGAAGAACATGAGAGGTATCAGCGTATGCTGCTGAAGCTCTGTCCTGCTCACATATGGCCCAAGGGCTCCCTTTCTAACGCTTGTCCACGGCCAATCCTTGTCAACGGCTCTCATCAGCGTATCCTATCAGAGCTCCATGATGCGTTGAGTGTCACACTGACCGACATTGTTCATCGATGGTGGACTGATCAGTCAGCCGAGTTTCCGCGCCGCATGCCGCTGGATAGCAGAGAAGCAGAACTACTCAAGGTGAGTCTTTCGCCAGTCCTGGAATAGAAACGTCTCAAGGTTGCTTCACCTGGGGACAGAGTATTGATTCATCAAAGTGGCTTGAGGGTCAGGTTTTCCTCGGAAATGTGCCCGAATATTCTCGTTGTCGTGGTTCCTGGAGACCGGACTTTCTGGTCGACGAAGTCCAGGATGACCAGGGCAACGTGTTAGAAAACTTTCGAATAACAGAGATCAATGCCCGGTATCCATTGAATGGATTCATGCACATAGCGTATGGTCAACAGTCGCTGAACTCAATGGGCTTGGAGCATTCTGGACTGATGAGTGCGACTGACCCGCAAGAGGTGACCACCTAGCAGTTGCCCTTTCATCATCATGACAGTCGGGCTGACATCCTTTCCTCAGATCGTCGACGGCTTGTTCGGCCTCTTTGAGCCTAGTCTCCCGTTGCACCTACTCAAGGGTGAAGAGCCAGGCATAGACGTATACATGTTCATGGACGCCGTTCATCGCAGATTTGGTGTAAAGCCCCGGCTGATTCATCCGTCGCAGCTGAGGGTAGTGCGAGATTCCCAAGGCAAGAGAAAGCCAAAGCTTTGCTGCATCATCGAGGACACCAAGCAGTTTCCAGTCCACACTTCGCCTTCAATTCTGACGACTGCGCATGGGGAGCTTGTCGAAGAGATCTACCAAGTCGGACTGGAACTTCGCCAGCGGGAGCTTTTCGCACTCGATGCAGAGGTTCTTCGTGAAGTGAGCCTTCGGTGCTTCAACGACATGCGAACTATCCTTCTAGTCCACGATAAGCGCATGCTTGGTATTGTGAAGCAGGAGATTCCCTCCTTGATGGCGCGCCAGGTGATAACTCCGACGCAAGCGCTGATCCTGGAGAACGGGGTTGCGGACACGACACTTCCTGGTTCGCGAGAGCTGGGCCGACTTGTACATTGCTGCGAGGACTCATCAGGGCTGAAGAATGAGTTTATCCTGAAACCGATACGAAGTGGCAAGGGCGATGGAATTGTGTTTGGCGACGACATGAGCCAAGACGAGTGGATGTCAGCCTTGAGATCACAAGCGACATCCGGATTGAAGCTCGAGAGGGCATGTGTGGTGCAGCGCCGAATCAGGCCTCGTCTGTATGATTTAATTTTGCGATCATCCGGAGACATGGTGCGTTATCCGCTCGTGGGGACGTATCATGTTATCGACGGGAAGCTGCTCGGTCTTGGGATCTGGCGGTCAAATGGGAATCGTGTCTGTGCTCTCAGTTCTGGCGGCGCGTGGGCCTGCTCAGTGATGCCCAAGGAGTAGCAAGGAACATGCCGATTGGACCCTTGAGCAGATCATTAGCATTTAATGCACGTGTTTGAAGGAAATTCAGCTGCACGTGGCACTTTCGCCGCTTTTTGGAGATAAGGTGCCTCAAGCTGTGATGTTCTCACCTGGGCCAATGTGAGAAGGGGGAAGGTGAACGTGGATCTTCTGGAAAATGCTGAAGTTGATCATGCAAAGTTTCATATAACGGCAGATAAGGAACACAAGAACAATACCATACTTTGTGGTGCAATGTAGTTCAACAGAAAAGGTACGCAAGGACTTTTCTGGAGATAAGAAAGAACCAGAAAAAAAGAAAAAGAAAAAGGACGGATGTACGTAGAGCAGTAATCTGCCGGGGGTACTCACTACGTCAAGGTGAAAGATTTCGATGCTGAAGAAGGGGAAAGAGCGAATCTGTCCATGGCTATCTGCGGTAATTCTCCTCTGGGCCGCTCCTTCCTTCACACTTGGCATTATCCATCAACTGTTGATCATTCAACTGAAGTCAGGTGCAAGATCAAACCACCCGTCGTCACACTCAATGTATTTGTGATCATCGTTATTATTATTATGATTAAAGCATGATATACCAAGCTCTTTAATCTACTTGTACGCCTTGTTATCCGTCAGCTCTGGCTGCGGATCCCCCTCGGCGTGATCTCGTGAAAGCGACACCTCGACCGTCCTTACAATACCCGTCAGTTCGATCAGGTCAGTCGTGCTTCGCTCGAGCTGCCCATAGACGGTCGGGGGCTGCCTCCTCGGGCCGGCTGCTGTCGACGTGTTTGCTCCCTGATCCGGCCTTAATCTCGATATGGATTGGTCGTCTGTCTTGATGTAGCCGCGCGAGGGTGTCCACGGGGACGATCTCGAGCGGGCAGTCGTCGATATGCCGAAGAATCCCAGGAAGCCCCTCAGAATCGGTCGCAGTGTTGCGATGGAGGTCGCGATGATGCCGACGCCTGGCTCGACTGTACTCCAGATGGCGAAATTCGTGGTGGCCCCTGGATGACAATTAGTCGCGGCAACTTGCAGATGTATTTGTTGCGACTTACAAAGAAAGTCTTGCCCGTTGAGCATGTCCTTGACATAGAAGCATCGTACGATCGTCGCGGTACTTCCACTGAGAGTTTTGGGTTAGCTAATTGCCTGAGAATGACATGGCGCGGAACTGCGGTGACATACATGGAAGCAAAGCCAAGAATACCCATGGCTATGAGTCTCGATCTCTTGTTCATGTTGAGAGACCAGACGATGAACATTGGCAAGATACCGAAACACCAATCCGCAATGCAGTTGATGACGGAGGCGACGTAGGTCGTGATGGCGACGGGGTTGTTCTCCAAGCATTTACCGGCGGTGCCCGGTGCCTCCTCCCAGAAGACGCGGATGGGCCTGCATTGGAACAGGACAACCATCAGGTAGGCGGTTCCAAAGAGAACACTGCCGACCATGAGGATGCGGAGAAACCAGATGTGAAACTTGATGACCGAGAGACGAATAAGGAACAGGCCGACGGCCAGCTTGATGAACGTGGCAGTGAGGACGTAGAAGATCTCGCAGGCGAACCAATACTACAACACAAGATATTAGCCATGTCGCTGCCGGTATCACACTGCCTGCCACCACGTACTCTTAGTGCATTCGTATTGGCTTCAGGCGTGAGATCGTCTCTGTGCCTGCCGGTGCCCCAATACCATCCACCCAGCTGTACGGACAGATACGATGTGAAGAGAGCCTGCAGACAAGAAAAGTCAGTTCAATGCATCTCCATATGATCCAATTGGACATTTCTCCTACCTGTGTGATGATCAACAAGACATCGTCGAGCCCAAACGCCTTGGTCAAGACGGCGCGCACATAGATTCGCAGAGGCACCACCATCCAGGTGAGGGTGAGGAAAGTGACTGCGACGGCGAGCACGCCCCCACTACGATCATCTTCACTCATGTCTTTTTCGCGATGCAAAGGCGACCAAACAGCATGTCGACGAATTGGTGGTTGTCGCGAATCGAGAATGTTGGCGAGGGCCGAAACTCGTGGTTGTGGGGGGATATATACGGATATAGTGTCGGACTGGAAACTAAAGAAAATTCCGGAAACAGGCACCCCTTCGAGTCATGGCAGGTCTGCCACCTCATAAGGGTTCTCTCTCGCTCGCTCTCTCTCTTGCGGCTGGTCTGTCAACAACTAACTCGTAGTGCTAATGGGGGGCTCCACCGAACTATAAATGGGCTCATCAAAGCTCCCCCAGTTTGCCATGAACCCAAGGACGGAGCGGCGACTTAGCGGCCGCTCGAGAGGTCTGTTCCTGTCCATTGCATGTGGGTTTTGTGGTCTAGAATGTTTGGTTCTGTGTGTTTGAGGTATGTCGCGCAAGACGATCACGGGTGCGTAGGGGTGCTTGTGAGTTGCCGAGGAGGCCTGTTTGTGCCGTAGAGGACCCGAAGTCGCCTGCCGGGGAGTCGGGTAGATGACCAACAAAACAGGCCTTGCTCGAGGCAGTACCTGCAGGCGCCGATCGTCCCGAATGTAGGGTTACATTATGATGAAAAGGAGTAGCACCAGAGGCCAGCGCAATTCTTTTCCTCACCTGGGCAAAGTACGAACTCTGATCCCGACAATAGAGTTCACTAATGGGTTTTAGAGGGTCTTGTAGCTCATTTCGTCGCCGACTAGCACGACGCTAGGTCGAGTAGCAGGCAGTAGTCGGCTGCCAATTGACGTCTCTTATCGCGCTGGAGAATTGCCCCGAGGTTACCGGGACACTAGTCCCGGGGCGGGGGAAGCGGGTCCCGACTGGAGACGCCAGGCAGAAAAGCGAGGTCTGTGTGTTCCGGGGACCCGGTTGGTATGGATTCTGGAACATGCGTTGACGTTATCTTATTGTCCATGCCCCCAGATGGATCTACGATTGCAATATATTAAGGTTTACCTGTCGCCATGACATCTACGAGATAATGACCTAGTGGGCTGATTATACTCCAAATCTGAATCGTTTGCTCTGGACGGCACTCTTCAGATTTGGAGTTGCTTCAACTCGTATCTACAACTTCTCCTCCCCCTTTCGACTGCTTCCAGGATCCCGCGTAGTGATGCGCCACAAGTTTCCGGCCTGGCTTTCTGTCGCCGTATATCTGATTCATTGCATCGGCAAATGCATAATCTGGCAGGACCAAAACGTCCCCAATCAGCCTTGGCTCCGAGACGTGGGATATGTCGTTCCAGTCCACGCTTTGACCCAGCATGTCGCTCAAGCTTCTAAGTATGCTTCGAGTCATTCTCTGTGGCCCCGAGACGTCGACAACATCGTCAATCATGTCGAACTTGAGATCTTGTATGCCTACTTTGAGTTCGTCGGCCTTTTGCAGTAGTCCCTCTAGAGTGTCCTCGATGACGGCCAGCAAATGTGGTGACTTTGGTTGCGCCATGATCGTCCAGCTAGCGAATTTTCGTTCCCAGTCGTCTGCGTCGAATTCCATCCCAACCACTAAACGTGCAGTTGTTTTGTACTGCTCTGGGATCCACTCGTCGATGGGTGCTTCGCAGGAGACATCCAAGTCGTTCCATATGCCGCCCTGTTCGTAGAGGACGAGGTAGCGGAGAAGGTCGGCCTTGACAATGGGGATGCTGATGGCGAGAAAGTTTTCCACGATATCTGGGCGGGATGCAAAATGCTTCTTGATGAAATTGTCGCCCCAGGCATCTGTGATGAACTCGGCATGGAATTTCGGATTATTCTTGATGCAGGAATCGGTATAGTCTCGAAATTGGTCGTTTAGACCGTTTGCACCGACTTTGTACCAGAGCTTCTCGGGAATTCTCGTTGGCATGGGCGAAGCCGGAGCCGAAGATGTCGCGGATGAAGATACATCGCAGCCACTCCATGTTCGTCCTTCATGGCGGAGAACGAAACAGCACACGGCAAGTGCAATGGAACCAAGAAGCAGCCGGGTGACTGTCTGGGGACGTAAGGATGGATGCATTCTAAGCACTCGGGAGAAGACCCGCGGGTGCCGGATGGTGGAGTCTGGAGTGGGCGAGTATGCAAACGGCTGGCAGAACTTGTCGTTTCAACGTAGCATGCGCTTTGGGCACTCTAAGATTGAATCAAGTCCGGACCCAGTTGTCATGCCAGCAAGAGATTCGCAAGGGCTTTTTGAGATGGATGTTCCAAGGCGGTCTCAGTGTTTTTCTTTCAGTACGACGGTACCACATTGAATACTTCCCTATACGAAAACATCGTTGTTTGGCACCCTCCTTTGCGAGACTTGCATTCTTATATTACTTAGCTGGTGAGTGTTTTTGTTTTCAAAATACAAAGAGCCCTTCACAACCTGTATTTACGAAATTTCGTCGGATTTGACTGTCGCTATTTAGATACATCTTCCGCGATTAGATACATATCTTTCTTATCTTTTAGAAAAACTAAAGGCAAAAGCAAAAGTCTTTTAAAATTATTTTTATATATTTGCCTGCCGCAGCAAATTCCGATATCGTTAATTAAGCAAAACTTTGTTAAAGATAATACGTTACGGTAATAATAAGTTATACGCGAAGCTTTATTTAAGTTAAAATTATAATAAAAAAGGATTTTTATAAAGCTAAAACGTAACAAAAAATCGGATTAATTAAAAACGCTCGGCGTTAATATTTAATTAGTCGGATTATTTATAAAAACTTTTAATACTTTAAAAAAGATATCTTTTAAATATTTTATAGCCAACGCCGTAGGCCTAAAAACCCGTTTACGAAAAACCCGCCGTAAGCGGGCGAAAAAATATAAATTAAAGCCGGTTATAAACCAAAAAACCGGCTATAAATGTTACGAACATACACCCTTGCCAGAAGACAACAGATATTAGCGCTTAAAAAAACACAAGACAAGGGACCATACCGGAACAAAAGGAACAGGACCACTACAAATCACGTGACAAGGGATCACGTAACCAAGACCGGAAGCGATTAAAAGTGATTAGTAAAATTCACTAATCACTATTAAACACCAACGAGCACCACTAATCACTAACTAACGTAAATAATCTAATTAAATATTAGTAAAAAGATAAATAAATATATTAAAGACGGATTTCTTATATTATATAAATAGTTATTACCTTAATAATTAATCTAAGTATTTATTTTACCTATAAATAAGGTATTTAATACGCCTTAACGATTATATTTATAAATTAGTTTTATAGTTTTTTTTGCTTAATATATTTTTTACGCTTTATATATCTAATAATATAAACCCTAGCACTTTTTTATATTTCGGTTTATTTTTAGTATAATCGTTATATTTTGATTATTTTTGTTTAGGTACGTTTACCGTTAAAAAAATACTAAATAATATTCGGTAGGATATTTACCGTTAGCAAAAACAGCAGCGATAAAAAGAAAATTCCTTAAAACGACACTTTAATTTAGGCAATAAGCATCGACTCCGATAGCGAAGACTTCGAAGTTACCAAAAATTAGTACGACGCGATTTTTAAAAAAATCCGACGACTCGAAAAAGCTATAAATAATAAATTTAAGCTTATTTAGGAGCTTTAGGAATTTAATATTATTATAAAAAAAGCAGCCAATATTATTATTATTTTAGTTACCAAATACGATAAATTAAAATTTAACACCCCCGTTATATACGATAATACCTTAAAAAGATTTAAAAAATACCTCGCGCAAATCCGCGTATATTATTTTTTTTATATATTTAGCTTCCAAAATAACTTTTAGCGAATTACATACGCCGCCTTTTTTCTAAAAAAACGAGCCCTCGCATAATTTAAATTTTATTTTTTTAATACTAGTAAAAATAAATAGCTTTTAAACTAATGCAAAAAAGAGATACGATAAATTTTTGGATTTTACGCCGGATACGAATCCGCGCTTAAATCACTTTTTTAAAATCCTAACAAAAAAAAACAAGCCGAACGGGAACTTAAAACCTTTAAACAAAAGTTATCTGCTTTAATATATACCACCGAGTTCAAAAAAATTATCGCTAAACTCGATTATACTAACGATATACGTATTATATTATATTATTAAAGGCTTAAAAAAAAAGTTAAAAACGAGATTAGCAAAATCCTCGACTTACCTACCGATTTTAGCAAATATACTAAATTAATCGTACGAATCGATAACTAACTATACGCATAATAAGCCGAGAAAAAATATATACTAAAATATTAACCTCGAGCTTTAGCAAACACCGGAAAACCCCGGCAATATTAAAATAACGGACGTAACAAAAACTAAAAAAACTAAACCTTTTATAAGCATTATAATAAACTAATAAATTTAAATGCTACTTAGCGACGAATATAAAAAAACAAATTATTTATTAAATATTATAATTATAATCGAACGGGGTATTACGCTAACGAATATCGCCAACCGAAAAAGGTATTTACGCCTATACCAAAAGGCAAAAAACAATTTAACGCTATATAACGGGAGGAAATACCTTATATATCGCTTTTTTAGACCGTATATTTTGACGATGGTTATTAAACGCATAAGTTTTGCAAAAACGATAATAAATAATATCCTAAAAAACTACGAACTTTAACAGTTATTAAACTAAGACGGTTAATATATTTCGGACCGGAAAAATAACTCGCAAACAGCGACGACAACATTTTATCCGGGTCAAAAAACAAAATATACCACTAAACCTAATAGGCTAAAAATTATATTTAAAAAGCTAAGTTAGTAAACGACACTAGTAGCGAGCCGGAAAAAAATAACTATTTTCGATAAAACGGGATTGCCGAGAAAAGCCTAATTTACGGGACTAAGGAAGCAAAAGCTATCGATAAAATATTTAGCACTTTTATAACGGAAAAAATATTCGAAACTTTCTAAAATAAATAATTACGTATTTATAACGAAATTATATTTTTTGCTACCGAATTATAAGGTACAAAATAATAGCTAGCAAAAATTTTTTAAAAAACTACCGATATAATATAAAAACGACGGACCCTAAGAGCTATTTTTAGAAATAACCCTCGATTTAATATTAAAGATCGAAAATATTATAAAATCGAGTAATACGGATATATTAATTTAAAATACGATCTATATTTTAAAACAAAATTAAAATACGGATTATTTCCGCTATATATAAGATATTTAGCTATTAAAAACCCTTATAAAATAAGAAAGGCAGGCCAGGTAAAAATTAACCGCTACGACGCAAAAAGCTTCGTAATTATTATTACGCACCCTAACGATTTATCCCGATATTCGATAAAAAAGGACCAATTTTGGTCAAAATGTATATACGACGAATATTTATAGCACGCAACAAAAAAAGCTAAAGCATAGCGATTTATTAAAGAATATAAGGCTATAAAACGATTTATTATTAAAGAAACTAATAAACCGACGCAAAGCACCAGCGATTTAATTAGAGGTACTTAAAATTGTATAGCACTATACAAATAACGAAAAAACGAGACTCGGGGCCAAAAAGACCAATAAGTATTTATACGCGCCGAAAGAGATCGCGCTAACAAAAAAATCAGCGGAAACTCGGGAAACGAGTTAAACCACTTTTAAAAAAACAAAAGCGGTCCCAAACAAAATCTATTTGCGCTACCGGGAGCGACAGCACGATAATAAATTATTTTACGATATAAGTGCAAATTAACGGATATAACACATAGGCCCTAATAAATACGGGAGCTTAAAAAAATTTTATCTCACTAAAAATCGTTAATAAGCTCCAAATATTATAAAAGCAAAAAAACGCCCTACGCACTTAACACCGTCGATAAAAAGCCTATTTTATACGAAAATAAAATAATAAATATAAAGACTGCGTATATTTAAATTTATATTTAAAACTACCTTAAATACTTTACGTGCGATATCACGGATATTACGGATTACGATTTAGTCCTAAAAATACCCTAATTACGGGTAAATAATCCCAAAATAAGCTAAAATACAGGCTAGTTCTAGTAAAATACACCAAAAAGCGAATTAATTTTTAATAAATATTAAAAAAACTAACTTTTACGTAATTACGAAATATTTAGATTATACGTTATAGCCAAATATATTAAGCTAAATACTATAAAAAAAATTCCCGAAAAATATAAGGAATTTAGCGACTTATTTAGTAGAATACTAAAAATAAGATTACCAAAATATATACGATTTAATTATAAAATACCTCTTTAAAAAAAAACTATATTTTATGCCAATATACCCAATAAGATTTTAGCACAAAAAGGCACTAAGAACCTATATTACAAAAATAATAAAAAAGGGATAAATCAAAAAATTTATATCGCTAGCAGGCTACCTTATATTTTTCGTACCGAAAAAAAATAAAAACGGGACACCAAAATAAAAATTTTATATCGACTACCGCAAGCTTAACGATATTACGATTAAAAACAAATACCTTTTGCCTTTAATTAAAGATTTATAAGATAAATTGCATAGAGCTTAATAGTTTACTGCCCTAAATTTGCCTAATACGTACGGCCTAATTAAAATCAAAAAAAAATAGCCTTTAGGACAAAATACGGATATTTCGAATATTTAGTTATATTTTTCGGATTAATTAACGCACTAGCAAACTTTTAAAATATAATTAACACCGTTTTACGAAAGTTCCTCGATAAATTCGTAATAATATACCTCGACGATATATTTATTTATTTAAAAAATTTTAGCGAGCATAAACAACACGTTATTATTATATTACGGAAGCTATAAAAAATAAACTTTTTTATAAACCCTAAAAAAAGCGAATTTTACCAAAAACAAATTATTTTCGTAAAATACGTAATATCCCCCGGAAAAATTAAAATAAAAAATTCCAAAATTTTAGTAATCAAAAAATAACAGGCACCGAAATCGGTTATAAAAATCAAATCTTTTTTAGGACTCGTAAATTTTTACCGAATATTTATTAAAAAATTCGGGCGCCTCGCTATACCTTTAACGTATTTAACGAAAAAAAATATATTATTTAAATAAACTAGCAAAAAGTAAAACGTTTTTAATAAGGTTAAAAAACGAATTACGGACGAGCTAGTTATAAAAATAGCCGACCTAGATAAAAAATACGAAATTAAAACCGACGTTTTAAATTTTGTTATAGGCGGATAAATTAATTAACGAAACGACGACGGAAAGCTATACCCGATAATATTTTATTCCAAAAAATTTACTAAAAAACAACTTAATTATTAAATTTACGACAAAAAATTTTTCGTAATTATCGAAATATTCCGAAAATAAAAATATTATTTAAGCGGAACTAATTACCAAATTAAAATTTATACCGACCATAAAAATTTCGCATCGTTTACGATAAATAAAAAATTTAATAAGCGATAAATATAATAAGCGGAATTTTTAGCAGACTTTAATTTTAAAATTATTTACCGCAAAAGATTAAAAAACGGCAGAATAGACGCTTTTAGCCGAAAACCAAACTATTATTAAAAAGCACCTAAAAAAATATATATTATTTTTGCTAGTAATTAGGAAAAAAACCTGATACTTATTATAACTTTTTACGTTATTAGTAAGGTAACTAATTACGATAATTAATTAAATAAAATTATAAAACTAAACGGTATATTATTTATATACCAAGGCAAAATCGAAATCCTAAAATAAATTAAGGACGAGCTTATCCGAGAAATCCACTTTACGCTTATTAGCGGATATTAGGAAGTATTTAAAATAATTAAACGGATATAATAATATTTCGATTGTTTATAGCTACGTAAGCACGTTAGCAAAGTTATCAAAAAATGCGACTTATGCAACAAAACGAAGTTAGCACGATATAAGCCTTACGGAGAATTATAGCTAATACTACCTCTAAATAGGGTATAGAAATCTATCGCCTTAGACTTTATTGTAAAGCTACCACCCTCGAAAGAGCTTTTAATTGGGACCTTTTACGACAATATTTTGGTATAGGTAAAAAAATTTACTAAATACGCCTATTTTTTACCTTATAAAAAAGCAAATAATATAAAAAAATTTGCTTATGCGTTTTTACGAACGATAGCTAGCTAGTATAGCCTGCCAAATAAAATTATTTTAGATAAAGATAAATTATTTATATTAAAATTCTGGAAGTTACTTATAGCGTAATTAGGAGTAAACTATAAGCTTTCGATAGTTTATTACTTATAAATAAACGGATAAATAAAACGAGCCAACCAAATATTTAAAAAATACCTACGCTATTATATTAATTATAATTAAAATAATTGGGTTATATTATTATTTATAACGCAATTCGCCTATAATAATATTATATAAAAACCTATAAAAATATTATTATTTTACGCCAATTACGGCTACGAACCAAATATAACCAAGGAACCTATTATAGGAAAAAAGTTAGCAAAATACGCTATTTAGCATATCGATAACTTAAAAAAACTCCAAAAAACCTTTAAAAAAACCTTATTACTTTTTAAATACGTATAAAAGAATACGCCGATAAAAAAAAAGTTAAAAGACCAATTTTTGCGAAAAAAAATAAAGTTTACCTATTACGCAAAAATATTAAAACAAAATAACCAAACGACAAATTAGATTTTAAAAAACTCGGATTATTTAAAATCGAT
The DNA here is from genome assembly GCA_023510015.1 of Pestalotiopsis sp. LF_19_12. Lineage (NCBI taxonomy): Eukaryota > Fungi > Ascomycota > Sordariomycetes > Amphisphaeriales > Sporocadaceae > Pestalotiopsis > Pestalotiopsis sp. LF_19_12. The sequence goes on along the minus strand of JALYBT010000002.1, from coordinate 3,713 downwards.
AAGCAAATTTTAAAAATTAATTATTGTTTATAATTACCTAAAATTATAAAAAAAAAATACCTAACGTTCCATATTTTTTTATTCGAACCAGCACCTAAAAACGCGATTATCGACCAAACGCTAAAAATAAAAAAAAATCAGCCAAAATATAACGTTAAAAAAATTATTAATTATAAAAAAGTCGGACGAGGATACTAATTCCTCGTAAAATAAAAAGGTTATTTACCTAAAAATAATATATAAAAGCCTAGGAAGCATATTAAAGACTACGACGCTTTTAACTAATACCTTTAAATAATAATTAAGGATCGAAACCTTTAAGGGTATTTTCGAGCCTAATAAAAAATTAATCGATAATATCGATTACGCCCGTAAATTACGCGGAGCTCGCCGCCTTTAATTCCAAACGATTTAGGTCGTTTAAATCGGAGGCCTCTTTTTTTATTATTTCTAGACTACGTTTACGAGCTATCGCCTTTTGTTTGCGTAAACGAACCAAACGGGATAACGTTCCCGTTACCCGCTGCTAAAAATCGAGTAATTCCGATTTAGCCAAAGACTCGATATTTTCTAAACGATAATATTTTGCAAAAATTATAATAAAAAAAATAATAGGCGCTTTTATATTATTATAAAATTTATTAACGGCGTTATACCGTTAATATATTTTAATATTTTTTAATATAACGCACGGAAAATCTTTAATAAAATAACGAAAATACGGTATAACCTCGAAGCTTAATATACGGAAAACAAACTAATAACGTACGCGATAAGCAAAAAAAAAGTTGTTAACCGGAGCTTTTTGTTTATTCGATTTTAATATAATAAGCATATATTATTATTAAAACGGAAAAAAAGAAATAAAAAAAAAACAGGAAAAAACCACGGAATAAGCACCAAAGACCTACTTATGCGACTAAGCAATTTTTTAAAAACAAAAAATATAAAAAAAAAGCTAATATTACGAATATACACCCTTGCCAAAAAACAACAAATATTAGCGCTTAAAAAAGCATAAAATAAAAGATTATACCGGAATAAAAAAAATAAGACCACCATAGATTACGTAACAAAAAATCACGTAACCAAGACCGGAAGCGATCAAAAATAATTAATAAAATTCACTAATTACCACTAAACACTAACGAGCACCACTAATTACTAACTAACGTAAATAATCTAATTAAATATTAATAAAAAAATAAATAAATATATTAAAAACGGATTTCTTATACTATATAAATAATTATTACTTTAATAATTAATTTAAGCATTTATTTTACTTATAGGTAAGGTATTTAATACGCCTTAACAATTATACTTATAAATCAGTTCTATAATTGCTTTTTGCTTAATATATCTTTTACGCTTTACGTATCTAATAATATAAACCCCAGCACTTTTTTATACTTCGGTTTATCTTTAGTATAGTCGTTACAAATTCGCTTTTTAATCGTATCGAAAGCTTTTTATTTTTCGTTAGTTTATTTAAATAATATATTTTTTTATTAGGTACGTTAAAAGTATAATAAAGCGCCCGAATCCTTTAATAAATATTCGGTAAAAGTTTGCGAATTTTAAAAAAAATTTAATTTTTATAACCGATTTCGGTGCCTATTATTTTTTAATTATTAAAATTTTAAAATTTTTTATTTTGATTTTTCCGGGGGATATTACGTATTTTACGAAAATAATTTATTTCCGGTAAAATTCGCTTTTTTTAGGGTTTATAAAAAAGTTTGTTTTTTATAGCTTCCATAATATAATAATAAGGTATTATTTATATTTACTAAAATTTTTTAAATAAATAAATATATCGTCGAAATATATTACTACGAATTTATCGAAAAACTTTCGTAAAACGGTATTAATTATATTTTAAAAACTTACTAATATATTAATTAATCTAAAAAGCATAACTAAATATTCGAAATATCCGTATTTCGTCCTAAAGGCTATTTTCTATTTTTCTCCTTTTTTGATTTTAATTAAACCGTACGCATTAAGCAAATCTAAGGTAATAAACCACTAAGCTCCGTATAATTTATTTCGTAAATTTTTAATTAAAGGCAAAAAATATCTGTTTTTAATCGTAATATCGTTAAGCTTACGGTAATCGATACAAAGTCTTTATTTCGGCGTTCCGTCCTTATTTTTTTTTAATACGAAAAATATAAGGTAGCCTGCTAGCAATATAAATTCTTTAATTTATCTTTTTTTTATTATTTTTATAATATAGGTTTTTAATACCTTTTCGTGCTAAAGTTTTATTAGGTATATTTTTATAAAATATAGTTTTTTTCCTTTTTAAAAAGGTATTTTATAATTAAATTATATATACTTTAGTAATCTTATTTTTAGTATTTTATTAAATAAGTCGCTAAATTCCTTATATTTTTCGGGAATTTTTTTTATAATATTCGGCTTAATATATTTAGTTATAATATATAATCCAAATATCTCGTAATTACGTAAAAATTAGTTTTTTAATACCCGTTAAAAATTAACTCGTTTTTTAATATATTTTATTAAAATTAGCTTATATTTTAGCTTATTTTGGGATTATTTACCCGTAACTAAGGTATCCTTAAAACTAAATCGTAATCCGTAATATCCGTAATATCGCACGTAAAATATTTAAAATAATTTTAGATATAAATTTAAATATGCGTAGTCTTTATATTTATTATTTTATTCTCGTATAAAATAAGCTTTTTATCGACGGTGTTAAATACGTAAAGCGTTTTTTTTTTGCTTTTATAATATTTAAAAATTATTAACGATTTTTGGTAAAATAAAATTTCTTTAAGCTCCTATATTTATTAAGGCTCGTATATCGTATCCGTTAATTCGCATTTATATCGTTAGGTAGTTCGTAATCGTGCTATTGCTCCCGGTAGCGTAAATAGATTTTATTTAGGACCGCTTTTATCTTTTTAAAAATGGTTTAATTTATTTCCCGAATTCCTAAGGGTAAAGCTAGATTTTTTTATATTAATTTTTGTGTTTTTTTGTTTATTTATAGTGATTTTTATCGTTGGTTTTCGTATAGCGTCGTATTTGTATTTTGGTAATATTATACGGTCCTTGGTGCTTTTAACTAAGTCGCTAATATTTTGCGTTGGTTTATTAGTTTTTTTGATAATAATTCGTTTTACGGCTTAGTGTTTTTTAATAAGTCGCTATATTTTGGCTTTGTTTATTACGTAATATAAATATTCGTCGTATATATATTTTACCTAAAATTGGTTTTTTTCCGTCGAGCATCGGGATAAGTCGTTAAAGTACGTAATAATTACTACGAAGCTTTTCGCGTCGTAATATTTAATTTTTACCTAATTTATTTTTTTTATTTTATAAAGTTTTTTAATAGCTAAATATTTTATACGTAACGGAAAAAATTTATATTTAAGTTTCGTTTCGAAATATTCGTCGTATTTTGGATCGATATATCCGTATTATTCGATTTTATAATACTTAAAATTTTTGTTATTAAATCGAGGGTTATCTCCGAAAATAACTCCGGGGGTTTATCGTTTTTATACCGTATCGGTAATTTTTTAAAAGATTTTTGCTAGCTATTTGTTACGAACATGCACCCTTGCCAGAAGACAACAGATGTTGGCGCTTAAGAAAGCACAGGACAAGGGACCATACCGGAACAGAAGGAACAGGACCACTGCAGATCACGTGGCAAGGGATCACGTGAC